>CM029371.1:22684413-23110630 GCA_017165825.1 Hepsetus odoe
TGTATGTTTGTGTATATATATATATATATATATATATATATATATATATATATATTCAAATTGCTCAAGAAGGAAACAAATATGCTCAAACAAGGAAACATTAAGATGTCTCAGACATTGATCCAAGAATTTTAGGGCAGACATATTGCTAGAAAGAGGCTCCTGCATAGAATATATGGACTTCCTTTAAAAGAAAATGTAATAGTAAATTTCCTTTGGCTCCTTACCTCTTAAAATGGATTGAATGGGTTGTTTTTAATATTTTTTTTATTTTTTTTTTTACATTTTGTAATTCTGGTTCCTGTAATATCAAAAACAATTTATCAAAATGAAGAAAAATATTTAGAATGTTATTGAATTTTATTATTTACCAAATATATTATAAGACACACTTAGACTTCATGATTCCTCTGTTCACTCAGAAATCCATCATGTTATAGAAGGAGTGTAAAGAATTCAGATTAACCTATCCATGCTTCGTGAAATAAACTTCTCTTTTCCAACCCTCTCTTTGAAATTAGACAGGCTTTAACAAAACATTGGCCGAAAGATTATTAAATCTAATGCTACAAACATTTTTTCCCTCAAAAAGGGGTCAATCAAGGCAGATAAAACAGACACATGAAGGCTTACTTCCTGTTCGGTATTTTTGACATCAGTAATAAAGGCCATGCAATTACGTCTAAGGTGAAATAAACTCATGATTTATTATTTTGGTTAAGGATAATAATAATGACATACCTGACTTCTATGACTTGCATACTGTAACTACCATAATTAACTTTAATGGCCTTCAAAGTGCAGCAAACAGCAAGCTTCTGCTTGTCGAGTGCTTCAGCTGGATATATAAAAGTTACCAACTAGTTGCCTCAAGAACTAATGCTAGCAAGGAAAATGTTATTATTTTAATATAGTATTTTAATTTTTTTAAATTATTTTGGTGATAAATTGTTGGATTTTAATAGAACACAGTGTCATGATGTTAAGCTTTTTGAACGATTATTAAAACTGTTGCATTTAGTTGATTAGACCAATGTAGATACAATGCAAACAGCAAAAATGTGGGCACCCACATCCAGGGATGACATGCCTTTAGGCAAGTTATTGCGCAGCGTGTGTGTGTGTGTGTGTGTGTGTATACGTGTGTATGTGTGCAATCATAGGAAGTTCAAGTGATGTGACAGTCCAATTTCTTTAACATATGAAATTGGATCCTTCCCTATTATTAATTATTACATTACAAAAACTAAATTGCAGTCTAGCATTGTAAAGCAGGGTAGAATAAGTAGATGAAGAAATGTAAGCAAGTAACTTAAAAGAAAACGCTGCGTTCCTGATCTGCTCGAGATCATTTATTGGAGTAACAGATTGGCCGGAAGAAGCAGCAGAGCCTTCAAACAAAAGCAGGCGTTCCAATAGTGTTCACAAGGAAATCTTAAAGTTAAAACAGGCGGTTCAGCGTCAAGAGTAAATTACTTCTGATTAAAGTTCCTCCTCCTTTGACCTAATATCTGAGGTATTTCTGGATACTGACATATGAGAGTCTTTCCTCACTTCTTGCAGGTGTGAGAGACACCTGTGTAGTGTCGTAATGAAATCAGCCCTTAATCAAATCTTAGCCCAGCATCCTAACACCAGAGTGGCAGTTTTACCTCACACGTAGCCTGAGCATGGTCACTGGAAGTGTGAAAAAAAGAAAGGCCATATGTCCTTTTCTCTCTTCAGATCTGATGTCATAATGAAAAGAAAAGGGTTTGAAATCAGTAAAGTTTTAAAAGTTCCTAACAAAGTAACAACCATTTGTCTTCATGGCAAACTTACACAACAGTGACAAAGTCTGCCGTAAGAGTACAGTAGTGCTGTTTATCCCTGTGCTGTGTGCAAGCCAAATGTCTGGCAAGGTTAGAGTGGGGCCCATCTGATTGCTGATAACTTACAGCCTAATAGAAAACAACCAACTATCTCAGTCAGTCGGAGAAACAGAATGTGGCTGGAATCGGTTGGCCAGCAGCCACAAACAAAAAAAAAAAAAATCAGACAGGAGCTGTCAGATAGCTGCGGCCAAAGTGCAAGGTGGACTACAGGCACCATAATTGAAAGTTGGCACGCTCCAGGGAGCGTGACACAAAATCAAGTAGCTTGAACCTTATTTTTCCGACGGACGGATGCTGTACGGGCAGAGACGTGGAGGCGGTGGGGGCGAGAGACAGAGATGGAGAGTGAGAGAGAAAGAGATGCACTCCAATTGAGCTTCTCCAAGCCCCATGCGCCGATGGGCAGGCAGCAGTGGGGCTGAGCACAGGGGAGAGGAGAGTGCTTAAATGGTGAGAGGTCCGGGGACCAGAGTGTTAAATCCTGCCTGACATGGCTAATGCTTAAATCTTATTCCCCTTTTACAACAACACAGGATCAACAAAGCCCCCGGCCAAAATCCTTTGAGGCAGTGACACAGAAAATTCCCATCCCGGAGCTTCCAAGGGAACAACAAACAGAGGCAGTAAATACAGCTGCATACATTTGGCCAGATAACGCGCCACGACCCCTCCCCAGCCGGGACCCTCTACAACCCCCTCCCCACACACACTCACTCACTCCTACACACCCACACACACACACTCTGACGCACACATTTACTCCCCCCATCCCTGCTCTTAGGCCCGGATCAACACTTTTCATGCTTGAGCAGGGCATAGCAACGCTTTGACTTTCACAGTCTCGCCCTGTGCCCTCCCCCCTTAATGCCCTTTTGCCCCCCTTTTCCTCTCTCTCCTTTGTGGACGGGGTGAGGGAGGGCACAATGGAGGAAGGTGGAAGGTGGGGAAGTGGGGGGCCCTGTTGCTTTAGAAACTCCCTTTGTACCGACGCTCTCTCTCTTTCTGCAATTCCCTTTTCCACATAAACCGTGCAACAGCGCAATGGTCGTGTGCCCCAAAACACATGTGGCTCACAGACACCAGGCTGTGGCCACGGAAGGAAAAAAAATAAGCAGGAAAGGGCACCGAGGGGACATGGACTGCACAGCTAAAAAGGAAGAAAGGGACTTACCACTGAACAGTTGACACAGTAACCATGGGTGAAATTGACAAAACACACCTGCAAAACTGTAGTACTGAGAAAATATGACAACTAAGCTTTAAACAGGGATTAAAAAAAGAACAGGTGCACAAATGAAAGGACTGCTAAAAACAGGCTAATATTAGATAAAGGCGGTATTCATTTTTTTTACTAGCTGCAGGTAGTGGTGGTCTAGAGGTAGGATATTTTCCTACCAAGAGGTTCAACTACCACCACTGGGTTCCTGAACAAGACCCTTAACCTCAGGTTGCTCCAGGGTGAGTGTCACTGCAATTGGGAAATGGAACTTGCTCTGGATCAGAGTGTCTGCTTAAGGACTATGCAGTTTATGCAGCTACTCAGCGCTGTTGTTGTTTACAAGCTCTTGGCAGCGGATTTTTTGATGTATGTAGACATTCAGTGTTCCAGAGGTTTTGATGATTGACAATACACTCAGCAACGTGGTGCAATTTACCATGATAACTAAAGGATAGCGCCTTATTAGTGACCCCTACAATGAGTGCAATGGTGTTTATGCAGCCATCAGATGGACAGATGACTACTGCACATATGGGGAAAACAAGGGATAAGATCAGAGAGGAGAAAATAAAAGAGGAGAGCATCCACGTACGCAAGGTCTATGAAGAGGCCTTCACACTGCTGTTTGATGTAATCCAGGAAGTTAGTTCTGTAACCCAAGCTCTCCATCTTGAAAAAGTGTGCAGGAGAGAGCTGAAGGAGGCCCTTGTCTGCCGGCTGCAAGTTTTCCACATCTGTCTTCCGCATTGTGCCTGTCTCTATAAACAGCCTCCAAACTTGTTATGGCTGCGTGAGGTTTTTCAAGGAACATTTTAACACTGATTGCATTTAAGCATAAAATCATCCATATTAAAGTTAGCAGTGTGAGAAAACAAATTACTGCACAATATTCTGCAGCTTGTGCACTTTCTTTTTTTTTTTTTGGCCTCGCACCCATGTTTATGCAGTGCGAGTCACGCGACATTTCCATGCCTGCTTAAGGCATAGCTGTTTTTTTAACTCATTTTTTCCTTCCCGTTTTCATCTGGAATGCAGTCTAATGTGCTTGTCTTTTCTTCAGGATATTTGACAGGTCGCTGCCTTTGTAAATACTCCCCACCCGGTTCAAACCGGTACCTGATACCGCATCCCACCACACCACCATCACCATCACCCCTCCTGCTCCAGTCACCTGGCAACTCGCTGCGAGTTTCTAGCTTTCCATGTGATGTCCAAAACAAACAAGGATGAACATTACCAACAAAGTTCCTATTCAGCGTCTGTCGGCTGCTGTCAGAATGTGGGATGGTTCCTCCTTTAGATGGCTCTGTTCTGCCCCTTTTTTGTGGTCAAATCTTTTATCGTGAAAAGAGCACAAGCCAACATTACAGCTTTTCACTGCATGGAAAAGTACGTGCAAAGAAAGCCAAATTTGGAAGATTAGGAAATCAAGAAACATTTGGTCAATATGTTCTAAAAAGGCTCCATGGCATAAGAAATTGAAGGAATGATTTTCTCAACAGCGTTATGTTGGTCGAGACTGCATGCACTTAGAAACAAGAGCGCTTATGTTGACACTGAAAAAGAGATACCCCAGATAATAATTGAGACATGAACTTGATTAGTCCTGCCTGAATACAAGCAATGTTAATTTTTTTTCTTTCATGGTTCATTTTTTTATTTGTGTTCATTTGTGGGGCAGTGGTGGCCTAGTGGTTAGGGCATTGGCCTCATGATCAGAGGATCAGGGGTTTGAACCCCTTCCCAATAGGTTGCCCTGAGGTACCCTTGAGCAAGGTACTGTCCCCGTTCCACTCCTCCCTGCGATGGGCTGGCGACCTGTCCAGGGTGCATCCCCCGTCCTCGCCCTGTGTGCGCTGGGTTGGATGCCAGCACTCCCCCGCGACCCCATTTGGGGCAAGCGGCGGATATGGATAATGGATGGTTCATTTTTTTATTTCTAACTAACATTTTTGCTACTGCATCTCAAAATAAGTCTAACAGTAAGCAACAATATATCAAAGTCAGATGGAGCCCAGTTTGTATTATGTATAGAATCTCTAGAAGCCTAAGTACAGCTTTTATTGAATCACATAGAAGGCGAGGAACACAAGTTCCTTTGCATCCTATGCATCCTCTTGCAGAAAGGAAGGTTAAATAGCTGAGCTTCCAGAGTTAGCATCATAGCAGAAAGTAATGTAACTCAATAAGGACTTCTATACTTGCAGTATTTCACTAAAGTGAGTACACCCCTCACATTTTTGAAAATATTTTATTATATCTTTTCATGGGACAACACTGAAGATATGACACTTTGATACGATGTAAAGTAGCCCGTGTGTTCAGCTTGTATAACAGTGTAAATTTGCTGTCCCCCCAAAATAACTCAACACACATCCATTACTGTCTAAACCACTGGCAACAAAAGTGTGTACACCCCTAAGTGAAAAATGTACACATTGTGCCCAAAGTGTCAATATTTTGTGTGATCACCATTATTTTCCAGCACTGCCTTAACTCTTTTGGGCATGGGGTTCACTAGAGCGTCACAGGTTGCCACTGGAATCCTCTTCCACTCCTCCATGATGACATCACAGAGCTGGTGGATGTTAGAGACCTTGCGTTGCTCCACTTTCTGTTTGAGGAAGCCGCACAGATGCTCAATAGCGTTTAGGTCTGGAGACATGCTTGGCCAGTCCAGCACCTTTACCTTCAGTTTCTTTAGCAAGTCAGTGGTCGTCTTGAAGGTGTGTTTGGGATCGTTATCATGTTGGAATACTGCCCTGCAGCCCAGTTTCCGAAGGGAGGGGATCATGCTCTGCTTCAGTCTGTCACAGTACATTTTGGCATCCATGGTTCCCTCAATGAACTGTAGCTCCCCAGTGCCAGCAGCACTCATGCAGTTCCAAACCATGACACTCCCACCACCATGCTTGACTTTAGGCAAGACTCGCTTGTCTTTGTACTCCTCACCTGGTCGCCGCCACAAATGCTTGATACCATCTGAACCAAATAAGTTCATCTTGGTCTCATCAGACCACAGGACATGCTTCCAGTAATCCATGTCCTGAGTCTGCTTATCTTCAGCAAACTGTTTGCGGGCTTTCTTACTTTCATAGAAGAGATCTTTAGAAGAGGCTTCCTTCTGGGACGACAGCCATGCAGACCAGTTGATTGCAGAGTGGTGTTTATGGTCTGAGCACTGACAGGCTGATACCCCACCACGTCGACCTCTGCAGCAATGCTGGCAGCACTCATACTCCATTTTCAAAAGACAACCTCTGGATATGACGCCGAGCACGTGCACTCAGCTTCTTTGGTGGACCACGGCGAGGCCTGTTCTGAGTGGAACCTGTCCTGTTAAACCGCTGTATGGTCTTGGCCACCGTGCTGCAGCTCAGTTTAAGGGTGTTGGCCATCTTCTTATAGCCGAGGCCACATTTATGTAGAGCAACAAATCTTTTTTTCAGATCCTCAGAGAGTTCTTAGTCATGAGGTGCCATGTTGATCTTCCAGTGACCAGTATGAGAGAGTGTGAGAGTGATAACACCAAATTTAACACACCTGCTCCCCATTCACACCTGAGACCTTGTAACACCAACGAGTCACATGACATCGGGGAGGGAAAGTGGCTAATTAATTCACTTAAGGGTGTACTCACTTTTGTTGCCAGTGGTTTAGACAGTAATGGATGTGTGTTGAGTTATTTTCATGGGACAGAAAATTTACACCGTTATACAAGCTGAACACACGGACTACTTTACACTGTTTCAGTGTCATATCTTCAGTGTTGTCCCATCAAAAGATATAATAAAATATTTACAAAAATGTGAGGGGTGTACTCACTTTTGCGAGATACTGAATATATTAATGAATGTTCACATGACTCTTAAAGCTCTTTTAATAAATATTATTGACTATCTGACTTTGAGTGGCAGCGGTGGACCAGTGGTTAGAGTTGGCATCATGATCAGAAGGTTGTGGCTTCAAATCCTAGACCAGTAGGTTGTCCTGAGGTTGAGCAAGGTATTGTCCCCATCACTGCTCCCAGGCGATTTCAATAGCTGCCCCCTGCTGCATGTGTGCGTGTATGGGTAAAATGCAGAGGTGTAATTTCGTTGTGGTTCACTGTGCGTTTTGCCACAATGACAAGAATAGTCACTTTCCCTTTTCTTTTCATTTTCATAATTTAACATGTGCTTAAATGTGCACAGCCAAAACAGTCACAGACAGATGGCTTTTCCTGCAGCCATAAAAAAAAAAGATACACCATATTCTTTGTGCTTTGCGATGCACTCTAATACAGCAAATTTAGCTCAGTTGAGTTGAAGACTTGTGAAAAGATGCTATTGGACTGTAACTCACTATACAAAGTGTAGAGGACATTACTTACTGGGCACCAAATTGACCTCTAGTGGACATTCCTCTATCCATGGGAATATTGTCAAATGTGCCGTAGCCTGAACTCAAGTGAACAAGTTAAGCATGTCTCTACTATTACATATTCTTCAAAATAGTGGTGACGTCATTGTAGCAGTGACTTTACAAGCATTTATACATAGATATACACCAAATTATGAGCTGCACTTCATGACATCCTAATATCTCTGCCTCTCTATCTGACTTATATAAGCACATACTCTTTACGTCTTCTCTCTCAGCTCCTCCTTCTTTTACAGCTTCACTAAGGCAAGATTGGATTAGGCCATGCGAATCGAGATAAAAGGATTTTATTATGCAAAGCCAGTGACTGCATTTTTGTACAGAGTATGATCAAGTACATACTTTCATTCAATGCCTGTAAGTAAACAATTCCCTGGCAGCAGCATTATGGGGAGGTAAGAAACACATGAACTGGCCCACTTTGTTTTTCTACGCCTTCCCATCACACGCTGAGATCACCTATTTAATTCAATTAAAACTTTTAAACATTTTAATTGGAAACAACTGCCCAGGAAAACAGAATCACATAAACAAGGCTATTTCAACAGATTACATCTAATATTAGTCATCTGGCTCTTGTTAAGACCACAATAATAACAATACAGAAAAAAAGGGGGGGGGCACTAAGATGTGGGGACTATTTGGGTTAACTGTCTATTCCCGTTTTAATTTAAGAAAATAAACACTGGCCTGCACACCTCAGCTACACTGTGATTCTGAGTTAATATGGCTGAAAATGACTGACCTGTTTCAGCATCTGGATAGAGA
Organism: Hepsetus odoe; assembly: GCA_017165825.1. Lineage (NCBI taxonomy): Eukaryota > Metazoa > Chordata > Actinopteri > Characiformes > Hepsetidae > Hepsetus > Hepsetus odoe. Next base: position 22,692,697 of record CM029371.1, read on the forward strand.
ACACATGGCCAGGGATCTCTGAAGGAGGATAGGTTTGGGCAAGGCTTTAATTGCAGTATTTTTAAATGGAACCATAACGTGCTACTGTTTCATCCCAATGGAAGTGTACATTTTAACGAAATGGTCCAATTTCTTGGTTTTAAATTCTGTTTAAAAGGCTTATATCATAAACTGCAAATCTTTCGTTTTAAAACAGTTTAATTTTGTATGTGAACATTCGGAGGTTTCAAAACACTATCTGCTGCATTTGGTCCATAAAAGCAAATAAAATCAGTCTAGATGGTTCATGATAACCATTACAGTTATTGGTAGTTCTTGGTCCTTCATTGTGGTTTCAGGCCAATCAGAACCAAGGTCATGTGCATATATCTATAGGCACAGTTACATTTGCAAAACAGGAAACTAGGAAAATCTTGTTTCATTTTAGGGGTTAAAGAAAGACAGTAATATGTCTTTCATGTAAAAATAAGTTTGGACTGCTTTAATACTTACGTTCTCATTAATGTTACAAGGGGATTTAAAGGTGAAACTTAAACATTGTAAGTTAATGAAAGGGGCAGAAGTGAAATTCTCTGCCAGCAGTCAGACAAGTTTAACTTTAAGTTTCCATAATATAAAGCTCTACCATATCCATTGTGCTTTGCAGTGCACGCTGTAATAAAGCACATCTAAGTTTTGTTAAGTTGACTTGACTTAATGCTTGACTCAGAATTGTAGAAAATTGAAACACGACAACACTGGAAGACCTCTTAACAGCTGGAACACATACAACACAATACAATGAAGCAAACGAAATATTTCAAGGTACAAAATCGGCAACTTGAACTGCACAAATGGCGAGTCCATGTGTTTGAAAACACAAGTTCTGTTCACTCAGAACAACATAATCATGCCTTTCTAACTCAATTTGCCTTCTGATTGATTACAGCATGAAGAGCTGCTTAAAGAAGATATCATGCGCACAACTGAAGAGCAATTAATTTCAGGGTTTGGAGGCACGCACGTTCCCCGGCTTATTGGGGGAAACAGAGGGAAACCAATTGCAGACTCGAGTCGCAGCTGACTTTAAATGTCATACTCAAGGTAGTGCTGGCCTAGTCAGGGCTGCCTGTGAAACTGGGGATTGCTCCTGCATGCATCATTAAGGAAACATATGAGGTGATTAGGAATGGAGATGATGTGTGTCTCGGCTCCTCTTCATTTGAAAAAAACATCAGCCTCCAATGCTAATCCCATCGCATGCTTGCCAGGGCAGTTCTCAGGCACACTATGTGATCTCTGCCTACTGTGAGTACGATTTCCTCATCAGCGATATTTTTGTCTTAAATCACCAGCCGTACATTCCTAGAAAGGCCTCCTTTTAGTCATTATAAGGGCCAATTCATGGAAAATATTTTGTTGTTCTAAATTAAATATGGTCGGTGTCAGACTTACTTATATCACATACTATTAAATCATTTTCATAAAATGAAATAACAATAAAATAACAATAACAATAAAAAGTGACTGAAGAATACAGCCATTTGTCATGTTTTCTTGTTTGACATGAAAATCTACTCTTTTATCCCATTTAGGTTCCTAAATGTTACATGGATTGCATGTACGGCTATAGAAAACCCTCAGTTTATTTTGGATCTTGACATTGTGGGGAGGTTCTTCACACCTGACATAAGATCTTCATTCTCAGATCTCATTTCTAAAACTGGTTCTTAAAGCAGTGGCACACAACCTGTGTCCTGGAGTCTCCCTGCTCTGCACTTCTTAGTGCAATCAACACACCTGATCCAACTAATTAACTGATCAATAAGCTTATCCTGGGTGGCAGTGAGTGTGTTTGAGCAGGAAAACACTCCGATGTTTTAGGACCCAGGTTTGGAATGTATGTTCAGGAAAAAAAACTTTAATTTACCTTCATTTTTAACCACATTCATATTCTTATATATTCAAATAAAGGAAGCAACAGCTCTGAGAATAGATACAAATGTTCAAATTGTCCAGACATTAGTAACAAAATAGCTCAATAAAATTATGATTACAATCCAGTCCATTTCAATGAGTCCATTTTTTTGCCAATATCTCTAAAAACAATGTGACAAGGGCGGGTTCGTAGAACATGGCATGGACTGACGGGCCAAATCTTTCATCTCTTCCACTCGTTTCCTCATTCTGCAACATGTAGCCATGGTTTCATGCCAGTGTTACACCAGCAACCCAAAAATATAGATCCCCCCTCACCCTCACATCTACCAACTCAGAGACTGTGTCAATCATTGTTTGATCTCACTTAATCCACAGGTAAGACTGTGGCTTTAGAGCTGACAGAACAACTGCTGATCTGAGTCAGCGTGTCAATTAAGCAGGGAGACGGCCTTGTTTGGTTCAGCCGCGGTTCTGCTGTTATGACTTTGCTTGGGGAAAGGCACTGGAGTGTTAGAGTCATTAAAACACTATTTCACACATCTCAGTTTAATTCACTGTACATGTTTGCCTGCATCTCTTGAGCAGAAAACAATAATTGGAAAGCGTCCACACACGGACAACAAATAACACATTAACGCCTTCAACATAATGGAGAGACAGGTTCAGGACTTCAACATCAATAGTATGGATTATAGCTTTGCAGCTCCCTCCTGGGTGAGTTTATGAGGTCCCTGACTCTAAGTGTGTGTCTGAGGGTGTGTGTGTGCCTGAGGCCTTGTTGCATTCTCTTTGCTGAGGGTGTTGGTATGGTCTCTTCAGAATTCTGAATTCGAAACCGAGTGAATGAGCACCCTTTAAAACACAATTGGATTTTTGAAGAAAGGCATTTCTGACTTTAACGAAAGCAAAGATTTATTAGTAATAGAAGAAAAACCTTTCTTCTCTCTTAAAAGGAGGCGACTCATGAAATGTTTTGCGATTTAAGGATGAGTTTGGAGTGATGTCTAAAGTAAACTTTTTGTCCCCCACCCCCACATGGCAATTTAAAAATTTGAATCATCTTTTAATTGAAGGAGAACAAAAAGGATCTGTCTCTTTTTCAAGGTCAGCGTGATTGTCGGCCCAGTGGCTTGCGTCCTTGTGCTGTCTGGGCTATAAAACCGCCGCACAAAAAAATTCCAAAGAATTAAAATACGATGATGTGTGTGCACGCCTCATCTTGAAAACAGCTTTGTGCCACACTTTCACAGAGAGAAGGTTCTGCAACTGGTTTGATTTATATTATGTGCAGAGAACAGAAACTTGACCCCCTTGAAAGGCCTTGCTCCTAGAAAACACAGGGGGTGGGGGGGTGGGGTGGGCTGATAAACACATAAAGGCTATTCAAAGGAAGAATCTGCAAAAGTGCTACTTATTTTCCATAGCTAGTATACAACAGCTCTTAATAAGCGCTGCAGGTAGATTGACAGTGGCGCATTCCTTAGATCGTGCCTGTCCCTGGAGCTGTTTGTATAAGACTATAGGATTCACAGGGATGACAGGAACCATGCAGAATCCATACATCAGGTACTGTCTGGAAGCCAGGGGTTATGGACGGATGCGGTGTCCCCTTTCTGAGAATCTCAAAGGGCCGGTGGGTGAGCGAGGACAGGCGGAGGGGCTTGAGCACGTCTTGCAGGAAGCAAGGGGCAGATTTATATACCGTTGATCAAATTGCGGGTGAGTTATAGCCGGAGCCTCCCCCATTCCTTGTCCTGCGGCACAGCGCTATATCACCTTCAGCCTGACAGGCAGAGTGCCTAATTCTCAAATCAGACATCCATTACAGAATAATAGAGCTGAATGGAGAGGTAGAGTTTCCCTATGGGGGATTAGCCCGCCGTAATTTATAATCCATAACATGCACGTGAAGTCATTCGTAGCCTTTACCCCGACAATGCCCTTGTCAATCAATTGTAGGAAGCGATGGAGGAAAACAAATAGTGATGAATGAGGGGGGGTGTTGTTCTTTTTCGGAGGCTCTGAGGGCCCATGCTTGTTGAGTGGGCTTTTTTCCTGAGCGCTTGATTATAGCTCTTAAGTGTGAGTCATGCCCAGTCACTGTTCTGCAACTGAGTGCTAATACACTAATAAGATGCACTAGAATTAGTTTAAAGCCAATGCCTGCTTTTAGTGATGGGTGCCATTTATTGTGTCTCCCGCTACATTTTTAGCAAAAAATATAGAAAAAACTATTATAACACCCACATATTTATTTTACATTTAACATTTGTAGTACCATCATAGCGCACTGCAGCCGGTTTATTCTCATGATCAAATAATAGGCCTCATCAGTTATCATTAACATGCAATCAGTGTTGCCTCAGTTCCTCTAAGGGCGCCGCATTACACACAATATGTGATGCGTCATGTGGCCTGCACCCTGCATATGAATACCACTGGTGTTTGTTCAAAAGCATGACATGTGCCGAGACATGTCAAAATTAAAATTGGACCAAACACAGATGCAATTAAAATGCAAATGCAGAAGATGAGAGATTCATACTCAGATAGGGCCTGCAGTAATGTGGCCAATCAGCTTGTATGCAAGGTGATCAAGTAAGCCCTGCGGAGCAACACCATCAACTCATCTGCTGGGGCAGTTTACAATATGATTATGTGTTATAAATTGTGTCCTGCTCATTTCAACCCCAGTTTCATAATTAACAGAGATGTACAATATACAATAGCATGCATAGGCTGCCATGGACATCGCTGAAAAACAATTTTTCTCAGTTTTTTTCAGCATGTTTTAGCTGGTAAAACCGCATATAACCTTAGACTAAATACGCAGCAAGTACTTTCTCGTCTTTTGTAAATGTATTAATATGGCAGAAGAGAACAGTTTGGGAGAAACTGTTCATTTGAATGCCTTCTGATATTAGTGCTTTTTGACCAAATAAATGCTCAGACAAATGACTTTCTTTATAATTTTCTCAGGCCTTCTGAAGTCATTTTGCATAATGGTGCATCTCTAATAATTACTGGCCCAACAGATATGCTTTTTCTCTGCTGGTTGCAGTCCAGTCGGGTTGCATCCACTGAAAGGGGCTAATGGGGGTTGGGGCCTTTTGGTGGGTAAGTGGGTCGGAGCTTTGGACTCTAAGGAGTCTGGCGAAAAAGTCTACATGATTAGCCCCCAGTCCTGGCGGCACGGGTGTATGGATGGCAACAGTTCTCCAGGCACCAAGAAACATTAAAAACCGCTCACCAGGGGAACAGGCACTGCTTTCTTATGTTCCAATGAGATTAGGAAGTGAGGAAAATAGGGTATATATAAAAAGAGAACCAATCTAATACTTTCAAAGCAACAAATAGGACAAAGGCAAATAGAAAAAAAAACTTTTACATGTGGCTCTGTACAGGTGACTCATAATGAGAATGGTGGCTGGCGTAGAGTGCCTTTCAACAAGGTTAAACTCTGAAGCAAAGGACACGGGGCATTCAACATGTAGCACAGGGGAGCGCTTAACCAGACCATTACAAAGCATGTCTCCTGTTCTTTTACTGATTTACTGATGGCAGCTACATTAAAGACCAGCATTTCTACATTAATGTTTCTCACTCTAAAAGGCCTTTGAGCAGTCCAGCAATGATACAAAACAGCTTTGAAAAAGAAGCTGAGTTAAAAGGCTCAAACATATAGAAAGGCATTGTTTTAGCTCACCTTAAGGCCTTCTGATGATGAATCATTTTTACACTGAACTGAACTTGTTATGCAGGTATGGGGCTAAAATGACATAATTGCTTCATAGCCCTTTCATAGATGTGCATGGATCATTACTGCACACCACTGGGAATTAGATTCCCAACTGCAACCCTCGACTGAACTGTACAACGGAGGGTGCGATGCAGACTAAAGGGGGAAAGATTCCTTCAGAGCAAATATCAAAGCGTCAATCTAGAGTGTGTGGCGTGGAAGCAAAGTTGACGCCACGCAGAAGTGAAGGACGTTAATCTCCGGATATGTCGGCTAAAATGTCATTAGAGAAAGCTGGAGTGTCTCTTATTACACAACGGTGGTTAAAAGGGGGCAGCGTTAAATGCTTCAGCTGCGGATGATCCCATCGAACCTGCAGGCTACGGAAGTTAAACCAGGTTTAATCAGACAAGTCTCCTATATGGATCTGCAGAAATAAGGCATGGGCATTAGGGGAAACTGCTCTATGACTGCACTACATGCTTGATCTGGGTTCATTGTACAAAAGCAAGAGCAGCTAGGGGCATGTTCTTATCTCACAGTTCTCCTGTGAGATCAGCAAGTAAACTGGCTTTCAATGCACGATTACTAGTAAGAAGTTTGTGGATCCTTAAGGATGAACAGGATTTCTGCACAAATTGAAGAATAAAGACACATGCATGCAATACACATTTTTAATAATACATTTATTTTTTAAACAAAAGTTTTTTTTAAAAATTCTATCCAGCATGTTTCACATTTTATTGACCCAAACTCTCAGAAGTTGCTGCTAATAATAATAAATGATAATGATAAGCATTTTTATGTTGCTTTCCTAAGCTTAAGGACAACTCAGTAAAAGAATAGGTAAGTGCGTAAAAATACACAGGGAGGTTTTATTTAATAAAACAAAATTTACATCTATGTTTACCATGATTACCATTTATTAGTTCTTGAAGGGGCGGGACAGTGGCACAGTGGCTCTCATAGCAAGGAGGTCCTGGTTTTAATTTCCAGGTGGTGTGGCTGGGATCCTTCCTGTGAGGAGCTTCTTAATGATGCTCTGGTTTCCTCCCACAGACTTTTGTGTAAAGACTGGATCAGAGATGTTAAATTGCCCCCGAGTGTGTGAGTGGGTTTGTTTGTTTGTCTGCCCTGCAATGGAATGGCGACCTGTCCAGGGTGTTTTTCTGCTCTTCATTTTATGAGCACTGGGAGAGGCTCCAACACCATCCATGACCCTTATCGAGATAAGTGGTAGAAACAGCGAGCAAGTGCAAGCTTTTTGACATGTTTATAAATAGGTTCTTGATGCTCAAGCAGAGCAAACATGATATAAACTATTATGTTTTTTCCCCATGTTGGAAATCAAACGATTTCTACAGAGATAGACCTGAAGTTATTTAACTCTCCCTGACTGTGGCCTGAAGGAGGCCCATGTCTTCCCAGTCTCAACAACTTTTCATTTGAGAGAATGGCTTTTGATTGGACCAAAATGCACTTGAACGAGTAAAAAGAAGATGACTACAAATGTGTAGGTTTTTATTTATCAGAGAAGGTCAAATCTACAACTGAACTGATTGAAACACATGACTCTGACTGCGTTCTCCTCAAGAGGTTATTGTCAGGTTCACATACTTTCTCGGTCAATGACCTTGACTGTTTGAACCATTAGTGCTTATCATTCAGTTAAGATCACTTCCCATTTTAATGCTCACAAACATGTTTTTCTCACAAATGCATGAAAGAAGACTGCAGAGGTTTATTATATGCCTACATTATTTTGTATACACGTAAGTGTCTAAGCTGAGTAGAACTTTAGTTCCCACTGCAATAATTCATTCATTTTCTCAACTTCTAGTACCAAGAAAAGTTCAGAAGTGAATAAAATGGGTTTGGGGAACAAAGGCGAACTGATGTTAACACTTCTGCTCCTTTCCACAGTGTGTAATGATCTATTTTCCATATTTATGCTCTGTAGATTGGTCCATACTACAAATAGCACATTGGACTCTTTCTAATTCCCTCATAGACTGGAAGGGTATCAGTGGACCACTGCTAACATCACTATTTCCCTCAGGTCTGGAGCTACAACTTTCAGTACATCATGAGCCACTTCTAAAACCGAAGGATGTTTTTTACATCTCAGTTAGCTAGGTCAGAACTTGTAGTTTAAGCGGGACACATTCAAACTAGAGATGCACTGAAAGTGAAAAAAGTGAAAAAAGTGAAAGTGACTATTCCCGTCATAGTGAGTACACAGCACAGCACAGCACACAGTAAGCCATGACAAAATTACACCTCTGCATTATACCCATACGCTCACACACGTGCAGCAGGGGGCAGCTATTGAAAGCGTCCGGGGAGCAGTGATGGGGATGGTATCTTGCTCAAGGGTAACTCAGGGCAACCTACTGGTCTGGAATTCGAACCCACAACCTTCTGATCCTGGGGCCAACTCCCTAACCAATAGGCCACCGCTGCTCCACTGGCATAATGGCAAAATAAAGAAGGCTGTGCACTGGTTCCCAGACTCAGCATGTAGAGACCTGAGCACTTAGCAATTGAGCAGTTATGCGCTAACGATCAGCCTCTGAGATCGCAATTGTTTAACATTAGCGGAGATCTAGTAAACTGGCTGGGAACAGGCTAGGGGCTGTTACGGCTCATACTACATTTCTAAAGAAGTGACATATTAATGATTTCGTTTGTGGTCATATTACAAAATAGGCAGCGGACGTGACATACATTTAAAGCATAGGAGCTTGTGTCTTTTTCTGACTGGTGCACTTGGCCATGGCCACAGTTCAATGACTATTGTGTTGTCAAAAACAAACTGAAAGCTAGAAATAAGTTCCCTGTAATTAAATCTGTGTACAGACTTGACTGCTAAATAAATCTCCGTTCTCAGAAGCTGTAGAAGTTCACTTTCAGAATAACATTCAACAAAATATCTATAAAGAGCAACAGAACATTGAGTACAATAGTAGAAAGCTCTGTCAACCTGTCAGGAATCCTCCGTGCACTTCTTATGAAATATGTATCTATAAATTAACTTTCCCTTTAAAAACACACTGCTGAAACTGAAAACATAAACAAGGCAATAGTGGTTAGCAATGGTTGTTAAGAAGTAACTCGACCTGTTAAAGAAATGACTGGTTTCACACACAGTACTCATTAATGATGAATAAAGTGATATTTCTGACATCGTTTTAATGGGCTTCTTCACACAAATGAAAATAGATTTCATTGCATTTCATTTGTATTCATTTTCTTCCTTTTATTTCATGGTTAACAGGCAGCCCTTTTTGCATCCATGTTACTTTTCTTAAATTTCGCAGAAGAAAAAGCACCACCAGGGTTCATTAAACTAAATCCATGGGCAAGTGTAACTAGATAAAGACATCTGAGAGCGAGTGATCAGTGTGAGTCATCAGTCATTAAAAGAAAACTTTTAAAAGAAGCATTAGGACTGCAACTATTGAATGATGTTAACATGAATAGTGACTGAAACCTATCTGAACTGAAGTAAAAGAACAGTTAAATGATTATTTTACAACTTTTTTCAAATAAAGCAAAAGAAGAAATGAGAGAGTAGATGCAATGAGGAGAGACAGAGTAGAAGGCTGTCTGCATCGCTAACCAGGTTACATATCTGAGATGCATGAAGAAGAAGTTGCAAGCAAAAGTGAATTCTGGATTTTTCATTCGATGTATTAAAAGCATACCATGATATATATGGTTAAATATCTTATTAATAAATAAAAATCTGACACCTTTAACATAATATATCGCTGAAACTTCTTGGTTGTTTTCCGCAAACTAGTATTTCAGAGTGGTTTCAGTAAGATGCACTCCATCAATGTATGTTTTACAGTCATTATGTATTTCTGACAGCCATGTGGGGAATTATGGCCGTGTTCCAGGGAGGGGGCTAAAAGTTGAAAGGGTAGAGAGTGACGTTTATCTATGAGCTGAGGGCCCAGGCCCCAGTGGAGAAACAGGAGGAGGAGAGGTACCTCCTCTACAAAAGCATTCAGCACTAAAATCCACACATATTAAACTCGATCCCTGCCATCTCTGTGTATCAGTGAACTCTTCAGACATGCCATAAACCTGGGCAGCTGAATTATTTTATAGCGTGAACACATGCACACACACACACACACACTTTTGTTTCTTGTCCTCTAGGAATGATGGGCTTAAGGATTCAAGTAACTTTCCTATGGTCCAGATTGTAACAGCGCATCTTCAGAATGATATTCGACGTTAAATAGCGAAAGGTTCATGGGTACTCAGACTGGTTGATGAAGCGGGGAATGAGAGAGAACTCTTCTGGTCAGCTCCAAAAGAAGAGCTACCGAATCCCAAATTGCTGAAAAGTTAATGCTGTTTATGACAGATATGTCAGAACTCACAGAGCATTGCATGGGGCTATGTATCCAAAGATCAGCCTGAGTGCCCTGCTCACTCCGTCCACTGGTGAAAGCACCTAAATTGGGCAGGTGAGCATCATTTCGGGCACTTAACACAATAGAAGAAGGTGGCCTGGTCTGATTCATAGTATTTCTTTTAAAAAGTGTTTTTATTGTTAAGCTTGATCAAGAACAATAAAAAGGCCACAAAGCAGGGGGGAATAAAGCATGTGACCCTTCAGCCAATGTTGTTACACTTAACAGCCATGGGCTCATCTAAGAGGCTGGCTGAGGATCAAAATGTTAAAGAGAACTTGCCTTCACAAAAGAGAAGACTATAAAAGATATCTAAATACTTCGTGGTAGTCAGTAAGAAATTGAAGCTTTATTGTTGAGACCAGATCTGACCCCATATCAAAGAACAACAAGGAGATCTGGCTGGCATGGAATTGGCAACATCTACAAGCAAGGGTCATTAGAAGATCCTTAACTGCTGATCACAAAAGTCAACATCCGAAGTGCGCCACATGACAAATAAACTAGAAGCTCTTTAACATCAAGTGTTGTGGTCTGACTACATTCAGACTGAACAAACTGAACTCTGCGGCTACAATAACCAAACGTGCATTTGAGAAAAATAAGAAGCGTTTGGGTAAAAGCCTTGAATTCTCTTCCGCATAGGGACCGTTTCACCTTTGGGCTTGCATGGCAGTAAGAGGCACAGGAAATGTTGGAGGAAAAGGGATACAGAGAATATAGAGGAAGTAACAGGCACTACTGAATATCATCAAGTCTTTATTCACATTCAGTTCCACAATCGGTAAAGAAACGGAAGAAAAAAAGAGGTTGAATATCACAACAAAACAACTACCTCAAAAATCAACCCTGAACTACTTCTTGGAATGATTTTCACTGTCCCAGACCTGACCATTATTGAAAGTATGTGATAAGGTCTTCAACATGCTGTGCATGTAAAAATGATTTATTTACATTTCTGAAGTAGAAGCATTTGGCAAGTAAAAGTATGGAAAAATCGTCAAGCAAAGAGAAACTGAAGAATAGTTCGGAGACAATTATTTTTAATCAAATGGTCTCAGACTTACTAAATCCTGATTAAAAGGTTAAGATTAAATTACATTTTGCCTTTTTTTTCAGTCCAAAAAAAAAAAAAATTTGCAGAAATGTCATATTCATCTGCATATTTTCAGAATGAACCTGTGGCCTTGATATTGTAGTTTACTCATTTTTAATTTGTTTCCACACAATTTCAACCCAGAAAAAAAATAAAATAACAAAAAAGCAAATGCACCCACACACCACATGCACCCACATATGCACTTCAAGCTTCTGCAGGAAAACAGATGCAATGCTGAGAGGCTTTGACCTTTGTCGTCGTCTTTTGTAGCATGTCTTCTTTTTCTTCCTTTTCCCTTTTTCCACTCCAGTTCCCTCATAAACAAACAGAAAGCTCCATTGTGTCGTGCTGTTGTAGCACATGAGCATCTGGGCTCTGACATCAGTTTGTCAAAACTCCCCATAGTAGGATGAAAATGAAGATCTCTTCTATTTTCCCTCTCTGTGTCCTACTCTGTTTTTTTGGGGGGGGTTTTTTGCTTTCTTTCCCTCTTTTCACCCTCCCTTTTGTCTGTCTGCATTGCTCTATTTTTTTCTCTTTTTCTCATCCTGTCTCACTTTTGCTTTTCTCTTTCCTCCCTCACCTTTTTTTACTTTTTTATCTCTCTCTCATTTTCCCTCTATTTGTTTCTTTCACTCATCCTACACTCTCTCTCTCTCTCTCTCTCTCGCTCTCTCTCTCTCTCTCTCTCTCTCTCTCTCTCTCTCTCTCTCTCTCATATCCCCATGCACTCCTCCAGTTCTCCCCCTGGCTTGTCAGCTGCCAGGGGCTGACATCTCCTTTCATGTTTCGTGCCCAGCGAGGGCTTTGAACATTCGTTTGATTCTTTTAAGATAATAGCTGGTTAGCTGTCAGGGAGAGGATGATCAGTTAAAACCTTAATCACTGCCTGTCGACTCACATGACAGTTATTTTTTTCTTCTGCCCCTTCCCTCTGCCTCTAAAATTAATCCTGCGAGCAAGGCAACAGCAAACACAAGGGTACGGTTTGTTGGTACGAAAGGGGGAAACCGGAGGGAGGAGGTCAGAGGAGGTGGAATGTGTGAACGCATGTTGCCAGGGGTTGCCGTTGGTCTTGTGTTGGTTCAGTTCAAAGCCTGCTCAGTATCCAAGTCAACAGTCATCATGGAAAGAAGTAGACTAGTTACCCTCTCCCCATGTAAGCTGTCAACTTATACCTGTCAACCTAGGAGAATAAAAAAACGGCACTGATTTCGCCCACCTGTCAGCATATAACACTTATGTGACATGGTCTGGCAGGTACAGGAGAGTTTCTTGTAGGCCGCCAGAGAGAAGGCCTTGATCAATCAGGCCTAAGAGCTGTGAATTGTCAATTTTTGACATTCCAAAGCCCATTCCAAAACTCCATCCAGAAAGATGTGACACTTGAAGCAGAACTTTAAAAAAGTTATTCTAGGCTAAAGCAGATATTAAAATGCATCTCCTGAATGCAATCAGATACCCAAGATATAGCCGGTGCTATGCTATCAGTAATGGAAGAATACACCTGCCAGTAAGCATCATGTAAGCACATAAGCCTCTGACAATATTTATTATCTCAAATCTATCCATTTACCATTTGTTCACTCTTTGAGTTTATGCACCTTTTGCCACTTTTACTCTTTCCCTGATATGATCTTTAACGTCCCAAAACAGCTCAGATTCCCAGATGTTGCCCTTCAGAATGTTAACATTCACGTAAAAGCAATACTTAAACACATCTCAACCGCCATGCATCGTTTTAAATGGCTAATGAAGAAAATGTTTCACTTCCCAAAAGAAGGGGAGATTCAGGAAAAGAAGCATAAAAAAGTCCAACTGATTCAAAAATTGTAAAACAGGATTTGATAGGAATCCCATGTCCTCACTTCAACTGAATTTGGAGTTATTGACAAGAAGCATTAAACACTGCCTTGCAGATTTTTTTAAAAATGAAAGTAAGTCACCAAGAAAAGCATCTTTCCATATGTACCTGTCTGACTGATCAGAAAATAGATCCTGCATGTTTTCATCAGATTAGGTCCACAACCATCCCCGGCAAAGATTTTCTGTCCACAATCCTACCTAGACAAAACATTCAGGACCACCCCCTTGCCACTGAGGCAAGTGTGTGATGATTTAGGCAGTCAGGTTTAGTGATACTGGACACCATAAGTGCCTTCATTAACTCTGCTCTAGACCAGGCTTGTGTGGAGTCCACAGTTAGATGACGGACTTTCCTACAGAAAGGCTGCATTGTTGACACGCAGCAAAAAAAGACTTCACTCCTAGCTGACCTGATTCATTCTGCTGGCATCCCACCTCATAGCATCACAGCTTATGGAAGTCCTGAGCATGTGGGGTCAGGGAAGGCCACATATGTTCCATGTATGGAATTCCAGAGAGCCAACAGTAGGGTCAAAGGCCAGTCCCAATCACACCAAGGACAAAAAAAGAAAAGGAAGAGGGTTGGAGTGGCAAGGGCAACTGTATAGAGAGGACATTTCATATTTATCACCTATATTTCTCGTGCTTAAAACACGAATCGTGCTTGGAAAGGTGAGCTTTACTGTTCTGCAGCTAATCGCTGCCTTTACTGTCAGATATGGATTTTTTTTTTAAGTTCCCCAGGCGAGAGTGACAGGGTGCTGCAACAAACCAACACAAAAGAGGTTTAAATGCATAATGTCTGACGGCGCAACAAGTACGCAGAGGCATGCCAGGAAAGAGTTTGTATAAGCTGCCAGATCCACTGAACACTTCAGCTGACGATCTGTGGAGGGATCCTGAAAGTCGTGGAAGGCGGCTAAGTTAATAGACGACAAGCGCTTGCTGCATGTGTCTCCTCCTCATCCCCCTCTTTCATCAGCCTCTGACTTAGAAGTGACAGTGCTGCGCCCAACAAAGGGATTTGTAATAACACCAGGAGAATATGCTTCAGTCCTTATTATTTCACATTATTCTCCGCTAATGAATCTTAAAACAAGATAGAGTGCCTAAATGGCTCCGGCTGGCCCTGGTGGAAAGCATATCCCCAGAACGCATGTACAAACATGCAATCTGCTCTTGCTGACAATGTCGCCAATGATATATCGGCACATACAAACAAACCAGCGCGCTGGTTGTTAGCCCGTCACTGTTTGCTGGGTTCCAGGGTCGGAAGAATGCCAAAATAAAGGGAAGAGAAAACAGGATAAATTGGGGTTTACGGCACAAAAGCCCACTAATCCTTGCATTTGGATATTTGAAACAGAAGCTCCGCAGAGAAAGCATCAAAGACAGCTCTAAATTAGCCTGTGAAAAGAGAGAAAGAGAGAGAGAGAGAGCGAGAGAGAGAGACAGAGAGAGAGGAAGCCTGTCTATTTCCACCAGTGTGAAAAGACGAGGGAGCTGCAATCTCCTAGGGGCCCAGATTAGAAACATATACTCATTATTCTCTCTCAGTGGGTGTCTAAACCCCAAAAATCCTGCTTCCAGGGAGTGCGCCGAGACATGTTAACCCCAGCGCTGCTCAGCCTTTGTAGCCGAGCATCGTTAGCCGCTCCGCAGCCGCATCTCCAAGGGAAAAACTGACGAAAGCTGGCAATTAGAACTCGCCGAGTTTACTTGTTCAGCTTCAAGAGTGGAACAGCCCAAAACACATTATAGAGGAAAGTTAAACAAGGAAACAGGGCACACTTGTCCATATGTGCTAATCATCCTGTGGTTTTTTTAACCGTTATTTCACTTTCATTAAAAGATTACATTAATCTGCTCACAGGAAATGCTTGCCTGTGAAACTTCCACTGCTCTTTTGTCAAGAGCAGCAGTACTTGAGATTTTTATGAGCATGAAAAAGCAATCGCAGAGGGTCATCAGGTGCCGTCATCATGGATCGTTCATACCCTGAGTGAACTTATTTGAAAATAAGTAAAGACATGGAAAACACATTTTTCCTTCCTGTTTTCACTCAGTTTTTGGTCTCCTCTGTGCTAGGGTGTCTTTATGATGCTGTGTGGAGATAAGAGTGAAGCTCAGTGAGGAATGGTGTACTTGCACTGAAGCCTGAATGCGAGTAAGGAGTCAGTACATTGAGATAAAATAGAGGAAGGCCCCCTCATTAACCCTCATGACCCAGCAGCGGAGTTCAGCTTCAGACACGGGTCTGGAGGAGAAGGGGCACCTTGAGATACAAGGGAGGGTGGGGAGGAGTGTTACTGTTAAAGGGTCTTGACTGATCTGAGGCATTCAGCTCTAATGAAATGCGCTTGTGGGCTATATTAGCCTTGAGGGATAACTATTCAATACCCAGCCATTTAACCTGACCAATGGTGGCATTCTATTAGTGGCATGACAAATATGAATAAATACCATGAAATAGTAGTATATACAAATATAGAACATCATGTTCATAGGTTTGAGATACATTGTGTTTTAAATGCCTACAAATACATACTATACATATACAGTACTGTGCAAAAGTTTTAGGCAGGTTTGAAAAAATGCTGGAAACAAAGAACGCTTTCAGAAACGGAAGTGTTCATCATTTATTTTCATCAATCAACAAAATTCAGTGAATGAACAAAAGAGAATCTAAATCAAATCAATATTTGGTGTGACCACCCTTTGCCTTCAAAACAGCATCCATTCTTCTAGGTACACTTGCACACAGTTTTTGAAGGAACTCGGCTGGTAGGTTGTTCCAAACATGACTGTGTTTCAACCTCCGTGTGACGTTGATGATCATCAGTACCTGTCTGGTAAAACTGGTTGATCAGACACCGACTATAATCCTACAAAACCCCTGACTTTGTGCAAGTGTACCTAGAAGAACTGATGCTGGTTTGAAGGCAAAAGGTAGTAACACCAAATATTGATTTGATTTAGATTTTTTTTTGTTCGCTCACTTTGCATTTTGTAAATTGATCAAAATAAACAATCATTAGAGAGAGATAGAGATAGAGAGAGAGAGAGAGAGAGAGAGAGAGAGAGAGAGAGAGAGAGTAATATGCTGGTGCACTATCACCATATGCACTATTGTTGATATCACAAACTGATGCACTCAAGGCATGCCATTCCACTCGTTACCATCTTAACATTTAAGATTTAAGAGTGATAAATTAAGAGTACTTTAATATATATAACATACTTACAGTGTGTTATATTTTTGTCACCCATGACTAATACTGGCCCAGCATCTACAATCATGTGAGAAAATTAAGACAGCCCATTAAATATTCAGTTCTTTATTAAGAAACGTTAACATATCAGTGTCTAATCTTGTTTTTATTCATCTCGGGAAAAGAAATTGCAGGTAAACAACAAAAATTAACCTATTCATTCATTTAGGTTTAAATTAATTGAATGTATTGATATATTTTGTTTAATTTATTGATATATTTTGTTTAATTTCATTAAACAAAAGATAATAAAAATGTGTATTTTAACTGGGCTTTGACGCAGCCACTCCAGGACTCTCCATTTCTTAGTTTTCAGCCAGTCCTCGGTGGATTTACTGATATGTTTTGTTTTGTTTATGTTATATTTTAGACTCATCTGTCCAAAAGAACATTATTCCAGAAGTCCTGGTCTTTGTCTACGTTCTCTTTGGCAAAATTCAGTCTGGCCTTAATGTTTTTCTTAGTGAGCAAAGGTTTCCTCCTCGCACGCAAGTTAAAGTTGTGCAGTCTCTTTCTAATTGTAGAGGCACTTCCACATCAACAGTAGCAAGATCCTGCTGTAGGTCCCAGGATGACATTTTAGGGTTTTTGGAGAAAATTTTGGAGAGATTTTGGAGATTTAGCATCTTGCGGTCTGCTCTCGGGGTGGACTTGCTTGGACGGCCAGACCTGGGCATGTTGGCAGTTGTTTAGGAAGTCCTCCACTTGTAGACTATGTTCTGGACAGTGGAATGGCTAATTGCTAATTATTTTGAGATCTTTTTAAATCCCTTACCAGACTTTTAAGCTGTTACAATCTTCTTTCTGAAGGCCTCAGACAGCTCGTTTGATCTCACCATGGTGTTCACTCTCACCTCAACAGTCAGGAGCACCAAATTAAATGTCTGAGGATTAAATAAGGCAAACCTCCTTCAAAATGCTGAGTAATGATGTTCTAATTTGAGCCATTTTAACTGGGAATAAAGGTGGGGGTTTCCTAATTCATTCCTCACCAGAAATCTCATTTTTGTAGAATTACATTATACATAAGATTTTGAAAAGTCTTTTCTTCAGTTTGAATTTTTTAGTTATATCACTCAAATCTCCCAGTATTGTTAAAATTGAGATTAAATATCCATACGTACAAGAATGTTACAAAAACACACAGGCTTTCATAGGGTGTCCTCATTTTTTCACATGACTGTATGGCAGGCACCCAATAAATATTCTAGGAGACTCAGGCCCTGTGCTATCAGCCCCAGTGTGATTGACCCCCCCCCTTCCCATATTGCTCTTGACCCTCACCTAACCACCCTCCCCACTGATTGTAACACCACCTGACAAAATTAGCTATGATTACAAATTTTTCAAACATTTTTCAAAATGACCTTTTATATTTTACCCCAGATGGAGCACCACACGTCCAGAATGTTTCATAAGCTTCATGAGTGATGTACTTAAATCAGACCTCAGCGCCCAACAAAGTAACAATGGCAACGAATCCTGATACCATTAATTCAAATAACTTGCCTTTTAATATTGCTCTGCGGATTAATCGTGTTTCGTAGACAGGAACAGTAAATATTTAAGATTCCGCAATTTTGTTCAGATTGAATTAGTGTTTATCTCATTAGAGGCTCGTCTGGAATGATGAGGCAGCCACACCATGTGATTTCAGAAGTTTAGTAAACACTCCGTCCCCTTGGCTTTGAAGTCTAATGACCTAGAATGACTAATAATGTTTACTAGGCAAGAGAAGTAATGAGAGTTTCACTCAGGGTGGTGCGTCTTAGCAAACGCAGGAGAAGAGAGCACGCTGCGAGGGAGAGGAGCCAGGCAGTTCATCAGCTCTAATGCTACACTGGGTTTCTAATCACAGCCATTATTACAGCTACTACAGTCAGAAAACTGATAGAAGGACCAACCAGTAGAGAAAGGGAGGGGTTTGCTTTCTGACCTTTCTCTCAAAAACAGGTGTGTAAGGGCCAGAGCACGGTGACAAAAAACTAATGCAAACGCACAGAAGGACAACATTCTGCAAACCTTCCACCAGACAATATGCAGATATTATGGACTGTTGCTCCTTGTTGGGACGATGTTCCTCTGGCTTTAAGCTTTTCATTTATGATGGTTAGAAGGCATTGGTGTTAGTCTGCAAGCCTGAGTTACGTCAGAGGTTGTGACCCTTTCCTCGCTCTCAGCCCAGAACAAACCAAGGAACCATGTTGCGCTTCCTCTCAGACAAAGCGCAGAATTAAGGTCAACAAGTGGGCAGGGACGATCAGCAGGTCAGCATAGAAAGATGGAAAGCATTGTTGTGGGGAAGAGAAAATGGAACTAAAGGAGGTCTGGTGCACTCCACTAAAATCCCCACCCCCAACACCATTATCTATACAAACCCAAGCACCACCAGCAACCTCATTTAAGTTCTTCCATACACCCCCCACTTCTCCTCACCTCCTGGGCTTTTCTACGCTCAGGCCGGGTGGCAGAGGAGCACCATGCTGTCATGCCTTGGTAACAGGCTGATCAGAGAGGGTCCAGCTACCTCGTACAGACAGTAGCAATTATCACAATCAACAGCTCGGCCCAATTATAACTTCCTGCTCATTATGCCCCAGGGGCCCCACGGTCCGACTTACAAGAAAATTAAGCGGCCGCCTTGCTTTGCATAACTTAATTTGAAATGACAGGGTGTGACATGGAGGGCTTCTGACCCTGCCAGCAACCGGCCCCATGTGTGGCAACAATTTACACTGCCAAATTGCTCCCAGGCTGCCCTTGGTTGAGGAGGCGAAGATGAGCCCCCTCGTAGCTGCTACACATGAGCCTGGTCTTCTACCAAAAAGCTGGAACCTTCCGATGCACATTGGACTGGCAGACAAAGAACATATGAGAAGTGGATCATCAGTACTTGAGAATTATCCTTGCTTGAGGACGATTACTGAATAATGTGCAAGGATTATGGCTTTAAACCCCACAGATACGATCAACTGCACCTGCAATGTTTCCTCTCTTGAACTGAAATGATAAAGCTGTCAAAACTCACAGATACACAGATATTTTTTTTTTCAATTCCTTGTTTAATCTCTTTTTTTTCCAACATTTAGCAACTTTATGGATGATCTGCCACACTTGTCATTAGATATATTCTTAAAAAGCTTGTTTCCTATGGAACATAACTAGAATGTTCACAGTTGTCTATTTTAGTTGTAAAAATGACGGATTCTAAGTGATCCAAGAACAAATTTTCAGTTTTTTTTCTAGAACCAACATACTCAGCTTCTAAAATGTTACATGTTCATCCTAAAAGAAAATTTTAACCCAGTGTCATCGTGCACATTTCCATTCACAAGCTAGGACCCCTTCACACGCACGGTTCCTGTGCTTCCTCTGAATAGAGAAAAGCTGCTGCCTTGTTTCAAGCTGCTACTAACATCATTGTTTTCAGGAGACACCAACAAATTACAGACAGGTATGCAAACAGCAGTTATGGAGAATTGTTGTATCATTGGGGATCAGACACCCCCTCTGTCCATTATACAGCCACAATATGCATAATTACTGCACTACTCTACTTGGTAACTCTATAACCATGTCTTAAAGAATTTTATGGAAGGATTTCTTTATTTACTGCCAGTAGCTGGATTAATGCTGGGTTTTGTAATAAAAATGACCTGAAAACAATAATAGAATGCATCTTTTTGTTTGTGAGTCATCTTTAAGTGATGAAGTTTATTAGGAGAAACACAAACATGGATGGTTTTGTGGCAGATTTTGTCCCAGTCCATAAGGAAACTATGATTTGCAATTGAGGCCTATTCAAGCATTGTCCTCTACATAATAAATACACCTCGTCTTATCATTCTGCATTGCACAACAAAACAATAAGACGTAACAAAAGCTTGTCGTCCATTGTCACGAATGGCAGGGATTCAATTAACATGGAGCATTGCAAATTATCTGCAAAGTCCAGGTAAGGAAACAGGGTGCATTGTGAAACAGTTTCTTTAAATCAGAGAAAAAGGGATGGGTGCTTGTTTTTTTTTTTTTTTTGAACTGAAATAAAGTTTATGAAGGTAACTCAGCTGCCTGATTAGAACAAAGCTAGAAGACAAAAAATTGCAATATCTCAAAACTCTCGCTGTCTCTCTGTCAGACTCCTCACTGTTGGGTTTCTTACTTATTATTTTTGCCTAGTTTAAAAAAAAAAAACCTATGGAAGAAAAGGACTTTTTTGCAAGTATCTTGCCGCAGCCTGTTTCATTAATGTGTGGCTGATAAATTGTAGCTGGGCATAATTAAAGTTAACTGATGAGGACATATGTAGAAATGTTTTGTTAGCAGGCTGAGAGACGGATGAAGGCAGTGAGTAATTGCTTTGGATTAATTACTTGGATATGGGGCGCTTGTGAGTCCGTCGCTCCTGAGGGGGTTCTGGGATAGTGGCGGGAGGGAGAAAGAGATGGAGGGATGGATGAGAACGTGTCCACCGCTCCTGTCTCACTCCACATAGATAGCAAAACAGACCCTCAGTTGGCTCTCAAACCAGGCTAAGCTATTTAAAAGCGTGCTCAAAAAAAACTCTGAT
This sequence comes from Hepsetus odoe, assembly GCA_017165825.1. Lineage (NCBI taxonomy): Eukaryota > Metazoa > Chordata > Actinopteri > Characiformes > Hepsetidae > Hepsetus > Hepsetus odoe. Next base: position 22,713,593 of record CM029371.1, read on the forward strand.
AATCACCCGCAAAAAATGGCTGACCAGTGAGAGTCAGACTTTACTTCATTAGAGAGGTTAATCAACTTGGGATGAGGGGGGCTCCTATAGAAAAAATGGCAAAGAAGCCCACATCTCAAGATACTGTAGTTATTTAAAAAAAAAACAAAGATAGTGAAATTATTCTTTCGCCCCACTTGCCAGAAGGCAGAAAAAATGTTGTTTGCGGCACCCTGAAAACCTTCATTTCCACTTTCATGTCATCAAAGATTTGTAATAGAAAAAAAATGTGCATAGATAATAATAATATATATAATGAGAATATATGGAATGAAATTGAATATATGGAAATAAAGTCTGAATTTATGGAATTAAAGTCTGAATATATGGAAATAAGCCTGAATATTTGAAAATAAAGTCTGAATATATGGAAATAAAGCCTGAGTCTGAAATGGAATTAAAGTCTGAATATAGGGAATGACATCACTGGTGCCACCTTAATATTCCTGCTGAATATGTGGTGAATGGGTGATGCACAATGATGCAGAAACGCATGGTGATGAGTGAGTAGTGAGAAATCTGGAAGAGTTAGTCTGTAGTCGTGACAATATTATTAACACCTGATGAAGAAGTGCACTCAGTCTTTCACCGTGGAAGACGGAACTATATTCATGCTGATTCACTCGTTGTCCTGTTTTTGAATCAGTGAGGAAGAGTATTAAGTTATTTGCACCTATAGGTAGTTTAGTGTGGGTGGAGCTAGGCTCATATTAAAATTGTCTTTTAGAAAATATACTTAGACACAAGTAAGCATTAACTGACATAACAAATTAAAGTAAATGTGACATTTTTGGATCACGATTACAAAAAAACTAAAAAAAATGTGAAAAATAATTCACAATTGACCTTCATTTGTACCATTGCCCTCATAAATGCATCTGCATTATTGCTCACTTAAATATTAATAGGGAAAGTGAAGTGAAAGTGACTATTCTTGTCACTGTGAAACACAGCACAGCACACAGTGAGACACAATGAAATTCAACCTCTGCATTTCACCCATTCACACGTGCAGCAGGGGGCAGCAATTGAAAGTGCCCAGAGAGCAGTGATGGGGACGGTACCTTGCTCAATGGTACCTCAGGGCAACCTACTGGTCTGGGATTCGAAAGACCTTCTGATGCTGGAGCCAACTCCCTAACCACTAGGTGACCATTGCCCAAACAGTATGTAATAATTACATAATTACAATCTGCAACTTTAAATCTGCACAACAATCAATTATGTAAGACTTCGAAGTAATTCATAACTAGCATTTTGCTCTTTTTGTCCATGATGGTAAATTAAACTTTAATGGGTTAAATATGGGAGATTTGACCTCTGGGGATTGTGAAGTTCTGCTGGAGTAGACATGATGTAAGTGTATGCTTTTGTGTCTGCAGTCACTACTAAGCAGTAAAATGTGAAAAAACAACTCCCCCATCCCTAGCCATGGTATTACTCTCCTAAGCATTCAACTGTAACCTCTACCTCTCACCCACAAAAAAGAAAGGCAGGGTGAGAAAGAGGGGGGGAGAATGAAAAGAGACTCCCAGAGCAGGTAGAGCCATCTGTGCAAAATATCCAAGCCAGATGTCGGGGAATCGGGCACCAGCCGGGGATCACCTTACATAAGTAGTTTACCACGTGAAGAAATAATTTTTGCCATATTAATTGACGGTAAACTTTCCCAAGAATTCCGGCCCCAGGCCGCTGCCTCGCAGGTGGCTTCTTTCACTCACAGGAACAAAGTGGGGGTAACCGGACTCTGATCAAAAGAGAGATTGACATAAATAAAGAGCCTTCAGGAATGCATTGTGCAAACAAAATATGAACAGGGCCTCCAAACATTCCCCGTGAGTGCTGGGGGGGGTTGAAGCCCAGAGAGCAAGGGGGCAAGGAGAACAGGGATAGGAGGGGCGGATGGTGAGGGAAAAAAGGATCCATTTTCTGTCCCCTCTCTCTCTTCTAGCACTCTGCCAAATGGTGCAAACTGGTGTTTGTACTACAAAGCTGCGAGAAGCAAAAATGGGAGTCTCTCATAGACGGTTGTCCATATTATGCCATGTGGTATCATTCATAACCTATACCTCGTCATCTGCACTTTCCCTTAGCCCAAAATTTCCTGCCATATGATCCAGTATTTGTCCTGCCAGACACCTGAAAGGATGAACAGAAACAAACAGGAAGATGAGAAAGTGAACAGGATGGAGAGATGAATAGTAAGAAGAGTGAGAGTGAGAGTGAGAGACAGAGAGAGAGAGAGAGAGCCAACCTCTGCCAACCATCGACAAGTGCACTTTGAAGTGCAAAGATATAAACTGTGCATCGGAGCATGTCGTCTTAGGTTTCCAGCTTCTGTTGTTGCATAGTTTTTCATTTCTAAACATGGACATGCCACGTTCAAATGAGCAGCGACATCCAATCCAAAACATCCAGGCCTTTGATATGGAAGCTGTAACCCCAGGTCCGCCTCCCAAGGTTTACTCTCTGCTCCGCTACACAAAAAACGTGCTAAAAAAAAAAAAAAAAAATGCCCCCATGATACACCATGCTCTCTGGTCTCTGTTTGTGTCCATGTAAGGAATGAAGACTATGAAAGAAAACAAAGTACCATTGCCTGCATATACAATACCATAAGTGGACTTTAAGGGTGATGGGGTTAGGTCAGTAAGCTCCCTTTGTCGAGGCCTCTACTTTTAGATTTTTCCAAAACACAGTGAAAAAAATCGTACCCAAAACAAGGAGAATCGCATGGCGCAGGCAGCCGCAGTATAGAAATATATAAGTACATATTTGTAAATGAATGCTGCTTTGGAGGTTTAGGGTGCTGTGAAATCATCTACAGGCCCTTAAGGTTGAGGAAACTTCTTAAAAAGAGTTTTCAAGGTGGCCCGTTTACGCGTGGAGAAAAAAAAAATGATGGTACAAAGTACCATATGCGCTTCTCTGAAGGCACTTTCCCAACACTTTGCACTGCTCAGCAGCGTAGTCGAGGGAGTTGTGTCTGTATGTGTGTGTGCATGTGGTGGGGGAGCTGGGAAACTCATGAAAGGCAACACAACAATTGAGATCATAAAATTTCCCTTGACAATCAAGTCAGTTCAGAGATGCTGACAAGCTCTTTTAAAACCCAGTCATTGAGGTGGAGCGGCCTTTCATACAAGGTTCCCCCTGGAAATAAAGAGCTCGACCTGGTGCCCCCGAGGAGAGGTGCATCACAACCCCCCGGAAAAGGGTGACAGCCCCCTCAGGTGGGCCAGGGGAGGGATGCCACTGCCTGTTGGCAATCCTGAGGGAAGCCAGCGGGTGTCTGCTTTGGTTGGGCCACAATGGGGCAAATCAAACCACACCTAGATGCCTCCACCATCCCTGGTGGTACACTATACTTACTTCACACTTTAAGGTGTGTGTGTGTGTGTGTGTGTGTGTGTGTGTGCGCATATTAAAAAAAACTCCCTGAGGTTCAGACATGTGGGACACCCACCAAACATGTCAAAATCTCCTTCCTAAGACTTAAATCTTTGCATTGAAAGTTGTAAAGTTCATTTAGATTTTTTATATTAAAACTGTTTTTTTTATTTAAATACGTATCTACATCCCTTTTTTTATACAGCATGATAACAGCAACTCAGCAACTCAGTGCTCACAAAGCATCGCTCCCTCGACAGCTGAGGATTGCAAGTGTCAGTCCCGTTCAAGAAGTCTCCCGAATTCCCTCTGTAGCCTTGACGACGCATACAGTACTTTGCTTTGCTTTGAAAAATGTGGCTTTTTCGAGTGAAAAAAAGAAAAGTGATGGAGAGGGATAACAAGAAAAACAAGGAAGGTAAAATCTAATTAGGGTGGGAGCGAAGGCAACAGCAGAGTTTACGTTAAAACAATAAACTGTGTGTTGCTCCAGCGTCCCCAGATTGGACAGTCGATATTGCGAGGCGGGGTAAGTCGATATTTTGTTTGTTTGCGCTGAGATTTTTCTCAGAGGCCCCTCTGAAACTGAGAAATTCCTGCACAGATGAAATGGTGGAGCAGGGGCCTCACCGGGTGTGTCTAATCAAAGCCACACACACACACACACACATTCTAACAGAACGGCCTGTAAGGTATGAGCAAGCATAGGTTAGGCCTCATTGTTATATCCAATAGCTTGATTTTTGTTTGCAACTGAAATGGGAATATACTGGGTCCAGTATCTTGACTTGACTCTATGGCTGTTTACTAAAGGTACAGACAGGGCTTTATGATAAGACAATAATTCTGAATTATGTATAGATTATTTCATACTGTACATACGACCTATATATACACGTTTACTCCGCCCATTTCGTTTTCTATACATATTTTTTACACCGTACATATCGCGATCATCTGTATTGTACCGTTGTCTAAAACACTGTACATACTTTAACATACAGCTCCTTTATACTGCATTTATTCTATTTTTTTTTTTTGCACCTCTGCTTAGATACTAACTGCATTTGATTGGTTCTGTACCTGCACTCTGTTTAATGACAAAGCTGAATCTAATTTTATGTCATCTTTATAATCTGTATAAACTTTTGACTTAGAACAACTGCTTGCCAGTAGATCACATAGTGATGTTCAACTTTTATGCACTTTTACACTCCCAGAAAAAAGGGTTCTAGTACGACAGAGTTCTATGATAGTGGAACCCTTACTGGTGCAATATAGACCCACATAAATAACCATACCTTCAATCTTAACGCCACACAGAAGAACCATTTAAACATTCTTATAGTTAGTTGTGTTATCAGTGGTCTAAACCACTAAAGAGTGTTTTTTTGTGTGCTTTAAGAAAAGAGAGAAGGTAAAGGTGTTGGAGGAGGGATGACGTTTTGTTATTGGGGCAATCTGGCTATTTTTAGCTTTGTAATAGCAATTAATTAACGCGCCGCTTCAATAAAACAGGCAGCGGGTTTGTTGTAACAAAATGTAACAAAAAGACAATGTAACAAAAAAATTTCATTTTTTCATGACACATTAGGCATTGATGGTTGCAAAAATAAAGTTTCCCTACTGGTTCTAGGTATGAATATGTCCATGGTGTCCCTATACCCAACTTAATGGAACTCACCAATACAATCACCACTGTGCAAACCAGGGTGTTTGTCTGTGTTTCTCTGAATGTGTAGCACCATCTTTCCTTTGACTCCTATGAGGAGAAATCAGACTAGCAGCTGTTCCCCAGAGTTAGCATAAGTGTACATTGACATACACCAATATTTTACAACAGAAAGAAAAAAAACACTGTGCTGATGGAGTAGACAGAGGAAGACACTAAAGATGTTTGTAAAAAAACATCATCAGACCAGTCCCCCCATCTTTCACAGCTCCATGGTCCAGTTCTGATGCTGATGTGCCCACTGTTGGCAGATTGGTAGTGGACAAGGGTCAGCATAGCACTCTGAGTGGAGTGTAGATTTTTTAGCAATTTGTGCTATGTAACTGGGGATCAAACAAGATAGGCTATCCTACTTTCTCCTGCAAATGGCATTGACCCTGTCAGTGGTTCACTGGCTGTCCTTTCCTAGATGACTTTTGATAAGTACTCAGCACTATATAGTAGATGTTTTGGAGATGCTCTGACCCAGTTTTCTAACCAGCTGGTGCTTTTCAAAGGCATTTAGACCCTTACGTTCACCCAGTTTTATTGCTCACATCATATCGTCTTCAAGAACTGACAACTGATTTGCTACCTATTACAATCCAACCCCAAACAGGTGCCATCATGATGAGATGAACAATGCTATTCACTTAAACTGTCGGTGGTCTTAATGTTGTGGCTAATTGATGTATTTAACCACAACATCTTAAAGAACCATTCAGATATTTAACCTAACAATACACTAGAGGCTGTGCATTACAGTGATTTCAACACCAGTAAGGGAATTCTCAGAAATGACAGGAAGAAGAGTATTAATGGAGCACTTATTTAGCTTGTTAACCAGCCATCTTTGATCCGGAACATTTGCTGATCAGTCCAGCTTTTATAAAATGTTCCTTCCTTCATCGGTCCATTCACTTGGTGGTTCATACAAAGTGTATAACAAAAATGACTGCGTTCACAGCACAGTGTTTCTCATTGACTTGGCATAAAAATGGATACAATTCAGTTGGGAGGGGGTCATATGGTTTGCATATATCCAATATTTTGCAACAACTTCATTCAGCCAATCAGACTTTAGGACCTATCCATTTCATAAACTGTTTTTTTTTTTTTTCTGCACATTTCAATTTGTCTCTGCGATAAAGAGACACAATTTTTGTGCAATCGTAATTACAAGACAGGGAATAAAAAATTCACACTCTGTGGACCCTAGCTCGACAGGCCCTGACAACAGAATGTGGAGGTAAAATGCTCAGCAGAAAAGATCAAATGACCTATGGCCACCAAGCATGGCAAATGCTTTCATACTGTGGCTGAGAACAAAGCACACTCAGTCAGACCAATCTGACTGTGTCCTATCCACCTCCGGAGCCATCTTTAATTCATAGCACTCCGACTCTGATGATTGATTTTAATTGATGACACGCTACGTATTGTGGCATTAGTGAGGTTTAATAAGGAACATGACTTAATGCTTTGCCCCACTGTACCATGTACATATTAATAGCTTTGAAATATGACATTTTCTCCTTGCTCTTCTTCACTTTGCTGTAACTTTGTCAACTCTACTTTTCCTGTACAATTCCTTCTCAGTCTGCTTTTACATTGAGGCTATGATGAGTGACATGACACATTGTGATTTCAATGCACACATCATGTGCCTGTGTGATGGGAACAATGGCAAAGCACATAAATCTTTTATGCCTTAATACATGCCATTGTACTTACACTGCCACCGACACTTTCATTTCCACAGGATTTTACATTTTACGTCATTTTCATTCAGAATGACTAATGGAATGTGCAGGCAGTGGATGGTTTAAAGGCTATTGTATGCATGAAATTGTTTTTGACCTCTTGTTCGCTATAGTGCATTCGGCGCTCTGAAGCGTACATCCTAAAGATACACCTAAGTACGTGTGTGTCTTTATGTGTATCTTAGGCGGACAGTCCTTCTTCACACACACCCTGAGACGGAGTGTTGATGGTGTGCAGTGTTGGTGAACTGGGCCCTAACCTAAACACTGCAGAGTGGGGCTTTTTACATGCTCAAAGTAAAAACAAACTCCTTCCACAGACCTTTGTGGATAAAAAAAGGAGGGGAAAAAACAGCCACATACACTTTTAAAGGGCACTTTTACAAGATATTTCAAGTGGATGAATCACAGGAAGGTGACGGGTGAACAGACTGTCCTGACACTGTCAGGCTTCACTTGTACCCCATTGCAAGAAAGAAAGAGAGAGAAAGAGAGAGAGAGAGAAAGAGAGAGAGAGAGAGAGAGAGAGAGAGAGAGAGATAAAGGGAGAGGAAGGCAGATGCCATTGCATTAGTGAATATTTGCAAAGGATAGAGAGAATGCCTATAAAAGGGCAAAACGATCCCCCCCAAACGCTGCTTACTATAAACACAGCACTGTGAAAGTGAGCATGGGCCCTCGCTCGGTCATGCTCCACACCACTGCCGATGCCACTTTGAATCCCACCTATCCGTAAGCACTCAACATTTCTCTCCCTTTTCCCAAAACACCCATTTATTTCCTCACACCAGGCCAGTCAGCTCGCATAAACGTTTTCAGGGGCTTAAGTGGTCAAATGACAGGTGTAGGATGAGGGATTACTTTTTCCTTGAATTTAAGAAGAAAAATAATATTGGAGAGGATGCAGAAAGGAAGTGATGGCTAAATGGCCTCCATTTTGTGGCTAGTTTTGTTAACGTGCGCCTGGGCTTTCCGGAGGGCGTCAGCCTTCCTCTCGGGTTACTACCACTTCACGGTAATGCAAAGAGAACTTTGCTTTGCTAAGGAGAAATTCATTCATTTTTTATCGTCCATAATCACTGGGGAGAAAGAAAATGTCATCTGATGCTAATTTGTAAGCATTCTTTGGACCTTAGTTACTCGCTGCACCATGTTCAGAGGACAAGAACACCTTTGCACTTGGAGACACTCCACGCGCTGCATGAGACTTCCTGAGCCTCAAAATGAAATACCACCATGGGCTGCAGAGGCAAAAAAACTGAGGAAAACAGCCCGAGCAGGGAAAAGTAAATAGCCAAAGGTCAAAGCTCAGCTGGTGGGAGAGAGGGCCTAGTCAGGGTAACATGTGGCCTGGAGTACCTGTGTTTACCCTGCCCAAATACAAGCCATCAATACCCACCCAACACCAGCCTAGCCCAAAACCTCAGCCCAACACAAGTGAAGACTATATGTTTAAAATTAAAGTAGCAAAAAGCACTTTTTGCAGTGATGCCGCAGACGCATCATTTTGGTCGCTCACAGAACCTTTCAGTGGGTGGTTTATAGGAAAAAATATTTTAAACCACTCATCTGAAAGCGTCTTTGCAGGAACTAAAAGTGTTTCTACCTGTTTTAAAGAATGCACAGAACAGAAACCTTAAAAAAGCTCCAGGACCCACCTGTCTTCCAGGTTGTTTTAATCACATCTGTAACTACCACAGTAGGACGTGTTAATGACAAACATGTGTGCTGTAAAGAAGCTGGGTGATCAAGAGGTTTCTCCTTACCCCTGGTCGAGAGTGCTATTACACAGGACCCCCAATGGCCCAGGCCCAGGCTTTGATACGTTCAGAGGTGCACACCTCTTTGGCTGACCTTGGAGACTTGGCCAGTAAATGTGAATTTCACATAAGGATTTGCAGCAGAGGACAAAAAACATTTGCATACTATTAAAAGGGCCAGCTAGGCAAGGAGACCCTACTAGGCCCTTGTTCTCATCGAGCTGCACTCTGTTTTGAGATTTTCAGCCTGTCATGGTGAAAGAAAATTCACTTTTGTTGAGCACATTAAATGTCGAGGGGATAATTGCTTTTAGGGGTTGATTTTGACTGCGGCGGGTGCAGAAAGAATGAACACAAATGCTGTAACCATGCAAAGTAAAGAACATAAGCAAGCGGCGAAGCATGAAAAGATCTCTGGCGGGGCACTGGTAAATGAATAGAGTAAACCGCAGTAAATTAAGAGATGCATCAAGGTGGAGGCCGCCCGGTGGAAACGGAGAGTGGCTGATTTGTGTAATCTCCTCAATGAAATTGACTTTTAAATACAATATTCAATTTGCGAGCAGCTTGAAACAGGAGCTTTCGGGGGTTTTTTTTTTTTGGCCGATAATAACAAAATAATATGCCTGGGACATAAAAGCAAACATCAAAATGACAAGAGCCTGGCTTAAAGGGTGGAACACAATTCCATGGAGCTTTTCCAAGGTACAAACACTCAGTTTGAAGGCCTTCACTAACAAGGGCATATCGAATTAGTTCTGCTCTGGCCTTTCAGCTTTTACAACAATAACAAGGCAAAGCTTTGAATCCCAACAAGATGGGAATTTTTCATTCAACCATGCAAGAACATACAATGCTAAAAACAAGTGAGACCTTCATAAAATAGTCGAGTCACAAAGCACCATAGACCCTAGGTGGACATGTTGTTGGACATGAGATCATCTTCTAATACATTTATGAAGCAGTGTGGTCTGACAATGTTCGGTCAGCAAAAACAAAATCCTATTTTGATAATAATTATTAAAAGAAGATATTTTGTTAAATGTATTAACAAAATAATGTTAATTGCACAATAAATTATTAGATTCATTATGTATGCCCTGTTATTGACCTGTTCAGGGTGTCATTCTCTCATTCATAGTCCAGCATCCTCCATGACCCTGGTTAGAATAAACGGCTCAGTTGGAGGAAGGATGGATGGATGGATGGATGGATGGATGGATGGATGGATAAGACTATAAACGTGTAAGAATAATTATGAGAGAATTATTGAATAACAACTCCCTGCGATGGGCTGGCGACCTGTCCAGGGTGTGTCCCCCGTCCTTCGCCCTGTGTGAGCTGGGATGGACTCCAGCACCGCCCCGCGACCCCGCTTGGGACAAGCAGCAGAAAATGGCTGACTATTGAATAACAAATGTAAGACAATTACAATTAGTTCTGTAAGCAAAATCTCAGGACAGTCAATCTGGGCTATGCTCCTGTAACCTCACCAACACTGTCACAATCAGAACCTGCATTGTTCTCCATGAACATAAGTGTGTAACCCCCCTGACAGTGTTTGTGTGACAGCAAGTTCATGGTATGCATTTTAAAAAAGAGACGTCAGATTCGTTCACTGATTAAAAAGGTAATCAAGAGCCATAATGCCACTGCAGCAAAACCAGGCAGGCCTCATTAGGTCTAATAGATGTCCTCCTTTGTACTGACAGGCCAGTTGCTATGCCGTTACCAATGAAACACAGGTGCAGCGAGGCAAAAGCACAGCAACACTGGCTGATCCGTAATCAGAGTGTTTACACCAAGTGTCGGCAAAGAACCGACACATTCCCTGAGCAAAAAAGGCTGCACACACACACACACACAGGGGAGAGCACAGACACACTGCAGGTCTAAAATCACTCTTATTTCTCCTATCAAACAAAGACAAAGAATTATACAAAAGAGCGCGACAGGCTAGTCAAACAAAAAGAGAGACAAATGAAAGGGGAGGAAGCGTGGCCATAAAATCCAGGAAGGCTGTGACAGATATTAAAACAGCGTGGCTGTCCTGGAAGGTAATATGGAGAGATTAGTGGGAGAAAAGATAGGATGGAAAAGAGAGGTGCAACAAAAAAGTACTGTGTTCCTGCAGAAACCCAACACGGCGCATTTCTGTGGTAGCTTCAAAAAGATACCAATCTCTCTCTCTTTCTCCCTTTCTTTCTCTCTCGTTCTTCGGGATCCCCCACTTTTTTTCATGCTTTCTTGCTTTCCGTGTCCAGCTACATAATAATGAAAGGATCTTTGAAGCAATGACTTTGGTGACTCTAAGGGCTCTTTTGATTCTCTAAAGATCTGGTCAATGGTCGGTTCATTAAAGACTTGATTTTAGAATGTGAATGTGTCTTAATGTTTAAAAAAACACAAAATGTAAAGGTTCGGCACTGATTTGTTGCACAAAGCTGAGAGGATTTGGTTTTGTTGAGTATATAACTCACACACTCAGACACACACATGCAAGTGAAATGTAATATTCTTTCTTAGCCAACAAATAATAGAGGAAATTTATTGCTGCAATGTTGGTTCGGTACTTTATGGCCCTCTAGGATGGACAAAGCAGCAAGGGCTTCGAACAGCTTGTTTAAGGCCCGGCTAGGTATGGTCAGTATCTGGTCTGGAAATGTAACTTCTTTTCCGCTATCCATCTTCCAGTCCCTCCAACAAAAAGGGGGCATTTAACGTCAGATCCAAGCCGGCCTCGGTGGACGAGCGATGGATAAGAGGCAGGCCAGATAATATTTCATCAGTTCAAGATTTATGTTAGGAACCTCGGCGCTTTGGCCGATTTTATGCGGGAGAGCGAGTGAAACGAACAAACTGTTCTACATCGATGGGGCCGTGGATGCTGTTAAAGAAAGGAATTGCTCCATTATTACTGAGACTGTGGCAAATCAGTCGGTTCACCTTTGTTCCTCTCAAGTGTCGCGCACACATGAACATGCCTGTGCTCACATGCAGAGAAAGATGGGTTTTGTATGAAGTAAATAAACCATTCCACTCACTTTAAAGACTTCAGAAAGTACAAGAGCGTCTCAAAAGAATGCAGAAAACACTGTTGTGCTTCCAGATTCAGCATTCACCATTAGATACGGGTTTAATTCAATTCACGTTCCACATTCAGAAGTCTGAGTCTGAGTCACAGAACAATACAATAATGTCACAAAGGGAGTGTGAGTCACAAATAACAATGTACTTTTCTCAGTGAGAACTGTGCTCCCCATCTGCAGACACACTCCTGAACTGATTCCCCCTCAGATTTGCATGTTTTGCAAACTGTTATATGTTGCATTGTATACGGCTGATGTTTTTCTGTCAGTTAATGCAAAGAAGCATTGTTTTTTTCTTTACCTGATAAAAAACCGTTGCCTTTATTGCACATTGCTATTTCGCTAGAGCACAGTATCGGACACAATGCCGTATTCGATTCTGCTTAGTGCACTCCCAGCTTGTTCTCAGCACTGCACGCTGTCCGTAACTGTAATATCGTATTGTCCCCTCTTCTTGTTTAGACTTTTCTGGACTCCGTGTTGTTTAGTCTGCACTTTCTGAGTCATGTACTGTGGTGTTGTATTGTGATCCTTAAGAGCCTCGAGTAGTAACAGAATCAGCATTCACGATTCTCCTCCAAACATGCTAAGTTGTCCCCTGATAGGAGCAGGTTTTCTGGTACAGCAGAAATGTGCTTGTTTTTAACAGTGAATTAAAAATCAACCAGAAAGAAGACCAAGCAGTGGAGGATGGACAGATGTCTCGCACGGTGCTTGTTTTGGCCAGAAGAGAGAGCCACTCACTATGGCAGCTTCATGTTACCCGTATTCCACCAAAGACCGCTTTATTCTCCAAGGGAAACGTGCAGTGAAACTAGACCAGGAATGAGCAAGTGTCAAATAAAATTCAAATATTACCACAGAAGTCTTTCCAAGCCAAGAAAACACCCATGGTTAGAACTGGGGTTGGGGTTACAAGACTGACAGGTGCTAATACCAGGTGAAAGAGAGCTGATTTGTTGACACATTGTCTACTTGGATGCGGGTTAACATGGGCTGCAGCTGTAACTTGTTTAAGTATAAACATTTAATCTCATTTTAGATGTCCAGCATAGTTTATTACAGTACCCACGTTCCATGATCAAAATACATGAAACTGGGAACGTCCCCAATTTTCATTTCAGAATTCTTCTCATCATGTGATGTCAAAAATGTAATGGCTGGCTTCACATGACTTGATTATGCACAATCATGTTTTAACCATCCCATGAAGTGAAAAGGAACGAGACAGGTTCAACGCATTCATTGAATGGGCAGCAATGGGCAATCAGTGCAGTGATGGGGTCGGTACCTTGCTCAAGGGGTACCTCGGGCAACCTACTGGTCTGGGATTCAAACTCACAACCTTCTGATTATGAGGCCTAGTCCCTAGACACTAGACCACCACTGCCTCAAAAACCTGGGTGCTACACAACTGAGTATCTCAGCCTACTCCACTTCCATGTCCTGGCCCATATATACTTTCTCATTTTGTTCAAATGCCCAGCATTCAAATGGCTCACCTGGATGCTTTCTTTATCTCGACCTAATATTTATTTCAAGCAATGCAAGAAATTCATATGCTTCTTCCGTACAAACACATTCAAATCAGACGACTGGAGATCACTCACGCCTAATTTAAATATAATGGAGACACTCTCTTGGATGAAGGAAGCTTAATTATAACCTTACTTAGTGTGCAGGCATTCCATTGACAAGCGTAATGTGCGGCTACTCTCACGAGCAATTTTCCCTGTCCGTGGCCGTTCCCCTCCAATCACCGTACACTACAATTTGACTGTCTCATTGCACATCCTCACACATCTAGTGAAATTTGAAGGGACTGCTTACTCTTCTACAGTGTACCAAGCTCTTTTTACTGATGAAATATCTAATTGTTCCAATCATGAGGGTACGGCGCACCAAAGCTTTGAACATCATATCAATTTTATGTTGAAAACAGACAAATTGATGTGTATGGTACATGTTATAAATTTGTCACTTTATAGAAACCTCACCCTTGCAGGTTTTTGTGCAATGAGACTGTGGCCTGTCTGTAGTCATGCACAGTTTGTTCTAGCCATCTTCCTTAGTCAGAGTCTGATCTTAGAGCTGCTCTTGAGTGGGTGGTGGAACACTTACACTCCTGCATTGAGACTGATGTGTGCCTGACCACACCCACACATTACACAGCCCACCGCCCAAATAATGTCAGGTCAACAGTTTCCTTATGCTCAGAAACTGACGAGCGTATTGCGTCGAGGGCAGCAGACTAATTGTGCAGAAACAGGTGAAGTGAAAGTGATTAATGGTATTTGTGAACTCACAGCACAGCACACAGTACACTAAAACTAAATGCTGCCCCTGAATTTAACCTATACACACAGTGCAGCAGGGGGCACCCATTCTGAGCGCACAGGGAGAATTGATGGGGGAGGTACCTTGGTGAGGGGTACCTCTGAGTAACCTACTGGCCTGGGACTCAAACTCACAACCTTCCAGTTATAGGGACTAGTTCCTACCCACTTTACAGCTGTAGTATGTAAGTCTGTCTATAATAATACACCTATAATGGGCATATACACCTATATAGACCTATAGGGCAGTGGTGGCCCTGGATCAGAAGATTGTGGGTTTGATTCCCTCACCAGTAGGTTGCCCTGAGGTACCCTTGAGCAAGGCACCGTCCCTGTCACTGCTCCCCAGGCGCTTTCATAGCTGCCCACTGCTGCACGGTGTTTGCATGGGTTGAATGCAGATGTCCAATTTCGTTGTGGTTCACTGTGTGCTGTGCTGTGACCTAGCAATGATGAGAATGTGAGAATGGTCACTTTCACTTTCATTTATATGACATCATGTCAGGTGGCTTCCGCTCACAAAGTAGCCAGGGAGTATATCACATGCAAAAGGAAGGTTATTAAAGGGTCCATATGATGGAAAATGAGTTATCAAACACAAAAGGTACATTTCACTTATCGGCCCATACTGTCCATATGCTGCAAAAAGAGCCTGTTGAACATTGTTGTAATGAAAACAGCTGCATTTCAATAGATCGACCTATTCAGGCTACAAGACTGGCCACCACTGAACTTCTACGGAATGTTTCAGCTTGGCCTGAATGAGGCACAACACAGGACAGCCAATCAGAACAGAGTTCATTTACATACATCTCTTTTTAACGTACACCAACAAAACCAGGCTGTTTCATTTTAAGCGATATTTAGAGAGATTGTAAAATGGTCAAGTTACTGCCATTTTTGGCCCATTGAACCCCACAAACATTAGAAGTGAGCCACCCATCCATCCATAGGGTATCTGAGTTGTGTATGCTGATCAAGGTTGGTGCTGGAGCCTATCCCAGACCCCACAGCATGAAGGCCAGAGAGACCCAGTGGACAGGTCACCAGCTCAGTTTTTGTAAATAAACCTCAAAAAAAAATGTCAAGTACATGAAAAATTCTACGAAACTGTTCACGGGTTGGACATTGGACTCTACCGAAATCCTTTAATTGGTTCGGAACCTGTAACTCTTTGGAAGATTTTTTAAATCCAAGGTTCTTTAGACTCCAACCTCTCATAAGAGGTTCTTTAAACAATCACCCCTTGAAAGTCTTGTTTAGAAAGCCAAAGTGGTTCTCCAATGGCGTTTCAGAAAAACCCCTCTATTGCAGCTTAGGTGTTGTGTTTAACTTAGGTTAGGTGTTTGTAATAAAGTGGACAGAGTTCGAAAAGGTAATAAAAGAGCTTCAGTCCAACTGAGCCATTTTTGGAACTAAACTATGATTCAGTGCAAAAATGTGTATAAATATCTCTGCAGGTGGAGTTTAGATACCAGTTTTGTTAGGAAAACATTATGTCATGCCAGACAACGGTGTTATATATGGAGTGAGAAATGAACGTGATTAGTTCCTGTGATTATAATGTTAAACAGCGTGCTCAGTTTTTATCACAGCCATCCGTTATCGCGATCCACATGCATTTATCTCGTCCCTCAGAAATGATCGATCTGACCACTTGCTTTTTTTCTCACTCTACCAACAACAGTGTTTAGGCTGGCCACTCTTTTATTAATATTATCTTTGTAAGGGTGGTCCCCTCTACTGATCGAGGTTACTGTCCCAAAGACATCCTTTTTCGTCTTCTTTTTTTTTTTTTTTTTTTTTTTTTTTTTGTCCATTTTTTAGTACAGGAACACATAAACATTTTTGCCTAATTTTCTCCCAGGCAGCCGCTGAAATGTTTGAAGTGATAGCAGACAGGAGGGAGGGGGGAAAAAATGCATTGCCATAAATTCATTATGGGGGCTCGGCAGTGTTTATAAACATGGCAAGATGTTGTTTAAAATATCTGACTTAACAGATTACAGATATAAACTTTTTACTGGGGGGAAAGGGGCGGCGAAATATGCCATGTTTACATGGGGGGAGGAAAGGTACACATGCGCCTCCTTGGAGCCTTGAGTGGCATGTTAAAAAATGAAATAAACATTTGATAAAATAAACACAGACCGTTTGTGTACGGCCGGGTGACAAAGGGGCTGTACCTTGTGGGCTGGTTAGGAGGGATTGAAGAGGGGCTTCACCTCGTTCACAGCAGCTTATGTGCTTCCACTGATTCTTTCCTCTCAGGTGCTGTTGGTGTAACTGGTCCTGGATGAGTTTCAGCTATTTTTTTTCAGCAGACAACACACACACACGCACACACACTGAGCGAGATCAGGCAGCGGGGTAGCTATGATGTTACAACACTAATAAGAAATGCCTCAAGGGCACTGAAGGGTCTTTTGGCCCTGGTACTAAAGTGTGCATACAAAAGCACTTCTGCAGAGGGAAGGAAGGGAGGAGGGATAAAAATTGCATTCAGCTCAGGAAAAGATGTAGTCAAGGTAGAGGAGCAGGTTGTGACAGCTCCATGGGTTAGAGAGTGTTTTTATACACATTTATCACAAGTAAATGATCCCCAGTCTTGATCCTGGAGTACCCTTGGCCTGTATATTGCGATTTCCCCTGTTCTAACATATGACCTACTTAATTAGCTAATTAAGAAGCCTTTCCAGAGCTGAAGTGCATGTTAAACCAGCCCTTTTGGAGAGATTCTATCGATGAACTCCTTTGGGTTACAGTTTTATAAAGTGTGCATGTAAAGAAAAGTGAAAGTGACAACCCTTGTCATTGGGAAACGCAGCACAACCTCTGCACGTGTGCGTTTCCCATACACACACGCGCAGCAGGGGGCAGCTATTGAAAGCGCCCGGGGAGCAGTGACAGGGACAGAACCTTGCTCAAGGGTACCTCAGGGCAACCTACTGGTGAGGGATTCGAACCCACAATCTTCCGAACAGGGGGCAACTCCCTAACCACTAGGCCGCCGCTGCCCCTAAAGAAGCTAATATTTAAAGAACCTTCACATAAAAGCAAAGATTCGACATTCTGGGCTTTTACTATGAGGGTACACCCAGACCAAGAACGATTTAAGGTTTCATTTATAGGAATGTAGCAAGGAAAGTATCAATGCTTGTAGAGTAGGACTACTACAGGACTAGGACTGGAAATCAGTTATTGTATCTGGTCCCAGGACCTGGACCCTCTGGAGGATTTGTTGTTGGCAGGGGAACCTCCTACGCTGCTTTTCCTGGCATAATGGCTGTCCTCTCCATCCCAACCAAGCATGCCCGTGCCAGGACCACCCGCCAAGCATCATCATGCGGGCCCCGTCTAATGCCAGCCATTATCACAGCTCCTAATCATACAATTGCTCATAGCATAAATAGACAACACTCCAAGAACACAGCAAGCCCATAAGTTGACATCTGCAATAAATATGACAATGCCTTTAGGAATAATTTGGCAAAAAAAATAAATAAAAAATACGCATCTAAGGTATCACCCCATGCTTCAGAAGTAGACTTCATCAACTGAGACATTATTGGGGTCTGACGTTTGTCCCTCTAAGTTTACACTTTGCACAAGGCTAATGTAACTAACAAGGATTTGAAGCATTGTGCAATTTGTGTGGATATATTGCACAAGAAAGTCAATGCAAGCAGTGTGTTTGTGTGTTTGGCTCCTCAGCCTGCCATTTGTGATAAAAAGGGCAACCTGATTAACGGTTGGCAAGTGGGTAACACTATTGAATCACAGCAAGAACGTCCTGGGTTGGATTCCCAGGCGGGACATCCCAGTTTGCATATTCTCCCCGTGTCTGTGTGGGTTCCCTCCAGACGCTCTGGTTTTCTCCCACCATCAAAAGACATCCTTTTCAGGTTGTTTAAAGATTAAAGAAAATTGCTCCATAGGTGTGAACGTGTGTGAGTTTTTCTGTGCGTCTGCCCTGTGATGGACATGCGACCTGTGAGAGCCGAGAAAGGCTCCAGCACTGCCCGCAACCCTAATCAGGACAAGTGGCTAAGAAAATGAGTGAGAGTGAGTGATTAACATGCAAAAACATCCAGTCACAGAACTCATTTTGTTAACCTCTTCTTAACCACCTGGACAGGTTGCCATTCCATCACAGTCTAAGAAGGTTTTGCATCTTAAAGATACATAAGCTCCAGGGCCTATTAGCAGACTTATAACAAAATCATTTTCAATTTTGGATGAAAAGTCGATAACTTTTTTGTACCGCTACTCCTCTCTCACTCATTTTCTTAACCGCTTGTCCTAATTTGGCTCGTGGGGGGAGCTGGGATAGGCAGTTAGGACAATTAGGACCCTCTCAACAGATGAAAGGCATGGGAAACACCTTGGACTGGTCCATCACAGCACTACTACTCTATTAGTAAAAATAAATATTCCCGCGACTAGTAACAGCGGTAAAAATGCAAAACTGGTATTCAGCTTGCTCAGAACTAATTGGTGAAGTAGCCATAAACCTCCAATACTTGTTGTCTACATTAGCCTTGTAATTGCCATGAAAAATTACAGATCCAAACTTCACACACTAAATACGCCTTGACTAATTACACTTGCGGTAAAGGGGAAAATTGGGTTCATTAGACTTTGCATCAAACCGTTCAGCCACATTCGTAATGTATATTGAGCGCGAGCGTAGATGCGTATTTGTGTTTTTGTCAGAACAACTAACACGCTGTGTTTCTGGGAAGCCAGCGTGAGCAAGAAATAACCACAGAAGGTACAAATACTGGCATATGATGCAAAAAAAGATGCGCAGAAATGAAGGGGAGAGTCTGAGGCTGGCAAAGAAAAGCAGAGAGAAAAGACAGGTTGGCCTGAAAGCGTGCCCAGTCTTTCACTGTTTAATGTCTCCCTGACATTTCTGCCGCTCTCTCTCTCTTTCTCCCTCTTTCTTTCCCTCCCCTTCACATCTCAGCAGAAGTGGCAGAGAGAGTGCATGAGAGAGAGAGAGAGAATGAGAGGAAAAAAGATCAGCGGAGTCCTAGAGTGAGACAGGACGTGTGCTGTCTGTAGCACACGCAAGGTTGGCTGACCCAGACAAGGTCAAAGGTCAGGGTTCAGCAGAGGGGCAGCGAATTTGGCAGCTGCAGCTTAGTCTGTCTCCGTTTTCACTGGAGCCTCGGCTTTTCTCTTTCATTCTCTGAAGGTTACAGTTGGCTGTTTGCGAAAGTGCCTCCAAGAGAGCCTGGGATCCCTGTGTACGATTTTTTTCTCTCTTTTTTTTCTCTTCACACCCCGAAAGATATTGTATAATGTGCCTGGGAGATAAACTAGCGGTAAATGCTTCACACTTCAGGCTCACTTTCATATTTTACAGCCTTTTCATCCACTACTCTACTGATGCTAAATAAACATTTTGCAAGGAATTATGCTTTTTATTTCTACATTAACCTTTAGTGGCAGCTGTCACCAGCCTTATCAAGAGAGTAATCCAATGTTAGAACTGGGGAAGCTTTTCTTGGCTTTCTAATCATTTCTTAGAAATCAGAGATACATGCTTGAATTTCTTTTATTAGAATCATGTTTGTAACCAGTTTGGTGGAGTGGTTAGCAGCAAGAAGGCTTTGGATCCCATGTGCAGTTTGCATGTTCTCTACAGGTCTGCCTGGGTCTCCAGCAGGAGCTCCAGTTTCCTCCCACAGTCTAACGACATGCATATCAGGCGGAGATATTAAATAACCCCTAGATGTGACTCTGTGTTTGTTTCTTTGTCTGCTCTGAAATGGACTGGCAACATTTCCAGGCTGTTTGCTTTTACCCCTAAGAGCCCTAGGACTGGTTCCAGCACCGTCCATGATCCTGGTAACAACAAGCAGTTTAGATAAAACGTGAATGTTAGTATAAGATTCTGCAGGTATTGCAATATTTTTCTTTTTTGGATTGGAACAGGGTTAAATGCTTCAAACACACAGTGAGAAACTAGCAAATCCGTTTGAGAAGAGAACGCTCTTCCATTGGTTAAGCCTTGGGTCATGGCCTAACCACGGGGTCTAATATTTCAGATTTTCCACCAACATAATTAGAAAGTAACAGTGGAACCAACCAATCACGTTTGGATGTTTGAGTGGGCGGGGCCAGGAAAATGTGTAATGAAAATGTATGAGTTGCTACTGAAAAAATGGGCAGACATTGTCATTGGGTGGACCATTTCATTTTGGCAAGGCTAAAGAAGATGTTTTTATATTAGGCCCACTGCATGTTATATTTATTTACTGACTACACTGAAGTGCCAAGAAAAACACACACTTCAATCAATGCTGTGCAAAAAGCTGCAGGATGCAGTCTACAATAATGCAAAGCAAAAAAAAAATGTGAAAAGGCAGGCAGGTGGACACAGAATGGAAATGTCCAGGCAAACTCCAGGCATAACTCTGTAATTACATCTCCACAATAAAAGTCATAAGTCTCAACTTCTAAGGGTTAACAGTAATAACTAACAAAATCAACGGGGTGTTAAAATGAACCTTTTCACAACAGTTCTGCCATTGTTTCTCTATTCCTTGTCCAGGTGTCAAGAGCTTACAGCTTGCATAAGAAAATGAAGCTTCAGGCCGGCTATTTTTGGGAAGCATCCCAAACTAAACAGCCCGGCATTTAAAATCTGCCTGCTTGACTTTATTTTAACAGCATGTGTCGACCTTCTCCTGAGCTGTTTACACAGCTCTGTCACTGACTCTACCTGATGCTGCCAGCATCTACACACATACACGCACTTCTATACCTTCTCTGTTTTTATATCTCTGTTTTGCCCACATACACACACACGCGCGCACACACACACTAATGCACACACACACACAAACACGCACACTCACAAATGAATGCTCACAGCCTATTTGCCTCCCCCTCTCCTCAGTCCTCTTCAGGACTGCAAACATTTTAAATAACTCGATCAATGCTAAAACAAATAGAGGTGGAATTGCTACCCCACGACACATCTGTGTTCTGTTACTGGTGACAGGAAAACGGAGGGGGAAAAGCCGGCCACGTTTGAAAGGCTGCCACTTTACAGAGGCTCTCTCAAAAACGCCATTGACCAGGCGCGCAATTAGAGGCAATATCCAATCTAGCCAATGACATTTTTCTTATAAATAAAGAAACATTTTTGTTGGGTCCTCTTTGCACAGGCTTGGGGGGGGTGTAGTGGAGTACTCAAGGTGTTGTAAAGGCTGCCTTGGACTCTTGCGATTTTAAACTCAGAGGCTAAGAGCATTCATGAAGACACTCAGAGAATACAAGCTGGTTCAAGAAGGAGTGGCACAATCCCTTATTTTGCTTCATTTAGCTGTACCACATTCCAGATGTTATTTTTTTTATTATTACTGCTGACTGAACGTTGTGCAGAATAAGCACCTAAGCAGCATGTTAACTGACAATATTTATGTACTTCACCTTTCCTGTTTAATAGGATGTTATTTTATTTATTGAGCTGAAGCACTACTACCTCATTCCCTGCTGCTGCATTCAGCACTTTACACCAATTCTTTGCTCACTCTTTTTTATTCAGGAACATGAGTAGGTGTAATGTGTGTGTGTGTGTGTGTGTGTGTGGCAATTATAGTGTATGTCTGTGTTATTGCGCAGGATTCTGTTGTAAGATGCTGTGCTTCAAGAGCTACTGTGTAACCCAAGACGATCTCTGTTTTTTGTACAAACATACTTGACCAATAAAGCCTGATTTGGAGATTTTTACAGCTGGAACATTAGGCAGAAATTAAACTGAACTTCTAATGTCAATAAAAACAATCAAGAATGTAATCCTAACAGACATTAATCAGACAGCACACTTCCTTTTGACTTAATAAAGCACACGCTATGTTGGTTAAACTGAAACAACTCTATTGACTTGCTTAAGCAAACTCTGACATATTGATATTACAAGAATTAACATTTAAAAATCATAGCAAGTGCATTTTTTATTGTTAGCAGCCATTTGTGAGTTTTTTATAGGCTCTAGCGTCAGCTCCCCGTTTTCAGGAGTGGACCTCTCATATATAGGATACATTTGACCATCAATATATTGCTTTTCTCTCTTGGCTGTTTTATCTTTTATATTTATATATTACCCTATGCTACATCATGTACTCATTTTCTATGTTATCCCATATACACAGTGCAAATTTGTATTTATACTGATCTCCATCAATAAAAACAGTAGTTTATCTCTGCCTGTTCACATTACAGTTATATATTATTATAGCAGCTTTTTGATTATGGTGCAATACAGGGTATCCAAACAGTTATTATTCAGTGATATATCAGTATTTAAGGCATAATGTCTTGAACGGCTTGTGTTACTGGTAAGAATGGGATCACATTAAAATCAGTTATGACAAAAAAAACACAAACAATACAAATAAACAGGCATGATGGCCTTGCTATGTATTATTTATGCTTTATTTATGTACCATTTTTGTCTTGCTCAGCTTTAGCCTACCTGCTTGGACAGTTTAATTAATCTAGCCTAAGCAAGCTTTACGCACCAGCTCAAGTATAGATATATTTATTATGTATGTGCACTGTCCCTGTAGATCTAAATGGAAGCTTTGAACCCTGGACTTGGCTCAAGAAAAGCTAAGCTTCCCTTCCCTTCTCCTCTTCTGAGCATTATTATTGGCTTATACTGTTTATTTCTACTTAATCTGTTAGTCTGAGTATTTTTCAGGATATTTAAGCATGTTTTAAAAGACTGAATGTTCAGATATTACCTCATCAAATGGAAAAAAGTGAAAGTTAAAATGAAATGTTAAATGTCTTTATTAAAAAACGCTTCAAATTTAAGAAAGATATGCAATTTAATCCAACTGAAAATACAATTTAATACAACATGCACAATTCAGCTTTTAATGTAGGTACACACATGATGCCATATTAAAATAAAGTCTAATTATATGACTCTCACCATTGAGTCCTGGCAAATGTGGTCACCCTCCACACTAATGCAATCGCTCTTGTCTAGTAAATGCAATGGTCCTGGATTGACATTTACATTTAAATGCATAAAAGGTTCTTTATAAAATATATTTCAGAAGTGGTTCTATAAAGCACATAAAAAAGTACCATGTCTTTAGTATCATGTCTCTTTAAAAAACACCAAACGCAATGTTATATTCAGCTTCCAAGAGACCCTTTAAAAGTGGCCCTTCATGAAAGAAATGTGGGAAAACATTGATAAACTTAAGGGTGGGGTTTCCAGAGCCATTCAGAGAATCATCTAGGAACATTTATGCATAAGACTGGAGTGCAGTACGTCAATATATCTAGATAAAATCTGCAACTTTTCTCTTGCCAGACAGAAAAAAGACACAGGCTGGCCAAACTTTCCGTATTATGGTCAACATTGGGACCGTTTTGCTCTTGCAGGCGTGAATTGCACGTTTTAATCGTTTCCCAGATGCATTGTGGGGTTACGCAGCCGCCTGGGCCTATAAGGAAGCCTGAGGCCTGACCCATCTGGGTCTCCTCTCTACTTGACCAGGAGAGGGCTTCTGGACGCCAGTACTCAGGGGGGCTTTATTTCAGCTTGAGGAAGAAATGCCCTGCTTTTCTTCCATCTGCCCAACTCCAAATGCACTCCACATGATTGTTTCTTGAGTCTTTTTTTCCAGCCCGAGCTGTGTTACTTTTTTCTCCCAGTGATTTTTATCACCCGGATTATGACGCCTTACTCAACATCTCCATCAGAAATGATGAATGAGCACTGTAATGCTTTAATCTCGCGACATCCGTGCTGCGCGTCAGACCGACAAGGCAGAGTAAACATTTAGATTAAACAGTTCTCTTAAAAACCCCTAAAAAAACTCCTAAATAATAGCTCTTGCTCAAACAGTAATCCTATCCCAGTGAAGGCTTCACCTGTACAAAGAATGCTTGCAGAATGCTTGCCATTGGTCTCGTCAGAGACCCTTACACACAGCTCCACCTGGTGGATGGGCCCAACTTCAGACCCTTCAGCCAAGTTCAGATAAGAGCTTCTGAAAAGCCAGAGCTTCTGAGGGTTTTTTTCTTTTCTTTCCATAATCGTCTAAGCGTGCATGTGTAAAATATTTCATAGTAGTGGGGGCTCCTGGCTCAGTTCCACGTCCAAAGCTGGAACTGAAAACGGCATCTAAGAAAGAAAAAGAACAACACCAACTGTTACTTGTCGCTACAAACTCTGGGCCCATTGCTGTGTGCTCTCCAAAAGCATCTGGTTATTGTTAACCACAGCGGCTGCATCACTAACCCCAAGCTGTTGATGTGCGGTGTAACATTTATAGTTAGGAAAGATAGCAGGGATTAGACCCGGATAGAGGACAACACACAGCTCCGACCAGAGGCTTCTACATTTTCCGACTCCAAAATGGATTTCGGCCTCCAAAAAAAAGTTATTTAGATTTTTGGTACTGGGTGTAGGCAGCAAAAGTATGTTTGTGCGTGCTTGCATTTAAGGGGGTGAAATGTTCTACATCGTACTTCCTTTTTGTTCAGTGGGCCCTATGATCTGGAGCTGCACTGGCCTGGGCTGTAGCCACCTGCAAATTACAACTTAGTACTCGAAGAGTTAAGAATGTGTTTCTTTCAGACTATTGTTGGAGTGTGCGGGTTGCAGAGGGGGGGAGGGGCCAACAGATTCTGGTAAGAGGCTTTAATCCCCCGGCTGTCAAGCCCAAACCCTGCTTGACGTCCTATTGATGTGTAACAGAACAAAACAGTGGGCCCCTCGCTAAGCTCCTGCCCGGGCCCCATTCACAGCGACAGGAGAGCAAATTCTTCAGCTGCACACTGCTCTCCCGTCTTAAAGGAGAACACGCTGAACCCTCCAAACAAAACAACACAACACCAAGGTGGAACATACAAACAGCCAATCACTGTGGAGGAAAATTCTTTTTTAAAAGATAACAGTTCTGGTTCTTTCCCAAACCACAAAACTCCTTTGAGTCAAGGTTCACTGAGTGACAGATCGAACCTTTAGAAAATTCCATGTTGTACTTCAAAATAATCATTAGAATTAAAAATGACCAAGCCCCTTACAATCCATACCTTAGGAAGAGGGCAAGTGACTAACAAACAGCTGATCTGTAAAGCTGCAATACTGCTGGTAATCATCATAATACAGTTACTCACCATTATGTCTTGTTAAGCCACCAAAGGATTCTTGCCCAGATGCTCTCAACCCTCAGAAAGGTTAGGAGGGACCACTGGTCAATCTTAACTAATGCCCTCTGGGTCTGGAACAAAAGGATAAAGCTAGAAGTACAGCAAGGTCCACATTATCCTTCTGAAAGGCATTAGATTCTCCACACAGTATGGAAACATCAGGACATCTCAACAGGGGAGGAACACCATGAACACCATCATATATCCAGCTAAATCAACCTCAAAACAAATGACACTTTAATCTGCTGGTAAAAAATTCATTAAAAATTAAAAATTAAACTAATTCTGATCATTACACACTTAAAGGTGTTAACTTTGCAAACACTAAAATGAAAACTTCAGTGCTCGTTCTGGGGTTGTTAATAATAATATAATGTCTTTAAACCTCAGAGCACAGCGCTGTAGGAGGGTGTGAGCACCACATTCTCACTCAAAGAGATGCTGAACATCCCGTCATCATTTATGGTTGTTGTTGGAGAAGCAGCTTCCCAATTTAGTTCATTTCTGTTAGAAAGCCTGAGTAATTTTCATACAAGCCTTTTTATTTGCATCCTATTATTTCTACCTTTACTTTTTATATTATATTAAAAAAATACATGTTGATCTACAGCCAGCGAGAAGGTACTAGGTTCAGTTCCCAATTTAGGGGCATGGACCCTTTCAGGGGGGAGTTTACAGGTTCTCCTTGTGTCTGTGTGGGTTTTCTTCAGCTGCTCTGGCTTCCTCCTGCAGTCCACATGCACGTCAGGTTGACAGGAGATGCTAAAATGCCTCCAAGGTGTGACTGTGTGTGAGTCTGTCTGCCTTGTGATAGTCTGGCAACACGTCCATTGTGTTTCTCCACGTCTTAAACTATGAGCGCGGGGAAAGACTCCAGCGCCCCCCGCAACCCTGGTGAGGATTATTGGTTCAGGAAATACAAATGGATAGATGTTCTGTTATTCAGGTGCTGACACTGATGAAGTGAACCGTTTATAGATTTGGTGTAATGTACATCTACGGAGCAGCATAAAAAATACAATGTTACACTCTTATTTAACACAAAATTTTATTCATTGCAATTTTAACACTGGCAGAGCTTCAGTGTACAACATCTGAAGCCATTCAATGAGAATAATTTAATTTGAGCTATTAAATAAATACGTATACACAAACATATATTCATGAATAAACAAGCAACTATTTATTCATGCTCTTATATCAAATCCTCTGCTTTGGGAAATGAAAAAACCAACTGCTCCTTGCATTGTTTAGATCATGATGAATGGACTAACATGGTTTGAAAATTGACAATGATTCCATTATATAACAACTGAAGTGAAGAGAGGAATATTTGAAATGTGAACATGTTTGAGACTTTGATTCCTCCCCTCCTCCCCTTTTCGCTTTAATGACGGCATGCATTAGAGCTGGACTCCACAAGTTTGTGCAAAAGCTTCTGATGAGTAGATCAAATCCACCACACAGTTGTCTGAACATGCGTTTTAATAGAAGGGATAAAAATCCAAAGCCCAGACTTTCCGTTAAAAGGCCTTAATATGGAGGGCATCTTAATTTTACTTAGACTTAGAAATGTTGCAAAATCTTAACTCTTTCATTTTCAGTTTAAATGCTATAACATTTGTTTTAAGTGTTCCAAAAGGAATCGTAGCTTTATTTCAAGGTTTAAATAAAAAAATGTAAAAATAAAAAAGAAAGAAAATTACAGACTTACAGAGTTTACACATTAGACCCCAAATATACACACACATGCACACACACAAATACACAAACAAACAGATATAAACATCAGTGCAGTCAAAAAGATATGTTCTAACACAATCTGTTTGATTACTGTTTGCTTAAAGGGACTAAAAACCCTAAGAAGCCAAAAGCTCAGAAACAATGACAGTATAATGTAATACAATGAATGAAAATGAAACATTTGGGCTAGAGCAGACTTAACGCAGCCAGCGAGGAGAGTGTGCATGTTTTAATCAGACCATCCTGCTGACCAACCGCAACCCTAATGCTCAAGGTTAACTGATGCATATTCATGATACATGTATTCAAATGCACAGACATGAGGAACAGACCCAACCCCCCTCCGCTGCTTATTACCCCTTACATTACTCTCTTTTTGCAGATAAAGGAAAGCATGGTTGGAAACGCACGAGACTCCGTTTTTGATACTGTGTGCAAACCAGGAGTGGACGACGCAGAAATTTATTAATGCACAGATGTTCTCAATGAATTAGACCAGACTGCAGCGAAGGGAGGGGGAGGGGGAACCAAAACCTCTTTTCTGTTTTGTTTATGAATCATTTACTGAGCATTTTTGTGACAGATTAGGCGGACTTGAACTTTCTCATAAAGCAAGATGTTAAAAAAGTCTTAAACATGCCTAAATGTGTTTAACATATCAGTATCAAGAGAAAAAAAAACCTTACAAGTTTGGCCTGTAAGCACTTTCAGTGAAAACTGATGTGACATGCAGATACATAGGAAATGAATCATGATTACACTACTTAATGGATTATGACCAGCGCTAAAGCAGTGGACAGTCTGTCTGTCGATGTGCTCATGCACACAATAGCAAGCTCGTCACATGAATTCCAGCACCAGAGCACATAAATGAGGCGGTTCATGACATAAACACTTGACTGCAGAGAAGGCCCTAGAAGTATGGTGTGAACCTCATCTCTTTCTCATAATCATCCAGGCTATTTGACTAAATCCGTCTGGTTATTCAGTCAAAGTCTCTGTTTTGGCATTTCTCCCAGACTGCTGTCTAATTCTTGTCCAGTTGGAAAAGTTGTAAAGAAGCTAAGCCACCTCGTGATGGCGTTATTAAGATCAAACCCGTCTTTTGATATTTTACATTTGAAAACATTAAAGGGAAAGAGCCATGAGAAAACATACTGTCATGTGATGTAGGTTCTGAGCAGCCAGAAACAACCTGATAGTAACCTTACTAATCCTTTTCATTATCATCTCTGAAAATGATGGTGCCTGCTTATTTATGGATGCTCATTTAAACCTCCAACATTAGGTAGCATAGGATAAAGCTTTTTGTGTCCCTAACTGACCACTGTGCACTTCCACTACATACCACTCATCCTCACTCAAATCACTTCAAACTACGCTTAAGCACAAGATGACACATTTCACATTTCAGTTTCCTTTCTGTTCTGTAAAATGCAGCTGTGCTGACCACGTTACAAGGCCTGTTAGAACAGAGAGTGGGTTGTAGATGTAGATGAATGATGAAGACTTCATTTACAGCAGTGAGTAACTTCTGTGTGCAGGCTGCCATGCTGAAACATTTCATTATAATTCTGACTAGAGATGGCTCGGTGCAGCTTCATTATTTGTCCTCTTGTGGCCTCTTGTGGTCAGTTTTATTTTCCTGACTACCCCCTTTCTGCTAGATGTCTGATAATTCTGACTCCCCTGCTTTCTTTAAAACATTTAAAGTTAACCCACACTTTTACCTTGTTAGTTTATGTCCCTGGTTATATTAGTCAGGGTTAATTATGCGTGCTAGCTACAGTTAAGTTCTAATTTTCATCTAATCTTAGATTCAAATGTTTTACCTCTACCATGTTTTCTACACTTTACAGCAATTTTCACGTGTTATTCTCTATGATGTCTGCATGGGTTTCCTCCAGGAGCTACGTGGATTGGAAATGTTGCATACTAGGTGTGAGTGTGTGTGTGTGTGTGTGTGTGTGTGTGTGTGTGTGTGTGTGAACTGAGAACTTTCACACCCTGCCACTGCACAGATAACAGAATATAGTGAGAGGGAACACTTTCATTTTTTAAACCATAATTTGGGAAGAAAAACTAAAAACTAAATGGATGAATGAATAACACTCAATGACATCCCAACTGTGGATGCTTCATAGCTGGTTCATAAAGGAAAGCTATATTAAGTATTCTTGGTAAAACCATTTGAAAGAGGAAGGGGATAGTCTTGTAAATAAGTGGTAAATTCAGCTGAACACTTAAGTGAAGAGGAGGATGACAGCTGTGGAGGTTTGGTGCAAATCAAATAACAATGCTTTACTTCTAGTGAACACTGATTGAAAGTCTGGTCACATTTCAGAAACATTTCAGGTTGTTTTTTGTTTGTTTGTT
Source organism: Hepsetus odoe (assembly GCA_017165825.1). Taxonomy (NCBI): domain Eukaryota; kingdom Metazoa; phylum Chordata; class Actinopteri; order Characiformes; family Hepsetidae; genus Hepsetus; species Hepsetus odoe. The sequence goes on from CM029371.1 coordinate 22,742,996, forward strand.
TGTTTAAATCTGAATACGGTGGCCTTGGGTGGCACAATGGGTAGCACTGTCACCTCACAGTGTGAAAATTTTGGGTTCGATTCCCAGGCAGGACAGTCCGGGTCCTGTATGACCTCCCCGTCCCCGTGGGGATTTCCTCCAGGAGCTCCGGTTTCCTCCCACCGTCCGTCCGTCAAAAGATGCAGGTCAAGTGGTTTAGAGATGCTAAATTGCCTGCAGGTTTGTCTGTGTGTCTGTTCTGCAAAGGACTGTCTCCCTATTTTTTGCAGTGGTTTCCTTCTTTTTCAGCTCATTCTAAATAGAACAGCTAACTAGCTGTGTTTGCTGTGTTAATAGCTTCTTATAAATGTAGCCTCTTGTTGTAGCATGTTGTGGCTTGTTGTGGCCACAGAGAAGAGTGTCATTGCTGACCCATATCCACTGGCAAAAACACCTGTAGTACGTACGCATGTGACCATCAGAACTGGATTATGGAGCAATAGAAAATAGGCTGACTAGTCTGATGAATCACATTTTCCTTTATCAGGTGGAAACCAGGTCCATGAGTGTCATATATCTATGGAAAAAGATGGTACCAGCATGCACTATGGGAAAAAGACAAACAAAGGCAATGTGACACTTTGGCCAATGGTTTGCTTGGAAACCTCGGAACCTGGTGATCATGTTAATCGTACTTTTGCATTTATAAAAATATTGTTTTAGATCATGTAAATCTTTTCATAACAACAGTATGTCCTAATGGCAGTGGCCTTTGTCAGTAGGGTAGTGCATTATTCATGTGAAAAATCCAACAGCATCTCTTATGTGTGGAATGTACCATTTCTCCAAGCCAATGAGCAAGACGCGATCAAAGGTTACCAGAAATGTTGAGTTGCAGAAATTGCTGCACAAGATACTAAATGCAAAGTCCCCAAAAAGGGCAGCGGTGGCCTGGTGGTTAGGGAGTTGCCCCGGATCGAAGGATTGTGTGTTCAATTCCCTCACTAGTAGGTTGCCATGAGGTACCCTTGAGCAAGGTACCGTCCCCATCACTGCTCCCTGGGCACTTTTAATAGCTGCCACCTGCTGCATGTGTGTATGGGTGAAACGCAGAGGTTGAATTCCATTGTGTTGTGCTGTGCTGCGTTTCACAATGACAAGAATAGTCACTTTCACATATTTTTGCCATTGATAGATATGTAAAATTGATGTCTGCTGATGATCTGTAGTGAGTGTAGGCAGCAGCTTGAGGAGACCCTCAAGAGATGGAGATATGCTTTGGAGAGGTGAGGAATGAAAGTGAGTAGGATAGAATGCATGAGCGTGAACAAAAGGGAGGAAAGTGGAGTGGTTAGGATGCAGGGAGTAGGTGACAGAGGTAGAGGAATTTAAAGTGAAGTGAAAGTCACTATTCTTGTCATGGTGAATGACGCAGCACAGAACAAAATTCATCCTCTGCATTTCACCCATACACACACATGCAGCAGGGGGCAGCTATTGAAAGTGCCCGGGGAGCAGTGATGGGGACGGTACCTTGCTCAAGGGTACCTCAGGGCAACCTACTGGTGAGGGATTCGAACCCACAATCTTCCGAACAAAGACGGGAGGTTGAGCTGAAGGTTGCAGAGTTAAAGATACTGAGGTTTTTATTGGGAGTGATGAAGATGGGGAGGATTAGTAGTGAGTAGAGAGACAGCTCAGGTTGGATGTTCTGGAGGCAAAGTTAGATAAGCAAGGTTGTGTTGGTTTGGACATGATCAGAGGAGAGATTATGATTATATTGGGAGAAGGATGTTGAAGATGGAACTGCCTGGCAAGAGGAAAAGTAGACGACCAAAGAGAGGACATGGAAACGGTTGGTGTGAATGAGGAAGATGCAGAGGATTGTAAGAAATGGAAACGCATGATCCCCTGTGGCGATACCTAAACAGGAACGGCCAAAAGGAGAAGAAGAAGATATGTAAAACTGGTTACTTTTTCTCAACAAAAAATCAGCAAGTAGAATATTATTTTGCATTTGTCTTCATCTACTTCTATTCAAATCTGATGATATTGTATATCTGAAGAGAAATCTCAGAAATTCTAAAGGGTTCACTGTATTAGCTGCAGTTGATTTGTGAAACGTGTGCTCAATTCATTTGAACAAACTCTGCAAAGCTTTCTCTACAGAAATCCCTCTACATGGGACAAATGAAGGTCATTTAAAAAAAGAAATATTATAATGCCCTTGCTGGAAAACATGTACTGAGCAAGGTACCGTCCCTGTCACTGCTCTCCGGGCGCTTTCATAACTGCCCCCTGCTGCACGGTGTTTAGTTGTGGTTCACTGTGTGCTGTGCTGTGACCTCGCCATGACGAGAATGGTCACTTTCACTTTCACTTTTCACTTTTCACTTTCACGTTTTATTTATCTCTTAACAAAACCTCATCAAATATCATTAATTATTAACAGTCACTGCACCACAAATTGCTACTGTTCTAAGCTACATACACTTTTTGTGCATGTCTGTGTTACAGCACCCCTTCAGGATTGGTGTATTTTCCTGGGGCCTTTGATCATGAACTACTATAAAGCAACCAGCAGATGGCAAAAAGTTCAATTAACTAAAATCACAGAAATCCTGTTTTCCCGGGAATGCAGTAGATGGCGCCAAGCTATAATTTTACCACATTCTTTTCCCAATTTAGTGTCTACCTGCTGGAAGATCATCAAACACATACAGAGTTGAACAATATGATATGTATTATTATCATTAGAAATTAATATTTGTATTAATAATGTTCTTTTCTGAGTGCATCAAGGTGCTGTTAGTCATTAAAGGAGCAGTGGTGGACTAGTGTTTAGGGACCAGGCCCCATGATCAGCAGGTTGTGGGTTTGAGACCCGGGCCTGTAGGTTTCCATGAGGTACCCTTAAGCAAAGTATCCTCCCAACACTATGCTGCAGCTGACTGCTCCTGGTGTGTGAGTTCACTTCTGGTGTCTTTGGATGGGTTAAATGTTAAGTGTGTGTGTGTGTGTGGTAATTATGATTTACAGAACACTGGTTAACTGCATGTTTCATTACAAAGAGAGAACATTAGACCTGTTTTACTGTGTTTAAGTGGGCGTTGTGTTAATTGTTGAAAAGAGAACAGTGTATTTATATTTTCATGTGTTTTGTGGCACTACTGGGTGTGAAATATATATATATATGGGCAGCGGTGGCCTAGTGGTTAGGGCTTCAGCCGGAGGATCGGGGGTTCGAACCCCTTCCCAATAGGTCGCCCTGAGGTACCCTTGAGCAAGGTGCCGTCCCCGTCCCGCTCCTCCCTGCGATGGGCTGGCGACCTGTCCAGGGTGCGTCCCCCGTCCTCACCCTGTGTGCGCTGGGTTGGACATCGGCCCCCCCTGCGACCCCGTTTGGGACAAGCGGCAGATAATGGATGGATGGTTGGATATATATATATATATATATATATGCAAAATATAATTATGAGAACATCTGTTCATTCTAGCTATAATAAAAATCTACTCGTGTTTACATCTAGTTTAAAAGACTGCTTTAAATGCTTGTGTTTCCAATTCGTACTAAAGATTCAAACCACCATTAATGAACATGGATCCATGAAGCGTGTGCAGTCATTTGGAATTCATTAAATCAGGATTTAAAATCCCCACTAACTCAAACAAGGAAGCACTTAGATGAAGACTTGGAGCTGATAATGATGCAGAAAGACTTGCAACACAATCGACATCTTTACAGCCCGTTCAGATATGCTGCGGCTGGCTCAGAAAAACAGGGAAAGTCCATAAAAAATAAAAAGTCTTTGCTACTCCAGAAACAAGCAGATTGAAAAGCTTTTAAGAAAGAGCTCTTAATCCAAGCTGACAGCAAAGATCAATACACAGCTATTTGCAAAGAGAAGGACTTCATTCAGAACCGTCTTTGATCTTTTGCTTTAATGTTATTTAAATGGGGATGAAAGGAATATGAAATTGCTGTTCTTCTGTTTGGGTCCTCATGCTTCTAAATGTCTTGTTCTTGATATTTCTTATAGTCTCAAAACTTCTTCTTACTCATCTTCTTATGGAGAGCTGAGGGTCAGCACTGTTGAAATATCCATTTGTATGTTTTCTGAAAAGGCATGAATATTTTCCCTGTCCCACTTTTTTAATGTCAATAACCACTAGTCCCTGATGAAACGCTGAACTGGCTGAACTACTCCTTTAGCTGAAAAGGGTCATTAACCTGCAGTCAGTCAACATCGCTGCATAAAAACAAGCTTTTTTTCTTTCATTTTACCTCTTTAAATGTCCATAGCAATACCCTTGAGCTATACATACAAAAATCATCTTATAATACAAATAAAGGTGTCTAGAACTTGCACACTTCAGAAAACTGTGAAATCTCATTTTTCGAAAGATTTGATGAAATCTTAACCAACATGGCAATTCACATGGGACGGATTTAACCTCCCATCATTTCTCATGATTGCTGACACAGGATCTCATGCTTGGTAATCAGATTGGACATAAATATCTTAGAAACATTGGTAATGCGTACATGATCGCTCTTCTCTATGTTGGTGTAGCAGAGTGGGCTGGGGTTGGGGTTGGGGTTAGATTTCTTACTCAGGCAAGCATATCTGGCAACACCAATAAGAATCCTTAGGCAGGACTTGGAATTTCACATTTCACCGTCTGCAAAATGGTTTAAAATGGTTTAAAATATAAATGTAAAAATAATCCTGTCTAAAGAGTTCTATAAGCACACACACACATATGTATATGTATATATATGTGTGTGTGTGTGTGGTAGGTGTTCAACAATGTTAATATACTACTATTATAATAATACTACATCACAATATTTTATTGAAGAAGAAAAAAAAAAAGAAAAGAATACCAGTTAGGGGCCCGTTAGGTTTCAGTAGCTTTTGAAACCATTTTTTAATCTTTATCCATGAAGGTCACACTCATAGACATGACAGTTGCACTGAAGCAGCTTTTATTATGCTTTGAGTTCAAGGCTCAGAGTCTATGTTGTTGAGATTTAGAGTCGATCAGACTGTGTACCTTCTCTGATAGCACACACAGTCCATCATTCTGCCCTGACCTTTAACAAGCAGCCTTGATCTCAAGCTGGATAACACTCCATTCAGCAACACACTTTATTCACACACACTGACACAAGCTTTTCTGCCTTTTTTCTCAAGGTGACTTATAACTTGGTCGTCTATCACGAAGAATGATGGCTCCAAAAGACCCGAGTCAGCAAACAGCGGTGTATTGAGCTGCCAAGCCAAACCCCCATGCTGCGCTTACAAAGTAGGCCCTCCATTTAAGAGCTAGTGCGGGTGTTGCACACACTCTCTCACACACACACACGCACACTCACAAATAAAAACACGATTCAAGGGAAACATGATGATTCAGCCTGATGAGACGAGAAGCTTAAAACCCACCTTTCACTGCCGGCTCCACAATGTTCTTTGGACATGCACAGACAGCTACAGCTGTAATATGTGAGACAGTGTTTTTACCAGATATCTGTTTACTCAGCTATGTCTGTGCATGCTTAGTTTGATTATGCATGTTTTTCATTTGTGTGTATGAAGCAATTCAGAGCAAACTGTAGTGCATTCCTCAGCTTTAGGCTAAACTGACACTGAACAGGAACAATCCTACATTAATCATTTCCCTCACCATTTTCGCACAAAGGTGTCCAACAGGGTGTTTGATAAGACAATAACATCTTGATATTTCAAGCTGTTTGTGATACTTTTTCTGAAATGGGCAAACAGTATTGCTTTATTATTAAAAATATATACACTTTAGAAATCAATTAATTGAATTCAGTTCAATATTTGCAAGAGGAAATTGCTCATACAGGATTTTTTAATTATTATTATTACTGCTGACATGCAACCAGTTCATTGCTACAATTACTTATTATAGGGGCAGCGGTGGCCTAGTGTTTAGGGACTAGGCCTGAGGATCAGGTGGGCTTGGGTTTGAATCCCAGACCAGTTGTCCTGAGTTGACCCTTAAGCAAGGTACCGTCCCCATAACAGCTCCCTGGGCGCTGCTTATAGCTGCACCCTGCTCTTTGTGTATGGGTGAAAAGCAGGTGTTGTATGTCATTGTGTGCTGTGTTTCACAATGACAAAAAGTCCCTTTCACTTTAGTTTATAATACCCTTTCCTGTCCCACCCAACCACCTTTCCCCCATATGGGTACCAGTGTATTCTCTAATAACTGACTGGCTGTTTTGTCTCATTTAAAAAACACAGTTCTGGTTGAAACTCCACAGTGAATGGGTGAAGCTAAGCAACTGTTGGCAAATACACCCGTGTGCAAATAATTTAAACGCATTTATGTCCGCAGGAATTTTCCTTATGATTAAAGACAATGTAACTTTACAATATACAAAAAAAAAATATGAAAAGATTTTGCTTGTGAGCAGTAGTATTACCCCAGATGCCTTCAGCCATTGCACAGATGTGTGATTTACATGAGCAGCACACCTGGTTTCTTTCATGAAGTATTAATTAAGCCAAACCAGGTATTTGATAGGAACTACAAGTAATGGCAGGTTTCCATGACGAGGTCTAGAGTGAAAAAAAAATACAAATTAACAAATTCATTAACAAATTCATTAAATTAACAAATTCATTAAATCACTATTTGCTCGATGAGCATTATTTGTATTTTTTTTTTAAAACACCATCACTGAAACAGCTTTTATATATACATTTCTCAGGTGCGTAATACTTTTACACACCACTGTTTGTGTGAAAAAATTATGCTTTTGTGACATCACAAAGGCAATTATTTCAAAATTGGTTAATCAAGCATTTTAAAAGTGATGTTTACATACAGCAGCCCTTCTTTTATTCGAAAAATAGAAAGGAACATTTCTAGAAACAAAGGCACATTTTTCATAATGTGGCTACTTTACATTTCGGTAGCTGTTTAAAAAGTTTTTTTATTTACTTATTATGTACAGGGGACGTCCTAATTTACACTCATTCCTGATGATGTTGGATGGTGTAAAGGGAGCTGACGAGTGATGCAGAGAAAGATGGAGAGAGTCCACAAGCTACATATACAACTGCAACTTTATGCTCAGTGGAGCTGATAAAATGGATTGTAGATACAAGGTTGGTATATCTGATGAAGCAGGTGTATCCTTTTTCATTCTTCATGATTTTACAGTACATTAATAAAAATAACATAAAAATTTACACTATCACGCAATTTGTGAAGTGTTGTTTATTGGAGTGTTGTTGGAGTGTTGTTTCTCTGCTTTTCTCAGGTTAAAATATTGAGAAATACGGAGTTGAGTGAGTAGTTGTTTACAGTTGTTTACTCTCAGATGAAGCTTCAGGTTTCACCGGTAAAGACTGCATTTGTTAAGCAGGGTAGATCTACATGAAGAACTGTCTATACGGAAAAGCCCTTTTGAAGCTGACGAAAGAGAAAATCCATTAGCATCATTTCATAAACACATACCACATCTAGTGCAGCTTTTTTAAAACATCCTGAAAAAGAAGGAAACCACCGGTGAACTGAGAAACAGACACTAAACAGGTCAGCCTAGGAAAAATAAACAACAGCCAATGAGAGACAAATTGTGAGGGTGATCATCAAGACATCATGAATAATTTCCACCAGGCAGGAGGATAATTTTGGAAGATAATTTTGAGAGCAGAAAAATAGAGGCAAACTGTCCAGGGTGTTTCTCCACTTTTCTCAGGTTGAGGGGGTAAAAATATTGCATGGGAAGAGTGAGTAGTTCTTTACAGGCTCTTTTGGTCTATATCTGGCTTTTGTAGGATACATGCCATCTTTCAGAGCCCGAGAATCACTGACCATATACAGTCATGTGAAAAAATTAGGACACCCTATGAAAGCCTGGGAGTTTTTGTAACATTCTTGGACATATGGATATTTAATCTCAGTTTTAACAATACTGGGAGATTTAAGTAATATAACTAAACAATTAAAACTGAAGAAAAGACTTCAAAATCTTCTGTATAATGTAAATCTACAAAAATGCAATTTCTGGTAAGGAATAAATTAGGACACCACCACCGTTATTCCCAATTAAAATGTTTCAAATCACACACAGGTGCACATGATTAGAACATTTTTACTCAGCATTTTGAAGGAAGTTTGCCCTTTTAAACCTCAGACATTTAGTTTGGTGTTCCTGACTATTGAAATGAGAGTGAACACCATGGTGAGATCAAAAGATGCCTGTCTGAGGCCTTCAGAAAAAAATTGTAAAAGATCTCAAAAGAATTTGCAATCAGCTATTCCTCTGGTCGGAAAATAGTCTACAAGTGGAGGACTTTCAAAACTGCCAACTGCAAACATGCAGAGGTCTGGCCATCCAAGCAAGTCCTTGCAAGATGCTAAAAGAAGTCTCCAAAAACCCTAAAATGTCATAGCGGGACCTAAAGCAGGCTCTTGCTATGGTTGATGTAAAAGTTCATGCCTGTCAATCGGAAAGAGACTGCACAACTTTAACTTGCATGGTTGGTGTGCAAGGAGGAAACCTTTGCTCTCTAAGAGAAACATCAAGGCCAGACTGAAGTTTGGAACATAGAAAAGGACCAGGACTTCTGTAATAATGTTATTTGGACAGAGGGACAGAGGATATGTATGCTGTAAACCAAATACAGCATTCCAGGAAAAGAACCTCAACTGTGAAGCATGGAGGTGGAACTGTCATGGTTTGGAGATGCTTTGCTGCAGCAGGACCTGGCCAGCTCACCATCACAGAATCCAACATGAATTCTACAGTGTATCAGAGGGTGCTTGAGGAACGTGTGAGACCATCTGTAAGAACATTAAAGCTAAAGTGGTACTGGACCCTGCAACATGACGATGACCCAAAACATACCAGCAAATCCACCAAGGGCTGGCTGAAAACTAGCCTGGCTGAGAGTCCTGGAGTGGCCGAGTCAAAGCCCAGCTCTTAATCCCATCGAGATGCTGTTGGATGTCTTGAAAGGGGCTGTAAATGCAAAACCCCCTCAAACATCTTACAGCTTCAAGAATTCTATTCTGTGAGGAGTGGATCAAACTTTCCTCAGACTGATGTTAGAGACTGGGTAGATGCTACACGAACCATCTCACTGCAGTTATTTCAGCCAAAGGTGGTAAAACTAGCTGTCAGGGGGTAGGGTGTCCTAACTTTTTCCTCAATTAGAATACACATTTTTATTGATATCTTTTGTTTAATGAATAAATTAAGGTTAATTTGTTGTTTGCAATTAAATCCCTTTCTTTCCCAGAGATAAATATAAACAAGATTAGACATCGACATGTCAATATGTATTAATATAGAACTGAATATTTAATCATATTTAAAAGTAAATTTTTTCACATGACTGTAGCTGATATTCTCAGAAAAGCATGTCATTTTTTTTTATGATAATCAACACATTGCTCCAATGAAACAAATTAGAATTACAATGAACAGTTTAGCAGTTTTGTACTCTGCAAGCTTAACCACAGCTCAGCAGACTCAAACAAAGGCCGCGTTCATAGTTGCAACCACTTTATCCAGCCCTGTGTCTATTGTTTATTTCAGTTTGGACTAGTCAGACCATCAAACTGGCCACCAAGCACACAAATGTTGAACACAGTCAATAGATAAATGGACCCACAACAAAGCTGTACCTTGCATTGCTGTTTCCAATGAGTCAACCATCGAGGAAATCTTTTTCTGTCAACACTGAGGATCCCTACTTCCATTTTAAGACCCTCCATTCTAAAAAATACACAGTTAAATCACTAACACAAGTAAGTTTGCACTCAGTCCCACCGCAAGTGTGTTTGGTGCCAGATGTGCATACATATCATAATGGGATTGGGATTACGGGTGCTTTACACACCAATAACATACACTGAAATACACTGTTTGTTCTTGTGGTATTTACAAAAAGAAATTTGTATTGAAAAACTCTGGCAAAGACTGAAAATGCAGGCACATGATTCATAGGCTGTATTACAGACAATGCATTCTTACTTGGGAGTATTCCTGCTGATGATACCGTATTGCACCGTGTATCACTTTAAGACGAATGACAGTCGCTGACAATTTATCAGAAACACGGAGTATAAATGCGGAGCAGCAAATCAGCTGCAGTAAGTAAATCTAAAAATTGGACTGTGACAGTGGGTGTAAGACCATTTCATTTGAACACCCAGTTTTCCAAGTGAACAAAAGTATTTGAAAAGGCTGACAGGTGTTACATGTGTATCCTGTTAGATCGACTGCTTAACTATTAAAGGCTCTATTCTCATTGTGTCTATTCTCAGAAGAAGCTTTAGATTTCACGGGTCAAGACTGCATTTGTTAAACCGGGTGAACCTACTGATGAAAAAGAAAATCCATTAGCGGCATTTCAGAAACATGAACCACATCCACTGCAGTTTTTAAAATGTCCTGAAAAAGAAGGAAACCACTGGTGAACTGAGAAAGAGTCGCTGAACAGGTCAGCCAAGAAGAGACAAACAGCGGCCACTGGACACAAACCACCTGCAAGTACAGAGATGAGCTACAAAGATCCTAGAACAAAGTGTTTTGGAAAGACAAGACAAAAGATAAATCCTTACCAAATTGATGGAAAGGCCAAAGTGTGACAGAAATGTTATGCTCATGATCCAGAACAATAAGCTCATCTGGGAAGCACAGTGGAGGAGTGTATCCAAGCTTGGGCTAGCATGTTTATTTCTAGAACAGACTGAATATTTGATGATGTAACTCACAGTGGTAGCAGCGTTAGTATTCTACAGCAATATTTAGCATACAAATTTCATGTAAATTAATCATGATGAAATATATACATCATACTTCTGGATAAATATCCAGATCACATTGCTAAATTAACAAAAAAAATTTTTTGGGAGATGAGTGGAAAGTTCTGGACTGGCCCAATCAGTGACCAGATCTTAAACCAATTGAAGATTTCATCTCCTGAAGGGATGGCTGAACCCCCACACAAGGTTTGCTAAAAGAAAAAAACGATTATTTCTGTCCAAATCCCACTGTCCACTTTAATCTAGGCGTGGGGCACCGGTAGTCTAGTGGTCAGGGAGTTGGCAAGGGCTCAGAAGATTATGGGTTTGATTCCCTCACCAGTAGGTTGCTCTGAGGTACACTTGAGCAAGGTACCGTGCCAGTCACTGCTGCCCAGGTGCTTTCAATAGCTGCCACCTGCTGCCTGTGTGCGTATGGGTGAAACTCAGAAGTTGAATTTCATTGTATTGCGTTTCACAAGAAGAGTCACTTAATCTAACCTTTTATGACACCAACAAACACACGTTCACATGAAAATGGTTTAATATCAAGTCAGCAAGCATATAAAACAACCCAATGTTCAAACCAAAATATTTCCAGTGCAAATGTTTCTCACTCTTCCAATTGTGCAAGAAGTACAAATACAGTTCCATGATTAATAAATACATTCAAAATGTAGATAAATAACAGCAAATAAAGAACTTCTGTTAATAAGTTAAAAATAATTTCTAATAAAATCTTAATGAAAAGTTGCTCAAGCCAGAAAAAAAAAAAAAAAAAATGCTACAACACGCTCCCACTTCAGCCAGAAGCTACAGTTCAACAAGCAAAGACACTTAAGGATCACATTATTTCTCAATGCACTGACCAAAACTGACAATGTAATACATTGTGACTGCTGAATTTTGCAGGTGTGCCATCACAGAGGGAAAGGGCAATCAGCAAATAGCAAACAATTACATTGACTGTTAACTGTTGTTTTTTGCAAAATGAATCAGTTTTCATGTGAAAAATGGGGAAAAAATAAAAACAAAAATGGGTCCCATAAATGCACTTTGGCTATAGTTTTGCACAGTGTACATTTTCAGCCCGATTGCCTAAGTGACCAAAAACTTCCAAAATAAATGTACTTGCATACGCAGCATGTATGCAGCAACAAAAGCAGTCCAGCAGAAAATAATGCCAAAATATCCTTAAAAACACAGAAAAACAGCCGTTGGGGAAAACCGTTCAAATTGTGTCAAGTTTATGTTTTCAGTCAGTTTGGTCAGTTTTAAAGACAAGGATAAAGCCTAGTCTTGGACTTTGCATCATTCTGATATATTCCAGAAACAGGCCAAATCCTTGACTTCCTCTACAAGCTCTTAAAAATGTGCATGAAGTATTTTATATACATAAACTGCACATTAATTAAAAACTTGCAATGAAGCAAAATTGAACATTACTTCAGAAGTAAGTCGAGTCTTTCACTCCAGTGGAATGTTACTTGTCCTTACAGCTTAACTTTTTTCTAAAGTATGACTTGCGCTACATCAGTTCTTAAACCACAGAATAAATGAACCACTAAAAGCAAATGAGTCAAAAAACATAGACACAAAGAATCCTTGTACCACTCAAACAACCACAGACTGCTGTCCAGCTCTCAGGTAAAGCTAATCACATTGTGTTATTGGTTTTTGCTGAACTACACAAATATACTGCTCAGAATGGGGCTGCTGAACAACAGTCCCCTTTGTCCAACTCTTGCACCCAACTTCTAACAAAACCTCAAGGTATTCAGATGGTTCTTAAATACAGAAGTCAAACTGACATTTAATTTTAAACATAATTTAATTAAAAAAGCTATAGAATTATCTTGACAGTTGCGATATGCCAGTGGTCAATGTCAGTGGTTCACAGTTAAAATGTTTTTTTTTAATATATATATACTTCAAGTGTGTTCGCCATTCCTCAAATTAAGCAATAAATAAAGAACATTAATCTTTTTAAATATTGGCACAGTAGCCACATCACATGCTCTTTCCCACAGATGATGTGCCATTGTACATTTTAACACATAACTCCTAAAATACATCACATGTGCAAATCACAAGTGAAATCGGATGTTATCTGTGATGTCAGTTGGCAACGGAATCAACCAAAATACTTAAATAATAAGTATTATAACCATAACACAGAACAGAACAAAAAAAAAAAAGAAATGTTTAATGAAAATATATTTAAATTCATCCAATTATGCTACTAAACTGCTGTTGATGGTGCAGAAGACTCAAAGTTCGTAAGTACAGAAAGCTTCTTTTTTTGGAATTTCTTCTTGCTGTGTATTTTGTCCCAGTCTATGAATCCGAGTGTGCTTCGAATGACGACTCCTAGAAGCTGAGCTTCTCCTAATAATGTCACAGAGAAAGGCATGTCGAATGCTGTATCCATTTACCTGTCTGGACTCTCATCCTCACTGCCTTCCAATTCTGGCAGATCACCCCACAGCAACAGGTTTTGTCCTAAGTGATAAGATGATTATTTGCATCATGCTCAGACCTCATATTGTGATGTTTAAAAGTATCCAAACCCTACTTGTTGTTTATTTGCATGCACAAAGACACCATAATATCCATAGGAAGACTTTGTAAATAGACCTCAGAAGATATGCATCATTCTACAGATGGCATCTTGCTCATATGGCTATTACTGCACCCTATGTTAAACAAAAAGTTCCCAAACTAATACATTCGCCCAGCAAAGTCCCAACGTCAAGTTTAACTTCTCCACAGAATAGTAGAGGTTGTTACTGCAGCAAAGTAGGTAAAAACTCCCTGTGAATAACCTTGATTTCAGAAACAACAGATGAGCAGATGCTTATTTGGGCATATCATGTACAAGGTAAAATACTAAAAAATAAATGTGTAAAAAATGTGCCTAGCTCAAAGGAAACATTATGATGACTATGCAGAATGTGTGTTTGACAGATTTCAAACCTGATGCATCCATGCGGTTTATAGTTGAAACGGCTTCGCTGTTGAACATCCAAAAGTGCCCATTGTTACAAGAGAGGAGGCAGGGCTGACATGGAGCCACCACGTGATACCCCACAACATTTCCACTGAATGGGTCAGAAGCAGCCAGAAAAAGAGAAACAAAAACAACAGAGCTCAAGCACGATGCAACTGAATAGCAAATTTAGGAGTCAACATCAGAGTGGTTAGAGCAGAGTGAAAACATGAACCTGATTAGATACAAGATTACTTTAATACAATATATTTACATCGCATTTTCTCATTAAGCAGACTTTCTGTTTAAAACAAGTTTCGAATGAGAAACAACATTCAAGCTACACTGCAGAAAGAGCTTCACAGGGCATTTGCAATTGAACGTAAACTACATGAAAAAGCCAGAACACGAGTTGAGCAGTAGAAGTGCCAAGTAGTGAATGAGTGCAAGTAAGGTGTGTTTTGGTTGTAAGAAAAGGAGGTGTTCTCAGAAGAGTTGCATCTTTAAAGCTCTTCAAAGGCAGAGAGGGACTCCCCTGCTCTTATAGTATCTGGTGGCTCCTTCCACCATAACGATACCAAAAATGAGATCAGCCTGGAGGGAGATCGCCTTGTTTGTAGGGATGACAATGCTAGATGGTGCTCCTTTGAAGTGCAATGATCGAAAATTAAACCTGCAAAGCATATGATCATAAAAAGGTCACTGCTACGTACCATTTCAGACAGGCGATATCTCTTAACTTGCATTTGCAGCTCTTTGTGGAGTAGCAATCTGCCACAAAGTCAACAGTCCTGCAGAAGAGAGTAAGAAAGTTCAGTTTACAGAGCATCTTCCTGGCCAAGTCATCCAGACTTCACAGAGTCTTCTCTCTAAATCACAAAGATAAGACTTCATTCAAAGGCTAAAGAAAGAAACTAGAAGACTGACTGATACCTGTTTGGGGGCACGTCGGTTGAGAACAGCTCTATTTCTGTATCGGCTAAAAGGACTGCTTTCATCCCTCTCGTACACAGAAGACTGTCGCAGTATATGCAGTTCACCTGAGTAACGCATTTATTTTTAAAGCTGGATGTAGACATTGTGCTGCTCGCTCAGAGTTTGCGCCGTTTCCTTGGACAATCACTGAATATCGGTGGACGCGGTTGTAGTTAAGACTGCAATCGAATATTCCAGTTAATCGCCAACCCAACCAGCCTAACAAACAAAAGCAAGACTTTTCTGTAAAAAATGAAAATGAAGATAACGTTGTTTGCACTCCAGAGCTATTTAAACATGAGCTTAGCCAGGTGGCTAAGTCGCCTAGCAGTCACTGAAAAAAAGTTCATCTGAATCTCTGCGCGGGTGTTTGACTATTCTCTGTAGATCAGAAATCTGTTTTCTTAACAGATAGCATGTCAGGTTGACATTACACTACATTAACACAAGGTTAACACTGATATCGGCCTGCGTTTGTCTAGCTAGCGCTAGGTAGCCATATGTTATGCTAGCTGACAGTCGCGAAAGCTTTAATTTTAACTTTAGTGGTTGCGTACTAGTTCGTAACAAACCGTTTCCGCTCACAATAAATCAACCCCGTGATAATAATCCTAATGTAAGTCATCAAGAAGCCGTCGCTTCAACTTGCTATTCATTTAGCGCGCTACGCTAACTTTGTTTACATCCCCCCCAAACCCCTTTTCTACTCAACAACATCAACTTCCTGAAACATTTTCAAACCGTTCCAGCGGCGGCGCTGATTGGTTAAAAAGGAATGGGGTTTAAACGTGATTGGCTGGGCCTTGGCGACCTGTTAAAGGGATGCTATTCGCTGTAATTATGAAACTGTTTTTATTTTAAAAAAATATTACTATGTAT
The DNA here is from genome assembly GCA_017165825.1 of Hepsetus odoe. Taxonomy (NCBI): domain Eukaryota; kingdom Metazoa; phylum Chordata; class Actinopteri; order Characiformes; family Hepsetidae; genus Hepsetus; species Hepsetus odoe. The sequence continues at coordinate 22,758,615 of CM029371.1, forward strand.
TTAACTCACTTCTTATCTAAATTTGTCTCCAAATATCTTTATGTAACGTCACGGCTTCTCAGTAACACCACAGCTTTACATCGCTACAGTGTCGACCAATCCTGGGATTAATATCTGCTGTTAAAACACAACATATTTAACATTCATTCATTCATTTCATAACTTAAAAAAACAATCTGAGAATTAAATTCGACATGAATTCATAAATATGTATATAATCATAAATGCGTATATAATCTACAATATTTGTTATAATATTTCAGAATCTCTGTATTTACCATGTTAGTATAAAGTTAGATGAAGTTTCAGCATCTTTTTGCTTTCTTGCTGCTTATTATTTCGTTAAACTGAGGAAGTTCAGCTCGGGACGAAAGTGTAACAGTTATTACTGAGTATTAAAGGCTCATATCCGCCTCCTCCAGCCAATGGCGCCGCGGGGGGAGTCCGGCGTGTCCCGCGGAGGAGGGTTCCGAGCCGGGACAGACTCTCAGACACCGCGCCGCTCAGAGACGGGCTGCGGGCTTTACAGCGAGACGCCGTGAAGGAATGGACGCCATCTGCGGAGGTGAAGTTTGGGATGAAGTGGGAGCGTGTCTGTAGTGAAACGCGAGCTTGTCTGGGGGGCGGGGGCGATCTTTTTTGTGAAAACTCTAAGTGGACGAGTTCCCCTTCAAATGGGACCTTGAAGAGAAATTTCTGCACGTTAGACTGTTGAACGGTACTCTCTCTCTCTCTCTCTCTCTCTCTCTCTCTCTCTCTCTCTCTCTCTCTCTCTGCAGGTCTGCGGTGCAGTGCTCTTCTTCAGACTGAGAGGCGTGTGAGAGGACCTCAGCCCAGCTAACTCCACACACTCTCTGTGCGGGACCAGTGCGGGACCCTCTCTCCCCAGCAGCGCCGCTCGGGACGCTCAGAGCAGAGAGCGGAGGAAGAGCTCCGTCCGTCCGGAGCCGGAGAGGGAATGAAACCCTCCTCCGTTTCAGAGACACACACCTCCATCCGAAGAAAGGAGAAGCAGCTCGCCATGCGGGGAGACTGATCTGCGCCAGTTCTAAATCTGTACTGTCTCTTCTTCTGGAAGACCCTCGTCCTCCCACACGTCCCCCTTTCCCCGGATATCCCGAGCCCCAGACGAGCCCTTTTGTTCTGCTGCTCTTCGCCCCGTTTCGACCATGACGTCTCCGGCCAAATTTCGGAAAGACAAGGAGATTATAGCCGAATATGAGACTCAAGTGAAAGGTAAGTGGGTTCAGTCTGCCAGCCAGGTCCACGTTTCTGTCACAGAACCCGCGAGCCGAGTGTTCGGGCGCTCTTCTGCCCGCTCTCCCACCACCTTTGTTTCTGGAGCTCAGTGTGGAGGAAGGGGCTGAGGGCGCAGACGCGGGGAAACGCAGCCGTCGAGAGAGAAAAAACGTGTTAACGTTGCTTTTCCAGCTCCATCCCGGGCTTGATGGAGCCGGTAGGGTTCGGGGGAAGCCCCGAGGCTCTGCTGTTGTTGTTTTTTCGCGGGATCGGCCGCTTCTTTCAGCGCTTTCTTTCAGTGCGCATTAAGGCGGACGTTTTCTCCGCTGCGCTGGAGTTGCGCAGGCAGGAGGGGAGACCTGTAGAGACAAGGCAGGGCGTTTTCTTCTGCACGGTGTGATGGGCTGCTCTTTTACCCTGATTTTTGCCCTCAGTCGACGCTTCCTAGCATCCTCATGCAGAGTCGATGAGCTCAAGAACATGCAGTGTGATTTTCCCCTCTTATTTCTTCCTCAGTCTTGTTTTGTGCCCTCTGAATGAATGTGCAGGAAGAAGCCCAGCTCTGACTCCCAGCGCTGAAAGCAGGAGCAGGGTGATGCTCAGCGAAGCAGGGCTTTACTTCGGGTCTAATCTGAATAAAAACTATCTGATCTGCACCAGTTCTCATATTAAAGTGACGTTTTCTGGACTCAGATTTGGGGTTTCAAGAGGGGCACTTCCTCCCTTGTAATAGACCAAGATCAGATATGAAGAATGGTTTGCCTTTTTATGCGGCCATGTGGAGCTACAAGAAAATGGCTTATTTGACATTCACAGGGTTGAAGGAACATATTGCAGCAGCTGGGAACACATTTTTTAACATTTCCACTTTGCAGGAAAAACGAAACCTCCTAAACTGTGAATGGAATGTGTGAAGCCCCCCACCCACACACACACACACACACACACCTCAAGTCATTTTGACAATTTTATTCAGGTCCATTCATCAAGACATATTAAGGCAATGCAAAGGGCAAGTGACCCTTTCAAAATCTATCAAAAGCAAGGTTTCATCCTGACAGCAAAGATGTGATCTTAGATGAAGATGCCCATTAACTTTGAAGACGATGTGCTGGTGTGCGATGTAGGAACAGGTATAAGTGAGCAAATCTGCCTTTTTTACCTCCATAAATATCTCGTTGGAGTCCACAAGTTTGTGCCATTCCAAGCAACTCCTGTTGCATTTGAGAAACGTTACATCGGCACGTTTCGATCGGTTATTGCCGACTGAAGTCACAAAAGTTTCTTTTGCTTTCATCGACTCAGAGGGTTCTTTCTTGGTTCTTTTGAGTCTGGATTTCTGAACAACAGGCACGTTTAATCACTGGCCAAGTGACACACTGGGTGAAGCTGAGGTCATTGTGTTCCTGACTGTAACACCAGGAGCCTGTGAAAGGAAAGGATCTAAGTTCAATTACATGAGCTTGCTGCTTCAGAAACAGTCCTTCATTTTCAGTGCGTCCACTGAGAAGAATCTACAGATCTGGGTGGAAGACTCTGCCGACAGAAGGTCTTTATTCTTCACTGAAAAGTTCCCCGCTTTGGTTTTACAGCCATTATTTGTAGTTTTATCAATGGGAACATTTCTTTAAATCTCCATAATGAAAGACAACATGGATCTTTTACCAACTGCTAAGCTCACATCACATTACCTCTAAATCCTTTCACTCAATCCCCTTTGCTGTGGAGGAGCCAAACGTGTTGGAGCGATGTAATTTAAAAGATGTCTGTATATTGACTGATGGTCTTTTGCACATTCTGGAAAAGCATTCATCTCCACCCTGACAGCAGTGCATATGTCTTCCTGCAGAGAACAGGAAAGTAAATCTATATACTCGATATAAATATTGTGGACTAATTTTCCTCCCTCGTTCCTTTATTCTTCATTTGCTATCATTTAGGCTGAGAGCAGTTTCCCCTTTGGCAGTGCTCCCCCCCCCTTCACACAATGTGCTGCTCTGCTATGACAGAATTGGAAAATAACTATTCTGTGACTACTTACATACATATATATGTGTTTTTATTCTTTTTCTGCTTGGTGTTTCAAAGCCAGCAGCATAGAAGAGGGAAGATGACGTGCTGTTTCGTCTCCTCCGGATTTCTTGGGGGGTGGGTGCACCAAAAAACGACCCAGATTTTAAAATTCCATGCAAAATGGCGCAGGCTGCACTAAAATGATTCTTCCATGATTTAGAGGATTTTTGGACAGAAACAGGAAGCATTCATTTCACGGTTATCTATTTGAGGCTGACAGAGCATGCAGAGAATCCGAAAAAAAGCTGAGAAGATGCAAAAAGACCATTTCAGAGTCTTCACAGCTCTTCTGTTGTTATTGATTAGTAGAACGATGTGGTTACAGCTGATTAATAACAAAAGGATGATTTATTGATTTGTGTTTACAGCTGCAATAATGAACTTTATCATATTGCAGTGGTGTGTACTTCCGAAAAGCAGGGATATGCGCCCAGTGCCTGCAGAAAGTTTTACTTGATGTCATGGAAAATCTTGATTTTAATATCTACTCCAGACAGACTCAATCCGTCTCTAGGCTACATGGATTGTGCTGCCCTTTTTCTGAATTTATTGATGTATAGTGGGAGGCATCCCTGTGTGAACTCACCACAGTCTTTGAAGCCAGTAAATGCAGGCCAATATTGTACCGCCTCAGGTTCCTGTCTGTTATTTGCACAGGACTGGGACATTGTTGCAGGTCCAGAATCTATTTTCTTGCTCTGTGGTCAGGAAATGGATTCCCTGCTTTATAACTCACTGAACTGGTCAAGTAGTCCGCCTCGCTGGCCTTCCTCATATTGATTTCTTAAAGGATTTAAGTGTGAAAGCTTGCCATAGCCTTGCAACTCTTCCTATCCAAAATTGACACAAAAAAAATCCAAACTTTGACATCCTCTCAAACTAGCTTTCACCAGGACACTAATCAAGGATTTATTACTAAAAACAAAGTCGGCCCAGACGTGCCTGACAGCGCAAGAATAGAGTCTCTTTCGGCCAGCCAGTTAAGTGAGAAGATGAGAGGCTGGAGAGGACGTTCTCGAAGGGAGTTATGGTGAAATAATGTGTTGCCACAATTGAATAAAATAGAGCAGCATGAATATTTAATAGTAATTCCCAGTCAATGCAGGAAACACGGTGCAGCCCTGTGTCTCTGCCAGTTCCCCCAAAAAGCCCTGTATACAAAGGGACTCACATAAGTGGGAAGTGTAAAGCATAAATTACTGCCACAACCAATAGAGTCCAGAAATGATGTGATGGGGTTATTTAGAATGATGCATGGCCAACGAATGCACTTTTAAATAAAGGGGGGAGCATTACAAGATTTTCCACAAAGGTTTAAGGATGACTCATGCTTTTGCCTATGGCTGCTTCTTTACAAGTTCTCCAGCCTTGTGTAAATGGACAGACTGTCTATATAAGATAAATAACATGAGGCTGTATTCAGATCCATCAGATAAGGAAGTAGATGCTGCTCTACTCTAATTGTGAAATACTTGGTCATAGCTTTCTTGGTCTTTTTGGTGGTGATGAACAGGCAAGAGTATGACACTCCTGTAGCCTCACTTCCTTTAAGTTTCCATCCACACTGTCTTCGCAACATGAAGATAATGAACGCATGCCTTCGGCACCACTGCATTTTTAACATACATGTATAAGAAAGTTAAACTCGGCCAGTTGGTGTTTATCACATTCATGGCAGCATCAGCGTCATGCTAACTGCTTCTCACTTTGTCACTGACCGCCTGTTTCCTCCACAGCAACAGCATGGGGTAGGGCCCTGGCGACATGTAGGAGCCATTATGCCCAGGGCAGCTGTTGATGGTGTGAGCGAAAGAAACAGTACGTGACAGATTATCCGTGTATTGCTGCCTATAACTGAAGGGCCTTGATTTGAACAGAAGCCATGCTTTGGATCTAGCTTTTTGTTCCTAGTGGTTGGTGTGAGGGTCATGGTGTGGTCATATTTGTCTCCAAGTGGCATTATGCCCCTAACCACCCCCATATGCCCTGTTAATCTGTGGGTCAGAGACTGAGGCAAGCATTTGGGTTTCTGGCTCAGCCAGCTTTTGTTTACTGACACATGGGAACTGTGGGAACAAATCATTAAGTTCCCACTAATCTCTTCTTGTCCATTTAATGCCACCCCCTTTATGGCTGTGCCTCAATTAGAGCAGAACTGCATCGATCTGCCACTCCTGCTGCAGCCCAGGCTTAATGATAGCGTGGAGATTGCGTGTTGCTGCAGCACTATAACACAGATATAAGCAAAAAATGCTGACTCTGTCACAGGCAGCCTTCCCATGGAAGGATGTTTGTTTAAGCAAGATAGGAAGGACAGGAGACTGTGCCTAACGCACGTGCACTGCTGCTATTGTTTGTATCCTATTTGGAAACATAACCCTCAGCATCTGAACTTCCTTCCGGAAGTCCAGCTCAGGGGAAGATGGTCGGACCAAGCCGGAGGCTTAGAGATTGGTTTAGTCATTTACTTATTGGTTATTAATTTATTACGACTTAGACACTGCAAAGCGTACCCCTGATCTATAAATGTGTATTTTACAGATCAGGTCACTATTAACAGGTTTTGGAAGGCGGTATTTGTGAGAAACTTTTATCATGCCTTTGAGACTCCTCCTAGTAATTTAAGTGATGTGAAGAACTCTCAGAAATCTGAAGGGAGACCTTCATTTACTTCAAATCGATTAACCAATTAATCCTTTCTCAATAGCTGCAGTGGGCATGTGGGGCTGTGGGCCTCACTGCTTCATTCCAGGGCTGTTTTTGAAGACATATGAAAGACCATGATGGACAACATATGCCTGATCCCAGTGAGATGGTTTGATTTGAGATTTGTGTACAGCAGTCAGGATTACACTGTAGCTTGATAGGAGATATAGGCATTCTCGTTCGCCTAGGATTTAGGGACTAGGCCCCGGGATCGGAAGGTCAAAGGTTGGAATCTCAGACCAATAGGCTGTGCTGATGTACCCATGAGTAACGTACCGTCCCCATCACTGCGCCCTGGGTGCTTTAAATAGCTGCCCCCTGCTGGGTGTATTTACGGGTGAAAAGTAGAGGTTGCATTTCGTTGTGTTTCACAGTGACAAATAGTCTCTTTCACTTTCACTTGCACCTCTCACTCATGTATGCATTTTCATAGCCCGTCTCGAGGACGGACAGCGTGGGGTTGAATTATATGATTCAGCTGTCAGCCCATGCTAAATTCCCCGCAGTTTCGCATGGTCTTTCTCTCTTGCTTTCGGAGGCAAGGTAAAGTCATCAGGCTCTCTCCCGGCTCCCCACCAGGGAAGGTGTGGGGGAGGGGGAAACAGGAGGTTGCAGAATGGAAAACAATTTACATTTCTCCCATCTCAAGGAAAGGAATGTTTCATGGTCTTCTCGTCTGTGTCTTCTGTAAGATTGTACTTTGATTGGAAACATGTACCGGCAGGATAATTTGCAGTAGTTTCATAGACAGGTTCCTTTTTTTACCAATGCAATAGCTTACTGTAAAAGCCGCTTAACTGCCAAAAAAAAGACATTTGCCTTAAGCTCAGGTGGAAGAGGTCTGAGTCGAAGGCTTTGGAACTACGGACAGATGTTGCCGTTTTGGAGTCTAAGGCTCGCGTGCCAGCGCAGACAGTAATTAGCCCTTTCTTTTGGTGCTAGACGATTGAACTGGATGTGTTTTGAAGATGGCTCATTTTTGCATGCGTTTCATCAGATTTCTGTGCATAATAGGTCATGAGTTGGAGGGTGAAAAAGTGGAACTGTGAGATATTCTCATGATACAATACTTACAAAGTACAGAATGGGTTTAAATGATTCATTTGCGCCAAACAATTAGCTAATTTGGCAAAGGCTGGGTAAGAAAAAAAAAAGGAAAGAAAGGAGGCTATGAGCATGGGAAATGTTCTGACAGTATATCAGCACACTACACAACACACATGAACATCCAACTTCAACCAGATGCTTCAACATGGTTCCTTAAGTGCATTAAACTAATAGAATTAGTTTAAAGCAATATAGGCTGATCTAATTTACACAAATTCCCACTTACTCCAGATCTAGTTGGGGCAGTGCTGGCCTAGTGGTTAGGGACTAGGCCCCAGGATTGGATTTCACAATGTCATAGTCACTTTCACTTCACTTTCACATCCAATACAGCAGACTAGGCATAGACATTGATTCATAGATCAAGTCCAGATTTTGCTACCAAGCACAATAAGTAAATATTCACCTTTTTGTAAACTATATAATTAAAGTCCTTTCTCTCTTTTTGGATATCCTAAGCTGTTAACATCAGCTCTAAGGATGTCCTGCCTGATTTACGTTAATCTCTTAGTGGGTTTTGCCAATATTTGCATACTGCCAACAGACGCATTCCTCTACTTTACTGTTTATGTTTTATGCAAAGTCAGCCTTTCAGCGATGAACTGTGCATGTTTCTTCAGCTTCTATCTCCGCTGGAGGCTGAAGAAGCTCCAGTATTTCAAGGGTGGAGACGCACAACTCAAAACGAGAAACCATTCAGCTATGGCTAATCGCATGCTTGCACAGTGGCCATGTTGGTTCCTCCAGTTGCTCTCCTCACTACAGCGAGTCCATAGGACAATGGGGCTTGTCTCTCACTCAGCAACAGGCCTGAGACCTGTAAGAATTAGCAGAGTGAGAAGGTCCCTGGTCTTGGGAGAGGACCAGTATCTTATTCTTTCTTTGACTTTCCTCCTTTTTCAGTGTGTGCGGGCCTAACAATAGCAGCATTGTAGGGAACTAGAGGACCAAAGCACTCTCTATTGTTCCTTTCTTTCTTTCTTTCTGTCTTATGCTGTTCACTCCTACTTTTCTCTCATTCTGGCCACGCTGTTTGTCAGTCAGGATGTAATACGACACATTTCTTTTGGAGCGGCCCTCCTCCTGGAACCACATACCTAATAATTGTAACCACATGATTTTTACTTAACGCACGGTTGACCACACACAATGCTTTCAATGCTTCACTCTTTTTTCAGAACCTTTTATGGGATACCTGCGTGTCGGCTGTTTTCCTGGTAGATCTTATATATTAGTGATATTTAATCACTTTTTAAGCAGTAAATGTACCTATTTAGGTGTACATTGTAATACCTAGCAGGAAGTGTTTGTTAGTACAAGATCGTACAGGGGAAAAAAAGCTGAAGCACTATAAAAAGCCCTGTTGTGTGTTAACAAAGGCATATTCATATCCGCAATTAAAATATCAATAAATAGAGAATAAAGGGCAGCAGTTCCTCTAAATAAACCAAGTCTATATGAAAACAATCCGGGCCTAGGCACTGGATATCAGAGCAGTCCCAGGGGTCGAAGGAGGAAACAGATTTTTTCTTTGTGTTAAGCCCTGCTTTGTTTCCTGTCTCTGTTTCTCCAAGCTCTTGATTATAGTCACTGACCAGTGCGTGGCTTCTTGGCCCTCTGCCTTTGACGCTGATGATTCCTGAAGAAAACATCGACACTACAGCAAGGCATTGTGGGATTGTACATAATATGATGGAGTGATTGTGTTGCTCTTCTTGGCGTTTCATCACCGCGTCTGTCTGTTATCTGCCCCGTTAATTGCTTCGAGGTGGGAATTGGAAAAAACATACCAGCCAAGAACTAATTTGCCTTTATTTTTCAAAATGAATGAGTTATGAAGAAAGAACCAATATTGTTCCTGCATGTCTCTGGTAGAGATAATCAGGTTTATATCCTAGGTGATGTGAGATGTGACAGGAATGACACTTTTTGACCTCTGACACTATCATTTATGCTTTAATTAGGTTCTAATTGGATGGGACCTAGAGGTTAACCGCTTTTTCTGGTAGAGTTATACCCCTAAATATATTCTCCTAAATGTTTTCATTTGGTCCCATATCTCATGAATGCAGAGAAACAGCTTATCCCTGGACAGCTGCCAGCATTGCGATACATGAGCGAATGAGGTTAAAGCCTTCCTTGTGTGGTGCAACTCTCTCTTCCAGTGTGGACCTGTGCCCTTATTCACAGCAGTAGCTGGGAGACAGATTGGTGTATTTAACCTTCTCTGTGCCTCTGTACTATTGATGATGTGGCATTGCTACTTAAGGCTGATATTGTTTGAAACACCAAGCCCCATTGGGAGCCAGGCTTTGAAATGTTGAAGGCTCTCTTCGAACAGCAATCAATACCATGCCGTTTCCAGCTGAATGACCTGCATCAAGGAGAGAAGAAAATATCTGACTGATAAAACTAATCATTGTAGTGAGGGAGGTGGTTCCACCTGACACTACACCAAGGACAATTTGAAAAAAGAGCACGTGCAATGCAACATAGTGATGGTGGCAAGTAATAATGCAGTGTTCCACATCCAATATGCAGCTTAGCAGTGAAGCATGAGAATATTACATGATATGGGTTTAAACACACAACAGTCATTTCCTGCTTTAAGTGAACAATAACTGCATGGGTTTATTGCTGCAGCGATTAGCCACAATGCATGGCAGCGTGAGTGACTAAGTTTTGAAGCATCAGCAGGGGACTGGCACTGATGTGAGGCTTTTTCTAACAAGCAATCTGCAGGGCATGGTTTTCTGGCAGGATCACACTTCTGCTAATGTTTCTGTTTTTTAATGAAGTCACTCATCACATATTCCCCTTGTTTGCTCTCACGTGGTCTTTCTTTGCCATGTTTGGATTTTATTATTTTGATAACGCCAAGCTCAAACCTCATCTTAGCTCTGATATGCCAGGCCCAAAGATTTGGAGCTATTTCAGGTGTCCCCGTCGTAAGACTTGATTGAGTTTCTCTCAGCTTTTGTACTTCTTTAAGGCTCACGATGCTGGCATGGTTTTTGTTCCCCTCAGCAATTTTGCTTTGAATATTTAGATAATCCAATTCTCTGTTCTCTGTACCTGCCATTTCCACACTCTCTCTCTCTCACACACACACACACACACACACACACACTTTCAACTCTTCATCACAAAGAGCTACAGTGCATGCAGACTTGCTGCAGAATGGCCCAGAAAGAAGACCTAGACACTGAGACTAGAACTGTGTACTTTGGATTACCTTGAGACCCCCGTGAGGAACTCTGGGAGGTTCCTGTGTAAAGGGACAAGGAGAGCTTCAAATGCCACAGGCGTTCAGAGCTCCAACTTGCTTTTACTCAAACCAGATGTGTCTCCCTTGGTCAAACCTACCCCATAATTCCAGCATGGCAGGGCAAAGCCAGTCAGGCTAATGGCCGTGGTCACACATGGTGCTGTGGAGACAGCCCCTGCTACAGGGCCTCCATGCTAAGAGGCAAATGTTCAGCATTTCATGTTGGTGCCTTCTGCAAGACCCACTTTGCGTAACGCTCTCTTCGGCACATGATAATTTAGAGCCTATTTTGAAGGCTGGTGGAGGCCGCCTGCCTTTTGAAGTTTTTTTTTATTTTTTTTTTACTGTGGCCTGTCGGTGCCATTGCAAGCTTGTCCCAGGGACTGTAGACATTCCAATATTAGCTAACGCAGTTATAATGATTACAGTCAAACCTGGAAAAACTAGGAAGGTTACAGTTAAACTTTGCCTGATTATGATACAGTGCCTAGATCACACACACACACACACATATATATATATATATATATATATATATATATATATATATATATATATATATATATATATATATATTTTTTTTTTTTTTTTTTTTTTTTTCTTCTATTGGCTGACCTGAATGATATATTAGAGCTGCACCTTCTTAGACTGTCTGTTTGCAAGCCTTTCAGTAGATCTTGTTCTGCCTGTTTCTTTTGTTTGTGCATTGCTGAAGGATGAAGGTGTGTGTGTGCGTATGTTTGTCCACGAGTTTCTGTATTTTTTTCACAAATATCCTGAAAATCATAAATAGCATAACTTGCAAAAGGGTTCTGACCATGTAACGCTCTTTTTATTCTTACACTTATTTTTAGTTACTGAGGTTAAGGTTTTAACTTCAACTACATGAGTAGCTACATGTGTGTAATACATATGACTTATATGTAGCACCTGACTCTGAGTAAGAGTGTGCATACATCCAAGCATGTCTGATGTTGTGTGTATGCACCAGGCGCTGTATGTTCAAGCACATCCACTGGCTGGGGATCACACCGTCCCAGAGCAGATGTACAAAGATAGTAATAATCACTAAATTCAGACAAAACCCATTATGATTTTGGCCCCTTGTGAAAATGATGCTATCAGCTGTTGCCAGCGGAGAGAATTATTAACCATTAGAAAAGCTGCAACTCTGTTGTACTGTTTGATCCTCGAATAGCTCTTTCAGTGTGTTTTGCGCCTGTACAGCTTATTTCTTTGGTGTTTTTCATCCCACCAATTAATGTGTCCTAGTTCACAAAAATTCTGGTGATTTCAGTTGCTTTATGAGACAAGGTTTTAAAAGTTCAGCGATCCCAAAATGCAGTGCATTGAAGCCACAGAGGATCTACAGCAAAAGGGCTGATAGACTTTAACTATTCTTAGTTCTTGAGTGAGCTAAGTGAGTGGGATATTTTCATTTAGTGTTGACAGTAAACATGATGGACACAAGAAACCTCAACATTGCCCCACTACCCTCACTCGTTGGCTTCCCTCTGGCTTTACCTGCAGTCAAACGGCTCCAAACAGAGTTAAACAGAAGAGAAAAGCATTCCTCTGTTTGTGTATTTTTGTAGCTAGAATTTGAAATTGTTTTCCTACCATAATAAAAGAGTGAACATTATGCATCAAAATGTACTCCTTTTACTCCTTCCATTAATATCAGGGTTATGAAACCGAAAATACATTTTGATTGGGATAGCTGTTAGAAGTGCTCGAGGTGTGGAATGAAATCCTGTGCATGCCGAGTTTCAGTACACATGGTGCTTAAGACTGATGCAGAACTTAATCACGAGCTTGGTGAGTCTCATTTCGTTGCAGTTATAACTGGTTGCAGAACCTCTTGTGCAACAGCGAGGTTTAACGCATACAGCACACTAAGTGGGGGATGCACATGAGAAATCTAAATTCTAAAAAACTATTTTTTGAAGCAAACATGGGATGAGCAGGCTGATGAAAAAAGTCTGCTGCTGAATGGAGCATGAAACGGATAATGCAGGAGTTGATGCAGTGCATATGGTTTCTTTTGATATAAACCTAATTGCGGCTGAGAGTCTGAAGCCCAAATGAACCCTGAAAGTGAAAGTAACTATTTGCCATTGTGAAACACATCCCCCGCTTTTAACTCATACACATTTTCATTTGCGGCATTTAGCAGACGCTCTTATCCAGAGCGACTTCCATGTCCTGATTACAGGGACAGTCCCCCTGGAGCAACTCTGGGTTCAGGGTCTTGCTCAGGGACCCAGTGGTGGAAGCGCCAGAGGTGAGATTTGAACCTGGGACCTCTTGAGTCTGTAGGCCATTACCCTACCACTAGACCACCACCACCCCTCACATCGTGCAGCAGTGGGCAGCCATATCCAGCACCTAGGGAGCATTGAGAGGAACGATACCTTGCTCAAGGATAACTCAGGGCAACCTGTCGGTCTGGGACTCAAACCCACAATCTTCCAATCCTGGGCATAATCCCTAACTACTAGGGCGAGGCTGAATCATAATACTACACCCTGCCGCCCAGATCATTTTTCATCCAACTTTTACACCGTGTGTACACAGAGTAATACAGGAACAATCTAAGTTGCATGCAACACCTATTTATTTATTTATTTATTTATTTATTTTTGTCCTCGCGCTAAATCAGCGTCCCATTTTTTTTAATGCACAGTATTGTTCTTGATGTTAAAAAGTCATGTGCTAATTTGCAGGATTTTGCTCGTATACATTTATGATATAAAGTTTGAAAGCGCACTTTTTCCAGTCCATTGTGAAATAACTGTTTCATGTCACAACAGCCAACAGATTGTTTTTATATTAATCTGTTTGTCCTAGACCCCCATGCTTTTTAAATCAAGCGCAATATAAGGCAGTCAGAATAAAGACTGTTCACGTGCGCCAGTTTTAATGACCTGTTGCCGTTCTGTTTCAGAGGATAAAGAGGAATTTGAAATGGTCATATAGAAATACAAAACTGTTTTTAGGGAGATAATTCTGCATAAATGTCAAGGGAAAAGAAACACAAGGTATGGGCCCTTTAAATGTAGAAATACTGATCCAGTACTGCTCGTGTTTCAGAGTTTTCCTTTCTCCCAGGAGGAGGTTCTACACTGGAAAACCGTCACACACACACGACATGTGCTCACACTTGAGGCGGCATATATGTCTTTTGCGTACATACGGCATTAGCGCAGATTCTGGGTAGACAAGAGCACAAACAGCTGATCCACAGTTTCATTTGCTTTCAGGCTCTCCCCATGAATCTTAACCTTTTCTCTCTCTTCTTCTCTCTGTCTCTTTCTCTGCACTTCACAAAGGCTCTTTGGTGTGGGAGGTAATTCCTGCCGACACTAAGGGGCCCCAGTCATCTGACCTCGTCAGTGATCTGGCGCTGGAATGCTACACCAATAGATGTTTTCTCTTTCTCCTGGATGATAAAAGCCTAGCGTTATGATCTAATCACAGAAAACAAGAGAGTCGACTTCTCAGGAGCACAATTTATGAGTGGTTAGGATTTCCCCTTGACCAGCCATCAACATAGACATACTGTGTCTGTTTGAGTTCATTCCCTTTCTATATTTCATATAATTAAGACATTTTGTCTGTTCATACTCGTGATAAAAATGGATCAAATTCATGAAGATTTCATTAGGGAATAAAAAATTCAAAACAAATGGAGGAAAAGTTTGTTCCCCCCCATTTTTTCTGGGTTTTGAAAGTTGCAGAAAGTAACTGAATTACTTTTTTTTTTTTTTTTGCATGTGCCTTGGAGAGAAAGCGAGAGAAACAGATGTGTAGGTGTCTTCAGGCTAGTTTTCTGGATGCTGGAATGCAGATGCATCTGCAGAAGCAAAACCCGAATGTTCCGATAGGATGAACACTTTCACATGGTCCAATAAAACAAAGGCAAGCTGTGAATATTTTTGGAATAAGTCCACCATTTTGAAAGAAGTCTTTCTTCTTTTTTTTTTTGTGTTATTCCTTCGGAGAAGAAATGGTAGCATGTACAGCATCTTTTAAGTCAGAGAAACTGTAATTGGATTTTGGCGATATGACTTATCTACCCAGACAAGAGATTGTTCCTCAAATTCCATTCTTGGAATGCACACCGGGGATGTGTTTATGCATGCCATGTGTGCGCGCGCACACACACACACACACACACACACACACACTCACATCTGTTCATTTCTCATGTACCTGGTGACATGCTGCTATAGACGAGGTCTCCCATAGCAATCCAATCAGATTACACACTGAGGGGAACATTTTTCACTCTGCCATATTTTTGTAGCTTGAAGACTGAGCATCGAAGGGCAGTTTGAGGGAAGTGATGGTGACTAGAGAGCAGAAATGGCATGTATTTCATGTCTGTTCTTTTGCTGCTTTTTGTCAGTGCTGGAGAGCCAGAAGTTTGAAATGACCCCAAGTCATTATGCCCTGCTGACCTTGTCAGCTCTAATGCTCTGCAGGAGCCTACTAGGCCTCAGAAATGTTTATGATACTGCCTGTCAACATGACTTCTTTCTCCTATTGCCTCAGATGTGGATGGAAAGTCAAAAATTGAAGGACATCCTAGTCTTTCGTCTGCTGGAGAAAAAAAAAAGCTTCCCAGTTTTAAAATTGCTCTGGTTTAAAGGAAAGGAAGCTGTTACAGACGGCTGATGTGACGCCATTTCTTACTACCTGGACTCTTCATTACCAGCAGTAACTGACCTTGCCCAGGTGAAGTGTACCTTTAAAGAGTTAACTCTTTATTCTTCAGGAGCATATTATAATGCACCAAAAGTAGTGTGACAGACTCAATGTGAGTGTGAGTGCCAGCACTGATCTCTTTAGTGAGAAGTACACAGCTTTGTTTAATTAAAAGTAAAGCTGATGGGAGAATCTCCAGACAGCTCCAGAACTCTCTTCTGCTACCACTGAAAGCTGCAGGCATTGTGTGTGTGTGTGTGTGTGTGTGTGTGCGTGTGCTCTGTGCTGTCTTGCTCTGTGAAAGTGTTTCCCTTTCTCACGCACCCTTTAGCGATGTGGTGAGCAAATCAATAATTCAACAGAAGATCAATGGAGCACAGCACAGGCAGCAAGAAGACAATGGGAAGATCTTTCTTTCTCTCTTTTTGCCTCCTTCTTTTTCTTATGCTTATCCCTCTCTCTCCCTGTCTCCGTTTGTTTTCCTCTCTGTCTCTCTCTCTCTTTGATTCTATGCCCCTTTACTTATTCTCTTTTTTCCCCTCTTTCTCTACCTCTCCACTACTTATTTCTCTGTATTCCCTGGCCAGTACAGGGAAACCCTAACCCAGTGCTCATTAGGGTGAGGCGGTGCCCCTGGGCTCCAATAATAAACACAAGCGCTTGCCCCAGGGAGCACCAGAGTCTCTTTCTGCAAGGCAGGGGAGCAGGGAGCTTCAGCTTCTAAGGAGCCTTCTTACAAAGAGGAGGAGGAGGCCAAGGAGGCTTTTGAGGGGGTTGGTGGAGCTGAGCTTGACACTCTGTTTGTATTGGCCAAAACTTGCCCCACTCCAGGCCTTTCTGATAGCAAATAACCTTCTGGCTCCCCCATTCCTGGGGAATGTCCCTCAGCCATCCCAATCTTATTTGTACAGCACTGAGAAGCCCTCTGGTCTCAGCTGCCTCATCCTCCACTATCCTTCCAACCATAAGAGGAAAGGGTGTGGTAGCAGACACTTGGCTTAGCTATTGTCTACCCACAATGTCCCAGTCAACTAGCTGGGACGTTTACAGTGAATAGCTGGATGTCAGCGGGAGTCGAAACCATTTGGCTAAGCTTTGTCTAATCTGTGGTCTTTCCACAATTACAATGCAGTCAACTATTATTTCTTCTTTTTTAAAGTCCTTGTGGTTCACTGTGTCAGGAAGCTCCCTGCGCTTACGTTAGCGTGGTCAGCATGCTGCCTTGATGAATACACAGTGTCTCAATGCAGCTCTTTCTCTGCAGCAGCTGAACACGCACTGTGACTCCGTGGCCGTTCCACATTGTTCTAAAATGCCTGTTTGAAGGAGTGGTGGAGGGAGGGAGTGTTTGTGGGGATCCTGCCTCTGACCTCTGCTCCTTCTTCAACCCCTTGCCTTCCAGTGTCACTTCCATGGCAACGTGGGTACAAATGTTGACACATGTTCTTGTCTGCTCATGCATCATCTGATCATGGGCCAAGAGGACAAATGAAACAAAAGAATCTGGGGTCATGGGAGACGATGTACGGTGTCCGTCTTTTGCACTGGGACTGTATGCTCCTTTATTATGAGGTGTGGTAGTGTGTTAAAGATTCATGTGGACACGGGTTTACACTGACACAGCACCTTCCTGCACACCTCGTTATCTTTCTGCCTCATCCCTGCTCGCTGCACTAGCAGAGACAAGCAGTGTCTTTATTTGGTGTTTGCCAGGTTTAGGAATGGACCCATATGCAGTCTTAGAACAGGGACTATAGTTTGTGTAGTGTCGGTCACTACACAAACTATGCATGGCTGTGTGTGTATATAAACTCTATAAAATATATAAAATCATCAGTATTTTAAATGGATTTTTTATTTAAACAAGGTATGTGTGTGTGTGCGCCTTATTTTAATAAATAATACAATTAAAATACTGAAGATTTGACTTTGTTTTTGCCATTTTTCTGACTATTGTTTAGATTAATCTGGAAAAGTCCCAGGTTTTCCACTGACCAATTCAGAGAAGCGAGATTGTGTTGGTTTGCAAATGGAGACGTGATTCACTGTGGTGACCACTAACGGGAGCAGCTGGGAAAAAAAGGAGTCATTCTCCCTGAGGTAGCACTGCTCAGCCACTCTCACAAAATGCTCCCTGCAGATCCCGTATCCTGTTTTCATGGTGCCTTTGTCTCTTTGAGAAAAGTGAAAGCATCTTGAAATTGACTCGGCTGGGATTGGAGATAGTGTAGAGTCTCCTGCATCCTTTGATCTCATGGTAAATTGGCATTTGAGACCAACTGAAGTCAGACAGGACATGGGGATCAGCGCATCCTCCTGGATTCTGACTAGAAGCTTCAGGCTCCCAGGCTGTGGAGAAATTCTGTGTTGCTTTGGCCTTCCTGCCATTCTGCAAACCAACATGGCCCCTCTAAGCACCTCCAATGGGAGCTAATGAAGTTCAGGCCCGTCTTAGGGGATCTTTAAAGCAATTTTACAAGGAGCTAAGTACTAGCCTCTGGAAAGGCAATGCACCAAACAAACAGAATGTTGTTCAGTAGCTCTGGTTGATCCATGCTGACTTTGAGTGAGACTGTTGTTGCCCTTCATAAGTCCCTATAATGTCCTCAACATTCCAGTTTCCTCAATTAACCCCATTCCTTTCCTCAAGTGAACACAATAGCATTAATGTCATTTCAGAAAGCTAAGCATCGTTTGTGGTGTTCCATATTGCGATTTTTTGCCATAATCACAAGCCTGGAGCTTAGCAGGGTGCTTAGCACTTGTAAATCTGTTGACCTTTTCGAAAATGAGTCAGTTAGAAGATTGAAGTTATATGTCATTAATTCTTTTTTCATTCCTTTTGAGGCAAATGTGCCTCTGGGACACTGAAGTGGGTTGTCCTGGACAAGGCTGTAATCATTTAACGCATTGTATTTGTGAATATTTTATATAACGCTGCTAAACTTTGTCTTCAACAGCCCTCCTTGTGCCAGTGCGCTTTGGCTGGAATGCCACAAGCGAGTCTGATACAATGCACTCACTCTTTGGTGAAAGTAGCTGAGATAGAAATGACTTGGAATGATGAGGTCAGAGGCATCTGGTGACACGATACGATTACAATGCAGCAGTCACCTCATTTGAAACGTGGACAACAATGCAGATTGTTGTGGAGGTGTTGAACTGACATGAATAGTTAGGATGACATGAGGTGCTCAGTGTGTGTTTTGGACTCTTCACTCCAAGGAAGTATCAGATATCTACATCTTGAGTGTTTCGCCAGCAATGTGTCACTGTGTGCTGTTCGAGAATGACTTAAGTCTGCATTGTAGGAAGTGGTTTGCATGATTGCCATCTTAACAAGCTTTTTTTTTTCTGCACTTTTTAGGAGAGTGCTTTGGGTATAATTTGCTTATGTGTTCATCAAGTGTGTTATTTTAATAAATAAAGGTAATTTAATTTTAAGGTAGTAAAAATCCAATTTGCATTTGGTTGTTTTAAGTGAATCCCAGGGGCATCACTTGCAGTTCCTTACCATCTCTAGCAGCATAGTACACAGTCGGACGCATGAGTGGCAGATATTAGAAGGTATCGAGTTGCTGTATGATAGTATGCGCCTGTTAGACAGAAAACAGACAAGGACAAGACTCACTTGCATCGGGAACTAGGCAGGGTAATAGCGGCCATATTCTGTGTATACAGCAGTCCAGGCTTCTGGACCTGCTCAAACTAAATGACCCTTGCAAAACACATGGGGTTTAGTCAGGCATGCAGAGAGACAGAGAGGCAGATGGTTATTATTGCAACACTTACACTAGATCTGTGGAAACTGCACCCTAAATTTGCATCATTTTCAACAGAATCCTTTTTTGCTGTTTTATTTAGCAAACTGAGAATATGCGGAGAGGTTTATAAAGCAAAAATAAAGTATATATATTAAATATTAACATATATATTATAATGCAGTTAATATTTTTTGCAGTTAAATTCTTATATTTTGGTACCACTTTATTCATCTTCTCTCTCTTTTTCTTTTTCCTTTTTCTTCTTTCGTCTGCTCCCGTTTAAGTGTTGCCACAGAGGATCATCTGTTTCTATTTCTTTCGGTCCTCTGCATCTTTCTCATTCACACAAATGACTTGTACTTTCTCACCACATCCATAAACCTCCTCTGTGGTCTTCCTCTTTTCCTTTTGCCAGGCAGCTCCATCCTCAGCATCCTTCTCCCAATATAATCCTCGTCTCTCTTCTGGACATGTCCAAACCAATGCAACCTTGCTTCCTTAACTTTGTCTCCTAAACATCTAACCTGAGCTGTCCCTCTAATTTATTAATTTTCAATCCTGTCCATCCTCGTCACTCCCAGAGAAAATCTCAGCATCTTTAACTCTGACACCTCCAGCTCTGCCACCATCTCGAACCCCTATAACATAGCTGGTCTCCATCCTGTAAACCTTCCCTTTCACTCTCTCTGGTATCCATTTGTCACAGCTCACTCCTGCCACTCTTCTCCACCTATTCCAACCTGCCTGCACTCTCTTCTTCACTTCATTTCCAGACTATCACTTCTACCACTGCATCCTAGCCATTCCCTCGTCCACCCTTTCGTTCACACTCATGCATTATGTCTTTGTCCTACTCACTTTCATTCCTCTCCTCTCTAGAGCATGTCTCATGTCCTGCCTCCTTTAGCTGCTACCGACTCTCACTACAGATCACATCAGTCACTCCTACTGCAGACCTCATCACTATCACAATGCCCTCATACATATCCTGCACCACTCTGACATACTTATCTGCTACTCCTGAATTCCTCATACAAAACCTATGCTTTCATATGCTTTCTCCACAAAGGCACAATGCAACTCCCTCCGAGCTTCTCTATACTTCAACACCAACATCAGCATCCTTCGAGCAAACGTTGCATCTGTGGTGTTTTTTCTCTACATGAAGTCATACTGCTGCTCATTAATCATCACCTCTTTTCTTAACCTAGCTTTCACTACTGTTCCCCATAACTTCATGCTGTGGTTGTTCAGCTTTATCCCTCTATAGTTAGTCATCTACTCACTTTCCAAGATTGTGTTATACAATCAACAGCCTTTCTATTCTCCACCCTCTTCATTGCTGCCCTTACTTCCATCTTGCTAAGCTTCCATCAGCCCCTCAAAGTATTCTTTTGAATCTACTCAACATTCTCAGCTCACTTGTGAGTACATTTCCATTTCTATCCTTTATTGTCCTGTCCCGCTGCATGTTTCTTCCAGCTCTATCTCTCTGTCTAGCCAATCGATATAGGTCATGTTCTTCCTCCTTACTGTTCAACCTCTCATACAATTCACCAAACATCTTATCTTTAGCCTTTGCCACTGCTTTCTTCACCATGCACTTAATCTTTTTTTCCTACTTTGTTTAAATTGGGAATTGGTCTTTTTATCCATCCATCCATCCATTTGTCCCAAACGGGGTCGCGGGGGGGTGCTGGTGTCTAACCCAGCGCACACAGGGTGAGGACGGGGGACGCACCCTGGACAGGTCGCCAGCCCATCGCAGGGATGGTCTTTTTATTTTAGAGTTTTTTTTTCTTCTATAAATATAAAAGCTGGCACACCTTGGTCTATGCGGCAGTATTATAGAGCACCTGCAGTCACCTTCTGGTCTTTCTCATTAAACAAATGGGACCAGACACAGCGATTTCAGGAACAATGTGTCTCTCTCACTTGCTAGGTTTTGCTTTTATCCCCCCCAAAGATGGGCTGCAGGAGCTACAACAGCAGTGATACATCGCAAACCATCTCTCTCTCTCTCTCTCTCTCTCTCTCTCTCTCTCTCCTTTCCTTCTCTGCCCCCCTTTCACTCTGCCCAGAGACATTTTTCTTGCAACAGCATTCTTTTTTTTCTTCTTTTTTTTCCCTCCCCCCTGTATGCTGGAGTGTATTTTTGCTGAGGTGTTGTAATCTATCCTTCCTGCCTTTCAGGGAGCAAAAGTTGGCCCACTTTCTTGTTGAATGAGTTTAGAGGGATTGCAGTTTAGCATTCGGATGGTAGAGGTTAATGCAGCAATATGTAAAGTCCATAATCCATCTCATCATAGCAGGTCGTTGGCCGCTAATAGGAAAAAAAGTCCTCTAAGCCTCCAGCCTCATTAATTAATGGCACAGTAATGTCATGCTCCTGTTTTATTGTTCTTTGCTTCCATGTTGTTTGCACAGGCCACATCCCTCTTCTCTGCAGCAACCTCTAGCTGCTCGTTTGAGCTATGTGCTATCCTGAAGCTGCATCTCCCTGCTGATTGCAGGCTGTGGGAGCCCTCGGCATTCCTCCAAATGGAGGTCGTATTTCACCACTGCCGGCGTGTCGCAGGCGCCGCCCTGCTCCTGAAAACATCTCACTACAGGACAAACATGCTGCCGCTGCCTAGTTGAATGGCTAAACCACTCCCGCACACTTGTGCCGCAGTCCGCCGCAATGAGTTATGCCACCCGAGGAAAAAAATGCCGGTGCCACGGAAGCTGGCTGACTAAGAGATTGCAGTCAAATAATTCTGATTCAGCATATAATAAAGTTCCCTTCATACTAAAGGGGAAAAAGGAAGGGAAAAGAAAAAGCTGTCAGGCCTGCACATCCAACAATCTTCTGATGCTTATGATGTTCGTATTTTGCATGTCAAACAATATAAATCCTCTCCATTCAAATGAGACATGCAGAAGGTTCAAATGAGACATGCAGATAAAAGAAAAAAGTGGAATTTAATTATTGCGGTGAAGCAAGTGATGCTCAGCGTTATAAAGAAATATGGCATGCGCACGAAGGGCCTCTTGCGATGTCTTTTTTGGGTTTATGATTATTCAAAAGCAAAACGTTTTGGCCAGTCAGCATTCATGCTCTCCTGGGTCAGGGGGAATAGAATGGCACTTGTTGAAAAGTGTTTTGCATGTTCTTGGCAGCTCGGGGACTCCAGAATGGGCGCTTCTCTCTGGACTGATCAGCCTACACAATGGCGGCCTATGTTCAAGAGCAGACAGGGGTCTGAAATTTTACAGGAGTTATAATGTCAGCCTTGTCTGAGAAGAGGAAACTACCCTCCATAATGAACGAGTTATGGTACATGGGGCCAACGCTGTACAATCTCTCCCAAGCTGCCAGAATTTTTGTGCTTCTGCTTCTCTAATTCCTTTAAACCAAACGTGGGCAGTGAATACCAATTTTCCTTATATTGTTACTTAGGAGTGGGTATGGGCTGCAAGACGATATGATCACTGTCATGGTACAAGTGAACCATAAAACATATTAGACCATATGGAAGAAATGATACTACCCGTATAACACAGCTGATTTGTGAAAAATCTTATGGTTAATACCTAGACAAGTCCTAAACTTCACCAACCAGTCAGCACCTACTCCTAATACTTTTTATTCAATATGAATTTCATACTCAAACAGACTTATCAAACCCTTTTACTTTCTCGTTACAGGAGAGTAGTTGTAGCTTAAACTGGACACTTTTTGGGGAACCTATTTAGTTGTGATCCTTCCCATTACTTTGAGTGCAGTTTAAGTGGGATTATTTTCTATAAATCTAGAGAAATGTTACTTTTTTTTTGCATTTATTTATTATTCAGAAATTCCCCCAAGTTGATCATTCTTGGATAATGTAGGTTAGAATAAAAATGAAAGTCCTTGCAGTTTAAAAACTGCACTCTTTCACACTGGGATACAAAAATGACTATTCTTTTGCATTAGTGGTATCAACAGCATCTAAGTGATGACTAATACAGCAGTGGACTGGAAACAAGGATGTTCTCTTTTTATATATTGGGTTATATAGAGTTGTCTTGGTTACACGATTTAACGGAAAACAAGAACTGATTCCAAATATATGTCAAATCTCTCAGCTTTTCTCAAGAACTCACTATGAGCCTTAAAATTGCTTTTTCATGCATTACTGAAAAAGAAGCCCACATAACCCACATAACCTGTCCCTGTAATCAGGACATGGAAGTCGCTCTGGATAAGAGCATCGGCTGAATGCTGACTGCTAAATGCTGCAAATGTAATGTAAATGCAATATTCCCACAAGCCTCTTTTCATGGATTTCATGGTAATGTAGTAAAGTTAGTGGTAAAAGAAATCTCACAGTAATCCATCCATCCATCCATTTTCTGCCGCTTGTCCCAAACGGGGTCGCAGGGGAGTGCTGGTGTCCAACCCAGCGCACACAGGGCGAGGAAAGGGGACGCACCCTGGACAGGTTGCCAGCCCATCGCACTCACAGTAATCCAGAAGGACTGAAATTTAGTACCATGAAGAAGGCCTGTATAGATGATCACAATTGTTGAATTGTTCTTTTCAACCAGAAGTTCCACCAATTCTAGGAAATATTGAAAATTGAGTCCAATAATATTTATTATTATGGAAAATGGAGATTTGTTCCTCCTCTTCGAGTCTTATGTTCTTGAGAGAACTGCTGCAGTTTCTGGTTTGGGGGCCATTGCTTTTCTTTGTACTGTTTTCATGTACTTTCACTCGTATCAGATTCAGCTGCTGGGGCTACTGGTCTCATGTTTAAGTTTCGGCCGAGGTGGGTTGATAATGCTGCAGGTGCTGGAGGTTTAGATCGCATTTTCTTGTCATTCATCACACAAATTGATCCTCTGACCTTGTCACAGAACCTTCGAAGATATGTGCAGGAGATTTCAGACCACTTTGCTGGTTCATGTTACATTTTGGCAATGTCCTGGGGTTGTTGTTAACTGCCTAAAACCCCACCTTGCTTAAGAGGCTTGTATGATGGCTTTGTTGCTTTGACCAGTGGTTATCACATTACCATGATCGTCGGTGTAGAAACAAACAGAATTAAATTGAGTATTTATTGATCACGAATGGTTCCTGTTCTGGTTGCCAGTTATAAATGCACTCAAGGTTTGCTGCATTCACATGCTATAAAATCTTCATTTCTAAAGCTGATTATACTGTTGCTAAACACAAGATTGGGGTCAATTTTGGCATAAGGCTTGTAAGTGGTTTAGAATAGGCTCTGGCTCTGGTCAGTTTAAAATGAATTAACGTCATCACTTTTCTCCTTTTTCCTTTTCCAACCAAAGTCTTAATGGGTTGCTACTATGCATTACTAACTTTTCCTTTGGTATAGTGTGTTTCAGAGGTTTGTTGTACTTGGAAACAGTAACAAGTTGCAGAAACAGAAATAGCAAAGTTCCCATGCTCAGACTACCCTCATAGGAGACAAATTTAGTTGGGTAAGAAACTATTTTTCTCCCTTGCTTATGGTGCTTCAATGGCAAGATGGTATGTTCTCCTTGAATTACGTGACACGTAATACAATACATCACCTCAGCTTCGCTCTACCTGTACTTCACTCTGAGACCTGCCCCCCCTCCCATGTGGGCAGTTTAAAGCAGGACTTTCACAATGCTTTCTATTGTTAGACGGAGCAAATTGTGTGTGGCAATGGGAAACTCCCAATCTGTAAGTAGATGTTAACATTTGTTGAAATTACAATGTGTTATCGTGCTGTTTAAAACTGACTGCTGAACTTCTGTGAGTGTTTTACTGTGGAGCTAGCTGTAGTGAACCTTTAAACACAGATTGATTAGTAGCCAAATAGTGCTAACCTGCCAAACCCTAGTGGTCTTTTGCTAGTGGTTTCAATAATCAGCTAATCAGAAACTGTGTAGGGGATAAAAACAGGACAGAAAAAGATGTGCAGAATGAGAGAACTAAGGCCTTTTTGGAACTTTGAAGCTTGTAAATGCATTTAAGGAGACAAGAATAAAATTATTTACTTTTTGGTCAAACTCAACCCTGTTATTTAGGAGAGAAAGAGACCTGTTCTCGATTAGTGAGTGCACAAAAGGCAACTGGTGACTGTGCAGAGGCAGGCGAGCCAGCCGAGCCAGCCTGTGACCGAGACAGCGTGATGTGATTATGCAGATGAGACTGGGAGATCCTCTCTCTGTTTCTCCATCTCTCTACCTTTTAGTACCACCCCAAGAAGGTGAAACTGTATCAAGTGAATCGTAATTGCATGCAAGGCTTGCTGAGCTGTCCTTTTATGCCTTCAGCAGGTCTTTCACAAGAGCACAAGCTGGGCATGTGGACAAAGTAGGGTGTGACTACACTGGTTTTTTTTGGTTTTTGATTATAATTGCGATTTTATCATTATTGCCTG
Source organism: Hepsetus odoe (assembly GCA_017165825.1). Taxonomy (NCBI): domain Eukaryota; kingdom Metazoa; phylum Chordata; class Actinopteri; order Characiformes; family Hepsetidae; genus Hepsetus; species Hepsetus odoe. The sequence goes on from CM029371.1 coordinate 22,783,886, forward strand.
TTTACCTCTTGTCTTTCTTTTCTGCACTTACAGTGCACTTGCAGTGGGCTTACTCATCTCTTGGATGTGGTAAAAGAAAATGCCCAAGTTCATACATGTGTAAACACAACTTCATACAAACTATTAAACATACACACACACACTCACACACACTCACACACACACACACACACACACACACACACACACACACACACACACACACACATTGGTTATAAATAACAGTACCAAAGACAACCTGAGTAACCAAAATTTTTCTGCTCCCCCAAAATAAAAGAAATATAAGACTGCATATGCTCTTTTTTCTAGCACAGAAATGTCCTGTGGTATTTTAAAATAATGCCTCTACTGTGAAGTGTTGAGTTCAGGTAAGCTGCTGCAGTCATTTATAGCACCTACTACCACAGAGCAGCTCTGTTCCCACACGCACCATCCCCCTTGCAACGGAATGCTCCGCTGTGTGAGCTCGACGCTCACTTTAAGCTCGGTAATGTAATAACCTCTTTATTTGTTTAGCATTAAGAGGATGTGTGGCTCAGAAGCCTGGCTGCCCGAGCTCCTAAATCATCATTACCCTTGTCACACCAGCTTTGTGCTTTTGGAGCAGCAAAGGGGCTCCTAGACGGTTACAGATTGACTGACGGTAAAATAAAATAAACACCTCAACAAAATCTCATCATGGATGGGTAAACCTTTGCCGCAGAGTTTTCCAAAGGACAGTATCCTAGATGAATTAGGGTCACAATTTAAGCTTGCAAATATCACATTTTTGTGTCATTTGTACCTGTAGCTTAACACACTTGGGGAACACTAACAGCAGCCCCTGCCGGTATGTGATTGGAGGAAATATAGACCCATCCTACTATTATTAGTAACACTGTATTTATGCAAACCACAGTTTAGCGCCATGCTGCCCAAACCATTTGAAATATTTCTATCAGTACTGGCATCATTCCAGCCACTAGGGATGCACACGCCGTGTATTTTTAATTAATTAATTTATTTATTTATTTTTTGTGCTGGTCCCAAGGCCGAATAAATGGCGAAGGTTATGTCAGGAATCACATCCGATGTAAAACCTTTACCAGATAAAACATGTGGACAGTGAAACAGATTTCCATACAGGATCAGTAGGTGACCAGGTTAACAATGACTGCCACCAGTACTGTTAGCCAGGGTGGAAATTGAGCTCCTGTTGACCAAAGTAGAGGAAAAAGAAGAGGAGGAAGGCATGTTCAGAGGCCAGAGATAAGAAGGAAGTGTAAGAGAGAGGAAGTGAGGGTAGGAATTTTCAGTGTTGGCAGCATGACTAGAGATCTAGCTGATATGATGAAGAGAAGGAAGGTTGATATTTTTTTTGAGCAGGAGACTAGATGGAAGGGTAGTAAGCCAGATAATGAATGTTGTTTGTGCTATTGACCCACAAGTTGGTTTGAGATGGAGGAGAAAGACCCATGTGTACCCATAGGAAAGAGTCGTGATTGGTGCGGACCTTAATGGACATTGTGATGTAGGATGGTGGTTTGTAGGATGACCTTGGAGGTCAAGAAGAGGAGGAGAGTGAGGGCAGAGCTGGGGATCAAAAGGTAGAAGCTGAAGAAGGAAGACTGCAAGGTGAAGCTAGAAAGGAACGAGGTGTGACCTCTGGACAGAAGAAAGAGGATAAGGAAACCTGGTGGTGGAACCCAGAAGTTCAGGAGTTTATACAGAAGAAGAGGCAGGCAAAGAATAAGTAAGATAGCTAGAGAGATGAAGGAAGAAGACAGGAGTGGAAGGAGATGAAGCAGTGGTGAAGGTCATATTTCTGTATGGAGAAGTGTATGAGAGGTTGGTCAGTAAGGAGGGAGAAAAGTGCTTTGGAGACAAAGTTAGAGAAGCAAGATTGCAGTCTAAGTGATAGCATTACTTCTTATGGAGATGTGCAAGAAAGTTTTGGTGGCTGAAGTAGATAACTATGATGTGAATTGTACAAAGTATACACTCAGTAATTAGAATGTACATGATTATGTGTTAGACTGTCAGACCGTCACTTGAGTTGTCTGTGTGTGTGTATGTGCACTCAGTTGGGTGTGTGTGTGTGTGTGTGTGTGTGTGTGTGTGTGTGTGTGAAATACGCATGGACCTGAGACAAGCCACGTCAGGCTGTATACGTGTCCCACAAAGCTGTGCTGCGTCCGTCAGCAGAACGTTGGTTCAACACATGATGGCCGACACTCTGACAGGCGGTGATAAAGCGGATACACAATAGACTCACAATGGGCACCAGGCTGTCCCTCGCCCCACTAATCCCAGCTATGCTTTCTAAGCGAGGGCATTATCCTCGCCTCGGCCACAGAGGGAAGGGTGTGTATGACTGTCTGACTGGTTGTACCACCTTACCTCAGAGCTGTAAACAGCATTACATAGAAAAATGACAGGCAGTACCTTGCAAAGACATTGACCCAAACAGGCATTAGGCTGCACCATAAAACAAAGGTATTTGTTCATTTGTTTATGCTGACTCGGCGGCTCCTTATTGAGATCACAGCCATCTTTTCAAACGAGGCAGATGAGAGAGTTATGAGGTAAAATCCCTTGTCACAGTGACCTGTCTGCCAACTATTCACTGCATATCAGACTTGGCCCAGTGCAGAGCACAATTCAGCAGGCTTTTCAAGCAAAGTTTGAAACGGTTTAGGTCATTAATGAATCAGTTTGGAGCGAGTACTCTTGAACAAAGAGCAGATTGCTTTTGTGAAGTGTTGCTAACGGATCTTGTGATGCATTGCTTTCTCTTTTACATGTTTTTGTTTGTTTTTTGTCCCCCCCCCCCTCCCTTTTTCATCTCTAAGGCATCAAGGATGAAGACAGTCTGAGTTAATTAGACAGCAAGCCCAAAAAATTGTTTCCTCTCCACTGGTGGCAGTGGTGGCCTATTGATTAGGGACTAGGCCCCAGGATCAGAAGGTCTTGGGTTCGAATCCCAGATCAGGAGGTTTCCCTGAGGTACCCTTGAGCAAGGTACCATCACTATCACTGCTCCCTGGTGGTTGTAAATGGCTGCCTCCTGCTACACGGTGTGTGTGGATTCAATACAGAGGCTGCATTTCATTGTGGTTCTGTGTGCTGTTTCACAATGACAAATAGTCACTTTCACTCTCTTCTCCTCTCCTGACATCACTGCTCTTGAGTCTCATTACTATAATCTGTAACTTTGCTTAAGCATGCCACCCGCTGAGGCATTTGGGCCAAATCTGATCCATCAATCAGCGCCGATGCCAGTGCTGCCTGGCAGGTTAATAGCAGTGTAACACTCAGGAAGGCAGAAATCTGACAAAATATAGACTGATGTCTTCAGACATTGATCCTCTAGAAAATGTAAGGGACTTGTCCAGCTTCTGCTAATCCCATTAAAATCTTTCCAATGCTTTAATGACAAGCCAGTGGTTTTAGCAGATAACGCTGACCGATGACCCGTTCCAGACTATCCTGAGCCGCTATCTGCCACTGTAATTATCCTGTGTTTAGCACTTTGTCTCCCTATCTCTTACTTTCTTATTCTCTCTCTTTGCCTCTTCTGTGAAGGAGGGTGTGAGTGTGTGTGTGTTCGTACGTACGTATTTAGGTGATGGCTTTGGCTCTAAGCTCCATTCTGCCTGCACTGTGCTTCTCTCCTGTCAGCCTTTATCCCGCATAGTGAGACTGCTTTGTTCTGATATGTCTCTCTAGTCTTATTTATTCTCAGCCACACTTCAGTCCATGTGCTCCTCCTCATTATACTTTCTTTTATACTTTTATCGTTCGTTGGTCTTCTCTTTGGCCTAAGGGACGACTATTTTACAAGAGAAACGATCCTGTCCAAAGTTAAAATGGTTTTCCTTTTAAACCATTCGGTCTTTTCTGTGACCCCATGTGATATTTGGTCTATCGGCAGATTTCCGGTAATGATCTATTGTGCTTGTGCATACAGATGCAGAACGTCTTACTTTTGCCTTTTCTTCCTTAAGGAACATTCTTGAAAGCTCTGCATACCAATTAAGCCTGAGACAGGCCAAGTACAGGTTGTCTCAGATTATCTGAAACGTTTGTATTCAGAGAATAGGAGAGTTTCAATGTTTAATTCTCCCTACTTTCACCAGATTGTGTACAGTTTTTCACAAGACTGTAGATATCTTTTTTTTTTTTTCTCACTCAATGATCTGGGAATAGAATTTGCACATTTACTTAGTCTGCACTTGCACAGGGACTGGTTAAGAATTCAAAGACTCACTGTGCTGAGAAATGCTTTGCAGGTTTAAGCTCAGGCTGTATCTGGAAGTCCAGAGTTATCTGGTGAGTGCTCATACAAATGGAGTTTCACAGAACTAGTGCAGTCTTAAAGTGTCAAGCTTTTGGACGTAAGGGGGATATTTTTTTTTAATGCTATAGTCTGGATCTATGTCTGGAGCTCTTGCATTATTTGCGATTCATTCCACACCATTGATTAGTCTTTCAGAAAAGCCACTGCTGGTAAGTTGAAAATTGCTATTGTAGTTCATCCTAGGGATCCAGTCTGTATTCCTTAGGCTAGCTTAAATAGGGACATTAGTTACACTGATGCTTTTAAAAGTGGGTTTTTGTTAGACTGCTCTTTGCCATCACAAGCTCTCTATGGCTGGCAGTTGAGTAATGTGAACATTTTGATTTAATTGAAAGAACAATCTAATACATAAAATCTTTTGCGTTAATAATTTGAGCACCAGGCTCATAGGAGGACAAACCCTTCAGGGGTAAATTGTGGAACGTGGTAGATGGATGCTAAGATCAGGGGATCAGCATTTGCTTTCATTTTCTCTCTTCTCTTCCTCTTGCATTGTCTGTCTGATCTCTGTCCTCATTTTAACTTCACGTTACTATTCTTCACAGTCTTAAGGTCTAGGGATACCTGCTGGACTATTTGTAATGTCATGTTATGTGAGGTTTCCACCCAGTATCGAGGCTCCATCATGTAGTTTTGGGGTATTAAAAATAACGTTTACTCTATAATCCTAAATCCCTGAACTGACCATGTTTAACAGGAAATAAAATGGAGCTGGGTATTTACTGCGGTGATAAACTAAAAAGAAGTCCCAAAAAGACCCAGAAGAAAATCTATGAAAACGAGGGATGATTGGCACATATGAAGATGGATTAGTGGCAGTGCAATCCCCAGAGATCTTTTTTTAGAGTCAAAGTATTAAATTGGAGACACACATTATTACCTTGAAGGCGTATGTGTGTTTCTTCAGCTTGATTCCCACCCTCTATCTTTTTGGAATCCTTTCTGTGTTATCACCCGCCTCGCTCTCGCTCTCGCTGTGTGTGTGTGTGTGTGTGTGTGTGTGTGTGTGTGTCTGTGTGGCTCAGACTGGTTTTACAGCATGACTCTACTTGCCAGTGCTGCTAGATTAATTCCACCCCCTCCAAAATCCCCAGACTAGCAGTAAAGCTGATTATAATGCGTTGGCCATTTGTAAACAAAGTCTGTGACAGTGTCCAAGTTCATTGGCTCTAGTGGTGCTGTACGTCTCTCCGGAAACACCCCTCCTGTTTTCTTGTCCTTCCTCTCAGAATATTCCAAGACCTGTTAAAATGGATATATTGATTCATGCAGTTATGTGTTAGATATCAAGTGATTGAGGGATGATAATTAAGGAGTGTTGCATTGCTTGGTCACTGTGCATCACTGGTGAAGGGCTGTCTGATATCTAACAATGCTTTGCTTGGCAGAAGTTTTCCTGAAGATCAGTTTGCGAATATAATAATTAAGCTTTTTGCCTTCAGCATAATACGATCTGTCATAGTCCTTAATTATGCTCCATTAAGATTTTGGTGGGCTTTCAATATTTCAACAAAGAATAGTTGGCAGTGTGCACGATCCTAATGCACTCTCCAATATTTTAAATGAAATATGAGCAGAATTATCATTGTTGTGATAAATTAAAGTCACATTAAGTCACATTCTGCCACAATATACACAAAAACATGTGAACGTATAGCAGCTGTTATTACAGACAGAGAAACCAAAAGCATTTTTATTCTCTGAGACTGATTGAGTAACACTCAGGGCTTGTTTTCTTTAAAAGAATTATCACTTCATGTTTTGTGGTGTGTGCCACAAACAGGCCAAAAACACCTTCGTTTCCTGGTGTCATTTTGATATTCGAAAGAAAAGAGTTAGTTTCTCTGAGGATTCCTTTAGGACCACTCATCAAACGTTCTGGAGCTTTGTGTTTGGCCAAAATTGAAAATTGTAGTACTGGATAAAAGTATGTAATTTTAGGCAAATGCTTCATGGTTTAGTCATGGGTAGAACACGCAAAATAAAAATCACCAGTAATGCTGCTCAAGAATTATGCAGACTATCTGCCACAAGTCATCCTTGCATGCTATCACTTAATCATATTGAATGCTTAGCCATTTTTTCAGAGAGTTTCAAAGAAAAGCTGGCTTTTGTCTTTACTATGCTGTTTGTCATTAGTTTCCTTTTTGAGGTTTCTGCATTGCCCCAGGCTCACCTGGTCAGGAGATGTTCAATTGAAGGATCTACAGGATGGGAGCCTGTAATTCCTTACTGCAGTGTCTGCACTGCCAGATGGCAAGCTGGTTTTCCGGTGCTTGGAGGGCCCGGCATGGTGCACTTCTCCAGGCGGGTAGAGCAGGGGGACCAGACTGTGGCACAGATGGCCTGGTCCTGTCTCTGCTCTGGGATCAGGAGGGCAAGTGAGGTAGGAAGTGGCACAGGTAAAATAAGCCCTCAAGTTCTTAGCAGAAGGTCATCTCATTAGTGTAGCCAGTCGGTGGGCTAAAGAAGTTCTTCACTGAAACTGTGTCTTGATAATGAAAGTGCTGTGAACAGATCATGCCATCCAAATGTGGGTTTAGGTTTTGTAGCATGTAAACTACAGCTAATACCCTCAGAGGCACAGTTTCCTTTACTACTACTTTAGTTTTGCTCAACTATTCACTTGTGGAATACTGAAAATGTACTAAAATAGTGGGTAACTTACTTTTTTGTGGTCTGTGACCTATAGCCAGGACACAGTTAGACTGTTAGGTTATGTTTTTTGCTGTCCGTTTAAGACATTTGGGTTTAAGACCAAAAGATGGATATGAGATGAGAGATCAGATATTTAACTTTTATTTAATTGTTAAATTTTAAATGTTACATGTAGATATTTAGATATGTTACATTTCATGGAACATGTTGCCCTGAGTGCCTTACTGTCCAGTTGGACAAGAAGTATTGGAAACATTTTAAGTAAATTATAGAAAACGAGGATTTGGTCACCGAACTTTACCAAAATGTTGGTTTCTTCTTTGGGGATTATATTTATCAGGGCAGTGTCGTTTGTTCTGGGGAGTTTGTCTCTTCTGTTCTCTTTTTGAAGATTAGTCTTTGACTCAAACATTCAAGAAACTGAGGCTCATCTCTGTAACTTTGGGTTTTCCAGTTGGAATTGGAGATAAGTGGTTTGCATCTGGTCATATGCTCTTTATATTTCTGCTCTTATAGTCTTCTTCCAACAATAGGCTGTGAGCTCTCAACCCCTGCCCTGTGAAGGTTGTTCATAATGTCACTGACTATGGTTTTGTGGTTTTTCTTTACTGCTTTCACAATTTGACTGTCATCAGTTGTTTTCTGTGATCAACTGGTTTGGTGAAATCCAGCACTTAGACGGAGAATAAAGTCAAGGGTTGCTTACTTTTAACAGTCAGTCTAACAAGACACGCTTGTGTAACATCAAACACCTGTCAGCTCTTGTTTCAAAAGTTTTGCTCACCTGAAAAACTGTAATGTGTTCTAAGTAATCTAACATATGTAAACACCAGGAAATAACATCTGAAATCTGATATCTCTTCTCTTTCGCCTTTTGATCTCAAACACGAATGTCTTTTAGTACACAGTAAAAAAAAAACCAGCTCACTTGGCCTTGCTGTGGCAGTTCCTTTCGAGAGGACTGTATTGCCTATTATTCTCATCTTGAGGATCTTGATTAGAGAAAGGTAACCAGTATTGCACATCTTAATGCTTTTTATGACACAAGAACATTTTCCATTTCTGAGGTAAAGTAAATTGAAAGACAATCCCTGAAGTAGGGATCTCTGAAATGATCTCTTCTTTTTATGGAACCATTAAAGGAGCAAGAGGAGATCAAATATTTGAAACATATTAATATGAAATACAACGTGCATATCACTAGCAATTATACTACGGCAGCAGTAAGTGTGTCTCCCCACACCTTCATACATGATATGGCATGCTGGAAGAGCTTCTTTAATTTCATTTGATTTCATGGCTGCTTGGGTTCATAAAAGGCCCGAAGCTCCACAGTGAAAAATGAAAAAAACAAGGCATTTGTACCCCCGGGCTAGAGTATGAGATCCATAGAATGAGGAAGATTTTCAATAATCATACACCCCTGCCCCACAACAGAACAATAGTCTTTCCCATTTTAAAGGTGAACTTTTGCCGTAGCCCAAAAGATAGAGCTCTATTGATGTCATGAAATGGGAAATGCAGGCAAATCAAATGTTATTCAGTCCTATGAGTCAGAGCAAGTCCCACTGAGCCCACCAGTTTTTTTTCTTCCTCTTTTGTAGACTTCTGCAGGGTCAGTGATTCCCTATGTTTAGCATGTGGACTGGTGCAATAACCATCCGTTTGAAATCCAGGCACTGATCTCTAAAAAGCTTCTGTCTGTACCCAGCACTCCCGTGACTCATGCTATAGCAAACATTTCACAAGCAGAGGGGGTTTTGGTTTGACCTATTGCTTTTGCTTTGAATGGAAGTGTTTGGAGTCACTCAGCCATGCCTAAGGACCAGCTTTTATGGAAGATTTGTCCTGAATGGTTTAGCCTTTGGTCTGTAATAATGCTAGCTGCTCAGATATTAGTGTCTGCTGACATTTTAATGTTTAACATTTTTAAAAACACCTAGAAAAGAGATGTCTAGACTTAATTTGACCCATATGAAGACCAAATCAGTATAGTGGTGTAATTGAGACAAAGAGCTGTCCTTGCCTTAGATCTGAGACAGAAAAGCACACACACACACACACACACACACACACACACACACACACACACACACACAGATACATTTCTATGTCTATTGGGCAGCTCATAATCTACAACTAATTGGCTTTGGAAACTCCCATGGCAGTGTTTTTTACAGAAAAAAATTAATGAGAACTCCACTGAAACTCATCTATCAGATCTGGGTGATCACAGGGTGTGTGTTTCAAAGGGAGTTGATTGGTGGAATCCTACTTCAGCACCGGTACATACACAAGGGAGTGGGTTGAGGAAAAAGATGCAAACTTAGGTCTATTTTCACTCAGGAAGGAAAAGAAGATGCTTCCCGTAGCCTTGTTCTTAGCTTGTCTTTGGAAGTGCACGTTACCCAGCTGTTCTCTCTCTCCTTGTCGTATGTGGAGTAAGCCTCCAACTTTGAAAATGGACTCCGTACTAGCTGACTCCATGGGCTGTTAAATGACCCTGATGGCCTCTCAACGATTACATCTTTAGCAATGACTATCAGCTAATGGACAGCTAAAAGCACTAACCGAACCATACACCAATCGCTAATTGTGGAGGTCCAGTCGCTGTCCTGGCACAGGATCTCAATGCTCAGTGTAGCGTGATGGAGCAAGGTCATTAATATGAGGCCAGTGGATGCTGACTGAGGCGAATAAATAAACAGTGCAGCATGGACTAACTCTCCACTTCAGCGTAATGTGCTCTCAGTGAGCTTGATGCACACAGCAACTGCTGCCTTCTGTTTTTCCTACTGTTAATGAATTTCCATTTTCTGCTTGGGGTCCAAGTTTGTTTGCTATAGGCCTCAGGAAACAAGAGGTGGTGGAAAATATGGCCTCTTATAATGACCAGCGGATACACATGTGTTCTCAGAAGGTTGGAATCTCTTGACATGATTTCATTTTTTAATATCCTGCCAACAAAAAATAACTTATTTTGAAGAAAATATGATGGAAGCATATGTTCGCTGCACAGGTTAAGGAATCATTTTATACAATTATCTGCACCTGAGCAGGTTTAGATGTAAGGGATTTCCAACTTTCCAAGAGTGTCTGCTAAATTGCGTAAATGTAAGTTCTCCTGCCATGTTACAGAGTGGAGGCAGACCCCAGACAGGAAAAGCCAACAGTGGGTTAATACTCTTTTTCCTGAACTCTGATCTCCAGAGCATTGCTCTTACACTAGGCCTTTCTGGAGGAATTCCACCCCCTGCAGAGTACCCTTCCCCTGGCCTCGCCGAGACATTGCTTGCCTGGGGGTGGTGGGGATGTGGGAGAGCTCTTGAAGCAGAGTCACCCCCAGATGTTGCAGTTGGCCTCAGGCTGATCATCTGAATGGGTAAATGTGGGTCATAGCTTATTATTCACTTGAATTCCCAAAGGAGGCCCCAATGTTTAAATCTAAGCAAACCTCAGCATTTTTCATAACCTGGACTTCATGTTGTAGTGGCTTTTTGAGGAACCAGGTTTGCAACTGACCTAGTTCTTTTGGTCAATTCTCTGATTCTGGAAAAGGATTTTCAAAGACAAAATCACATGCACTGGACTGTAGTGCATTTATAAATACCTGCAGTCCAGTGCATGCGATTTTGTCTCTAAAAACCGTTTTCTCCTGTATTTATAGGAGTATGCTTTTTCTGCTACAATGCTTATGTAAGTATGTGTCTAAGTAACAGATTGTATCCTGCTGCCACCTCTTCCGCAGGTACACATGATGTAAAAGGAAATGCCACTCATCAGGCCAGGTTACTTTCTCACTTCCTTCCATTGCTCATTTGTCCATCTCTAATGCTCATGATTTTGTAGGCACCGTTGTAGGTGAACAGGGTCCAATATGGTTTGCAGTGAAGCAATGCCAAACTGTGCTACTCGCTCTTACCGGCGAACTGATTGTTCTTACTTGGGCCACTTCTTGGAAGGTAATAAACAATGCACACCTGAAACACTCTGAACAAGTCATCTAGCCTCCACAATTACACTACGCTGTCTTCTGAAGAAAGCTGTTCGTCAATGCCTACACCAGGTTTGGCAGAGGGTTTGAGAAAATCTGCCAACACACACTTAGCCCTTTGAACTGTTTCCTTTATTGATCAAGCAAGCCATTTATTTATTCTTTTTTCCCCACTGATCTCTTTACTTGCTTCTTGGATATGGTGGAAGACTACACAGTTACCGTCCTGATTATAGGAATCGTAAGGGCAAATGCATTGACAAAACTGTCAGCTTGCATTTCTTTTGAGCTTCTTGGCACATGCATGCGCACACACAGGCACACACGAGTGCACACAGTTCTGGTTCTTTTGTTCCTCTTTGAGAATGTTTCTTTTTTCTGACAGCTGCTCTTTAATGGGAGTCTCTTTCCACTTCTTCATTTCGATGCTCTTTGGCACAGGGAGTCACTTTCCCCCTTGCAGCTCCACCCCCTTGTCTTTCCACCTCCATCTCCTCCATTTTCTCCATCTGTATCATGCAATATGATCCCCATGACAGTTCCAGAGCACAGAAGACCATAATCGAGGGTTTTATTTATTTCACATACTCGGTGTCTTCATACTGAATGCATAAAGAGTGGGATTTCAGAAATGACACTCTTTGCAAGTCTGGTTTTTTAATTTACAGCTCGTGTGCGATAAGGACTAGATGCTTTCCCCCTCGATTTTCCACTTCCCTGATTTCTAAGCTCTGCCACGACTGGAATTAAAAAATTGTTTTCTTAAGTATACTGGTGTAGGTGCCTTTTGCCTTCCAGGAAGAGAAAAAAGTCCATATGCTTGAGTGGTAAAACTGCAACCTGGTCATTCCAGTTATAATTTCCCTCCGTTCCCCCCCCCTCCCTGCTGAAACCGTATCTCCTCCAGCTTCTGCTTCGTCTCTCTCTGTCTCGCTCTCTCTCTTTTCCTCGATTAAGAATTCGTCTTTCGCTGGAGGATTAGGCTTGGCATGTCTGGAACTAATAGATTTCACCTTGTTGAAAAATCATATTAGGCCCTGGATGGAATTGCAATATGGACCTGAGGCAATGGAGGCAAGAAAAAATAGCCACACATGTCTTTCTGCCTTCTCATTAGACAGGGCCCTTAAGCTCAGCAGCCTCAGGCACTTATTTAGTATTCTTTTGAGTCTAATCAGTCTAATCTAATAACGGAAAGGGTTAGTGCACATAATTACACTCGATTCTAGAGACTCAGTGTGTAGAACTTTAAAAAATCATTATACGTATTCATTTTTAGAAATATGCAGATGCTAGAACATTGTCATTCATGTTCTCACCTATCAAAGCTCAAAACCTGGAGTGAAATGGTTTGAAAGAGGTTTTGATGAGGCTGTACTGGTCTGTCATTCATGCATTTGTTATCTGAGCAGCTTATCTTTCTGAAGGGTTTTGGAGCTCAGTGCTCCTAGTGTGGAAGGTAGAGGAACACTCTGGTCAGGTCTCTAATCTTTCAGAGGGGAGACACATGCTGGGGTCATTATAGCATTTTGAAATCACTTGATGTATCTTTGGACTGCAGGAGGAAGCTGTAGCTCCCAGCAGAAACCCACGCTGACACAAGGGAGATCACTCCATATATACTTTTACATTTACATTTACGGCATTTAGCAGACGCTCTTATCCAGAGCGACTTACATGTTCTGATTACAGGGACAGTCCCCCTGGAGACACTCAGGGTTAAGGGGTGGTGGTAGTGCTAGAGGTGGGATTCGAACCTTGGACCCCATATAGAAATTAACTGGCTGAAAAATTTAACCCTACTAACGGTTATGTCAACTGGTATATCACACATTCCAATCCCAGACATTGTTCATATTAAAATATTGAGATTTATGTTGTATATCGTCAAAAATGTGGCATAAAAAAATCATAAAATAATCATCATAAAAAACCTTTTTTTGTTGCTGTTGCCAAAACGCCCACCCCTTCTCTGAAACAACCGTCCGAGCCTTATCTCCTCGATTGTGTCAGCTTTGAAACAAACTCCTCCTGCATTTTTGAAGCCAGTGCCAGTCCACCCCTGTCCTTTCCTTCCCCTTGTCTCCAAGCAACACAAACTCACTTCCTCTCAGACTGTCCACTGCTTCCTGTTTGCTGAGTTGAATGGAGAGTTTCCTCTGAACTTCTCCCATGATGCAAGCACACCACCACCACCAACCTCCGGAAAAAAAAAGACACACACTGCCTCCTTTCATATTTCTCATCTCATTATTGTTATGTTCGTTGTAATTTAGTCCAAAAAAGTTCAAGGCACAATAGCATTGCTTACAGCTCCACAATATTAAGCATTCTCCAACCACACATACACAAACACACACACTGCTCTCCTGTCTTCCTCCTCAGTATCACACACCACAACTGTGAGTCAGTGGCTGGGCCACACACCAAAGGCAGCACTAATCCCTTCTGAAGAATGCATATTTATCCAGCCCCTGTGCCCTGAACTCAGCGTGGTGCCTAGTGTTACAGCCTTTGTAGCTCTGCTGTTCAGCCTCTTTTAGTAATACAGAAAGATAGTTTTAATGGGCCGCGGAGAAACAGTCATGTGTTCCAGATCTGGGAAGCCTCCTTTCTGCGCATCTGCTCAAACTTCTAGAGAGCTCTCTCAACATCCTGCAGTGAAATACCAAACGCATCTCAGTCACACAAGACTTTGATTTCCCTTTAGGAAGAGAGGATCGTATCTATTGTGTGATATTATGTTTGAGAAAATCTGGCCTGGAGAATGCGATGTGTAACTCTATGAGCTCTGACCCGTTTCTGTCCCTTCAGCATGTGGGAGAAACAAGCTAATTAATTTTTTGCTGTAAAGATTTCGCATGTCTTTTTTTTTTGTGATGATAGAAAAGAGAGCTGTTAATAAACAGTGTGCATTTGAGACCAAGCGACTTTTGAAAGTAACTATTTTTGTCACTGTGAACCACAGCGAAATGCATTCTCTGCATTTAACCCTCACACACGTGCAGCAGGGGGCAGCCATAACCAGCACCCAGGGAACAGTGATGGGAACAGTACCTTGCTTAAGGGTACTTCAGGGCAACCTACTGGTTCGAACCCACAACCTTCTGATCTTGGGGCCAACTCCCTAACCACTAGTCCACCTTTGCCACTTTTGAAAGTGTTAAGCAGAAAAGTCGAAATTTTGCCACCGCCATTCCACTCATCATGAGTTCCATTTTAGTCTTGTGTTTACGTTTCTGTGTGTGCACCGGTACACTTGCTAGAAGGTGTATGTTTTTTTGTTTTCACTTGCCGGACCCCCTTTTTGGAGGGATTTCAGCCACGTGATGTTCTGATCCAGCCTTCCATGGTTGCCATGGCGCTGCAGTTTTCCAGGAACCCAGAACATGCACAGTGTTAAGCAGCATGGCTGCTCGGCTGTCTTGGCCACAGTTATCTCCCGCAAACCCTTAAAGCTCTGGCTCCAAGCCCAGAGTCTGGAGCCTATGCCCAGGGACCTTAATGAGACATGGCAGATTTTGGGTGAGGCGTCCCTGGACAGCCGGCTGACTGCTGTCGTGGAAACGAGTGGAGTGACAGCTGGGGCGGGGAGGGGAAGACTCTGAGAATGGACTTGAATTAAGGGACGCTTCACTGTCTATTTGCGCCAAATAAAGCTGGTGATTTAGAGTTGGGCTGCATGATATGAACATATGCTTTATTGCAATTGCAGTTTAGATTTATTCAACAATGTTGCATAATTAAAAATGCATTTTTTTCATGTGTGCAGTATTTTGAAAGAAATCATTTTGAATACTGTGACCCATCAACATCCTTATAATCATTCTTCTGTGTTTAAAGAGGATGTTCATTGCACACATGTATAGAAGCAGGTTGTGAATGGTTGGAGGGAACATTAGGAGATTGCAGCTGAGATGCACTGTAGGTTTATATTGCAATGTAATGCACTGTAAGCATTAAACATTAGCCTTTTCTAATGTTAGTTTTTGCTGCGTTTTTACTGGAAACCTCCAGTCCTTATACTCATCATTCCTTTGTGTGCCTTCCTCGCTGTGAAAACCTCTGAAATCAATAATAGATGGGCGTGTAGTTCCATGTCTGAACAGAAATCATAGCAGGAGGCCATTTTTATTGCTGCTGGAGCAACAGTGGGAGTTGGTGAGAGGTATGCTTTGTTCTAGTGTCTAATGAAGGCCCCGTTTGAATTGTTCAGTGTTCTTCAAGCCACATAAAAGAGCAGCATCAGTGTTGCTGGGATGGTCCCAAGGCGGAGGCCCAAGTGAGAACCTTCACTGAAGCTTAATCAACAAGTACACACTCAAGGGGGTGAGGAAGCGGCATGGTTAAGGTGGTGGTAATTTATTTATTTATTTATTTTGCTCACAGAATCACTTAATAAATCCTGTTCAGCTATTGAACTGAAGCACAATGAGTGGGGCAGCAGTGACCTAGTGGTTAGGGAACAGGCTCCTGGATCAGAAGGTTGAGGGTTTATAGGTCACCCTGAGGTGCCCTTGAGGAAGGTACCGTCCCCATCACTACTCCCTGGGTGGCTGCTCACTGCTGCACGGTGCGTGTGTGTGTGGGTTAAAAGCAGAGGATACATTTCGTTGTGTCTTCACTGTGTGCTGTGCTCTGTTTCACATTGGCAAATAGTCATGTTCACTATAGTTAATCCTCCTGTATCTGCAGAACGCAGAGTTCTCTCTTTCAAGATTATCAGATTTTCTTGCCAAATGGTGAAACTGATACGATTGTTTCAGTGTTTGTTTTTTCGTGGAGCATGTGTCTTTTCAGCGCAGGAAGAAGCAATGATGTTTTCGGAACCGTAATACATGACGGACCTTTTTAAAGAGCCGCTTTTATAGCGCATTCTGAATGTGCAGTGAGAACTGTTAATATAACACACCCAAATTATCCCACAATGCACTGTGGAAAGCAGGGTTCAACTGATGCAGCCAGCATCACTCAAAACAGACCATAATGCTTTATGCTGAACTGAAGTGGCAGATGGAGGAGAGGGAAGATTTTTTCTTATTCTTCATTGTATATTAATATAATTTATACACATTCTAAGCATATTACATTTTATTTAACTCAATTGTGCAAAAGCTTAATTAAGAGCACTGAGAAAATGACTTGAAAGTATTCCAATGATTTCATATGATCAGAAGTTTTGCTGCTAGTGTATAGTTTCTTGTTTTTATTTCTATTTTCTGTTCTGTTCTGTTCTGCTGTAGAACAACTTTAAAGAACCTAGTGTTTACTCCAAGCTGACTGTTCTAGTTACACTGTGTTGGTTACATCATATTCTTTTTTTTGTTTGTTTTGTTTTGTTCATTTTTGATCAGCTATCCTTGTGCAAACAAAGTCATCATTGCACAGGATAACTGGGTTCGTCGGCAGCGCTTGTGCTATTGGAGTTCTTGTGTGCAGTTCAGTGAAATGGATTTTTAAAGCGTGTACTCAGACTGTCCTTCCGAAGCCCTGTTCCATTCTACATAATTTATAGGCTGCAGTAAAATAGTCACGGAGCTACGGTACTTTTGAAGTTTGCTATACTTTTGTTTTCAAGTTCCTCAAAAAAGGGACCAAAATAAGTTTTCAGTTTGCTGTATTTTTAACTTTCCAGTATTTAGCCATTTGTTTTTTTTTGTTTTGTTTTTTTTTTTCATCACACTTTTCTCGCATAGCCTCAGAATACATGCCTGGCCATGCTCTTCAAGCTTCCTGAGAATAGTACTTTCTGTTCTTGTTACAGAAAGCTACTGCATCATAGCTGCACAGATGTCTGTCATCATTAGGTTGGGGTGGGGTTTATCACAACATCAAGATCTGATTGCGTTTTAAATTATGGCTCTAGGATGGCAGGACCTGAAATATCACTCTAATTCTTACCTGATTGGGTACCAGCGCTGACCTTTTGTTTTAGTGATGGTTTGAATGTAGAATGTAGGCAAATTAAAGAGTCTCTCAGCCAAGACCTTCTCAGCCCTCGCCCCTTCACGCCCCAGTGCCCATTGGGGTCACTTGAGGCGGAGAGGTGCAGCAGCGGTAAGGGTGTGGCCACACACGGACACACACACACACACACCCACACACATGCTAGAAATTCACAGCTTGGCTGATGTTGCAAACCACATTTTTTCACCCAGAGAAATCATGAAGTGCAGGGTTCACGTCTATCACTTTGCCCATTTCAGATTCCTGACTGCTCTCTAAAAGGATTCCATTTGCTATTAAAATGAGCTCAAGCCACAGTATTCCGACCGAGGTTGAACAAACTCAGGCCAGAAAGTTTCAGTCGATTATGAATGTGCTGGAGACTTACTGAGTTTCAGACTGCATACACATGGCATGACCGATGAAGAAATGATACCAAAACATTGTGTCTGCTATTCTGATGTGTTGAAAGAGGCTGAATGGAAAGGTCACTGTTTCTGCTACAATAATGCAAAATAAGGTAAACATATAAATAATAGATTTAATCTTTATTTGGTTTATGTCTTGCATCCAATTTTGCTAAAAAATGAGGCATAAAGTTGGTTTGTGTTGCTTGGAATTCAGGAATGGAAGCAAATGAAGGAAGGGGGATCCTTTTTAGCATTACTACCTTAAGTTTAAGGGTACGGACAAAAAAACAGTGGTGTTACAGATTTACTGCAGATTTCACATTAGCAGTAAAGAACCCTGGAGAACCAGTTGTGTGATACACTAGTATATAAACTAATAAATAAAGAACACTTGAGAACCAGTTGTGTGATACACTAGTATATAAACTAATATATAAAGAACACTTGAGAACCAGTTGTGTGATACACTAGTATATAAACTAATAAATAAAGAACCCTGGAGAACCAGTTGTGTGATGCACTAGTATATAAACTAATATATAAAGAACCCTGGAGAACCAATTGTGTGATGCACTAATATATAAGCTAATATTAAACGAACACTGGAGAACCAGTTGTGTGATACACTAGTATATAAACTAATATATAAAGAACCCTGGAGAACCAATTGTGTGGTACACTAATATATAAAGAACACTGTGGAACCAGTTGCGGGATACGCTAGTATATAAACTAATATATAAAGAACCCTGGAGAACCAGTTGTTTGATGCACTAATATATAACTAATATGTAAAGAACACTGGAGAACCAGTTGTGTGATGCACTAATATATAACTAATATGTAAAGAACACTGGAGAACCAGTTGTGTGATACACTAGTATATAAACTAATATATAAAGAACACTTGAGAACCAGTTGTGTGATACACTAGTATATAAACTAATATATAAAGAACCCTGGAGAACCAGTTGTGTGATGCACTAGTATATAAACTAATATATAAAGAACACTGTGGAACCAGTTGTGTGATACACTAGTATATAAACTAAATATATAAAGAACCCTGGAGAACCAGTTGTGTGATGCACTAGTATATAAACTAATATATAAAGAACACTGTGGAACCAGTTGTGTGATGCACTAGTATATAAACTAATATATAAAGAACACTGTGGAACCAGTTGTGTGATACACTAGTATATAAACTAATATATAAAGAACACTTGAGAACCAGTTGTGTGATGCACTAGTATATAAACTAATATATAAAGAACCCTGGAGAACCAGTTTGAATCACAGTGTGTGAATTACAAGCCAGCCACATTATTTTGCTCCAAAACTTTTACCTTAGTAGGATCACGGGTGGGTGTAGATCACAACACCCAAAGTTCCAACATTGTGATTGGTCAGACACAGCATTCTGTAGCCTTCAACAATGCTGAAAGTCAACAAAACCGTCAAAAATTGCAGTTGTGACGCACTGACTGGCTGATTTATTACGGCATGTTGGGACTAATGCATGCAATGCGTCGCTCCAGCCATTGTAGAAATTGCAGGGTGCTTCAAAAAGGCCTTTCTGAGTCTCCTGGGGGAACTGTGATGAGACATTGACTCACTTCCTATAATGGTAAATTATACAGCAAGCAGCAAATTACAGATTACTGTAGTATCAACATATGTTGACAAAGCATGCAAGCCAAGAGGCCAGACTAGTCATTATTACAGCGTTGCTGAGGAATTTTTTTCTTTCTTTCTTTTCTCCAATGCTTACCCTTTAATATCATTGCTGGAAGTATGTGTCATAATGATGACATTCACAGTGGGGAAAACCTGTTGTCAAACTTGTGCTGATGGACTTGGTTCTATCTGAAATGAACCTTCCTCATTCTGTAGTGAGAGAGACAGAGCGATAGAGAGCGAGAGAGAGAGACGGAGAAAATCCCACTTCTCTTTGGTGTCATAGTGGAATTGCCCTCTCAGCTTAAATTACAATAGCCCAGACAGGGTCGGCTGTCAAAGCTGTTTGACTGCCACACTTTGCTCTGCACCAGGCTGGCCTGGGAAAGCAAGAGGATCATGGA
Source organism: Hepsetus odoe (assembly GCA_017165825.1). Lineage (NCBI taxonomy): Eukaryota > Metazoa > Chordata > Actinopteri > Characiformes > Hepsetidae > Hepsetus > Hepsetus odoe. The sequence continues at coordinate 22,803,317 of CM029371.1, forward strand.
GACCAAAGTCATCAGGTTTCTATATAGCAAGAAATGCAAAGGTATTGTCAGCTCTTTTAATACAAATGGTCAGTGAAGTTTTGAACCTTGTAGCTTGGGGTACAGGACTTTTCCTGTTGTCATTTTTTACGATTGTATTCACCATGCATTTCTGTGGATAGTATGCTGTCCCTGCTGCAGTTTTATTGAGTGGTGCGATTACTTTGCAGTATCCGTCTTTATAGTACTGTAATAGATCTTCTAACATGCCTGGCAAGTAAAGCGGTCTCCCCAGAGCTTATACAAACATCATAATTGAATATTTCCAATGTCCACATATACTGAGTAGAGTAAATTAATTTTGGGCCATGCACTGTGTGTGTGTGTGTGTGTGTGTGTGTCTGTGATAGAGAAAGAGAAAATCAAAATTGTCAATCATGCCAGTATTCTTGGACAGTAAACAGCAAAAACTGCTGGTGCCATAGAAAAGAAATGTGTCTAAAAGGACAAGAGCATTAACTTGAGGTGTGTTTGCTTGTTTTGGGGTTTATTGTTTATGTTTGCACAGTAATGCCTTGCCTTTAGTTATTATGTGCTGCTGTCTCTGTTATGAGTGCATTCCTGGGTGAATCATCTGGTGTTGAAATGTTGATGAGGTGTTGGTTTTAAATGTCGTTAAAACCTGCATGTTGACTTTGCGTTGCTGCTGAGGGTATTTTAGAGTTGAATTTTTCTGATAGAAACACAGTAAGTCTTGGTAAGTGACGGAAACAGTTTACCAAAGTGCTATTTTTTTATTGCTGTATACGGGAAATAATCGCTGGTTTTCCTTCTGCCGTTGCTCTTAAAGTAGTTTAACAGCAACAACAACAACAACAACAACTGTTTTATTCCCTTTTTTCAGTGCTTTGTACAAAGAGAGAGAGAGGATATTAAGTAATTGGGGAGTTTTAAATAACATAAATAAAGTTTTCTGCAATTTTCATGGGATTCAGAATAATGAGCAGAGAACTGAGATTTTGGAGGGGAAAATTTAAAAAGTGTGTTGGTGGGCAAGTCAAAGGAAAGTGAGGTGTAAAATGTAGTACCTGGATTACAGGCTGCAGATGAGGCTTTGGCAAGAACATTTTCAATGGGTAAACTGAAACCAGAGAATCTGGAGATGAGAGCCTCGAAGCCAAAGAAAAGTTACAATTTGTCAGCATTAAGCTTTAAAAGTGTTTGAGGTGAGCTGTACCAGAATGCAGTGGGGCATTAGAGGTGGTGATGAAGTGGTGAAGAAGATCACTGCTATGCTGTTTCATCAGAGTCCATGATATCTAATGATAATAATAAGTGGAAGCATGTTATTAATGAAGTGCAGAGGGCCAAGAACAGATCCCTGAGGAACACCTTGTTTAACCGGAGCAAGAGATGATCTATTGTTGCGATGGAGATGAATTGCTGCTTATCAGTGAGATTAGAGGTAAACCATTAAAGAGCAGTGTCAGATTGACCAATGGCAGAAAGTTAGGAAAGTAATATGTTATGAGTCACAGTGTCAAAGGCAGAGCTTGGATCCAAGAGAAGGAGGAGATGAATGGAACCAGCCGTAGCATTCATTAAAAGGCCATTAGAGAGCGGGAGAAGGGTAGTCTCAGTACTTTGGAATCGACAAAGCCCAACTGAAATGGCTCATAAAAGTTGTTAGGCGCTAAGTGGCTTTGCAGCTGAGAAGCAACAACCCTTTCAAGGAGCTTAGAAGTAAAATGTTACTTTGAAATAGGTCTGAAGTTATTAAGACTGGTGGCATCCAAAGTATTTTCTTAAGGATAGTTTTCATGATAACTTATTTGAAAGCTTGATTAACCACCAAATTTTTTTTCATTTTTTTCAGTAAAAGAACGGACAGAGGTTTTTTTTTTGTTTGTTTGTTCTTCGATTCACACTTCTCAGTTATACCGTGAAATGTACTACATTTGTCGAGCTAGTTCAAGTCTATCCTGCTCACTTTGATCCTGATGATGATGGCGATGATGCGAAAGCATCCAAAACCATCAACCATAAGTTTTTGTACTGTAATCCGCTCTAATTCAAATTCTCTCCCTCTGTCTTTGGCAGAAATCCGGGCTCAACTGGTGGAGCAACTCAAATGTCTCGACCAGCAGTGTGAGCTCCGTGTGCAGCTCCTCCAGGACCTGCAGGACTTCTTCCGCAAGAAGGCTGAGATTGAGATGGACTACTCCCGCAACCTAGAGAAGCTGGCTGAGAGATTCTTGGCCAAGACACGAAGCACCAAGGACCACCAGTTTAAGTAAGTATCCATGAGGAAGAATCCTGTCATGTGCTCTGAAAAAATATTTTTTGCTCCGGATCTGAGGGGACAACCGTCTATTAGGAATCATCAGGAATCATGTGTGCTATAGTTTAGTGGCCAGTTGCACCAGCCCAACACAGTTCATCCATAACCTACTTAAAATAAAATAGTTGCACCCAGTGGCAGATTCAACATGGCCTAAAGTTATAACTTAAAATGTATACCTTACCATTTCTACATTTGAAATACATAGCTGATAGATTTGAGAAAGGAAAGCACTTGACCTGCAAAGTTACGCTCATCTCATCAAAATTGTTTCACCTCAGCACCAAAAGCAGAAGCAGCTGAACAGAGAAAGCCCACATCAAGTACAAATACAGGAGATGGTGCAGCACTTTATTATAAAGCACAGTTTATTTAAATCTGTTCACGTTGTCTGGTGATTTACTGCTGTTTAGGATAGACTGAGACCCTTAACTGGAAAAGTTAGCTGAAAAGTAGTACTGGATCATTGTTGTCCTGCTCCAGAGTTGCTTGTTCCTTGTGTGCACATGTACCCAATTCCAGTTGTTTTGCAGTGAATGTGGAAAACCTTTTTTTTTTCCCTGATTGAGAAATGAAAGTGACTTTGTCATTATGAAAGGCAGAACAGCACACAGTGAACCAATGAAATGCAGGCACATATACAGCAGTGGAGCAATGATGGGGATGGTACCTTGCTCAAGGGTACCTCAGGGCGACCTACTGGTCCGGGATTCAAACCCATGACCTTCCGATCCTGGGGCCTGGTCCCTAACCACTAGACCATGGCTGATCCTCAATGCACCATGAGCACAGGCTTACCATGGCATTTACAGATGTGGTCCATGCCTCAGTGAAATAAAGCTGAGTGATGGTTCTGATGGCATATTTTTTTCGTGGAAAATGGAGAGGATTTTTGACAGTAGAATATAGACAAGTGCTTGTGCTCCAGTGCCCTATTTTCAGTCATATCTTCTGGGTTATTATGGCGTAGTACTTTGGTGAAGATCTGCTGATGACAAGACCATCTGAAGGAGAAGTTTTGAAATCTTTGCACTTTTTGTTTTACACACCATCCCGTTTAGCTTTCAGTTCTAATACAACGTCGGCTCACCATCACCACGAAGTGTTGACTTGGCCTTTGTATCATGATATGAAATGACTTTAATGTTGTTTTATAGCTAACTTCAAACAGGCCTCCCGTCTCTCATAAAATGAAGATGCCAAAGAAGCAAGGCGGTAATTATGTGCTCTGACACTCATACTTTGGCCAGGAGCTCAGAGAAACTGCCACCATAAACTGTGCATGACTTTCATACATTTTCTCCATTTTTCTCCTGTCCTGTAGTAACCCCTGTATATAATACTGTATAAGTATTGATGGCTGTCTCAGTACCTGTAATCATAATTTTGTCATGAATTATGTCCAGCAGCCAGGTTTGGTTCTCCTAAAGCTACTTGTGTTTAAATAATAGGAAGTTTGCAATCGGATGCATAATATCACATGAGAACTTTCTGGAATCTTTGCTGACGTTATACTTTTAAAGCATGTTAGCTTTTCCATCCTTATGAAAGATCTTTCAGAAAAAGCGAAAGCAAAATCATTCGCTATTATTCCGATATGGAACAAGAAAGTAACTATTAAAATGTCCCCTATCAAAGTAAAACAGTTTGTAAAAGTAATGTTCTATATGTATGAACTTCTTCTTAAGCTTCAAAACGCACCTTTCAGAGTTCATTCATGGAAGCACAAGCTGCGAACATGCCCCATCTCTCAAAAAACATCCTTTACACACATTCGAGCTGGATGATAAATGATTTTTAAATGATAACCAGGACACTTTGGAACTAATTCAGTGCAGTTAAACAGGAGTCTCTGGAATGAAGCATGAAGTCGGTCAGTGTTTGGGTAAAGCATCCTGAGACGTTACAACTTTCATAGTTTAATAGAAGAAACATTTTTTGCATGGATCAGTTGTAAACTGCCATTTTTGGTACATAAAAATCACAAAGCCTCAACATTTGGAACAATGTTTAATTTCAGCAAACACTATCGCTGTGTGCTGTAGCCTGTGCAGCAGTTTGGGAACACTCGTTCAGATGAGCACTGATTTATCATCTGGTTTATTAAGGTGCATCATTTTGGTGTTGAGCATTGCACCAAACCTGTAAATGCTTTTCTCGAGATCTGAACTATGACTTCCATGTAAGTAAGGGGCATTCCAAGTTTCTGACAGTTCTGCCTCAGGCACAGTTCTGGCACTGATCAGCTCAAATGGAACAAACTTTCTCTTCTCTTTTCTTATGTATGTCTTTCGCTTCCTTCTTTCCTACCCCTCCTCCCTTCACCATTTGCTTTTTTCTGTTTGTTCTCTATTTTTTCTCAATATTTTCTTGTTTCCCTCTTTCTCGCTCCGGTAGCCTCGCTCTGTAGATCATGGTTGGAAGCCGTAAAGAAGATCTCTAAGCCATTGGAAATGATCAGAGCTTTTCAGGTCTTTCACAGCAAGGACGTGTGTTCGTTGTCTTTGGCTAATCGGCCACCCAGTATGAGTACAAGTGTCCCGCAGGCCAAAAAAAAAGAAAAAAGAAGTGTCTTAAAACAAAGGAAACCCCACCCTGGACCAAAAGACAGTGCAGTGAACCTTCTCAACTAGAGGGCTGATCAGAGCTGCTCTGCTTCTGTAGATATTCCAGACCGAAAACGTCAGATATGTCGAATGGTGCAGCTTACTGAAATGTGTTTACATTAATGAGATCAATACTTTGATCTTTTAAATATAAAGATGTTCTTCATTTTTTTGTGACACTTTTGTGAATGTTCCCTTCATTTCTCCTTCTTTTTGCTTTTGTTTTTCACCATGTGAGGCCAGAATTCTCCTTAATTCTACACTTTTCACAAATACTCCACACTTAGTCCTTGCTGTGGGCACTCTGATCCCATGGATCCACACTAAAGGGAAATTTCTCAATTACTTTACCTATTTTCTCTTACACACACACACACACACACACACACACACACACACACACACACACACACACACACACACACACAAACAGAGCCCCAGGAATCCAGCTGCAACATCTGTCTGCTTAACTGGCAAAGCATCTGCTCAAACTGTGGTGCCATGAAGGAATGCAAAGTATTTTCCAGCCCTCCTCGTCCAGTAGAGAGAGGGGCTGTCAGTCAGGGGGCCTGGGCCTCCCACTTCCCTGAGGGGCTCTGGGCTGAGCGTTGATGAGGGGTGATCCTGCAGAGACCCCTGGTATTCTGGCTATGCGCTGCCTGGCCGAGCAGACACTTTTCTTGCCAGGGGGGCTTGACTGTTTTGCATGGAGAACGATGGCGAGCTCTGTTTGTTGGTCAGGGTGGTTAGAAGCCTGGGATGGATCCAAGCTGCAAAGACATAGAAGCATTGAAAAGAAACATTGAGAGCTCTCAGGGATCGCCTCATTTGTCATGTTCCCACATGCCTGATTTTGTGGGGTAAAACATGTTTTCAAACGGACTAGCTAACAAAAAGGACAACTGCACATGTCTCAGTTGCATGGTGTAGATGCCTTGAGGGATGGAAAGTAAAGCGGAAAAGAGGAAGGAAAGCTCTACATTAAATCCTTTGGTCCTGTGACACCAACAGTCTAGAAAAGCACAGAAGGCGCTCGTGTAAAGCGAAGAATGATGTGTGTCACATGTTCATCAGCTCTCTGTCTGCTGGGAAGATGTCAGCCACTTCATCTTGGTGAATCACAAGCAGTGCCTGTACAGAAAACCTCTATAGAGTCATAAAGTTTTTTTGTTTAATATGCATGAGAGTATATATATGAAGCAGTTCACATACATATATAGGTGTTTAATGTACCTCTATCTTATCTTAACTCTTCTTTGTTCCTAAAACAAGTTTGTTTCTGATCTCCAAAAAAATAAGAAGACAAAAGACAACAAATTAAGCTGAATTAGTTTATAAGGGAAAATACTCAAATCACCCTTTTTGAAAGTAATTCCCCACTTAGTCAGTAACTCAAACATTGAACCAAATTTGATTTGAAAAGTTACACTTGGCACAGCCAAGACAAATAGCTTTAACAGCAATTTAAAGTTTGCAACAAAAAGCACACCAAATGAAAAAAAAATAAAAGAGAAAAAAATGTTAATAAATCTACCGATGGATGGAAGAATATCAGCGCTTACCTCAGATCTTCATTCTCAAAGTCGAACGAAGCCATCAGTCCATGGTCTGAAATTCAAGCACTATAGGGTTATGCAGCTGGACAGCAATCCAGAGCACAAGAGGAAGTCCATCTCTTAATGGCTGGAAAAAAAGATTTTGGAGTGGCCTTTCCAAGTCCCGACTTGTGCATGAAAAGAGAAACATTCATTTCCAAAAATGCTTCAGTGAAGCTGAATTAAAACAATTTTGTAGACAGGGCTGAAATTTCTTCATAGGGATGACGAAGATTGAGCATTTTTTTTCTTTTTCCCAAAGTAAACAGTTTAAGGACAATTACTTTTTAACAGGGGTGATGTTTTTACATTCAGGTTATCATGGCATCATCAACCAAACAGAGCTAATCAGAAAGGTCAAGGACTTTTTACAGCACTATTCTGTGTAGCATCCAGTTGGCTAGTGGTCTAGTAATGATGCCTGGAGTGTGCTTTGGAAAATGTATCGTGACATAATATATCATGATAAAGTTAACATGCTGCCTGATCGGCCACTACAGGCTTGCAGTGTAGAGTTTCTGCTTATCTATGTTCCCATCAAGAGACGGTTCCTCAGTTCCCGACAGTTTCGGTTGAATTGTTCCTGAACTAAGGCAGTCTAGTCTGTGCATGCAAGCTTGAGACTGAGTGGAGCATACAGGATAACTTTTATTCTTCTTATCCCTGCTGATGTGCATCTCTGCTGATGTGCATAGCTGATGTATACAAGAGTGGTGTGTGCAATGTAGGGGTGGATGTGTTTATTTTCATATGAGGGTTTATAGTTTCAGAATTTCACACAGACGTATGAATATACTGCTTGAACAACGAATAAAAAATGTATATTTTCAAAATGAGCGCAATGCTGGTATGAAAATTGTTAAAGTATAAAATAGCGTGTGTGCATTTTTTTTTTATATATACAATACTGCGCTAAAGTTTTAGGCAGGTGTGAAAAAATGCTGTAAACAAAGAACACTTTCAGAAATGGAAGTGTTCATCATTTATTTTCATCAATCAGCAAAATGCAGTGAATGAACAAAAGAGAATCTAAATCATATCAATATTTGGTGTGACCACCCTTTGCCTTCAAAACAGCATCAGTTCTTCTAGGCACACTTGCACACGGTTTTTGAAGGAACTCGGCTGGTAGGTCGTTCCAAACATGATTGTGTTTCAACCTCCGTGTGACATTGATGATCATCAGTACCTGTTTGGTAAAACTGGTTGATCAGACACCGACTATAATCCTACAGAATCCCTGACTTTGTGCAAGTGTGCCTAGAAGAACTGATGCTGGTTTGAAGGCAAAAGGTAGTAACACCAAATATTGATTTGATTTAGATTTTTCTTTTGTTCGCTCACTTTGCATTTTGTAAATTGATCAAAATAAACAATCTTTATTTATATTTCTGAAAGCATTCTTTGTTTACAGCATTTTTTCACACCTGCCTAAAACTTTTGCACAGTACTGTATATATAAGTATTGAATGAAATAAGTATTGCTTTTTTAAATGTCAAAAATATTATTATTATCTTATTATTCTTACTTTCACAATTATTCTCAGATTTGATCATTTTTCATTTAGTTGCGTAATAATTCTGCTCACTAATAGCCAAGCTAATGAATGTACACACATATGTATCCCCTGAGAATGTTCTCACTCACGTTTCCTTTGTAAAACATTCAGGTTTCAGTGTTTTTAACATTTTGGATTGACTGAGATCACTGGATATGTTCCAGATTAAAATGAATCCTCAGAATAATCACTGCCCTAATAACTGCGAGCACTGTGCAGTTATGACAATATGTCAATGTCAATATTTTAAATCACAAATTTGCTCAATCAGTTGTACTATCATGTAGACGTTACCATTTCTTGCTGGTAGCAGCACTCAAATTCCACCTCTCTAGGAAGGCATGGTCTCTCAAATGCAACAGGAAGGACAAAGTGAAAAAAATGTTAACCACATAAAGGACATGGGACTATAGAACTCAATGGACAGCTCTGTTTGATATCCTCCAGTCTCTATAAACATGGTTCATTTCCACACTCATTCACGCTCTGTCTGACTGTGTGGAATTCTCTTCATGACAAACGTCTGAACTTTAGGAATTCCTCACACTTCCCACTCTTCCTGCCATCCTACCGTGTCATGACTAGCATATGTCACCATGGGAGCCGCCCTGCTGGATGCCCTTTGGTGAAAGGACTATGCTGTTTGACATGACCCTGCTGTTAATTTGACGAAGACTCCACTCATGTGACCTCAGCTTTTCCTTGGCCTGTCCTGCATGACCCTGAGCTGTGCCTTCTGAGCATGTGCCCTCTGATGTATAAGTCTAATTCAGCTCGGAATCCTCACTAAACTCAACATCTTCTTAGTCTATTCCTAAAATGGGACTATGAGTCTTTACTTAAACAAAAAAAATGCAACAAAACATAATGAAGCCTTTATAATCATGTCACAGTTAACTGCCCATTTATTCAAAAATAAATAAATAAACAAATAAATAAATAAACAACTACCTTAGTGTCCATTATGTAAACACAGCATTAAAAAAAACAAGCAAGCAGTTTAATCTGACTGTAGCTATTGCAGTATTAAACCCAGCCACTAGGGATGCACAAGCCCACAGTGTATTTCTGCGTGCCGGACCCAAGCCCGGATAAATGGGGAAGGTTACGTCAGGTGTAAAACTTTTGCCCAATCAATATGCAGACAACGAAACAGAGCTCCATACTGGATCGGTCGAGGCCTGGGTTAACAACGACCGCCACCAGTTGGCCCAAGGAGAAGAAGAGGAGAAAGGCATGTCCAGAGGCAGGAGGAGAATGAAGGGTAGGAGAGTGAAAGTGTAGCTTTTACAGTTTTACCTGTACGTTCAATGAAACCAATTCTCTATTGTGCTTTATTAGGGTGTTATCCACTATTCTGTTCAGCAGCTAACAGCAGAACACATTGTATGACCGCCACATACCATAAAATTAGCCTTCAGTCTTCACCCTGTTCCGTCACTGTCCTGCACCACCCAAACCTGCATACTGTATTTGATCACTTTGCTGCTCTAACAAGCCCTCTTCCTCTCAGGTGGGGTTCGTTCATTTTAATTAGGATAACCAGATGCATGCAATGGAGCAGATTCTCCTGATGCAAGTTGTGGAAGATAGTTTGGCCCTAAAGGATATGTTCTGACATCATCCGCTATCATTCCTGTACGTACTATCACTATCTTACCTCCTTATTGGGCAAGAGCCGCTACATTTGGTTCTCTGGTTCTCATAGCAACAATGCAGGCTCAGACGAGTTTGTTTCTTCATCTCCTCTGGCCAAGCCAGCAGAAATCACTTCCTCCTCACTTTGTGTCAATTAGGCCTGTTGCATTACTTCTTTAATACATGCTGGTGGGTTTGCATCAGGTGTGTGTGTGTGTGTGTGTGTGTGTTTTAGGGGGTGGGGGGTGGTATTTTATATTACAGTATATAATATTTTATATACAGTTCTGTGCAAAGGTTTTAGGCAGGTGTGGAAAAAATGCTGTAAACAAAGAATCAGAAATGGAAGTGTTCATCATTTATTTTCATCAATCAACAAAATGCAGTGAATGAACAAAAGAGAATCTAAATCAAATCAATATTTGGTGTGACCACCCTTTGCCTTCAAAACAGCATCAGTTCTTCTAGGTACACTTGCACAGTTTTTGAAGGAACTCGGCTGGTAGGTTGTTCCAAACATCTTGGAGAACTGACCACAGATCTTCTGTGGATGTAGGCTTCCTCACATCCTTCTGTCTCTTCATGTAATCCAGACACACTGGGTGATGTTGAGATCAGGGCTCTGTGGGGCCAGAAGAACTGATGCTGGTTTGAAGACAAAAGGTAGTAACACCGAATATTGATTTGATTTAGATTTTTCTTTTGTTCGCTCACTTTGCTTTTTGTAAATTGATTTGTGTGTGTGTGGCTCATACTTGTTTTGAAGTCAAAACTCACAGATATTACCAATTATGGCAACACGTGGAAATTAAAAATTCCTTTTCTCTTCTTTTCAGCTCACAGAAATTCTCCTGAAAGTATAAAATCTGACATTTCTATATATTTTCTGTGTTAGCAAAAGGGGTTTTGTTGTGTTTATAGTTTATAGTTATTATAGTATTTGTTGTCTTGTTTTGTGGAAGGGGAAAAAAAGTCTTTCACCATTTTTTCCCATGTTTTATTTTTGAGTGCAATGGTTTTTAAGGGCTTTAAAAACTATATATCAGACTCCTGAGCCTCAGCAACAAAGCTCAGTGCGATCTTATTGCACAAACGATCTCACCTCCGAAATGTACTTGGATATTTCTGTCCTACATGAGGAAATGCTTGTTTTTTTTATTTCATGTCTATGACTCCCAAATGCCTCTGATTCTGTCTCGATTCCCGTTGCGAAGTCAGTGTGCTTTGCTTAGTCTTGACTGTTTGAAGGGTCATCTTCTGGCCAGACGATACTTAAGGGCATGGCTGTTGCTTTTGTGCATGGCTTGCTGTCGAACGTTTGTGCGACAAATCAGAATCATCGGATTCTGAGAGAGTAATTCATTCCTGTTCCCTAATCTTCTGCACCCCAGGGCTTTAGATAATTATTTGTGCCCAGAGTCGGGGCAAGAGGAATGAAGCTCCTTCTCGTTTTGTATTTTTCTTAATCTTGTCATAGACTTTTTCTGGATGAAACGACTGGGCTGATTAGTGAAGATAGGTGTCTGCTTAGTTTTGGGGGCTTTGGGCCCACTCTGACAGATGTTGTGCAGAGGAGTGGGACATGTTGTGGCTCCAGTGAGGACCCCCGTTGTGGTTTGTACTCTTGCACTTGGTAGGGGGAAGCATATTTGGCGCGTTGCTGCAGGCTTGGGTCATTGGGGAGACGTAGATCCTGCAGCGAGCAGCGTCACGGCAGCTGCATGATGCGATTATTCCTCGCTGCTCCTCAACACTGAAGCTTGAGATTTTTAGCATGCAAATAGTCAGTGGTGTCTTTCTATCATTATAGGCATAAAAATAGAAACACAATGTTAGTAGAAACACAATGTTTATGCAGTGAATGAAGGAAAATAAAAGGCCTTTTAAAGTTTGAGAATATTCACCAGCAGTTATGCACTGACCTCGACAACCCAACTGTATTCTAGCGTGACCTTAACAAATCCTTACTTTAATGTCTTTAAATGATGGCTTTGGCTTGGAAAAATAGTTGGGGACGTCTATGGTGCGTGTCTTTAGCCCACACAGCGTTCATTTGTGATAAAATTAGCTAAAATGAAATCATATTCGGGTGAAAGTGACTATTTTGTCATTGTGAGACACAACCAAAATTGTGTCTTTGCACCCATACACACCGTGCAAGGGGCAGCTGTTTGAGGCACCCAGGGAGCAGTGATGGGGACAGTACCTTGCTCAAGGGTTCCTCAGGGCAACCTGCTGATCTGGGAGTTTTATTTAAGTTGGCTAACTTTTTAAAGCTAGCTACGCTGTTCTTGCATGAAAAACGATTAAAGTTTTTACTTCAGGTTCCTTCCTTGCAAATGATTACCATTTTAGTAGCACCACTAAGAAATAAAGGGCTGTTTGGGCGAACACAAGTGTTTCCATCATTGCTAAAAACCAAAGGGAAATGAATGACCACTCAGCAATACCCTCACAAGTTCTTCGACTTTTATTTAGCACTTCTAAATGACCTCATTTGTGTAATGCTGTGGCAGCAGTGGGGCCACTTGTTTGAAGCGGGATGATAAATGGTGGTTAGACTGGGTTTACCCCCAACAGATGCTGCATGCTGGAAGGAACAGCAGGGACCCCGATCATTTGTGAGCTTTAGCTTTAGCTTTATAAACACATCGACTAACATCTTAACAGTGCTGGACAATGTTGCAACCGGAGTCTACAGTACAAACTCACTTTCTAGGTTCCACTCAGTGCTCTTTGAGAAACGTCACAGAAGAAACATTTTTAACTTTGCCAGTTGCCCATACTCCCATCTGCAGGTCATTTCATCATGTCTTCATGTGCAAGCATGAAGCAATCCAGGTCTTTACACCACTCTTCTCAGGCCAGTACTCCTCTTCATAGTGTGTGGAAAAGTTCCATACTAAGAGTTGGGTCTGTCATGTCGGGGTCCATTTATGCTAATTACTGTATTATTATGACTGTAATACTGAATCTACAGACCCTAATGGACCTCTTATAATAACTCACACTTTACTGGAATAAAATGCACTTTTTCTTTCTTCATTATCCGGTGTCAGCCAAAGGAGGATGGGTTCCCCCTTTGTTTCTTGGGTCCTCCCAATGCTGCTTCCTCCGATTTTAGGGAGTTTTTTCCTCTTTCACCTTCAGCTTCATCACTCGGGGCTCGGACCCAGATTCTGTAAAGCTGCTTTGTGATAAGAACAGTTGTAAAATAGCACTTTATAAATAAAATTGACTTGAATTGTATCTAGAAAGACATGTTTCAGCTCAAATACACGTTTTAATCCAATACTTTTGTTCATTCACCAATGCATGACAGAAAGGCTAAGTGGAGTTAAAAAAAGAATCAGTCTAGGATTTTGGGTAGACTTGTCTGCAGCACTGATCTAATGTATGTTATTAATGCTCAGTTGAGCACACTGCTGGCTCCCATTGCTGTCCGTACAGGTTTATCCAGCCTGGAACACAGCAAGTTAGGACAAAGAATAAAATTGTCAAAATTGCTAGTGGTTTGTTTTTCTGTTGTTTCTTTGATTTACATGTTAAAACGCAGTATTACAGCATCGACCTGACAAAGGTCATACAAATGGCTCTGGGATAAATGAAAATTTTGTGAATTACAGTGCCTTGCAAAATATTCACCCCCCCTTGGCATTTTTCATGTTTTGTTGCCTCACAGCCTGGAATTAAAATGGATTGTTTGGGAGTTTGCACCATTTCATTTATAGAACATGACTACAACTTTAAAGATGTGTGTGTGTGTGTGCGTGTGTGTGTATGTTTATATTTATATAACATTTTATTTTTTTTGTATTGTTACGTAAACAACAAATAGGACAAAATTACAGAAAACATCAGCATGCATAACTATTCCCCCCTAAAGTCAGTACTTTGTAGAGCCACCTTTTGCGGCAGTTACAGCTGCAAGTCGCTTTGGATAAGTCTCTATGAGCTTGACACATTTTACCACTGGGATGTGTGCCCATTCCTCAAGGCAAACTGCTCCAGCACCAGTTTCCCATTCCCTGCTGCTAAAAAACCTCCCCACAGCATGATGCTGCCACCACCATGTTTCACTGTGGCAATGGTGTTCTTGGGGTGATAGGAAGTGTTGGGTTTGCTCCAGACATAACATTTTCCTTTGTGGCCAAAAAGTTCAATTTTAGTCTTGTTTGACCAGAACACCTTGCTCCATACATCTGGGGTGTTGCCCACATGAATACTTTTGCAAGGCACTGTAGGTTGTTTTTCCCCCCAAACTATTGCCTTAATTGCCTTAATCATATCTCTCTCTCTCTCTCTCTCTCTCTCTCTCTCTCTCTCTCTCTCTCTCTCTCTGTCTCTCTCTCTGTCTCTCTGTCTCTCTCTGTCTCTCTCTCTCTCTCTCTGTCTCTCTCTCTGTCTCTCTCTCTCTCTCTCTCTCTCTCTCTCTCTCTCTGTCTCTCCTGCAGGAAGGAGCAGAATGTGTTGTCTCCAGTGAACTGCTGGAACCTGCTGCTGACTCAGGTGAAGCGGGAGAGTCGTGACCACGCCACCCTCAGCGACCTCTACCTCAACAACATCATCCCACGCTTTGCCCAGATCAGTGAGGACTCTGGTCGCCTTTTCAAAAAGGTGAGGGGTACCTTCTCTCTCCTTTATGTCAAAGGCTGATATAGTTAACTTATGGCTGCTAGCATATTGAAAACACTGTGCATGTTGCTTTTGAAAATGAAATAAATAAAGATTATGGACTAAATTCAGTTAGACTGAACAATAGCAGTTGATTTAGCAATCTTGCACATGCGTATTTCTTAAATGTAAAAATAATTCTACATGTTCTTCATCTGTTAGCGAGACCCTGACCTGCTGCTTTGTGGTCCATATTAAACTTTATTTGTATGCACTGAATGTTGGCTTCAGTTGCTATGCATGTAGATTTAATGGAAACTAAAAGTGTGCTGAGTAAAGATGGGGCACCATGGTAACACCTGCATTGCCACAGTGTTGTATTGGTTCAGTGCAAACAGATGAACCACAATAAATATAGTGAGTCTACTTTCATATCACTTTACTAAAGGTAATTTGGTGGGTTTATCCATGCTGATGGTCAGCCTGTATCTCCTATGCTATTCTTTTTAAAGTGAAGTGAAAGTGACTATTCTTGTCATTCTGAACTACCGTGAACCACAACGACATTGGACATGCACACAAACCGTGCAGCAGGGGCAGCTATGAAAGCGCCCCTGGAGCAGTGACGGGGATGGTACCTTGCTCAAGGGTACCTCAGGGGAACCTACTGATAAGGGGTTTGAACCCACAATCTTCTGATCCTGGGGCCAACTCTCCAACCACTGCCCCATTGCTTTTACTGTGTGTAGTGATTTGAAAACATTTTAATTGAGTAATCTCCTAAAAGTGCCATTTCCCTTTGGTCAGCACATGTAATCCCCCCACAATCACCTCCATCAGTGTTGTCTCATGCCTGTTAATCGATGTCACTGGCATCAACCATAATCTGGAAGGACCACAACTGCATTTCATCTTGTGTACATACAAAATTATGCATTCGCAACCAAGCAGACACAGGCTTAGGAGCCCTGCGATTTCACAGTAATTGTGAAAATCCAACTGTTAAAGCAAAGATCTTTGCATTGACTCTCAAATATTCTTACACAACCACAGGGTTGATTTCTTGATTTCTTTGGTTTTATATAAAAGTGAGATGAGAGAGCAGATTCTCTGCTTTGATTTTTTTAAAGCTGTAATAACTACATCATAAAAAAAACTTGCAGATATGTTGTATGTAGACATGCAAGTCAACCTGCATAAGAAAAAATAACAAAACTCTGGAAAAAGTATTGTATCTTTCCTTGCTCTCTACCTGTCTGGACTGGTTAGTGAGCGTGGAATGCACTCCTGACACTCACACAGAGCACCAGAAAGCCATTACCATGCTGAGGAGAGGTACTTCTCATCCACTGTGCCATTTCTTGATCTTCCCTGCAGATTATCCTGGCCAATCCAGGTCGCAGGGCTAGTTTCCAGGGCTTGACTAAATCCAACCTGGCTGGAAGGGCTATCCACTGGGCAGAAGAGGTCTCCTGGCAGGTGGCTTCTGTTGGTAGCAGGTTGAGCATGTGTTGGATAAGCTACTCTTTAGGAGAATGTGGGCCTTGTGTGTAGCACCAGGTACTAAAGATCTGACTATGTAGGTTAATGGACGCTGCTACTTTCTTTAGGTAATGTTTATTATGTCAGTCCACTTAGTGTAAAGATAATATTATTTTTTGCTTGGAAGTATGAAAAGTCAATGTATTCACAGAGATGGCACTGCTACCATCTTTGTGAGCTGATTTCAACAGAAAATACTGAGTTGGAGGGCAAAAAACCATTCTTGTCATGTTGATGATTCTTTGACATAACACTGGCCACAAATCCGTATCAATTTTTTTTCGAATCTACTGAAGAAGGGTTCCTTCTTCAACTCTGTTTCGTTTTTGGATCCCTCTGCCTCAGGGAGTTGTTGGCTGACCCCCTAACCTCAATCGGCACTTTTCTCTCTCGTCTCTCATCCTTTTTCTTCTCATCAGTATTCCCTTTCAGTGCTATTTCCTCTCCCTCCTGAGTTCCTTTAGAATTTTGGAAATGAGGGCTCTTTAATTGAACGCTCCTGGCTGGCCCGTCTCTGGAGACTCAACCGATGTGCGAATGTACTGCCTGAGTTACATGCTGATACCTCACACAAGGTATGAGGAATACTGTGCTGCAGATGTAAAGGCAGAAGATGTCTGAAAGAATGTTCTGCATGACTGAAGACCCAATCACAGAGGAGGATGTAGAGTGACCCAAGGAACGCTTATCATTGACAGCGGAACTATCGCACTGAAAACACTGTGGTTAATAGTAAATGTCTATGAAAAGCCTTGCTTTATATCTTTGTCATTTATTTAGAGAAGTTCTACGGCTAGTTTCAGCCATTATTCACCTTCATGTGTCCAGTCATTGCAATGATTCTTTTGAAGATATCTCCAAGCATTTCACTTCACCGTTACTGAAGACAGAGTAGAATATTATTGGTTCTTTTGTTGTGACAAGAATGTGAGTTTGCCTGTTGTTAAAGAAGCACATGGGCAGGTCACTAGATTAAAAGAACTTTTGGCAGCGTTGCTCTGCGGTGCTGTAACAGTACTGTTCAGCATGGTCAAGCTCCAGCCTGTTGCAATGCACTGACAGATGAAGTCCAACCCCATCTTGTCTTCTGCCAAATACGCAGACAAACTGGTGATCTTAACAAGCACAACTGCTCGTTCAGGGCTGTAAATCAGCATCCTCCAGTCGGTGCGATTCTCTTCGCCTGTTGCCAGGACATCCTGATTTATGGAAGTCTTCTTGGAAAATCGATAGGCTAGCTTCTTTTTTTGGCCTTGTGTGAGTGTGTGTGTGTGTGTGTGTGAGTGTGTGTGTGTGTGTGTGTGTTGCCATTGGAGTGTGTTTTGGAGCAGATGGGAGGCTGCGGTGCTGGTTCTCCTAACTCAACTCCTGAGGATCCATTTTCACCCTTCTGTGTGTTTGTGTCAGTGTGTTAATGAGAGAGGAGGAGAGAGAGAATGTGTACAAGCATTCATTAACCAGTGTTATTTTCTTTTGAGATTACAGCCTTTGGAAAAAAAAAATATATAGACATCACATTAAATCATTAGTCAGTAAAACAAATGTAGATTTTTCTAGTTCAAATAGGTTTTATTGTCATTTCAACCATATACACAGTACACAGTGAAACGAAACAACATTCCTCCTGGACCCTGGTGCTACACATGAGACAACATCTAACGTAGAACACACCAAGAGACAAGTGCAGACAGGAAAACAACCAGTGCGAAAAACATTAGTAAAACGGAACATTCATCCGACAAGAAAGAGAGGCAGTGTGTGCATGAATGTAGGTGGAGTTTATGAACATCCCATTGATTTTTAAATCAATGGGATTCCTCTGTAATTCTCACCAAGGTTCCCATGATACGGATAATAATCATTGCAATAGATACGAAATGGTACATCCAATGAAGATTCCGATCAGATCCAATCATACTTAAAATAACGGTTTTAGTGTCTAATTTATTATGCCTGATCCATCCTTTGTTTCTTTGGTTTTTCATGTGCTTTATTTACACTAATGTGATTTGGGTATTGTCAACAACCTTAAGGCATATTTTTGGACGTGAACAAACATATGAATCAACATGAAAGAAACAGAAAACCCCGGCAAGCTTTGACTGTGATTGGTGGAAAATTAAACCATCACTGTTCTACCTTACCAGCTGCATCGCTTCTGGTTTTAAAACAAAAAAAAAAAACAGTCAAAAACAGCAGATTCAAAGAAAATATTTCAAACATACAGCCTGTTCATGACATTATGCCTGTTCATGGTTCAACTCCAGAATAAGAGTAGCTGATAGCCGTATTGTCAATCAGGTCAAGAAGGTTTAATAATAAGTCAATGTTAACACGATTATAAATGTCTTATTTATAATCAGGATAAAAGCATTTCAGTCCTGATTGCCTCATTATACACACATTAAAAATGAAGTAATTTTACTGTTGGAAAGCCGCTTTGCATAGATTATGTGCCTGTTTGATACTTTTGAACACAAATGTTGAACTGTTATGCATTAATACTAAATATTTAAAGCCACCGAAGAGAATGAACTTGCTCAAAAATTCAGACTAGTTATCTACACTTCTGGTATCGCATTGCATTATAATAAATGAAATTGCATGTCACTCATACAGAGCATTAAATGATTAAAGAGAAATAAAGGCGCAGCCATAATTACATTGGTGCCCAAAGGGTCTTAATGGTGGAGCAACTATACTGCAGCTGCTGCTCCCCATTACACGTGTTACTCTTCAGCTCTGCAGATGGGAGTTTGACCTAGGCAAGATTTCCCCAGATGTCTGCAATGTGGACCATATGCTTCTGCCTCCATCCCACACCTACAGTAAACCATACAACATGGAAATGGACATGTTGGTTTCAGTTTTGGGTGTTTACCCCCTTTTTCTTGCATTGTAGCAGATTCAGACTTTGGTTTAGAGGTATTCTTAGCCACTGGCTTCTTTGCAACCTCAACGGAGGAAGCCTGTGCTGCTGGCCAGTTCCTCTCCCCTTTGTTTTTTTGTTTTTTTCCTGAGATGTCATGGGGTGAGGTGCAGATAAGATTAGAATGACTTGACATGTCTGAGCATATAAAACATTTTAGAAATCATTTGCACACCACTTATAAAGTAACGTGTAACATCAACCTTTGTTATTCATCGGGAGGTTCTGATTATTTATTTGGCAAGTTATTTATTTATTTGTCGGCTCCTCATCATTCAGCGCCACGCGCGCGTTCCACACACTTTAGGGTAAGTAGTTCTCCAGGCTTTCAAGCTTCAAGCTTTTTTGTTTCACCATCTTGAACGGTTTTTAGGAATTGGCATCTGTTCCCGCTCCTGGCGGCAACAAATTTGACCTCAAAAAGGCAGTCTGGAGATTTGAAGGAGGAGGGAGATAAATAAAAAAGTGTTACTGGAATGTCTGGGCAGAATTCATCTCCATAGCGTTCTTTTTTAACTGTGGTTTGGAACACCAACTCACTAGCTACGTAGGACAAGGAGAAATGTGATGTAACATCCTTGTCTCCATGCAAATTTCCGCACATAAAACCATTGAATCAGCTGTAGTGTGTCTCTGCATTAGCCTTCACGCCGCTGTAGTGACGCTGAAAATCGTGGCTGTAATGCATTTGATGATCCACTTCCAGACACACCTCTTCTCAGTCTTACCTACTGAAATGAGCAGAATGTACAGACCAGGAAGGATTAAAAAACTGCCTGTATTAAGGACTGAGGAATATATTTTGCTGATACCAAAATTTTTTTTTGGGACCTAAAAATGTGATTTAACTGTGAATTATTATTTTTTTTTGTTTTTTTTTTTTGTGATCAACTGAAAAGATTTCAGTAGCCTGGAGAACACTTTGGTGCTCTGCAATATTCCAGGACCATTCACCATCATGCATGTGAGACAGAATGCGGCATTTGATGAATCGATGTCAAAGTGAGTGACTGAACGTAAGGAACATGCTGGTGTTGACACTTTGGGGCAGGGCTGGCTTCGAACATCAGTCAACTCTCTCCTACGCAACAGGCTTTCTGCTGCTAATGAATCAAAAAGAAGGCTGGAGGAAGCTTTTCCCGGTTTTGAATGTGGATATGGTTGTGAATTCTGACCCAGCAGCCTGACCTCTTCCTCTAAATAAAGTCTGTCAGAGCTTCATTATTAATGGCCCCAGTGGAAGGACTCCCAAGGGTTGCATCCCCACTACCAGCCATTCATCTCAGCCTTCAAAGGGTTAAAACCAGCTTTACTCCCCCTGCCAGGCTTGGAAGATTAAAAGGGGAGGGCGACGTGCTTCTACTGTTTGCGGCAGACCTCTAGCTTTCATTCAACATCTCTAGCTCTCGGAGTTCCATCACTCATTCTTTTTCTCCATCTTGCAGATGCATCTCCCTCTATCTCTGTCATGTCTGTCATGGTTGTCCCACAGCTAAAGTAACTGACAGGTGTCCAGAACCAGGAGGGACCATAGAGGAGGACTTTCCCTTAAGCAAAATGCTTTAAATGAGCACTTCGCCTCAAAATGCTGACCTTCGTGGTGACTGAAAGCTAGAAAGAAAGAGCAATTGCTGTTAAGTAAAGGCAACAAGCTTCAAATTGCTGTAGGTTCCAATGCTGTTTCCTTATTTCTAAGGCTTTATGTAATAGCTGTGAATGTGACTCAGGTAATCCAGTTTCAGATGATTGTATAGTGGTCAGCATAGCTGCCTTCCAACGCAACCTCACTATTGGCGCAGTGGTGGCTTAGTGTTTAGGGATTAGGCCCCAGGATTGGAAGCTCTGGGTTCGAATCATAGACCAACAGGTTGCCCTGAGGTACTCTTGAGCAGGGTAGAGTCCCCATCATTGCTCCCTGGGCACTAAATAGCTGCTCCCTTCTGCACAGTGTGTATGGGTTTAAAGTTGCATTTCATTGTTTCACTGTGCGTTTCACAATGACAAAATTGTCACTTCCACTTCATAGGGAGGAATTTTCTAGTGCCCTTCGCTCCATTTTAAACTTATTATACAATCATGTAACATTTATTTCTTACACATGTAAGCAGTCGGTCTGTCATGATTGTCTTCTAAAGCCTGTGTTGAGTTTTGGGTCCGTTCTCATTAACAGCTTTGCTTTGAGGTGATAAACTCTCTGATACACATGATCAAAACCTCAAAAAGAGAACTCTCCAAAAGCTTGAGCGCTGTTTCCAGCTTTTAATTGGCATCTAACTGGTGTCCTGATAAAACATTTGCTGCACCAGAGAGCTTTTGTACTTTTTTAACACACCGCTGGGGCAGCGGTGGCCTAGCGGTTAGGGCGTTAGCCGCATGATCGGAGGATCAGGGGTTCAAACCCCTTCCCAATAGGTTGCCCTGAGGTACCCTTGAGCAAGGTACCGTCCCCATCACTGCTCCCCGGGCGCTTTCAATAGCTGCCCACTGCTGCACGGGTTTGAGTGTGCATGGGTTAAATGCAGAGGTCCAATTTCGTTGTGGTTCATGTGTGCTGTGCCATGACCTCGCAATGACAAGGGTTGTCACTTTCACTTTTTTCACTTTCACTTTGCAGCAAATGGTAACAACTCGAAGCTAAAGCACAAAAACTAAACAAATGTGTCGAAGTGAAAATAACTGAAAAATGTCACCCTTGCATTTTATGATTTATAGGCTGTGAATTTTGATTGGTTTAGATGTCTGTGAGGGGTTAGCCTTTGGTGACCTCCATAACTGGAAGGCAGGTAGTGTTCTCATCAGTCGTGGTGAGCATGACAGATCAGGGCTGCAGATTCCTGCTTTCTCCACCACTGCCCTGATAGATGATCGTTCTGGATCTGTCCGCTTGAAGATGGAGTGTGGAACACTACTGTTAATCATGACCCACCACATTACAAAAATGTTCACCCCCCTTCTCTGTCTGTCTCTTCTGTCCACACAGAGTAAGGAGGTGGGACTTCAGCTGCAGGAGGATTTGATGAAGGTCCTCAACGAGCTATACACGGTAAGAGGCGTATGCATGTACACACCTACTGCTCCTTCCACGTCTTTCTCTTTTACAGATTTTTAAGTAAACACACACACACACACACACACAGGTCAGAGGTTAATATTTTCAAACAAGCTCCAGAAAACAGCACAGATTGATTTACTAAACATCTGCTGCACTTTCAGACTTTTTTTTTTTTTTTCTTTTCACTTTTTTTTTCTTGGGGCAAAGAAGGTTCAAAGCACAACAGCAGTGCAGGTACATAGTGTTCCCTTCATTCTCTCTCTCTCTCTCTCTCTCTCTCTCTCTCTGTCTCTCTTTCGGCAGGGATACGCATTTCCCATCTGCTAGCACTGTGTGGGCAGTTCAGGAAGATGTTCGCTAATTAGCTCAATTGAATTTAATGTTTGCAGTACTGCAGCCTGCAGTGCTGTGCCCTATTTGGATGGGAGTCTGACAGGTGTCTGAGACAGTCTCTAAATGGTTTACATTACATAGTCGTTTTTGCCCATGCATGGACAATATTAATCCTGTAGATAATTAGTTAGTAGTTAGTTAGTTAACTGTTCCAGAATTAAAACAAAATGTCATGTTTTATCCCTGCGATGGGCTGGCGACCTGTCCAGGGTGCGTCCCCCGTCCTCGCCCTGTGTGCGCTGGGTTGGACACCAGCACTCCCCCGCGACCCCATTTGGGACAAGCGGCAGAAAATGGATAATGTCGTGTTTTATAGTGCAATGTGAAAAATTGTAACAGGATCACTTGGCCACATTTCCCACACTTCCTTAAACGGAAAGATTAATATTGCCCGGACGAAGAAAGCATTAATTATTGTACTCAACAGAGGAGTACCCTCATGGATCCTTCTCAGCTTTCCCTGAGCCTCTAAATTGGATTGATTCTCCTCAGAGTGTGTCCCAGTGCTGGTGTTTGGTGGGGATTTATGATGGTAATGAAGGGCAGCAGAAAGTTCATTCTAGCTGTGCACTTTGTACTGTGCACTAAAGTAACTCTAGAAGTCATTTTCACATTCCAGCCTTCAGCATCCCTCTCTTGGTAGGATATCAAATAAAAACCTGTTTGAACTATACAGCCCTTAACCATTTAATTGTGTTCCGGGTTTCTGATATCTCTGACACACAATGCTGATTATTTAATGGGGTTCTAGTTAACCCTTGAGGGCTTTTACCACTCACACATTGTCCCCGAACTGGATCATTGTTTACAAAGCCCCTCATTACCAGTTAACCTCATTTAACCCCCCAACCCTTTGGGATGGAGAATGTTGCGTGTTTAGATAGTAAAGTATATTTTTCCCCACCATAGTGACCCGCATAGCTCAGCAGCAGCAAAATTAGCTATAGCACATGGATATGGCAAAAATTACTCTGTGGTCCCTGTGCCATATTATTATCCTGTCTTAAAGGGGAGTGCATCTGTGCCACATTCTGATACATGGCAAAGAGTCACTTGGAGCTGACACAGTGCATGCCTTTAATTAGCAGTAGAACACTCACAGCTCAATTATCCCAAATGATACTTTAGCTTTGTTTTCACCGAGCCATTAGAAATTCCCTCTCTAATGCGAAACATGTGTCTGCTTTGTTTGTAGCTGTGGGGGGTGGGGAACAGTCTGGGGGAGGGATGCTCTGGATTCAGGCTTTAAATTTGGCTCTCTTTCAACATAGCTGGATCCCCCATAAAGAGACACACATGCATGTGACTTCACACATCTCTAGTTATTTTGTTGCCTCGAACAAGATTTCTTTCTTATTTGGCACCATCGATTCATGTGGCGTAAAATGTAAAGAAACAGCAAGAAATGATTTATTAGGTTTTCCTAAAGCACTAACAAATATGCCTACACAGAGCCACAAGAAAACTTTCTTTCCTTGATGAGGAAATGCCTGCAACCCTTTTCAAGTCCCCATAAAAGGAAGCAAATCCTCTAATCAGATAGTTAACTGTGATGAAAATAGAACTGGCCTTGTTTTTTAGCAACATCTGTGCTTCATACGAATAGGGTGGATGGGAAAAAAAACAGTGGAAAAGGACTGAGTGATTATTTCTGGTTCTGAGAAAGATCCCTTGGGTGTGAACGTTGTTGGTGCGCTGGCTTGAATTTCTCCTCTCCATCTTCGGCATTCCTCCTCGTAAAATCAACAGTGGCTTGGGCGAGGAGGAGAGCGTGACATGTCCAAACTGTTGTAAAAGAGAAGGAGTTCAGTTCTGGCAGATTTTCTTTGCAAATGTTTTCTACTAACTGATGACACCGCAAAGTGGACTTTCATTTACTGTGCCCATCAAGGAGGCTGACACACTTAGTAAGTAAGCCAGAGTACATGCTTACACTGGGGGTCATTGAGCGAGATGGAGGGGGTTATTTCTTCAGCATGAGGGTTCGCACAGGGTTGGCGTCGCTCGGTAAGATTCTTCTCTCAGGAGTACGAGGCAGCAGGGACGTTCCATTCATGTTTGGAATGAGGCAGACATGACCACCACCACCTGCCAACCCCCCTCCCATCCCAATGAATGGCGTCTTCCATTGCTACGCTGCTGTTAGATTTTGGCTGGGAACTGCTCTATGAAGAAAGACAAACACACAGACAGCCAAACAGATTCATACTTTATTCGTCTCTGAGGGAAACTTTCAGCCGTGCACACAAAGGCACACGAGTAAAAAGTCTTCACACACATAGTCCTAAGTTCTGAAGCCACTCCCCTGTCAGATAATGCAAGCTGATGGGATAATAAGACGGCTGGACTCACTTGTTCATTCTATGATTAGGTAGCTCTGCTCAGTAGTGCAGCAATTCTCCCAGAGAGCTTGTCTGGAAAATACAGGAACCGTCCTTCAGCCTGCACAAAGGCACTGAACTAGAAAGGAAGATAAACTATTTTGTGATGCATGCTCGAGTGCAGGTAAAAGCAATCTGGCCAGAAATGTTCAGGGCAAGCTGGTTTCTCCGAGGGTCTGTGTGCTGTGTCGAGGCTACCGGTTTCGGGCACGCTTCCTGTTTCCTCCCGCATTATTTTCAAAGCCGCCTGCAGTTTCTCAGCTGCCAGCAGCTCTGGGTACGACCACCTGAACAGATTCTGGGGAAATGAAGCAGCCTAAAGGTAAAGGAGCAGAGTGGAAACAGATGCTTGAACAGAGTCTAAGGCTGGAAAATATTCAGAACTGTATTCATAACACATTCCTACATGTCACTGAACAGGCACACTCAGTCCTGTAGTACCTTGTGCCAAGGCATTAGCAGCAAACTCGAAGTCATGCAAATTGCAAGGTGGAGCAACAGATTCATACAGAACCATTCCTCTGAAGAACGGTTCCAGCACGAACCATTCCTGAAAAACATGTACAGTTTAAACTTGAGCATTTAGACTTACAACATTCCCAGTAAATCCATTCCATTTCCTTTTTATCCATGGTTTCAGTCTATGTATTTTTTATTTATTTATTTATTTATTTTTCCTCTGAAAAGGTGACAAACCTTCAGTTCTCATCCCACTTTAAAGATGTTTTGGCACTGAGGATGCCATGATATGTAGCGTTTCACGTGTTACTGATGGATGACCGCTTTTGATGCAGTCCCGTCTGAGGGACTAGGGATCGGCAGTGTTCAGTCTTGCCCTGTATAATCTAGAGATGCTTGATTATGGCAGAAAGCATAATCCGATTATTCAGGGCAATATTGACCCCCTGATTATTTAAATGATTAATTTTGGAAACATCATGCATTAATTGAACTTTTTTTTAAATTTTTTTTTTACAGCAGTTAACGTATTAATTCTTTGAGCTTTAAAAAAAGCTTAACAGATAAATAATATATATAAATATATATATATATATATAAATTAGAATAATATTTAAGTAAATTCACACCACAAACACTCTTTTGTAAATACCGCTCCTTTTGATTTTATTTACCACATTACAGCTCATCCCACAGATTCTCATTTTTCGACTGAGACCTGTGGAATTTGGTGGCACTGGGAACATCTTAAACTTCTTATTCGTCAAATGATTCTTATTCGTTATGCCTGCAAAATTACAACCATTATCCAGCTCCTGTTTTCAGTGCCGTTTCCATTATGTTTCCTAGAAATGCCTGGTTACTCCTGGTGCTGACCCACCCGTTCTCTTTCCTCCTGACAGGTGATGAAGACGTATCACATGTACAACACCGACAGCATCAACGCTGAAAGCAAGCTAAAAGAGGCAGAGAAGCAAGAGGAGAAGCAGATGGGGCGCAGTGCCAGACAGGAAGAACGACAGACCCCACGCTCACCTGACTCCCTGACCAGCGTCAGGCTCGATGACAAACCTGTCCGCCGCAGTTCTGTGAAGAAAATTGAGAAGATGAAGGAGAAGGTGAGGACAGGGCTTTTATATTTATATAAAATATTTAATATTTATATATATATATATATATATATATATATATATATATATATGTATGTATGTGTGTGTGTATAAGAGATTGTTATATAGTTTCTGGTTAGTCCATGCTGCTCAGCTACTGCAGTGGTTTAAAACCGGTTCTGATTTTTACTTTTGATTCTCTAGGTGTCTGCATGCTTTTACTTGCTATTGCGCATTATTTTTTTTTATATAAAGTTTTTTATTGTCATAACTTCTGCTCAATAGAGGTACATACACCTAACCAAAGTCTTCCCAGTCTCACATTTGATAAGATGTTCAGCTTTTGCACAATATACAGACACTATATTGTCTGTTGTTCCAACCAGGGCAGCGGTGGGCGAGTGGTTAGGACATGAATCCAGGACCAGAAGGTCGTGGGTTTTAATCCCAGACCAGTAGGTCTGGAGTTGATGTACCTTTGAGCACGTTACCGTTCCCGTCACTGCACCCGAGCGGCTTTAAATAGCTGTCCCCTGCTGCACGGTGTGTATGGGTGAAAAGCAGAGGACGCATTTAGTTTGGGAGAATGATTCATAGATACAGAGATGAAGAGAAAATGAAAGAGAAGCGATTGATGAGGTAGTGAGGGATATAGTGCTTGCCATCACTGCCAGAGTGGCCTCTAGCAGATCCTAATGTTTTGAACCTGCGTTCTTAAAGCTCGTAAGTTCAGTTCTGATCTGAGGTCAGGTTTCACAGCCCTTCCTGCTCCATTTAACCACAGGGGTTTTTCCAGTTCTGTTACCTGAGACTCTGATATGATGACTTAGGATTTCTGGTGTTCAAGACATTGTGAGATTGTGGGTTTTTTTGATATCATGGTTAAATTAGGGTCAAGAATAAATGGGCTTGCAGTCTTTACCCATTCCTCTCTCTCACACAGGATATCTGTGTTTCTGCCAAATGGACTGTCACAAATACAAGTAGTGACACACTCCGTTGCCTTGTTATCCTTTAAGACCCGTTAAGATCGTTTTAAGGTCGTATGAATCTTTCGCCTTTTACTAAAGTTTTCAGTGGGGAGGACGATTTTGCGGCAGTTGTGGTGTAGTGTTTAGGGACAAGCCCCATTATCGGAAGGTCATGGGTTCGAATCCCAGACAAGTTGGTTGCTCTGAGGTACCCTTGAGCAAGGTACCGTCCCCGTCACTGCTCCCCGGGCGCTTTCAATAGCTGCCCACTGCTGCACGGTGTTTGTGTGCATGGGTTAAAAGCAGAGGTCCAATTTCGTTGTGGTTCATGGTGTGACCTCGCAATGACTGTCACTTTCACTTTTTTTTAAAATAAAAAAGCATTTTAATTCACCCATTGGGAAAAATGAGTGATGGCAATAGTCCCAACTTTTTGTTCAGTTCTTTGCCCCTTTAGGAGATTTGCGGTATTATGCTGTACAGGGCCACTGCTCAGCCACTGTGCGTGTGTGTGCATTTTTTTTTTTCTTGTTCAAGTCTTCTTCTGATTCATGAATTATGTTACATCTATTAATGAGAAAAACAAAACCGAATAACAGAAAAGTCACTAAACTCACTGCACTATGGAACCATAGAACAGGCAGCTTTTTAAAGTGGTTGGCTGCTGGCCAACAGAGGTCTGAAAGTCTTAAGATCTTTAGCTTTCAGGTTAAATTTTAGGTTTGCTAAACACCTTAGCATATTTACTTTATTTGGCTTACTAAGATGGCTAGTTGTAGGTATTGTTAGTTATTGGGAGGGCAGCAAAAACTGAAACTTGTTCTCGAGGAGGAGGGTTGGTGACCACTGAGCTAGATTTTGGTTCTCCCACCTATTGATGTGGATTATTATGGAGGTGTGCCAAAGTTCCTAGAATGTTCTCCAGGCTCCCACTCATGTCCCACATGGGAACTCCTCTGTCTGAGAACAAAATGGATACAGTTTGTTTTCTGACCTGGTGGCAGCACGAATGCCAGAACCTGTCAGGGCTAAACAGCACGGACACCAGATCAATGTATTTGGTTTTGACCAAGAATAATTTTAATTCAGGTTTTGGGTTTCCTTGTTTTCTTTTCAGCGCCAAGCCAAATACACTGAGAACAAGCTGAAAGCCATCAAGGCGAGGAATGAGTACCTATTGGCTCTGGAGGCCACCAACTGCTGCGTATTCAAGTACTACATCCACGACCTCTCAGACCTCATTGATGTAAGTCTGGCTGTGCCTTGTCGTCAAAAGCTTTCATTTATTTTAACCTATAACATTGTTCTGGGTTTAATGTGTGCAGTAATCTATGGAACAAAGGTGTAGGCAAGAGGTTTTAAATGCATCCAGCAGTGCAAAATGGATGTTCTTTAATATGCACACTTTATATTTAACACAACAGTGACCTGACATTTGGGGAAAATTGGCATTTTAATTAATATGTATATGGTTTAATAGAAGATATTATTGATATTTACTGAAATCTAGCTATGATCACTTTTTTCCATCTTGCACATTTTTGTAAAATTGCTACCGCTTTCTCTTGCACTGCACCAAATCAGGTGCAAAGACTTAAGGTTTTTGTCGTCTCCACTGTGTTGGCTGCAACTTTTAGTAGTCTTTGAGCCTCCCTGCAGGTGGACCTATGACACCCCCTGGAGAATCATGGAGAATGGCTCTTATATTTGCCTTCTAGCATTGGACCCAAACAAAGCTTCATCTGAGCATTTAGATTTTGCTTTTTGGTGGGATGATGAAATGCACCCATAGCTCAAAGAATGTGAATGAACATTGGGCATGACCATGGAGAACTGCCATTTTAAAGATAATGTTCAGAACCACTTGAACCATGAGCAGGTTAATGGGGAGGCATTTCTGTGTTTTGGGTCTGTTGGATCAGAAAATAAGGTGAGAATGCAAAGGTTTCTTCTCTGCAGGGATTGTGTGTACACATTCTGTGTGTTTTAATTGGATACCCTCAAAGTCCTAATGCATTGGTTCCAGTCAAAAGACAACCTGCAATATAAACCCTGGCTTGCCAAAAATGTCACATCAGATGATGGCATGTTGAAGAATGTCATGTTATTTCAAAAAACATCCAAGCTCCAAGCCAAGATGTAATCCTCCCTATTTCAAGTACATTTTGGATTTCCCTGTATGATTCAATGTTCTTCCCTTTCAGTGCTGTGACCTTGGTTACCATGCCAGCTTGAACCGGGCATTGCGTACCTACCTCTCGGCTGAGTTCAACGTGGAGACGTCAAAGCATGGCGGACTGGAGACCATTGAAAATGCAGCAGAGAATCTGGAGGCCAATGCAGACAAACAGAGACTAATGGAGACCTACAACAACATCTTCTGTCCGCCCATGCGTTTTGACTTCCAGTCTCATATGGGGGACCAGGTTAGTAAGTGGCTGTATGAAGGTTGACTGCTGTACCTTTGTATAAGACTGATATTGACTGGTAAAGGTTTACTGAAGCTCCAGGTAGTAACTATTTAAGATCTGCATATATTGGTACTTGTCTCGATAGCTCCCTTTCCCCGTAAGACCCCCATCGCTCAAAATTATTTTCATGTAGAAAACTGGAGTGAAACTTCCCCAGGTGTGAGCATGTGAAGATATTACATTCTACTACCTTTTTAAAACAAACAATAATGTTACTCAATTGACAAGGTGGTTTTATTTACTTATTCATTTATTTGGGATGGGCAGGTATTTGATTTGTATGTATGAGTTTGCATAGCAACACACCAATCCTGAGCCCTGGATTCTGCCCATCTGGGAGTACAGATGAGTCTGTGTTTTTTCTTATCTCTCTGTCACTCTGAGTCTGAACAAAGCTACATTGGCCTGCTCCCAGGCACAGAGGAATGAAGCGATTCTCAATCAGACATGGTCACGCTTGTGGAGACCCATGGGTCTGTAGCGCATCTCACCGACCCTCTGTGGTTTGTTCTGGAGTTGTCTT
Organism: Hepsetus odoe; assembly: GCA_017165825.1. NCBI lineage: Eukaryota > Metazoa > Chordata > Actinopteri > Characiformes > Hepsetidae > Hepsetus > Hepsetus odoe. The sequence continues at coordinate 22,833,479 of CM029371.1, forward strand.
TATACACTCTCCTGATACAGGAGCTCAGCAGTGACAAAGCTGGACAGATGGCCGAAGAGTGTTGTGAAGAGGCTTCTCAATGTTGATGAAAATGATTCAAATGCTGTCTGCAGTTCTGGGGCCATGCAGTGCTCAGTCTCAGTGCTCAAGTGTGTGTGTGTGTGTGTGTGTGTGTGTGTGTGTGTGTGTGTGTGTGTGTGTGTGCTCACATGTATGAATCTGAAGGGCAGCACAGCTGGTTATCTCTGTGTATATCCATTCTATCCCTGAGGAAATAGAAGGCCACGATGTCCAGATGTTTTTCTGTGTGTGTGTGTGTGTGTGTGTGTGTGTGTGTGTGTGTGTTTGTTTGTGTGTGTGTGAGGTTTTAGGGGGGCTTTTAGAAGCTGGTGAGTGTCATGCTCTCTCCCTGCAGGCGAATCAGTTGGGTCACATGGGGACAATAGAACCCTTTATGAAAGCAAAATGTGTTCTTCTATTGTATATAAAAATAATAATTAGAACGAATAGAATGCGAGATGAGTATTCGGATGCCATTCGGTCACCATTTTAGAAAATCATAATCAGTTATGCAGCAACAGATGAGGATGAAGTGCACCTATATGACTAAAAAACGAGTGCTGGTATCATGTAGACATGCCTAATAAACCGGACACTCAATGCATAGTAAAATATTTTCTGTCGTACATCCCTGATGTTTTTCTTTTGAATCCCTCTTTCCCTCGCACTCATACATAAACACACACAGATGGGACACATGTGTGCTCAGCAGCCATTGCAGAGCGAGCTTCACCAGAGGTGCCAGCAGCTCCAGTCTCGTCTCTCCACACTTAAGATAGAGAATGAAGAGGTGAATACACACCCATGCACATCGTCTTCTTTTTCTCCTAAAATATCATAGAACAATAGCAGTGAATGCTCCTGTTGCACTCACTCTTCCACACACATTTACCTTTCTGCTGCCTTTCTGTTCATTTCGCTCAACATCAGACATGTTGTTGTTGTTGTTGTTGTTCTTGTTGTTGTTGTTGTTTTGAATATTGATAATACTGATAGAACTTCACCAAACTGAAATCAATCAAATTTGTTTCTCCATGTTCTTCTAAATCATTCACTTCAGTTCTGCTCATCAATATTTACTTGTTATTATCATGATGGGTTTCTCTTTGTCCTTCATTTCTGCTCTGTATGTGTCCATCTCAGGTGAAAAAGACCATGGAAGCCACTCTGCAGACCATTCAGGACATGGTGACCATCGAAGACTTTGATGTGACCGACTGCTTCCACCATAGCAACTCCATGGAGTCGGTCAAGTCCACTGTTTCTGAATCGTTCATGAGCAAACCAAGCCTGGCCAAGAGACGTGCCAACCAGCAGGAGACAGAGCAGTTTTACTTTACGGTGAGAGAGAGAAAGAAAGAGAGAGAGAGAGAAGAGAGACCGTGCATTCTATCATTATATAAGAACTACCGTTTTCACCAAATTGTAAAGAAATATATTTTTTAAAATGACATAGAACGAAGATAATCGATAATAGAATAAGAAAATAGGATGGGACATTTAAAAAGGAAAGGAAGAGAAAAGAAAGATGAGGAAAACGATGAAGAACGATGAGAAGAGGTGAGGTATTCAAGAAAGAACAGTCATAAAAGAAAGAGAAATGAAAGTGCTGAGAAGGATGATGAGAGAGGTGCATGCTGAGAGAGTGGCTGCTTGCTAGAGAGATAAACTGGCGCTGTTGACAGAATCACATTAAGAATTGCATTGCTGTCAGTGATGCCGATTAAAATGAAGCGCAGCTAAATTGTGCTGTTCATAAAAAAGAAAAAGAAATAAAAAAATCATGATGTGTGCAGAGTTGTTTGGACAGTCTAACCATGTGATCGGCAAGAAGGATTTACAAAAGTTAATTGGAGGACTAAACTTCGTTATTTTCAAGTATGGACCGATGATTTGGCCAGCAACAGCTCTCGCTTAATGTTGCCAGGGAGCCAGTGGCAGTATTGTGGATCAATAAGAGCAAATGAGCCTATTGATTAGCTGCGGGAGGTTTTGTCATATATTTTTTTGTGCTTTGATATAGAACAGAGCTTTATCTTCTGCTTTCGCTGCATTATGTCTGGCATCTTTTTTCATTTTCAAGAGAATAACAGGAAGACTTGTGTTGCCCATTTGAAAACAGCCTGGGCTGACCAATGTGCTTTACATATTCCAAAGTCCTTTGACACTCGGTGGCCAAAGAGAACAGATGAGCTTTCAGTCTTTTCCTAAAACAACAGGTGTTTAGGGCTGATTTTTCATGAAGAGGGAAGCTGTCCTATACCTTAGCCCCTGCCTCTACTAGTGATGGAGAGCAGCATTAAGAGCTCGTTTTGTAACAGAGGGCCACCCAAACTCAAACCTGCATCCAGTTGATTGAACTTCCTGCACCCAACCGCGCCAATACTAAACAGATCATGTTCTGTTCATGCTAAATCACAGTTTTCAATTAAAATTGGATGATGAACAAATCAGGATTTATGTCAGATTTTTCTAGAGATTCCAGAAATGCTCAGCTGTCCACGCACACTGCAGAGCAGAAACACATCCTTAAACCTTTCAGTGGCATATCTGCCCAGCTGCTTGACACTTTAACTGCTTCATTTTTTTCTTCTCTGACTCATTCCCTTATTCCCACGTCCCTTTTTTACTCTCCCCTTTTTTTTTCCCTGTCACACCTGTTCTCTGTCCTGTAGACAATCATCACAGGCTGATCTTTACACTGAGAGTCACCAATCATAAAGACTACAGGCAGAGGAAAATGAGGGGGGTGTTAGATATTGTCGGAAAAAGAATCTAAAAAAGATGAAGACTAATTCTCTAAATGAAAGGGCACAGAGGATGTTTATTGGTGAGACCGCCAAACGGATAATAGTTGGTGTTCTCTTTCAGAAACTGAAGGAGTTTCTGGAGGGCAGGAATCTAATCACCAAACTGCAAGCCAAGCATGAGCTGATCCAGAAGACCCTGGGAGAAAGTGAGTGTTTAAACTTCATGTGTGTGTTTGTGAGAAATATGCACTGGTATCAGGTTTTTATTGGGTACAGTGAGGTACACCTTGAGTTTTCCCAGATGAGCTTCTATGGTTACAAGCGTGCATGCATTCACATTAACAAGCCTGAATAATTTTGGTCAGAATCAATAGAATGACATTGGATTTTTTGATTTGTTTATCGTGATTTAGTGAGTAGGAATAAAAGACTACACTGCACTCCAAACGTTGCATGGATTTATTCTAGGTTAAAAGCTGATTAGCTGTAAAAGATGATGCTGAAGTAATTTTTTCTGCATACAAATGCTACTGCTTACAGGAACAGCCTGCATAAGATTGTTGTTTCACGAAGTTTAAACAGATTTATTGTCTAACTATCAATGATAGTACCCTTATATTAATAAGGGGTTGGGGACAACCACCAAAAAAAGATGAAAAAAATAACAAATAAACAGCAATAAAAATAGAAAATTCTGAAATTGATGAAGTTGAGAACTTGATAACTAATAAAAGCTACCATTGTCTCTTTATGAACACCAGAAAGTGTTCAGTTACCACACGTTTCATATGTTTATCCGTCTGTTTAACCTATAGCATCAGGCAGAATTAGAGTGAAATAGCATCACTCGTTTTAAAGTTCTGTGCTGCTGTGCATCTGCTGGTGGAAGGGAACTGGGTCAGCAGCCTACACACTTGCTTTCCCCCAGGCCCAAGTAATGGAGGGCAGAGGTCAGGCGTCAAACCCAGACTGCTAAGAGAGAGATGTGACCGCATGTGTTAGGCTGTAATCATGCGTGAGGGAGTTCGTGGTGAAGTGGGTAAAGGCGCATAATCTAATCACCGTACTACATTGTCATTTTTGCATGGTAATAACTTCTGAGGTAGGTTTTGAAATATTCTTGATGCAAAGGAAAGAGACTGGTAGGAAAGCTCCAAGCACACAGTGGAATGAAGAGAGTAGTTCAAAAGTCAGCTTGCTGCAAGGTTACCATGTCCCAATACCAGTTAACATACAATGTATTGTGTAGCCATAGAAGCAGGTAAAAGAAACAGAGTGAGAAGTAAAAGAGGTGAGGTGAGGTGAGGTGGATTTCCTGCCCAGTGTTTATATCCCTCCCACCTCCCACTCTCATTCTTAAAGTCTGAGAGAGCCAGCAGCAGACTAGAAGAAACAGATAGCGAGGCATAGTGCAAATGGAAAAATCTTCCCTGCTTTTATGATCCCCCAGTGCCTTATGGGTATGTGCAGTTCGGAACACTCTCTTCTTTATGGCTGCACAAATAAAGATGGTAATAGCAGTCGTAACGCAAAGGCTTGTGTTGGTGTACGCGCTGCAGGTCACCTCGATCGGTTACTGCAGGAAGATCAGCAGGAGTTGCTGAACTGATACAGTGAGAAGAAAATGCAAGAAGGAATTAATTTGGGAAGAATGTTTCGACGGCCGTACAGCATGTACTCTTTGTAAATGGTGACATAGTGTACTCTAGCGCCACTGCACCTATACTGGGTCACACCCCAGCACACTGGCAACACTGGGTTCTGATAGGCCAGCTTCAAAAGAGGGAGGGAGCCCCCCAATGTACCGTTTCAGACTGAAGATAAAAACAGGGCAGAAAAAGGCACACAGTATAAGGAAAATAAGGCTTTTTTTTAATGTTGAGGTGTATTTTAAGAGAAAGCAAGAATAATGGAGGAAGGTGCGCACTCTTCTGGCTCACTTTTTGTCCAGGCTGTGTCCCGCTTGTCCTGGCCATTATTCTTTTACAGCATTAGGTTTAAATGCTTTCTTGGCTCTTCTTCCTGATTGGTTCATTCTTTATGTTCATGTAAAATTGATTAAGTAGTAAATTAGCAATGCTGATCATCTTCAGTCCGTGTTCTCAGGGACTGCTTTAACCCTGTTTACAAGTCCGTTCTTTATATACCATTAAACTGATACGTTAATGAACATCAGACAGCAACACTCGCCTGCTGAAAGAGCTTACCAGCCAATGGGAGAGCTTGCTTTTTTTTTTTTTTATCTGTCTATGTCTGTCATTTCAGAATTATTTTTGTTATTACAGCATCATTGTCTGTCTCTTCCTCCCTCACATCCAGGTCAGAAGACAGACTACTGCCTTGCCAGGTATGTCTTGTGGACTAAAAATCTTGAAACAAGCACAGTCACAGACCGTTTCAGGACCTTTGTAAGATAAGGATCTTGTCTAGACAAAATCATGATTTATTCAAAACAACGGCTGGAGAGTCCATTCCAAAGTGTTGATGGCAAATGGCCCAAAATATTTTTTTTATATTATTACCATTATTATTGTTTGTGTCCCAGGGTAGACTCTGGTCTAATGGCTACAGATTGAGTGTGTTTGTAGGCCTCTATGGCAAAATGAGAGTAATTTGGGCTGAAAATGGTAGTCCTTATATAATGATAGAGCGTGCTCTCTCTCTCTCTCTCTCTCTCTCTCTCTCTCTCTCTCTCACACACACACACATCAGTGGACAGAAGAACTCGACTGTGCGGAAGCAGGTAATTTCCATCTCCCCTGTGAGATTGTGTGTGTGTGTGTTTGCATGAGCCCCTCCACCAAACTTACCGTGTTATGCCCACTCAGTTCACGTGTATGCATTTTTTTTTATTTTTACTTCTTTCATTTCTTCAAATATATAGTAAAAACATGAAATGCTACTTTATGCAAAAACAGCTACATCTCCTCTTCTACTGCAAGTAGTATTAGAAGCCTGTTACCATGAAAACAATCCCCAGAGACCTGCTCACTAGTGCTATCCTAGAGGGAACTGGCGTGTTAGGCATTCTCTGGGCCCATGTCCAGCTCCTTCCCCATCTTTTTTGCTCTCGTTGCTTCCTATATTCATCCTCCAGACCTGCTGGATAAATTTAGCATGCCCCTATTTCCACATAAAACTCATGCCTGTATGAGGCATTCCATCCAACAGAGGAGAAAGAATAAACAAAAAACGTCCAGTAAAAATCAGTGATCCACTCGCTTTGTTTTTATCTGTCCGGTGTTCCTGTTGCCTTGTTCTGAGGAGCTATAATAAAATAAAAGATTTTTATCTGGACATTAAGCATTTACCTAATGTTACCAAACACAAAAGCATGAAAAATACAATTCTTTTCAGTTTTATATTTCAAAATCTTGTTGAACCTCTCCTCATGAAATCCCAGAACAGCTTCTTGTTAAAAAGGTGGAACTCGTTAAGCTGAATCAGTTGTGCTGCTGATGGAGCTTCACACTTTTCTGTGTGATGGCTGCATTAAGGATCTGGATCTGGAATCAACTGAACTAGGCCTGCATTCTTCAAAATGGCTCATAACTTACAAATGGACAAGATTCTGACTGTATTTATTCTGATTATACAGTCTGATTATATATATTCTGATTAATCTGATATATTTCGTTGGCAGCGGTGGCCTAGTGGTTAGGGCGTTAGCAGCATGATCAGAGGCTTGGGGGTTCAAACCCCTTCCCAATAGGTTGCCCCGAGGTACCCTTGAGGTGCCGTCCCCGTCACTGCTCCCCGGGCGCTTTTAATAGCTGCACGGTGTTTGTGTGCATGGGTTAAATGCAGAGGTCCAATTTCATTGTGGTTCACTGTGTGCTGTGCTGTGACCTTGCAATGACAAGGGTTTTCACTTTCATATGTATGTATTAGATTTTCAGCTTTTGTTGTACATCTAAACACGAAAATTAACGAGAGCACAGTGCCTTGCGTACCTGACAATCTGACCGCCCATTATTTCAAGTGAGTGAAAGTATTTGAACAGAACGTCCATCCATCCATCCATCCATCCATCCATCCATTACCTGCCGCTTGTCCCAAATGGGGTCGCGGGGGAGTGCTGGCGTCCAACCCAGCGCACACAGGGCGAGGACAGGGGACGCACCCTGGACAGGTCGCCAGCCTATCGCAGGGAGGAGCGGAATGGGGACGGTACCTTGCTCAAGGGCACCTCAGGGCAACCTATTGGGAAGGGGTTTGAACCCCCGATCATCCGATCATGTGGCTAACACCCTAACCACTAGGCCACCACTGCCCCTCTGAACAGAATGTGTTAAAGTAAATTAAATAATTGACTTTAAAATTTTAAGTTGTCACTTTCACAAATATATGACACTTAATATTGAGTTGCATATTCCTCGCTTGCAAAAAGTGCATTTATTCTGCGACCCCTGACTTTACCAAATTTTTGGTTTCTATGGAGATGGCTTTCCAAGCTTTTAATACAGCATCTTTCAGCTGTTGTTTACTGGGTGTTTTTCACTTCAGTCTTTTCTTTTTAATATATGGAATGTATGATCAGTTGGCGAAGGTTGGCCTGTCTTAAATTTTCAGCTTGGCAGTTTGTTTGGGGTCATTGCCTTTGAGCATGATCAGGTTCTTTCTATATAGTATGAGTGAATTTCTCAGCAAATTGTTTCTGCAGAATTATTTTGCTGCTACTCTCATGAGTCAGCATTACTTTACTTTCTTTCTCCAAACTTTGGCCTATCCATCACTTGGGTATAGATTCATCTTTGTCCTATCAGTGCATTAAACATCTTCCAGTACTTTTGCTCACTTAAAAAACTAGGGTGGTTTGGATAGAGGTACTAACTTGTGTTGTTGTAAATAACAGCAATTAAAAGTTGAATTTTTATTTTTTTATTGCACCATCTTATACTCTCAGTCCCAAATATCTTCAGTGCATAGCAAAAAAAAAAAAAAGAACTGGCCTTGCTGTCCCAGTGTTTGGGGTGTGTGTGTGTGTGTGTGTGTGTGTGTGCACATGGATGTGTGTATTTAATTACAGGTTTTGTCAAAAAAAAAACGGCTGAATGTTTTGCCATTGCAAACAGCAGACGGATCATTACTGATTAAGATTCGAATCAAGTAGCTGAGCGTAAAGTAGTTGTTGTTACAGCCTTTGTGTGTATGTGCATGATTGCCACCCAGCCAAACGCAGCGCCTCTATCGTGGCCCAAATTCCACCTCGCTCAGCCATTTCCGCTTCACTCAGACAAACAAAAGAAAGCGGTGAAAGAAGCTGTCTCCTAGCAACCGCCATGTTCCATAGCCCCTCTCTCCCCAATGGCACCCAGCGTGCGGAGTTTTTTCCTGTCCTGTCTTATGCCTCCTTCCATGTTGCTAATATTGTTACATGTACCCTTGGTCATAAAGATTTATCTGAGCATTCTGGTATCTTAACTCCAACCCTTATCCTATTGCTTTTTTAAATGTTTTCTTTCTCTCACTTTCTTTCCTTTTTTCCTCTGGTAGGACTGCAGCCAAGTCATTCCTCTGATGGTGGAGAGCTGTATCCGCTTTATCAGCCGACACGGTAAGATCTCCCTCCCTCTCTCTTCCTTTCTCACTCGCTCATGGATGTGGATTAAGCCCAATCTTGCCTTACATTCACCTTGAACTTCGTACCCACTGTTATGATATTTAACAACATGTGCACTCAAGTTCATCAGTAGTCCATTAGATCTTGAGTAGATATTTTAATTTTAGTCACTGACTCAATCCTCTGTATGATTGACATTTATGACACTGGTGGTCTAGTGTTAAAACCCCTGGATCGGAAGGTTGTGGGTTCATATTCTTGATCAATAGATTGCCCTGAGGTACCCTTGAGCAAGGTATCGTCCCCATCACTGCTCCCTGGGTGCTGAATTTAGCTGCCCCATGCTCACTGTGTTCACTGTGTGCTGTGCTATGTTTCATAGCAGCCAATAGCCACTTTCATTTGACTGCCTTTATCTAATCCCTCTTGTTACTGCACTGCTTTTATTCAAATGAGGATGTGAGTTTGCCTTTTCAAACATTAGCATCTATAAGAAAGCACCTTAAAATGAATCTGAATCGACATAAAGATCCAAGGTGAAGGTTTAGCCTTTCCTACAGTTAAAATATTATTTTTTTATTTTATTTTTTTTTGATGGAAGATCTGAAAAATAACATGGTGTCACTCTGTCTACAGGCATGCATCATGAGGGCATCTTCAGGGTGTCTGGCTCACAAGTGGAAGTGAATGACATAAAGAACGCCTTTGAAAGAGGTAAGACAATCTAATGTCATACGATCCCACCTTTTTAATCCTTTGCTTTCATTACTGTTCTACAGTATGAAATGAACAACTCGCTGTGTTTTTATTTGCCAAAATGATCACCAGCTCTTACTTTGCTGTCATATACCCCACTCCTCTGTTAACTCTTCTTCCTTTCTTTCTTTCTTTCTTCCTCCCTCTCTCAGGTGAGGATCCATTAGCTGGAGATCAGAACGATCATGACATGGACTCCATTGCAGGTGTCCTCAAGCTCTACTTCAGAGGACTGGAAAATGCTCTTTTCCCGAAGGAAGTCTTCCATGACCTCATGTCCTGTGTCTGTGAGTGAGCCATATACACACTTGACCATCCCCGCCTTTACACTACACTTCCTCAGCTTTCATCACTTCCCGTGCTTTTTGGGCTAGAATTACACATTTTCCCTGCACAGAAATATTTAGCAAGCATGTGTGTGCTGGAATAAAGATATTATGGGGTGTACTTTTGTTTTGACTTAGTCTTCCAGGCATTATTTTACTATTTTAGTAATAAAACTAGATATACTGCACCATCTTATTGTGTTCTCACAGCCATGGAGAGCCTTCTGGAGAGAGCAGCTCATATCCGCAAGGTCCTGCTCACACTGTCCAGCAACACTCTGGTCATCATGAGATACCTGTTTGCTTTCCTCAACCAGTAAGTGTCGATTTTGAACCAGATTTAATCTGAGTGATGATTATTTTATATGTTATAAAGATATTACTCTTCTTTCCATTCCTAGGCCCAAATTGAAAAGCTGTAAGTGATTTGGGCCAGTCAAAAGCTAGTTTTTACATTTCTTTATTTTAACTGTAAAATAAATACTTTGAAATCAAATCAGAGTTGAATGTCAGCGCATTATGCAAATGTTAATGGTCCCCAAAGAACTGCACTGAATGTTACTGAACAAAGCTGTTAGTCCGTTCATGTCTGTTATTTATCAGGAGGTGAAGCCAGAGCTCTGTTTCATTGGGATCATTAAATTCACTGAGCTTTTTCATGGTAGATCTTACCTAATCTTAGTCTCACTTTTCCAACAGTAAATGCAATGTGCCTTCTAAAATGATCTTTTTACAAGACCTATTTAATATAAGGTTTACTTCGGACATCTTGGGGAAAAAAATGGAAACCAGGTTGAAGCTCTGGTCTTCTTGTAATGTTTCCAACCTTTCCCTGCTTTTCTGCATTTGGATGTGTTTTTTCTTTACTCATCTATGCAGTCTTTTTTGAAAGCCCCTCCAGACCACAATATGGTTTTGCTTTTTTGCCTCTTTTTTGGCTGATGGTATGTCTGTGCGTATGTGTGTATGGTTTCTCCCTGCTGACAGTAGGCCTTCCAAGCCAGATATCAAAACTAGGGAAGGATTGGGGTCAGGGGAATGGTGTGGCCATCAGGTTGCTGTTATTGCTCCCATGCTGGTCATCTGTTAGTCCTAGCTGAACGACCTCTCTGTTCACTCCAATGGTGATGGATATTTCCATTGCCTTAAATGTCCATAGAGCAGCCAGAATGAGTCTTAAGCTTTGCTTATATTTCTTTTTGTTTACTCTGGTTGGTAGGGCTACGCTGTCGTTTAGTAACTAGAATAATTTGAAAATGGTAATGTCTGTCATAATAGAACTGATCTCACCGAAGTCTTTGATGTGCAAACACACTTTCGATCAAACACTGAGCGTGTCCTTGTGTTCAGGAAACACCCTTACCAATCCCAGTAATTACCATTATTCAACAAAGAAAAACATCCATAAATTAGTAATGAAGTGAAAGTGACTATTTGTCATTGTGAAATACTGCACACAGTGAAACACGACGAAATGCTACCTCTACTTTTCACCCTTGCACACAGTGCAGCAGGGGCAGCTATTGAAAGTGCCCAGGGAGCAGTGATGGGGAAGGTACCTTGCTCAAGGCTGCCTCAGGGCAGCCCCTAGGTGTGAATGTATGGTTCAGTGTGTTTGTGTGCTTGCACTGTGATGGACTAGCCCCCTTTCATGGTGTTTGTGAGAGATGGGTCGCATACCTGCACCGCTCACAACCCTAATCAGGAAAAGCAGCTATGAAAATGAGTGAGGGAGTGTCTACTGATTGAATTAATAACCTGTCAGTCTAGCTGTCCTATTTATCTTATCAATTTATCTCTCTTTCACTTGCAGTCTGTCCCAGTACAGTGAGGACAACATGATGGACCCCTATAACCTAGCTATCTGCTTTGGCCCCACGCTAATGTCAGTTCCTGAAGGCCATGACCAGGTCTCTTGCCAAGCCCATGTGAACGAGCTAATCAAGACCATCATCATCCACCATGACAGTATCTTTCCCGGGCCCCGTGAGCTAGAGGGCCCCATCTACGAACGTGTAGGTGTAGCAGAAGAATACTGGTAAGCACTGTTGTACATTCGGACATTTGCCCTCCCAATAGCAGGGTGCAAAAATGCATATTGTAGTTTAATTCATTAATGCATACATTTTTTGTAATGCTATGGAAAACATCAGAGTTGCACTTCTTAATTTAAAATATTTTTATATTATGCAGCACTTCTTTCTATAATGCCTGAAATCAGTGTGTGGCTTAGCTTGGTTTGATTAAAAACAGGGTGGATTAATTCATAGTGAAATGCATTCAAAAGATGAAAGCACAGCATGATACCCATGAGCCCTAGAAAAAGCCATATCCATTTAAAAATGATCTCTAACACTGATCCCACACACTGTATGGGGGAAGTTTCTGGTCAAGAACCCAGTTTTAGCTATCAACCTCAGTGTGTCTGTCCTCTCATTCCCACTAAATGTTCTTGCTGAGATTTTGCATTAATGGAGACCACTACTGCATTTTCTGGCCTCTTACTTTTTTATTTAGGAGCATTCTTTAAAAAGGTCATCCTTTCAGCCGGAGACCACGCGCTAAGGGGACAGACCTTGCTGCTTTTTATTGCTGGTTTGTTGGTGTGCACTAGAATATGGGCTCAAAGTACTGACTCATGATTGTAAGAACATCACATGAGAGATCCGTTTAAGATGCTATTGAGGGGATTTTCCAGTTTTTGAGAAAGTGAGGTGTAAACTGGGACTAGTGTAAGGTGAGACTTAGTATTCAGATATATACCTTGTCTATACTATCTGCCTAGATTACAAAAATACAAAGATGTACCAAACCAAAGGCCCCAAGACATTTTGAAGCAGGTCTAAAAGCAAGATACTGTTGAATAGGATTAGCTTCACAGCTATGCTTTATGAACTCAAACGGATTGCTATACTGTCCTGCCCACAAACACAGTCCACAGCTAGGATGTGCTACCTAGCTAACACAAGACAACGTGCAAAACAAAAGAAATTTCTCAAAAAAGAAACGTGTCATTAGGTTAGAATTGTGACAGGCCTTTATGGAGAATCAGTGCTCGAAAATAATTTTTTTTTTTTTTTGTAAACTTGGATGTTCTCCTGCATGTCATGGTTTTTAAAAATATGATATGACTTTCTTTGTTGTATCAAGGGAGTTGTCCATGGTGGAGAGTTTTCTTGTCGTCCAGTTCACCCTCATTGCTTTTTTCATCGGCCGTGTAGGAGTAGGTTCAGTCTAGAATGACTGGCTATGCTGGACCAGGCTTTGATGCTCTTATCTGGGTCCTACTTCCCTTTTCACTTCAAAGCAACAAGAACAGAAAGTTGTTTTAGAGAGAGATTAAAACAGAACCACTGTAGGTCATGAATGCCTCACAGTAACCACCCCCTAGAAATGTCCTGGACCGTGTCCCTGAGGGATTTTCCCTTGGCATTTACCAGAACGTTCTCCTTTTCCTCTTCTCATCGTGGCTAAAGCTTTGATAATCATTTTGCACAAATGAAAGTGATTTAAAGAAGTTCATTCAGCGCGATCTTAAGTCCGAATATTTGCTGATGTTCATGACTTTCTGATTATACTAAGTTTTGACTGAGGTTTCTCTCCTTGTCTCTTGGCTTTACCAACAACACAGTGATAGTTCACACAATGAGCCTCCTCTAGTGGACGAACCAGCTCCCGACACTGTCTCGGAGATCCACAACAGCGATGATGGTGGGTAATCAGATAAGTCATATGAGCTTTTTAAGCTTTATGCTAATTCCAGCTCCCAACATCTGTAAACTACTTGCACAAATTCTAATCTATCCTGAAATAAACCAAAAATAACCTGTTTAGAATATTTGGCACACAGCCAGGCTTTAATATGAGTATTATAGCCATGTATGGGGTCAGTTTTTTAAATACGTTTTTATTGCGTGCCACCAGTAGCAGTAAAGTTCGATATTTGTTTTCTATATGAAATAAACCTAATTCATACATAACACACAAATTGAAGTACAGGAAGTGGTCATTACAGAGTTATGTAATTCTAAATGTATCTTCAGGTATTTTTATTTCATACGTACACACAAAATGCTGTGAAAGTGATTTGCTCTTTTATGATTTGCAACCTTGGTTTATTCGTCCCAGTAAATTGTTTCTGATCAAGAGATTTATCAAAAGATACTGTTAATTTTTTCTTAAATTTTTTTTATTTTTTTATTTTTTTATTATTATTATTCAGTCATGTTGAAAGGTTTTGCCCTTAGTCATGAGGGTAGGCTTTCCCATTCCTGCCCCTCCAGACTTTCCACTGTTCCATGTTTTCTCCATTTGGAGGTGATAGCTCTCACAGTGGTTCCAAAGTTTTAAGATTTTTTTTCTTTTGATTGAAAGATTTTGAATGTTTTTCTGCCCTTTACGCTTCTGCAAACACCCCCATATGTGCTCTGTTATTGAAAAGGCTTTCCAGACCCCCGTCTGTCCAATAATCTGCACGGCTACTGCAACCTCAGCCTGTTGATAAAGTGTATGTGCTTTAACTTGCCTGGCTTCTTCAGCAATAACCCTTGCTGTCTTCTTCTTTCTCCCTGGCCCTTTCCTACCTCTCTTTTTTGTGCCCTGTCTTCCTCTTTGGTCCATTTCTCCTTCAAATGTATAAATGGAATCTGAAATCCAGGCCCATTGAACATTTCAGAGTCAGACCCCATCGAGGCAATTGCACGGTTCGACTACTCGGGGCGTACCAACCGTGAGCTCTCCTTCAAGAAGGGTGCATCCCTGCTGCTGTACCATCGCGCCTCAGATGACTGGTGGGAGGGTCGTCACAATGGCGCTGAAGGCCTGGTGCCCCACCAGTACATTGTGCTTCAAGACACGTATGCAATTTGGTTCTATTTCTTCCAGAAGAAATTTGAGTTTTGATTTAAAGAATTACTTATTGGACTAATTATTAATAAGTCATGATGGTTTTGTTTTTGGTAATGGCTTCCGTAGTATTTATATATGTTTATATATATAAGTAATCTATATTAATATCAAATATCACAATTTCTCTGCATAGTTAGCATAGTGTGCCACAATGCGACTCCTGCTTTTGTGTTTCAGGGCCGATGGTTATACAGGTAGAGGCAGTCCCAAAGCTGACCTGGATACATCCAATGAGACGGTAGAAGAGAAGGTGTCTACTAGAGGCAGTGCCAGTTCTCCCACTGGAGGACATGTAGCAGACATTTACCTGGCCAACCTCAACAAGTAAGGCTCTCTTCACGCTATATACTGGATGTGTGTTTGTATTTTCAAAACATCAATGCTCGTGCAACACAAGAAAAAGACTATCTGCATTTAGTAACATATTGTGTATATATCATATTGTAGTATATTGTCATATGTTAAAACTTCAGTATACATGCAGTATAACCCTCGCTGGCACTGGGTTCATTTTTGGCTTTCAGTACTGCTAGAAACATTCCTCAGGCCTTTTGAGTACAGTGAACTCATTGTTGTATAAGAAACCAGTTTGAGACGATTTGAGTTTTGTGACAAAGTACTTTATCTGTGGAAAGTAGAAGATGAGTCCACTGCACTCATGATGGGATGGAGACCAGAAGCAATATTTGGGTACGCTGTGATATTTGCATGATGGTCATTTGGTAGAAAGGGGCCCAAAGCGTGCTAAGAAAAAGAACAAGCCTGAACCATTGATAAAAGGCATGAAGGATCTGTGCAGAACTCGAACCCTACCATCCGAATGTCGCAGCAGAAATGAGATTCATCATATCAGACAAAGTTTTCCAATCTTCAAATTCGGTGAGCCTGCGTGAAACCTCATCTGCGTACTTCAGTTGTAACGAGTGTTTACTTGAGTTTCTGTCCCCTTTCAATCAGCTTAAACCAGTCTGGACATTCTCATCTGGCCTTTTTAGTCAACAAGGCATTTTCACCCAGAGAACGGCTCGCTGAATATTTTTCCTTTTCCAGACCATAGATCAGCTGCTTCTGAAATGCTCCCAACAATCGTGCCACCTTCAAAGTCAATTAGGTCACCTTTCTTTAGCATTTGGATGCTTGATTTGAAGTGAAAGTGACTCGCCATTGTGAAACAGCACAGCACACAGTGAGACACAACGAAATTAGACCTCACCAATATACACACATGCAGCAGGGGGTAGCTATTTAATGTGCCCTGGGAGCAGTGATTGGGATGGTACCTTGCTCAAGGGTACCTCAGGGCAACCTACTGATCTGTGATTCAAACCCATGACCTTCAGATCCCAGGGACTAATCCTTAACCACTAGGCCAGCGCTGCCCCCCTCAGCCCCTTCAGACCCTTCATTTGACTTTGACTGTCTTCATGTCCTGTAATTGCTTGATTAAGTATTTGCTTTAACAAGCAGCATTTAACTTGAATTCATTCAAAATGGGGCAGTGGTGGCCTAGTGGTTAGGGTGTTGGCCACGTGATCGGAGGATCGGGGGTTCGAACCCCTTCCCAATAGGTTGCCCTGAGGTGCCCTTGAGCAAGGTGCCGTCCCCGTCCCGCTCCTCCCTGCGATGGGCTAGCGATCTGTCCAGGGTGCGTCCCCCGTCCTCGCCCTGTGTGCGCTGGATTGGACACCAGCACTCCCCCGCGACCCCGTTTGGGACAAGTGGCAGATAATGGATGGATTCATTCAAAATGTTGCTGTATTAAATTTTCCAGAATGGTTGCAAATTGTATCTGCTAGGCTATTAGAAATTCCTAAATCAGATATTCTTATTTATTAACAAGCTATCATAAATACATCGAGCAGGACAGTAATATTAATTAGTAAAAAATATCTTTGTGCATTGTTTACTCATCCATTCTACATCATTAACTCAGCAGGAAAACTGTCATGGCTCCCTCTGTACATGACCCCTTTCTTTTCTTCTGGTCCGTGAATTGGAATATTTATCTAAAACAATCTAATGTAATTAAATGTAGGCGAGAACTTGCAAAGAAGAACTGTGAACAATTCTTGTAATGCAACTATGCTTATTCGAATGTGCTCAACTGCTCTGTTCTTTCTTATGCTTTTGATTACAGGTTGAGAAAGCGCCCTGAGGCAACTGGTATCCGTAGAACATTTCGGCCAGTGGAACCCCCAGGTGAGGCCTCATTTGGAGCTGTTGGGGGTCTGAGGGCCACGTCCATGCCCATTGGAGGAGTTCCAAAAGAAGGCCCGGACAAGCGGCCAGTGAGTGCTCACGGCGTCCTCAACTCCATCACCCGCCATTCTTCTCTGAAGACCAAGGTAGAAAGTCCCCAGTTCCGCAAAACTGCCCCTGCTGGGCGCTCTAAGAGCTTTAGCAACCACCGCCCACTGGACCCTGAGGTCATCGCCCAGGTAGATCACAGCTCCCAGGTAAACATCCAGCGATTCAGAAATTCCTGCTCTTGACTAAACAGCCTGAGAGATTAATTTTTTATTCTAATGTCTCTTTTTCAAACATGAATGAGGACCATCTGCTGTCATTTCTTTTAAAAAAGAACAAAGAAAGATGCAACAAACATGCATCATTCACTGCTTGCTGTCATCCATTCTTGGAACGGACTTTTTGGTGTGTTATGTTGTAGTTTGGAGAGCATCGCTGATTGGTTGTGTAGGATAGAAAACTAGAATGACAGTTTCTGTTTCTGTTTCTTTTGAAACATCTCTGGCAAGTTGTGCAGCCTTTACAGTAGAGCAATCTGCTGTTTTTAAAAGTTATTTCACGTGTTCAAGGCATTAGTTACAACCTCAACTGCCATGCTAACTTTAATAGCTGACAATCGAACCCAAGTTGCCCACATTCCATACATGTACTTCACCAGAAATCTCTTCTCAAACCACATCCAGCTCTTTATTAGGGCGGAGAAGACACGTCCATGTGGTTTATGCTAAAGTATGACTTACTGTGAACATTACAAATGACACACATTTGAGAAAGTGCCATTTCAGACCATTTAAGTTCTCAGTTTGAGTCATATGGGTGATTTCTGATGTTTGAAATGTAAAGTGAAAAGTGAAAGTGACAACCCTTGTCATTGTGAGGTCGCAGCACAGCAGACAGTGAACCACAACGAAAATGGACCTCTACATTTAACCATGCACACTCAAACACCGTGCAGCAGTGGGCAGCTATTGAAAGCGCCCGGGGAGCAGTGACGGGGACGGCACCTTGCTTAAGGGTACCTCAGAGCAACCTATTGGGAAGGGGTTTGAACCCCCAATCCTCCAATCATGTGCCACCACCCTAACCACTAGGCCACCGCTGCCCTGTAAGCCTTGTAGCTGCAGCACTACAGTTTGGACACTTGGATTTTGTCCAGTCTGGGCTCATCCTTAAGTGGAAAATTGTGTAAATAAATGTTTCATCATGCTTTTTCATCAGAATTGTCCAAACCTAACAGCAGTAAAACGTTTAGCAGCCTAGTCTTTATACTGGGTATCTATTTTTAAAGCATTGACTGGCAAAGTTTCAACATTGCTTCAGCACTTGGAGAAATAGATTAGTCTATCTTTGGCCATATATTACTAAGCCACCTAAGACTTTCACATGAAGAATAAATTTGTAAGTGCAGCTGTGAGAAATTTCAGAAAACATTTAGCCATATGGCAGCTCAGAAACAAAATGAGCAGTAAGAAAGGGAAAATGAAAGTGAAAGTGACTCTTTTCAAAGTGAAAATGATAAGCACAAAGCACACACTGAACCACACAAACGAAATTCCTTCCCTGCATTTAACTCATACACACACATGCAACAGGAAGCAGCAACTTTGGAGCAGTGATGGGGACGGTACCTTGATCAAGGGTACATCAGGGCAGCCTACTAGTGTGATACTCATATCCAAAACCACGAACCCTGATCATCGGCCCTTGTCTCTAACCAACAGGCCACCCCTGCCCTCAGTAGTATACAGTATCAGCAAAAAGCCAGTAATTATCAATGAACTAAAAATGTAAAAATTGTGTTCGCCCAATGACTGCAGCAATGCATCATTTCTCTTAAATTATTAGAGTGAGCAGGCAGGCCCAGGGCCATCCGGTAGCCAGGGCTCTAAATTTCAGCAAAGCCTTCAGTGGGTTTCATTTCAGAAAAGCTTAGGCAGCAATGATGTGTAGCTAATGAAGTAAAACTGTGACTTAAGGCCTTACAGCTCTTTTTGAGTTCATGCAATAGAAAGTTCCCAGCTTCACAGGGTACAATGTTATTTCCAGGCATGATGGATTTGGCCTTCGCCTAGGTGAAATGTGTGCTTGATTTTATTGCCTTAGTCCAGTTCTGCTGCCATCCCTCTGTGCCATCTTCCCCTTGAGAAATGCTGAAATGGACTCCAGCTCAATGGGCTAAAGTAGAACATTTGAGGAGTAATTTCATGGCCGGCTGGAGGTACTCGGTCAATCTGGCTGAGGGCGGCAATTCATTTGATGTGGCATTCTGCTGCATGGAACTCTGGGAGTTGTTGAGATACTTTATATGGGATCCTCCATGTAGACTGCTTAGACAGCAGACTGCAGGAGACAATAGAGATGAGTCTTAAATTTGTATGGTACTGGCTAAAGGTAAGGTCGTTTGAGGGCAGGCATGGCAGTTCAGGGTGACACTCTAAAAGTGATCATTTTATTGAAATTTTATTACAGTTCATTTTTAACTTTAAACATGTTAAGTGGCTATTTTTCATCATAAACACACCACAATGCAATGCTTCCTCAGAATTTAACTACTACACCCAAGTGGAGCAGTAGGCAGTCATATCCAGTGCCTGGGGAGAACGGTACCTTGCTCAGGGGTTATCGCGCTGTAACCTACTGATCCAGGACCCCTCAATCTTAGGGTTCTTGACCACTTGACCACAAGTGGCCTAAAAAAGTCAGGAAGTGTTAACTACCTCTCAAAACATATGAAGGTAAAGGTGGTTAATTGACTAATCATTCTGAAACACAGCGCAGGATAGCAGCCAGGGGGCAGTGATGGGTACAATACCTTGCTCCAGGGTACCTGAGGGAAACCTACTGATCTGGGAATCAAACCCGCAACCTTTTGATTGCACTTGCATGTCTAAATCATCGCACTTATCTCATACTGTCTATAAATATAATCAAAATTCCAAGATTTGCTCTCGTACATACTCTGAAATACCAAGTTGTCCTAAAATAACAAAATGTCCTCAGATTTTCAACAGTTTAATGCTTAAGACATACTTTGCATATTGCTAGTTAGCTGGGTTATGTCCTTCCATTACTCGATAGCTTCCAGCAGCCTGTTTTCTATACTATTTTGTATGTTCTCTCTCTCTCTTTCCCAGGACACTGAGGCTACCATGAGTATGACTCTGAGTGAGCTGCAAGAGCTGGAGAGGCAAAGCAGTGTGAAGCATGCCCCCGATGTAGTGCTGGACACTCTGGAGCAGCTGAAGAGTGGTGGCGCTTCAGAGCCATCAAGTCCACTGCACTCTCGTCTCCTGCGGGAGACTGATTCGTCCCAGCACCCCCTGCAGCGGAGCTCCAGCTCTGCCAGCGACATGCCCTCTACCTTCCGGCCCAGCAAGAGCGTCACCCCCAAGAGCCCTTTGCCCTCAGCTTCTGGGGCGACCAGCCTGTCCTTGTCCACCTCCACCTTCCGAGACAACCGGCCACCAGCCACCAGGCCCAAACCTGTTGTCTTCCCCAAGAGTGGCTCAGCTGGGGGCAGCCCTGCCATGGGCTCCCCAACCACCACCATTCCTCCAACCCCTCCACCTCCTCCACCCCCCACCGATAAGTCTTGCCCAGCTTAACACTTCACAGTTAAGCTTTATCAAATAGGATCCTTCATTGTATCATCTACTAGTCCCTGCTTAATAATGATTCCAAAAGCTCTTAATGGTGGGATTTACTGTTGAACTTTTATTATTGACAGACTCACACTGATATGGAGTGTTTAAAAGTGTGGATGTGAAATATAGTGTTGAGGGTATGAAAGAGAGAGTGCTTTGAGTGAGGTTCACATGTATATACTGAAAGCCTGCCGTGTTTTTTAAGCACTCCTGAAGCCCAAGAAACAAATTTCGGCTGGGACCCACCTTTAAAATCTTCGTTGGATGCCCCCACAGTTGGGAGTGGTGGTGTTTTTTTATTTTTATTTTTAATGGGGAGTGGTTCAGATTGCTTTGGAGAAACAATAGCTGTGAATTACAACTCTTTCTGCTCAAGGACTCTCTCTCTCTCTCTCTCTCTCTCTCTCTCTCTCTCTCTCTCTCGCTCTCTCTCTCGAGGGCTAGACTGTTTATATATGCCAAGAGGAAAGTGGTGAACTTTAGTTTGGGTCACTCCACTAAGAAACCCCATTGGATTGCAGTGGAAGATTGAACTGATGTATATTTATATTCAGCGTCGTAATGAAGTACTGACATTGTGTCCAAGCTGTCGTCAGTTTAAGGGATACTGCTCTCTTCACATATATGTTCTGGGAAGTTCTTGTTTTGAGAAGCCCTTGACTCTCAGTGCTGTCAGATCCCCTCCTTTTCTAAGAATGCCAGCATAGCAATTTTCTTCTATAACATGCTCTTGAACTGAAACACACACGCTAGTATAGACACATACTAATGTTATGCAATATATCTCTTATGGTCGATATTCACCAGTTACAAAATAAAAGCCTACCGTGCTCAAACCTAACCATTTAATCCACTTTCACAATTCCAGAAAGGACCTGGTCTTTAATTTTGCATGATACTGCCAACTTTGCCTCTGTACAGCAAAAACTATAGCAACGTTAACTTGTATGGTCCACGTAGTAAAGCTATGCTGGCTGGGATACCTTCCAATCTGACACCAGATTCAAGCTTTCTGCAATAGTGTTTTCTCCTGGAGTTATAAAAAGAGGGGTAAAAAGAAGCAAAAAGAGGGTCATTTTTTTTCTATACATGAAATAATCATTAGCATAACTGGAAAAAAAAAAAAAAAAGAAATTGCTAAAGTGAGGAATGTCTTGTGAATTTGTCAAACCACTTGATTCATTGTTTTAAGACTGAAGCACAAAAAATGGTCTCCTTATGCCTTTGCCTGGTCTTATTAACAATTCTCATAGGCTCTTTTTCAGCCTTGAGTGTGTAACACGGTAACTGTGTATCTGTATGTTTGTATGTATGTACAGTCTCAACAGCCTAACGGAGGGGAACAAATCAAGCTTTATAAGGGAGTGAGGGAGAATGTCAGATTGATTTGACTAAGAAGAACGCATGCATAAACAGCAGCTGGTTTGCTTCTTATTCACAAAGGGTTTTTGTGAATGGGACAGGTCTAATGTTAAGCCAGGCTGCAGGATGCATTTATTCATTTTCTGAGCCGTTTATCCTAACCTGAGTGACGGGGAGTGCTGGAACTTATCAGTACAAAGACCCCGGACAGGTTGCCAGTCTGATAGAAATCAGGAGGATAATTATGGAACGTCTTAGACAATGTGCTGATCTAGAATCAGCTTTAACTCAATTGTTTCTTAATGAATTGAATTTTATTCACAAGTTGCAAAAACATCCTAGATCAGCACCTAGATTCCGGAAGACTGCACCCACTGGCTGCTTTATCAGAGGCCCCTACACTGTAGGTCCACCTTACAGGAGAGTAAGCCTGTAGTGTGTGAAATGATGATTATACATTGACATGTCAGTGTCACTGCAGTATTAAGGATGGCCTACCAGCCATCTTTGTAACAGGGGTCCCGTGGTCAATAACTCAGCAACTCACTTACCAATGAACGGCCGTTGAAAGGAGCAAAGATTGACATTTATCTATAATTAAGGATGAGCTACAGTCTGTATTTGTATGTCATAAAGTGGCCAGTGAGTGTGAGGTATAAGGTGTTTTTTTTTTTTTTTGTTTGTTTTTTAATGCAGTTCACAGTTTATAGGGACCAGGATCTGACTGGCTTTTAATTGCTTTAGATTAGAGACTTTCGGAGGCAATAACCAATGACTGTTATCTACTTACCTGCACATTCTGCAGCAAACCCCATTGTCTTCCACAGTGGGCTTCTTCTGAGACCTCTAACCTACATTTCTCTCTCGTCACGGCAGAGAATGAACAGGGAGTGGCCAGCTCTACTTACTCCAATACCTGACAATCTAAATCCGTAACTTTTTTTTTTTGTCTTTTCGATATCCATCTACAAGCTGAGCCTCCTGTACTGTCTGCTTATGCATTCTGAGGGTATCAGGAGTGTATGTTTTTATTAGGAGTGTACTATATATTTTTTTTTTCAGAGAAGCCTTAACTGATTTCTGAACATACAAGGATGAGCTGCTCAGTGAAACTCGCCTGTCTTGGCCTTGAAGAGATGGACAAAAGCCAAAATAACATGGGGTGCGTCTAGGTGTTGGAAGAAAAACAAGAGCTGGCCTGTCATTAAAAGCCTTAATGGCACAGATAACGGTGAACACTGGGACGCCTTCTATTCAGGATAAAACACCAGGAAAGAACACGCAGCTTACTGAAGCGTTTTCAAACGTCTGTTTGAGGAAAAACCTTTTCACATTACTTTTTGTGAAATCTTCAATGTGATGTGTCGCAACTCTCTCGAAAGTCTTAACGAGCGATTCTTTTTTTATTCTCGTGAACTCTGATCGGACATTTTTGCGTTCCTAATACCTCAAAAGGCAACTGGAAACGGAGTTGTGTTGGGGGGGAGATTTTTTTTTTAAAAAGGCATTAACATGCATAATGTGTCATTAACTCATGGAAAGTGCTTGGTGGTGTTCTGTTTTAATGTATGATGTCTTTACTGTGCTGTTGGCTGAAGCCTCAGTTTACACTTAATGGTTTTTTTTTTTTGTTTGTTTATTGTTTGTTTGTTTTTTGGCCTTTCCTTCTGTCTGTGATTAAAATCAATCATTATTATGCACTTGAATCTGCATCGTATGTTTCTGAACAGACTGAGGATTTGCTTTTTAAAAAAATCATAACTATTGTTAAATATGTATTTCCTGTCCATTTTAAACAAAACAAGACTGTAAAATGAATTGTCTTGTCAGATATATTTATAGTTGTCCACTTGAGTATGTTATCAGAGGAACCTGTGTTCAGATGTACTTTGTATATACAATAGTGTACATTACAGAGGTACATTCTTTCTCTTTGTTTTTTTTTTTTGTTTTTTTTGGGGTACAGAATTGTACAGTAATAGCAATAGTAGTTTTCTCGCAAATACACCTATAATTCCCTGTGTAGTTCCTGTAGTAAACTTTTTTTTTTTTTTAATAAACCGCTTGCTATACATACACGTGTTTGGGGTGGTTGAAAGATATGAATGAATGTTCTTGAACTTAAAGCTTTGCATAAACGTTTACTGTCCAATGCCAAGATGTGACTGGTCTACTAAAGGCCTTCTCTGTATCTATAATAAACTAGAATGCATTAACCATGATGCGAATAAATGAGGCATGTACTTTATATGGAAGCCGCACCTTCACCGCAGCCGCACCGCAAACAAAGCCGTCACAACACCGATCTGCTTGGTGCTGAATGAAAAACCATTTTCCTCCTGCGTGGGTTTCCTCCGGTTTCCTCCCACCGTTCAAAAACATTTTATTGCCTTTTGTGCCGTGAGAGCTGGGATAGACTCCAGCACCCCCTGCGACCCTAATTAGGACAAGCGGCTAAGAAAATGAGTGAGAGAGAGAGTGAGCATTTTCCATCCTTTCTTGCCACATTTGTGTAGAGTAAGGAATTAAAGCAGAACAAAAGATGGCCATTGAGATTAAAATAATGTTGATTTAATTATGAAGAATGGAAGAGGTTTTAAAGATCATTTATTTTATTATTTAATCAATAAAACATTCTGCAGGTCATTGTTTCTGAAGCCATTCAACATCACGCTTTAATTCAGCTGTGAACTGGGATTACAGGCACTTTAGAATCTGAAGTCTGTTTGGAGAAGAAGGGGGCACAGACCTGCCCAATAAGATCCGAGAACATGCCTCTTTGTGGCCGCTTAATTACTACAAACGTACTTCTCGGGATGTTCCAGCCGGAGGCCACTGGAAAGAAGCACTGAGTGTTGTCCAGGTAAAGTCTTTCACAACGTTTTAAAAACAGATTTCTGCAGGAAAGCACGTTATAGATGCAATTTATGTAAAAAGATAAGTGTCTGGCAGGATTTCTGTCTGCTGAGTTTTCTCCTAACGTGTTAGTGTTCAAATCTGAAAGGTTCTCACTCTAAAGTGCTGTTTATCTTTTAAAAAATCTGGTTATTAGTACTTTTGGTAAAGAAGAACATTATTATGTCAAACACATATAGTATATAAACGCGTATAGTTTTCTAATGAAGTATTATAAGCAACATAGCAATTTTATTATTTCTCAATGCATGAAAACACTCTAAGAAAATGCATTTCATCCTTCGTTTGTTCCAAGAAAAAAAAAAGTATAAATATAAAAACAATCGATCCATCTGTCTAAAAGTGAGGTTTGTCACAATTTATCATACTGCTGATAATGTGCGTGTGTGTGTGTGTGTGTTAGAGGGGTGGTATTTTATATAACAGTATATAATATTTTATATACAGTACTGTGCAAAAGTTTCAGGCAGGTGTGAAAAAATGCTGTAAATAAAGAATGCTTTCAGAAATGGAAGTGTTCATCATTTATTTTCATCAATCAACAAAATGCAGTGAATGAACAAAAGAGAATCTAAATCAAATCAATATTTGGTGTGACCACCCTTTGCCTTCAAAACAGCATCAGTTCTTCTAGGTACACTTGCACAGTTTTTGAAGGAACTCGGCTGGTAGGTTGTTCTGAACATCTTGGAGAACTAACCACAGATCTTCTGTGGATGTAGCTTCCTCACATCCTTCTGTCTCTTCATGTAATCCAGACACACTGGATGATGCTGAGATCAGGGCTCTGTGGGGGCCAGAAGAACTGATGCTGGTTTGAAGGTAAAAGGTAGAAACACCAAATATTGATTTGATTTAGATTTTTCTTTTGTTCGCTCACTTTGCATTTTGTAAATTGATAAAAATAAACAATCATTATTTATATTTCTGAAAGCATTCTTTGTTTACAGCATTTTTTCACACCTGCCTAAAACTTTTGCACAGTACTGTATATTATATTAGTAATATATTATAATATTATAACCCAGCCACTAGGGATGCCAGTGTATTTCTTCATGCTGGTCCCAAGCCCGGGTAAATGGGGAGGGTTATGTCAGGAAGGGCATCCGGTGTAAAACTTTGCCAAGTCAATACGCGGACAATGATACAGAATTCCAGATTACTGGATCGGTCGAGGCCCGGGTTAACAACGACCGCCACCAGTGCTGTTAGGCTACAGGGTGCTGGAGGAAATTGGACTACTGTTGGCCAAAGGAGAAGAAGAAGAAGAAGAAGAAGAAGAGGAGGAAGGCATGTCCAGAGGGAGAAGGAGAGAAAGAAGGAGAGGAGAGTGGAAGTGAGGGTAGGGACTATGAATGTTGGCAGCATGACTGGTAAAGGTAGAGAATTAGCTGATATGATGGAGAGAAGGAAG
This sequence comes from Hepsetus odoe, assembly GCA_017165825.1. Classification (NCBI taxonomy): domain Eukaryota; kingdom Metazoa; phylum Chordata; class Actinopteri; order Characiformes; family Hepsetidae; genus Hepsetus; species Hepsetus odoe. Next base: position 22,859,425 of record CM029371.1, read on the forward strand.
GTTGACATTTTGTGTGTGAGAGACTAGATGGAAGGGTAGTAAGGCCAGGTGTATTGAAGGGGGGTTTAAACTGTTCTACCATGGTGTGGATAGAAGGAGGAATGGAGTAGGTGTTATCCTGAAGGAAGAGTATGTGGAGAGTGTTCTGGAAGTGAAGAGGGTGTCAGGGAGGGTGATGAGTTTGAAGCTGGAAGTTGAAGGTGTGATAATGAATGTTGTTACTGCTTATGCTCCACAAGTTGTGAGATGGAAGAGAAGGAAAAATTCTGGAGTGAGTTAGATGAAGTGATAGAGAGTGTACCCAGGGGAGAGAGAGTGATGATTGGTGCAGATTTTAATGGTCATGTTGGTGAAGGGAACAGAGGTGATGAGGAGGTGATGGGTAGGCATGGTGTCAAGGAGAGGAATGCTGAAGGTCAGATGGTTGTAGATTTTGCCAAAAGGATGGAAATGGCTGTAGTTAATACTTATTTTAAGAAGAGGGAGGAGCACAGGGTGACGTATAAGAGTGGAGGAAGATGCTCACAGGTAGATCTTCTTTGCAGGAGGGTCAGTCTGAAAGAGATTTGAGACTGCAAAGTAGTGACAGGGGAGAGTGTAGCTAAACAGCATAGGATGGTGGTCTGTAGGATGACCTTGGAGGTCAAGAAGAGGAGGAAAGTGAGGGCAGAGTCAAGGATCAAGTGGTGGAAGCTGAAGGAGGAGGACTGCAAGGTGGAATTCAGGCAGGAGTTAACACGGGCACTGGGAGGTGTTGAAGAGCTACTGGATTGTTGGGAAACTACTACAGAAGCGATAAGGCAGACGGCTAGAAAGGTACTTGGTGTGACATCTGGAAGGAAGAAGGAGGAAAAGGAAAACCGAAAATGATGATGTTTGCTGATGATGTTGCAGCGACTGTATACAAAGCACAGAATAAAGTACCTTTCTTAGCTCCTGTTTTGGTCTCACAGAATGAAATGATGTCTAACATGTGTTGAAATATTTTAAATCCTGCTCAGCATACTGCAAGTGACTCAGATGTTGTCTTTCCCCATTCTTTGCAGAAAACAGGTGAGCTGGTGAGCAGCTTGCTCATGGCCAGTTACAGCAGGCCGTATGAGATCCAGATAAGGGAGTCTGAAATGTTGAGAAGGCTGGATTATGTCAATATTATCAAACTCTTTACAGTGGAAGAGGTAGTTATCAGGGCCTTAACGACGTTTTTCCAGTCCCCTTCTGCTGTGTGTGTGTGGGGGGGGGTTGTTACGTGAATGCCTTTATATAATGTGATGTGATGTGATGTAATGTAATGTAATATTCAGTTTATGTTATTTTAACACTTCACTAGGTCCTCCCTCTCCTCTTTTGGTATTTGGACACGAAGGGGTTAAAAGAACCTGCTCGGCTCATGTTGACCAGTAGATGGCGACAAAGCTCGTTTCAGTTTAAAAGTGTCCAAACAAATATTTTGGGTTTCTATGAGCTGTAAAGGGTTTTTTTTTTATGACGCTAATCAATGTGCTATTTCTTTTTAAATTATTTTCCAAAGACTTCCCCAAATCGATCAATATTTAACTGTTTTTCCACGCAAGTCTACAGAGGAAGTTGCTGCTTCTCAAAGCGAAACTCTTTAGTCGGCTGTGTTCCAAACCACCCACACGTTGACTCCACAGCCTGTTTAACCGAGCGCCCCTCCGAGGCTCGTGTACTTGCTGAAGCGCCCTGTTCAGTGTGTCAGGGTGCAGATTGTGACGCAGCCGCTGGTTGTGCGCCTGCACTGCACTCGGAGCTGAGAGGCTACATGGAGCAGAAGCTTCCTATCTACTCCGAGAGAATTCGGCGTAGAGTCCACTCAGCCGAGTTAACGCTTAAAGAAGGTTCGTTTCTCCCACCTTCACTTCTTTATTTCACTTCCGGTTACCTGGGACCCTGACGGGCTGCTGACGCTCGGAGAGAGGAAGGTTTGGGAGTTTGAGCAGAATGTGCTGGTTGTTCCACCGCGGCGCCGAAGAGGAGGAGAGTGTTGACGGGTGAACTGAGGGTGAAGTACGAGTAGGGTTCCTGGGTTTCAGCCGGCTCGTGGAACCTTTTTTTGGCTAGAACCTTTGTTTATCTTGTCACAGGTGCTCCTGAGGAGAGAAGGTGCAGTCAGTCTGCTGCCACTGACAGGAAAGGTGAAGTCCGGTGACTTTTGGCCAGTTTAGTCCTTCCTGAATCACTGACTGAAGTCAAAGGAGTCCTTGATTATTCCTATGATCTGTCTGGATCAACTTACTGGGGCAGACCTGCTCTCAGGGACTGGGATTACGGGTCCCCTGATCAGCAGGTCTCCCTGAGGTTCCCTTGATCAAGGTACCGTTCCCATCACCGCTCCCCGGGCGCTGGATATGCCGACATTTCATTATTGGTTCACAGTTCGCTGCGTTGTCTTCGTAAACTGCCCTTTCACTCAATAGCGAGAGGAAAACACACTTTTGATTCGACGTAAGTTCGACATGAAATAGTCGTCACCCTGCAAACGAACGGCCGTCCCGGTGAGCCGCAGGCACCGCGGTGCACGGGTTACGGAGCGCCGCGTGTCCATAAATCAATGCCGCGCATCTTCAGAGAGTTTAAGATCACCTTTAGAACAAAAGGATGACTTTTAGCTTCTGAAACGAGTGGTGTGTGAATCTGAGCAGTGAAATGAGGCGAAATTTGAAAACATCCACGGAATGTCCTTCTAGATCATCGCTTGAGTCATCCTGAGACGTCCTTTGCTGGAGTAACTCCGTGCTGGAGTAACTCTGTGCTGGAGTAACTCAGCGTTTACCTGGCCTGTTCTATAGGAGCATCATTTGCATTTAAAATGTAAAACAAATATGATCATGGTTAGTCTGCTGACAGAATTGAACATCGGGGCACGTGTTCTCTGTCTAAACCCCACTACCTTCTGTTCGTGGTGTTCACTTGGTTGGCAAGTGTTTCTCAATAACTTTTTCCTGTTTCAGGGCATGAAGAATGCATACGCATGTTATGTGCTGTCAGAAAAGTGCTGACGTGAGTTATGAGTCTGAGGCCTTGCTCTTCCTTGCAGGTATGACCACCATGTTGGCAAGTACAGCAGGCCATATTTGGTCGCAGGAAGACATTCTTGGTCAAGGAGCCACAGCGACTGTCTACAAAGCACGGAATAAAGTACCTTTCTTAGTTCCTGCTTTGGTCTCAAAGAATGAAATGATGTCTAACATGATGACATATATAATATATAATCCTGTACTGCAAGTGACTCAGATGTTGTCTTTCCCCATTCTTTGCAGAAAACAGGTGAGCTGGTTGCAGTGAAGGTTTTCAACATGGCCAGTTACAGGCCGTATGAGATCCAGATAAGGGAGTTTGAAATGATGAGGAAGCTGAATCATGTCAATATTATCAAACTCTTTACAGTGGAGGAGGTAGTTATCAGGGCCTTAACGACGTTTTTCCAGTCCACTTCTGCCGTGTGTGTGTGTGTGTGTGTGTGTGTGTGTGTGTGTGTGTGTGTGTGTGTGTGTGTGGGGTCGGGGGGGTGTTACGTGAATGCCTTTCACTGTCTACTTCTCATATTATTACATTTCCATGACTGACATTAAACTTGACTCAAACTAAATAAACACACAGATGTGATCAACTGATTTTAGAACATAATGGCAGTCATACATTTGCAGTCACCTGTAAAGATTTAGACTAAAATCGCCATTTTGTTTCACTCTGATCAGCCTTTTCTTGTTTTTTGAAAGATGCACAATAATCCAAAGCAGAAGGCTCTGGTGATGGAGTTTTGTTCAGGAGGAAGTTTGCTAAATGCACTGGAGAAGCCTGAGAATGCCTTTGGTCTTCCTGAATCTGAATTCCTCATTGTGCTGCAGTGTGTGGGTAAGAATAATCTAAACTTAAGCTACTTTACAGAGAACTGTAACTTTTAATTAGGGTTGATACTTCAAAATGTTTTCTCTATTGACAATATACATTATTTAATACGTGTTAATTAACAGTACAACAGTCTCAATATAGTATGAGTTCAAGATCACCACGAAATCCCAGCGTGCCTCTTGGTTTTATTGCTCTTTTGGACTCTTTATGAAGGTCCTTGAAAATCTCAGTTTAGCTCTTGACTTGACATCTAGTCTTGGTTAACAATTGCAGTTTATGGCATGAATCATTTACGTCAGAACGGGGTGGTCCATCGAGACATCAAACCAGGCAATATTATGAGACAAGTGGGTGAGGATGGACGCTCGATCTACAAGCTCACAGACTTCGGCGCTGCTCGTGAACTGGAGGACGATGAGAGGTTTCTGTCCATATATGGCACAGAGGAGTACCTGGTGAGTCTAGCATTGCCTTTGCAGGGTAAAAAAAAAACCCTTCAGAGCTTTGCTCTTTGTTTAGCTCTGTTGGACACAATGGGCCTTTTAATTCTTCATATTCATTTTATTTGAAGTCTATTTTTTTAAATCTGCTTATTCCTGTCGCATTATTTATATATATATATATATATATATATATATATATATATAATCTCAAAGACAGATTAAAACTGAGCATCTATAATCTATACCAAATTATTAATACAGTGTTATAAAGACAAAGCAATCCTACACCAGCAGTTATCCTCTGAAACGCTGAAAGATACTTCTCACTGGCTCCTTTTGTGCAGCACCCAGATATGTATGAACGGGGAGTGCTGAAGAAGGCCCAGAATAAGACATATGGAGTGTCGGTTGATCTCTGGAGCATTGGTGTCACCTTTTACCATGTCGCCACTGGCAGTCTGCCTTTCTTACCCTTTGGCGGCCCACGCAAGAACAAGCCGGTCATGTAAGCATTTTATGTGCAGTTACAGGCCTGATCGGGAATGTGCTTCTGATGTCTACAAAACGAATTATATCTTGAAGGCAGAAACTGAGCTGGCAGTATATATGTATGTGTGTATATATATGTGTGTGTGTGTGTATGTGTATATATATATATATAAGCTAAAAAATGGAAAACTTGAACGGCCAAGCCAGTAACACTGAGGAGCAGAGGAGTAAATAAAAGAAAAATGCGTCTTTGTCCCAACCAAAAGAGATATTATTTGGGTGTCAATCACCATCTGATTACAAAATCCAAGATTAGAAACAGGGTTCATGTTCCAGAAGAGATGAATGTGAAATGTGGCCATTGTTTTTAAGAACATAAACACTGCTAAATTTTAATGAATTGTTGAATTATTACTATTCATCATTAATTATCTCTGTTGGTAGGTATAAGATAATAAATGAAAAGCCTCACAGAGCCATTGCTGGCATCCAGAAAGTGGAGGATGGACCTATTGAGTGGAGCTACCAGTTGCCTCATTGCTGCCAGCTTTCAGAGTGAGTGTGAGATGGGCGTGGTGTATTTTTGAGGTTATGTTTTCACAGCTTGACTGGTTGAAAAGAATTTTCTGAAGTCATATTTTGACCCACCAGTCTCACTTTGAATCTACTCTCTCAAGTTATGAATGAAATTCCACAATCTTTTTAATGAATGCCTTATGACTGTCGTACAGGGGGCTGAAGGTGCAGCTGGTGCCAGTGCTGGCCAACATCCTGGAGGCCAACCAGGAGAAGTGCTGGTGCTTCGACCACTTCTTTGCTGCTACCATAGACATCCTTCACCGTGTCAAAATCCATATCTTCTCCCTTCAGCAGGCTACAGCCCACACCATCTACATCCATTTTCACAACACGTCAGTCACCTTTTTTCTTCATTTGCATCATTTTAAATACGCAGACTATAGGCTGTTTAATGTTCATAGGCAGCTGATGGATATCCTTCATGTCATTTTCCCCGTTTACCTTTTAGTTCTATTCTGAAATATTTGTAGGAATCCTGAGAGGATTAGCTTACACATAAGATTCTGTACTTTCTCATTTGTCCACCTTTCTGCTTTAAAAATTGTTTTTGTAATTACAATCTAGAGCTTCAGTCTTCTTTGAAGAGGTTCAGGCACAGACAGGAATTGAACCAGAAGTTCAGCAGTACTTATTTCTGGGCCACACGCTCCCCCTGGAGCCTTGCATGAAAGTGGTCAATCTGCCGCCCACCACTCCAGACCGGCCCATTTTTCTGCTCAGCAGGCGAGCTGAGAAAATCACAGCAATGCCCCCTAGAGAGCGTAAGTCTAAATGAAGCTCATAATAGGGTTCTACTTATGAAAGTCCACCAGTGTTACTGAGATGTTTAAAGCGCTAGTAGAAATATTATATGTGAGCTGCTATATTTAACACACACAAACACACAGACTAACATACCAATGCTCAAGATTTTGGCACTATTATTATTATTTTTTTTTTATTACATAAAAAAAAAAAATGCAATTTAATGCAGATTGAAATAAGAATTTTGCAACAAGATATTCATGGATAAATACCATAATTATCTGTTAATGAAGTCTTCTTGAAAGAAGACTTAAGTTATGTGTTTCGAACTGTGATTGTCACTTTTGAATATGGAACTGAAAATATGTTATGAATATTAATGTTTTTGATTAGGAATGATCAGAGTTTCTTTTTTTATTTTGCTAAATGTGTAGTTCATTACTTGTATGATCAATGAAACTGGACTTGACTATTATATTCAAATAATTTTGTACTTTTATCTGCCATCTTACTGCTTTCACAACATTGTTCACAGACTTTTAAACAGAAATCTCAGCTCATTCTTGAGATACTGCACAGTTTCAAGTCAAGTCCTCTTTAAAAAAGAATAAAATGGAAGGCTAAACTAACTACTAAATCAAAATTGCAAATATGACCATAGCATTTGTTTTTTACACTTGGTAGAGGTCAAGAGGTAGCCATCAGTCTTACTTATCTCTTTCTTGTGTTTTCTAGTCGAGACACCATCCATACCAACGAGGTTTGATGTCGTGGCAGATTATGGGTTTACAAAGGTAAGCAACAAGGCCTCCTTTTTTTTACTGTGTGTTAAAAAAAAAAAAAGAAAGAAAGAAAACAAATATTAATGTGTGGCTACCGTGCATGCTTACATCTTAGACAAAACCTTTTTGTTATTTTCCAAAGACCATGATAGGGTTGATCCACCAGTATCTTCGGATTGCGTGTGTTCTACAGAAGCACAGGGAACTGATCCATCAGGGATTCTATAGCTATATGTGAGTCATATATTGTGAGAGAACAAAACCTTATTTCTCTTAATTGGTAACTTTACTGGAGTAGGAAAAACTTTCTTAATTCTTCTACTGGAGTAGGAAAAACTTTCTTAATTCTTCTTTTTCTTCTTTCGGCCACTCCTGTTTAGGGGTCGCCACAGCAGATCATCTGTTTCCATTTCTTATGGTCCTCTGCATCTTCCTCTCTCAAATCGACCACCTGCATGTCCTCTCTCACAATATCCATAAACCTCCTCTTTGGTCTTCCTCTTCTCCTCTTTCCTGGCAGCTCCATCTTCAACATATTCCAATATAATCCTCGTCTGGGTGGCGGTGGTCCAGTGGTAGGATGCTTGCCTATGGATCTATGGCTCAAGAGTTCCCCGGTTCGAATCCCACCTCTGGCACCACCACCACTGGGTCCCTGAGCAAGACCCTTAACCCTGAGTTGCTTCAGGGGGACTGTCCCTGTAATTAGGGTATGAAAGTCGCTCTGGATAAGAGCGTCTGCTAAATGCCGTAAATGTCTCTTCCCTGGACATGTCCAAACCAATGCAACGTTGGAGGTCTCTAAGACCTCTAACCCTTTGGGGTTATCCCTTAAAAGTTACTCTTTTTAAATCCTGTCCATCCTTTTCACACCAAATGAAACACTTCTTTACTCCAACACCTCCAGCTCCACTTCCTGTCTTTTCGTCAGCGCCACTGCCTCCAGCAATCTTCTTGACCTCTCTTCCACACTCCCCAATACTATGAACTGCTGATCCCAAGTGAAAGTGACTATTATTGTCAATGCGAGGTCACAGCACAGCACACAGTGAACCACAACCAAATCGGACCTCTGCATTTAACCAATGCAAACACCGTGCAGCAGTGGGCAGCTATGAAAGTGCCCTTTCATAAAAGTGCCCAGGGCAACCTACTGGAAAGGGGTTCAAACCCACAGTCTTCTGATCCTGTGACCAACTCCCTAACCACTAGGCCACCGCTGCCCCAGTATTTCAATTCGTTTATCTTTGTCACCTCTGCTTACTTCATCCTAGAGCATTTCTCTCCAGTCTCTTGGAGCTGCTCCCTGCTCTCACTACAGATCACAATATTCTAACATTCTAATTTAATTTTTATAATTTGTACACCTGTGAAATGATGACGATAACCATAATCTAGGAACCGTATTATTGTTCTGTATTCATTTATACTACTATTTTTTTTTTTTTTTGAAGGTCCTTCTCATATCTGTTAATTTTCTCCCCTCATTTCCAGAGAAAATGTGCATATTGAGTGCAATAACACTGCACACAAGATCGCTATGGTGAACATGAAACTGCTCTCCTGCCTGAGCACAGAGGAGAGCTTGCAAACACTGTAAGAAATTATTTTGTAAGATGTCATTTTTAGCAACAGTTGAAAGCCATTTATCTTGCTCTGTTTAATTCACTATGCTGACTATGTTGCACTGTACAGTACAAAAAACAACTGTCTTGGTGAAACTCACTGGCTTCTGTTATTGCAGTCGTTTGTGTTCTTTTAGTAACTGTAACAAAGTATTGAAATTATGGTGTCTTGCAAATCGACTGTTAGGGATACGACACAGATTAGTTTGAAAAATGCTGACGAATTCCTTTAATGGAGCTTCAGTCTTGTCCTACACTGTTTCAATGGCTGAACTTTTGGTTTTTAAAAGCTTTTAAAAACGGCCATTTTAACCAGCAGAGACCGGCTTCAAATTGACATGCCAGATTCTTCAGTCTACAAGATAAATCTTCGACTGGTAAGACACATGCTGGAAGGAGGGGAGAATGGATACTTGAGTCAAGTCAAGTGTTTCAAGTTTATGCTTTTGTTTAGATCCAGGAGAAGCTGCCTGTTTATGGCAGCAGTATCAGAGAGGACCAGAGCAATTTGCAGCATCTACATGTGGAGCTGGCCAAACACTCAGAGGCTCTGGCTGAGGACAAAAGGTTTTTTATCATTAAAGCAAAATTGCATGTAAAAAAGTCACATCTAAATAGACCACAGAGGAATCCTTGCTGAATAAAATAACTGTAAACATCAGACAGATCAAAATAGTCTTAACAGAAAATGGAATATCAATGTTGACTGTAGCATTAAATTTGTGAGCACTGAAGTGAACTGACGTGCTTGTTACAGCCTACAGAAGATGGAGGTCCTTTTGGAGAAGATTGCGGCAATTAATCAGCAATATCGAAGGAACAAGATGGCAGGCAGTGAGTCGATATACTTCTGTATTCTTTAGCATAATATTTCAGATTTAATAGTTAAATTATCAGTGAACTATCAAAAATATCTATTTTTCAATGAGATTGGATTAGAGTACTGAAAATTTATAATTGTGACTGTTGATTTTGTTGGAATTAAGTGCTGTAAAGTTTATTTCATATGATTTTCTGCATTTTTGCCTTTTTGTCATCATTTGAAAATATCTGTCCTTCACATTTTGTGAAGATTCCAAAATGGGTTAATATACAGTGCTGTGCAAAAGTTTTAGGCAGGTGTGAAAAAATGCTGTAAACAAAGAACGCTTTCAGAAATGGAAGTGTTAATCATTTATTTTCATCAATCAACAAAATGCAGTGAATGAACAAAAGAGAATCTAAATCAAATCAATATTTGGTGTGACCACCCTTTGCCTTCAAAACAGCATCAATTCTTCTAGGTACACTCGCACACAGTTTTTGAAGGAACTCGGCTGGTTGGTTGTTCCAAACACGACTGTGTTTTGACCTCCGTGTGACATTGATGATCATCAGTACCTGTTTGGTAAAACTGGTTGATCAGACACCTACTATAATCCTACAGAATCCCTGACTTTGTGCAAGTGTACCTAGAAGAACTGATGCTGGTTTGAAGGCAAAAGGTAGTAACACTGTCCTTGACTGTGTTTTTTAAAAGTGCTTAAAATTTCATGACATTTCATGACAAAATTTGCATTCTATTAATTGTTATGATTTAGTAATACAATAATACAGTGTCAGAACATCATGTTTAACCCCTGTGAAAAATCCCTTTCTTCAGTTTTCACTGGTTGTGAGTGATTGACCCACTTCTGTCAGTGGGAGTGCTGGGAACAGAGTTTGGATAAGTCAGGTTGGCCTGGTTCTGAGATTAGTTCTGCCAGTTGGTGCCACTGCAGGAAAGCCGTGCTACTCAGCTTTATCTAATGGTGCAGAAATGAAAAACTCTAGGCAGCCGTGGAGGCGGCAGAATTGGTCTTGACTATGCACTGAGTGCTGATAACATTAGATATGGTCTATAGAGGCCATTCCAGAGCTTATAGGGATTGGACAGGAAAAAACTGAATCAGTGAGAGAAGCATGCCTGGGATTTTCATGTCAAACCTAATGCTTTCTCCTCTTCTCCAGAGCTCAGCTACAATGATGAGCAGATACACAAGTTTGAAAAGTAAGTAGAAGATAAGCTAGAATGATCTTTTGATGATCCAGTGAAATGATGTTGCGCTGTTTCACAGAACTGCCAATTTGCTTTGCTCCTCATGTAGGATCAACTTGTCAACCTACATTAAGAAGGTAAAGGTGCTGTTTCAAGAGGACTGCCTACAGAAGTATGAAGAGCTCTTAGCTGCAATGGGTTCATGGAGCAGGTGATGATACAGTCCAGTGGTTGCATTCTTCTATGTAACAATATGTAAATTAACTGTACACTAGGTCCAAGTTCAATTTGTCAGCAGATCATGTGGTTCTGTTACATACAGTAGTTGCATTGTAGTCTGTAGTTACTGACTGTTGGCCTGTAAGTTTGATATACTGCCTATATTTGGCAAATTTTACAGCCATATATGATCATAAATGTGTTTGTGTTTTCACAGTGCACTGTATGAAATGCAGTCAAGGTTAGAACGCTTTAGCAGTTTCTTCCTGCAGCTAATTGGGGATCTGCAGATCTGTGAAGGACATCAGACCAAGGTCAGCTATATGCACTCAGTTCGTCTTCCTTCTAAGAACAGGTTTTCCCTTAATGTTTGGACATTTTTCTTTTCTGTACCTTTGTTTAAAATACAAGTCCTGATTAAAACACAATCAAATTAGACAGCTAAAGAGTCTAACATCACAACAAGGAAGAAAAAATGGTGGGGTTTTTTATCAGTTGATATCCATACAGGGTTTTGAGGGAAAATGGTGGAATATTATTAATCATTGGCACACTCGTGATTGTTACCTATTAAGTTTTTTGGCTTTTTTGTAGTAATTGAGAGCAATGTGATTGTTTGTCATTGTGAACACCCAGGACAGTACACAGCACACTACAGCAAAATGCCTTTCTGTATTTAACCCACTTGCAGCTTGCAGCAGGGGGCAGCCATACATATGGTGTCCAGGGAGCACTGCTGGAAACAGTTCCTCAGGGTAACCTTGTCTGGGCCTAGAACCCACAAACATCTGATTAAGGGGCCTAGTCCTTAACCACCAGGCCACTGCTGCCTGAACGTGAGAAAAGTAATATTATCACAATGCCTTCCGTCTCAACTTTACATATCCAAGATGCGAAACGGAGCATAGAGCAAAAGCAGCACTACAGCATGAATTCAGAATCCACTATGAAGTGTCAGGCTGACTGGAGGGACAGGATGGTATTAATCTAATCTCAGGGATTAATCTAAGGGATATTTTGAGTGCTGCTGCTTCTTTTTAGCACAAACTCAAAAAAGAAATTTAGCATTTTGCAGCTCGAAGGCAGAATTTCTACAAAAGCCGGATCCAAAGATTTATTAACATTTGAATATTTTCACTGTTCAAGATATTTACTTAAAAACAAATTTTCATTCATTCTCCTGCAATGATCAAGGAAGACATTTACACAGTGATGTTTCAGGTATTTTAGCTTAAGAATGTAGCTTTTTCTTTATCATTTGATTTTGCTTTTTGAACTTCCAATACTGTCTAATTACAGCTGGATACCTACACTGACTTAAATATTCCCAATTTAAATAACAATTTAAAGTCATTTTGAATAAAGCAGCTTCTGTTTCTTTGTTGAGCAGGTTCTGGAGCAAGTCTTGGTAAGGGGTCCCCACAGACAATCAGGATCAGAGGCCATAGATGGACTGAAGAATAAAGATCATATGATTCTTAAGTAGGTCCCTGGACAACAATATCATCCATCCAGATGTATGCAGATGCCGCTACTAATTCACACAGCTTGTATAATTGCCTAGAAAACCATTGACGGTAGAGTGAGTTTCTCCTGAGCAGCCTCACAAGAGCCTAAGGTGGCCGTGCCCAATGGCTTTGGACAATTCCTTATTTAATTACTTTTTTGAATTGCAGGATGAAGAGACTAAGAGATGAGATGGAGACGGTGGCTCGGGAGCTACAGAGTAACAATCGTATGATAGAAAGGTATAGATCCATTAAATCTGAAAATCCATTTGAAGGTGACTGCTGATATGAGGAACACCCTTTCTATGAACAAAAATTTCACCATCATTACGGTTTTCAAGCTATGAAGCCTCTCACTTTTTTTGTTTGTATGTCAGCGCTAGTGATCAAAGAGGCTTTGCAGTGCCCTTGATTTTTGGAGTCAAACCAGTATCTTTGGTCTTGTATTTTATGCCTTCTTACTGACTTGTTTTCACCTGAAACCATCTTCTGCACTGTGCACTCTAACACAATGCACTGGCCTTTGTTTTCAGTCTTCAAGCATTTAACTTGGAGGAGCCACAACCAAAAAGGCCGTGAGGATCAGAAAGGGGCACAACCTAGTGTCCAAGCTAAGCAACTCCTCTGTAAGTGATCCACACAGTTAAAGTGTATATGCAACAGGGAAATGAAGAAGATGCTGCTTCTCCTTTTCTTTTTACATTTCACCTGATGCAAAAGGGATCAACAACCTAACTTAGGACTTTGCACCAGCCACACCAGCCCTTCTGAATAATCTAGATGTTGACCATTGTAAATGTTGACTAAATACATAAACATGATTTTAGTAGAACATTTCTTCAGCCTTCACAGTTTGCTGAATATTCCCCAGGCACATGTAAAACAGTCCTGTTTAAATGAATAGGTAGCAAATAGGCCCCATATTGGTCTTATTGATTCTGCTTTGAGTTTTGTATAAGGTATGTTGCATTACCATTTGTTTACAGAGCCTATTTAATTATTAAAAAAAAACACAATTACCTCATTTAAATATATATAGTAGCCTGTTAACACTGTTCCAAAACCCTATACATGCAAGTCTATACCGTCTATACAAATACTGTGTGTGTGTGTGTGTGTGTGTGTGTATGTATGTATGTATGTATGTGTGTATATAATATATATACACACACAGTGGTGCCTTGACTTATGAGTTTAATTCGTTCTGTGACAGAGCTCGTAACTCAAATTACTCATATGTCAAATCAGTTTTCCCCATTGAAATGAATTGAAATGCCATTAATCTGTTCCGGACCCTCCAAAAAAACACAGCATTTTTTTTGTTACATGCTTTTAAATATGTGCTTATAAATAACAAATATTGTATAAAAACACAATACAATAGAATGTACTGCAATAAACTGGTTTTATTAAGTATAATGTACTAATGTAATGGAGATCAGACGACTTGAAGCTGATGAAGGTGGAGCAGAAAGGCTGAACTGAATAACTGAATCTTATTCGCTGATTTCTGCCCGTTCGCCACGCCTTCTTCACTTTAATGGGCGGGGTTTTCCATAAAAACCTGTCCAATGTGGTCTGTTTCAGGCGCAGAGTGTAGAAGTGCTGCGCTCGTACTGCCACACCAAGTCGACTACACGCACACCTTGGTCATGTTTTTCGATCATTTCCTTCTTTAATTCAATGCACATGATCCGCTGCTTCTTCTCAGCACTGTCCTTCACACTCACTTTCTTCAGACACATGGTTGGAAAAACTAAGTTTTGCAAAATAACTGCAAGCACAAATGCGAGCACAACACTGATACTTCCACTGTGAGCGAACCGCTTAAAGGGAACGAGTGAGACACTGGATGCTGGGCGGATGTTGTTTACTGCACCTTCTACCGGTGGGTCTCTGAAGCTGCCTCGTAACCCGAATTTTTGCTCTCAACTCAAAGCAAAAGAACGGCCGAGAGACGCTCGCATCTCGAAAAACTTGTTATTGACTCGTAAGTCCAGGTACCACTATAATTTTTTTTTTTCCCTTTTCCTCCATTTCTGTTATTATGTTAGGGGCAGTGGTGGCCTAGTGGTTAGGGAGTTGGCCCAGCATTGGAAGATTGTGGGTTCGATTCCCTCACAAGTAGGTTGCCCTGAGGTACCCTTGAGCAAGGTACCGTCCCCGTCACTGCTCCCCGGGTGCTTTCAATAGCTGCCCACTTCTGCACGTGTTTGTATGCATGGGTTAAAAGCAGAGGTCCAATTTCATTGTGGTTCACGCTTGCTGTGCTGTGACCTCACAATGACAAGGGTTGTCACTTTCACTTTTCACTTTCACTTTATTTTCATGAATTGAAAATACTAATAGGAATGATTCATGATCCAAACCATTAAAATTTCTGAAGGTTTTTTTTTTTTTTTGCCTAAAACTTACTGTGGTGTAAGAATGATTGTGTTCTGACAGCGACGATATGAAAATTAAGCTGCAAACCCTGTGTCTGAAATCAGCATAATGACATATACTAACCTGTTCTGCCAACAGCAGGTTAGCCCCACCCAGTCATGTTGAAGTTATAAAGAGTGTTTCTGCCCTTACCACTTTTTGAATGAGGTGCAATACAGACCAGCCCATTAGAAGAGAGATCATTTTTGTTTATCAGTCTTAAAGTAACCCAGTAAGTTCTTAGAGATCAGTCACACAAAAACCCCCACCGAGCTCGTAAATAGACTTCAGGGGAAAATACAAGAAAAAAGGAACATGTTTCCACTTTAAAACAAAAGACTGGTGTAATACAGGACAAAAGTTGCACGGCTGGTTTTTTGGGGGGAAAAGGGTTTTAGGCCTTCGGGAGGTATGAAAAGAAAACAACAGCTGCCCAGTTCATCCCAAAGAAGGTGGAATATCTCCCGTAGGACAAACTTTATAAAACAATGGGCAGCCTCTACTTTTCCAAACCTAATGAATTCAAAGTTGTAGTTTTTTTTAGAAAGTGATGAATAATGTATAATTTTCAAAGGGATGCTCTATTTTTGGTTTAGCCTTGGGTGTGTTTGTGTGTAGAAGAGAGGACACCACTGTTTCGAGTCTGTGTTTATTGTGGAAGTGAAAGACGTGAAGGGCTGGGTTCCCTCATGCCGCAACAGGCTAGTTTTTTCGAAAAGTTGCAGGGGGAAATCCTGCCTCCTGGAGGGGAACATCTGAGAGATGTGGTCGAGCTGATACAGCGGCCAAGCAGGGGCCATCAGATGGAAAGTTCATGAGCTTTCCTTGTGGTTTGATCGGAAAATATACAACTTATAGAGGGCTCGTTAGCTCAATATTCTGTGGGGCTTCATATCAAACCTGTGAATTACTGAACCACTCCTTTACTCCTCGTCGCAATGACTTTATACAGGTTACGTTCACAGTGGTTCATAAATAGCCTGTGGTCTATTGAATGGGATGATCATTTTGAAATGTGAGTTTTGTTTCTTTTCTGTTTTTTGATAGATATGTATGTATTGATACTGCATTAATTCTATTGCTTTGACTGCCTCTGTCAGGTGTGTATGGTAATCCAAACTTTGTATTTGTATGTTTTTGTATTTCTGTGTCTGTATTATAGGCCTTTGTGAAACAGTGATGTGTAGAATTTGACAGACAAATAAATGTCTTTGTAAAACAGTGAAGTCTCTTTCGTTTATATTGTGTCCCAAGAGATGCTCGCCAGACTCCTCTATTGAAAGCCCACTAGTTCTGTTTTTACTAACCTATGGGTTTTACTTAACCCATTCAACTCTGTTCACTGTGGAATGAGGAAACACTTGACTTTTTTGAAAACCTGGAATTTTCATAATTTCACAATCAAATTAGCTTTTTCTTTTATTTGACAAAAAATGACAGAAAATAAAAATGTAATAGAAGTAATAAAACTCCCTGCTTAGCTGTATACTTTAATTAAATTAAGTTGAACTGAATACATGAGAACCATATGGACATTAACCCCTTGAACCCTGCCTGTTTCTCCATACCTTTATGATAATAAGCTGTATTACGATTCATTTTCTTTTCATTATTAATAAATCTAAAGCATTGTTTTGTGGTTGACGGTAAAAAGGATGGGGGCTTTAAAAGGGACCCTTAATGGGTGATTTACTAAAAAAAAATTAAAAGTTTGATTAAAATTAGCTAATAGATGATAAAATAGAAGAATGCATTAACAGAATGCTCTCTTAAATATTATGCTTTTAGGTGTTTCTAAAACTTCTAACTGTAGATGCCCGTCACTGGTAGTGCCTTCCAGAGTTTTGGTGCATGAAAACAAAAGGCTTCTTGAATCTTTTTTTTTTTGCTTTGTTTTAGGAACCTTCTGTAAAACCGTGTTTGTTGATTTTAATCCTGGTCAGGAGTTTTTCTATCTGGGATCCTGAAATGTATGAAGGTGCCAATCCATTAACACCTTATTGTACAATCTGTTGTAACTGAAGCTAAAGCGGTGGTCTAGTCGGCCACAGGCTTAGAAGATTGTGCGTTCAAACCCCTTACCAGTAGGTTGCCCTGAGGTACCCTTGAGCAAGGTAATGTCCCCGTCACTGCTCCCAGTGACAATGATGAGAATAGTCACTTTCACTTAGAACACATCTTTTATGTTTTTATTCTGACTGGGCTGCAGCATTCTGAACAATCTGAACTCTGTTGATCATGTTTTTCTGTAATACAGTGAACAGCGCATGGCAGTAGTCTATTTATGAGAGGAAAAAAGCATGGACCAGTCCTGCATTGTAAGGAAAGTCCCGAAGTTCTTCACTAAGTGCAGTAAAGCTGATTCAGGGACTAACGATGTGTGGGTACAGTCAAAATGACACCAAGATTTCCAGTTTCCTGTTTTAAATGTTGCATTATCAAATTTTCTCCATTTAATTTTAGAAAATTCATCCAGCAAACGAAATTTGCCAGGCATTTTTTTATTTTACTTGGATGTGTAACATTTGGCGGTATAGAGATTTATTATTCAGTGTCGTTAGCATAGCTATGATAACCAACTCTTCATTCTCTTAACTTTCTAATAATGTGAGCTAATTGAAGTGAAGTGAAAGTGGCTGCTTTGTCATTGTGAAACACCGACAGCACACCGTGAGTGAGACACGATGAAAATCAACCTCTGCTTTTCACCCATACACGCAGTGCAGCAGGGGGAAGCTATTGAAAGCACCCTGGTAGCAGTGATGGGGATGTTACCGTGCTCAAGGGCTCTACTGATCTGGGTTTTGAACCCACAACCATCTGATACTGGAGCCTTTTCCCAAGGCACTAGGCCACTGCTGCCCCATTTGGAGCAATTGGAGCATGTACAAGGGAACTAAAGGGGACCTAATACTGAACCTTGTGAAACACCACATAGAGTATGTTATATTATATAACCATACATATCTTTGGTCCCTGCGATGGGCTGGCGACCTGTCCAGGGTGTGTCCCCGTCCTTCGCCCTGTGTGAGCTGGGATGGTCTCCAGCAAACCCTCCCACCCTCCCCGCAACCCTAATTAGGACAAGCGGCCCAGAAAATGACTGACTGAGTGACTCTTTCTTTGGCAATGCGGTTTCCATGACCTCACCTGAAGCCTGACTGCAACTGACATATATTATTTGCGTTGGGACAGTCATACATATGTGTGAAAATAAATAAATAAATAATGAAAGACTTTCTTTTAAGATTTTACATAACAATGATATGTTTGAGGTTTAAGGTCACTTAATGGAATCACATTAGGTTTTAGTTTGCTTGCTTGCTTGTTTGTTTTTGCCCGTGTCGCCTTGGTCTGATGAAAAAACCATGACTGCTCAAAAAAAGCCCCTCTGGTTGTGACGTAGCTCTAGTGGGCGTGTCTTGCAGTGGTCGGGGGGGTTCCGAGGGGGCGGGGCGCTGAGAGCTCGCGGGCTCTTTAAGAACGCTGTGGGGTTTTTAGTTGCCATTTAAAGACCGTTGGCGCGGCGCGTGCGAGCGTTAAATATACACACACACACACGTATACAAACCCATACACTCGCGCTCCAGCGCTGACAGTCGAGGTGAACGCGTCCATGGCGTCCGTGACGTTGGGGCAGCATCCTCCCCAGCATCTCCTGGAGCGGCGTCTGACGAGCCGCGCGGGCGGGAGGGTTTCGCGGAGGGGCAGCGCGGGGCGGGAGAACGCCAACGCCAACAACAACGGCGGCCTAGCGGACTGCGGCGAGGACGGGGCACTGCAGGGCTGCTGCGCGGACGGGGCACTGCCGGGGGGTCTGCGGCTGCGCGGCGACGTGGTGAGGCGCGCGCGGAGCGAGAAACACCGCAGGGAAGCTTGGTCCATCTTCGGTCCGCCCGAGCCTGAGCCCGAGCCTGAGCCTGGACCCGCCGGACTGGGCCACCTGTTCTGCACGCACACCGTGCTGAGCCGGGACTGGTGCGACGCGTGCGGCAGGACGGTGCGGAGCGCGGCGCGCAGGTGTAAACGTGAGTGAACTCTTCAGCGCCCGCTTCACCTTCCTGCGCGGGTCCCTGGTTTGCTTTTTGCTGTCGTTCTTTGCTCATTCTAGTTTGTAAAGGGCGTGCTTCGTGTTTCCAGGAGAAAACAGGAGGTAGAAATGCAATAAACCACACTTTTATCTGTCTGTTTAGCCTTCATCTGCTGCTCACCGCTCAACACTGTCAAAAGAAGTGTGTGTGTGTGTGTGTGTGTGTGTGAGAGAGGATTTGAGGGCAGTGATTAATTGGATGGGGTTAAACTGAGCAAGGAACTCCTCACAAAGTCCTGCACATGGGACAGTGTTGTCCCCATTTCTGTTTTTCCTGGAGGAGGAGCTTGTTTTGGCAGTTTTGATTCAAGTTCTAACATTGTCCCAGGACCGTTCATCAGAAAAGATCTTCAGCTCCCGGCTGGGAGTTTACAGAGCACAAAGACAAGCAGAAGCTCCCCTGACTCAGAACTACTAGTCTCGGGCGGTTACCCAGTTACAGACTCTACAGGTTCCTCCAGCTTTAGGGAGTTCTGCCTCTGTCTTCTTCGGCTTGCTCACTCGGGGCCCGGACCCGGATTCTGGTTGCTTTGTGATGTGTAAGATTGCTGCAGATTGAGAAAGCACAGGGATATATATATATATATGTGTGTGTGTGTGTGTGTGTGTGTGTGTGTGTGTGTGTTCTATATAATTTATTGATTTATTTATAGGGGGTGGTGTTTAAATTTGTCCTGGATTTTACAGACTGAGTAACTGACACCCCCAAGCTGTTCATCTGTGGAGCTTGAAATGCGGAGGAACTTGCATGATCCAGCTCATTTGGATGATGCTGGTCTGCAGTAACGCTGGCTAATTCTCCTTTCAGTATGCTGAAGTATAAAGGTTGTGGCTTTATCCACGTTGTTCACACCATCTTTCTGTTTGAAGAAGGTGTCTGAAGGGCAGCCGGCTACAGTGAGCATAACTGGAGGCCTTCAAGCTACGTGAACCTCATTAAGAGGACACAATTTTCTTCTCCATCACGCAAAACACCTCTTCATCCTGATGCAACAAGGAATAAGTTCCATCGTAGACATGATAAGCGCTTGATTCCGCTGATGTTTCTACATTTATGCTTAATTAAATGATTCAGATGAAGAGTACAGTCCATAGTAGCTGGATTTCCTCCAATCATTACATTACATTTAGCAGACGCTCTTCTCCAGAGCGACTTACATGTCCTGATCACAGGGACAGTCACCCTGGAGCAACTCAGGGTGAAGGGTCTTGCTCAGGGACCCAGTGGTGGTAGTGCCAGAGGTGGGATTCAAACCTGGGACCTCTTGAGCCATAGGTCCATAGGCAAGTATCCTACCACAAGACCACCACCACCCTATGGTGGCATGCAGAAAGTCTGTGAAAAGGTTGTCTGATAGAGTGGAGAGGTTTGAGAAAAACAAAAAAAAAATCAATAAAAATTCAGTCTGGTGGAACGCACATGCAAGAAAAATTGGAAAACATTTAGTTCACATCCACTATTCTTTCACCATCATCAACATTAGATACAAAACCGCAGGGTTCACTGAGGGCTCAGGACAGTAAACTGGCTGTATTTGTGCTGTACACATTGATACTCCTGGTTCCCATCACCACCAAGGTAAGGAAATCTGAGTCAGGAGGTTTCTCTACAGTTTCACTACAAACCACTCAGTGTCTTTGTTCTCGCATCTCAGGAGTGAATTGAAAAAAGGAATTGTCCTTTAAAAATTGGATGAAAGCAGGAGATTCATTCACGCCATGCTTTACTGAAAGTGAATGTGTTTAGGGAGGAGATTTCTCTTTCTCTCCCACCTGCATCAGAGCCAACATATTTGCTCTGTGATGCAGCTATTAAAAAAAGAAACATACAAAGGCTTAATGAAAGAAAGGAAAGAAGATTCATCAGGATTGTGGATGGCAGGGAATGAAACTGAATAGTCCTGTATTTCTGGCACTCTAAAACCTTTACTAGTGCAGGAGGAAACGCATATGTGCAGGTTCCAACATGTGTTCCGAGATTGTCATCTCTTCTTGGAAGACGTTTAGACTGGTGTGTTAACTGTACCTGGCCAGTAGCCGAGAGCTCCATCACTAATATCCATGATCTGTGACTTTGTTGTTCGTGTGTGTGAGACGGATTGATGATCTGTGTTGTAAGGGACACCGTGGCCTAGTGGTTAGGGAGGATCTGAAGGTTGTGGGGTTGGTTGAATCCTAGACCACTAGATTGCCCCGAGGTACACTTGAGTAAGGTACCGTCCCCATCACAACCCCCCCGGGCAGCATTAAATAGCTGCCCCCTGCTGCACGTGTGTGTATGGGTGAAAAGCTGACAATGTATTTTGTTGTGTCTCACTGTGTGCTGTGCTGTGTTTCACAATGACGGAAAGAGACACTTTCACTTTCACTTAAGATAAAGCGTATATTAAAGGGGGCATTCCAGTGGCTGTTGATGTGTAAACTGGGTTACTCAGAGTGGTCTGATCTGAAACTTTGCATCACAGAAAAACAACTCAAGGGTGGTGATGGGAACCATGTCTACAATTACAAATAGTTGACAGGTGAAGCGAATAACACTGTGTGTGTGTGTGTGTGTGTGTGTGTGTGTTAATTACCAGACACCAGGAAGCATTAAAATAAGAAGACACTCTGACAGAGGCAGAGTGATTCTCTAGGCTTCTGGCATTCATGTGGATGCTACCTTGACACTCATGTCTGACATGTCTGGATCATCAGGCAGTATATTCTTAATATAAAGTACATTTTCAAGGCATTAAGCTCTTCGGATGTCCAGGTTCTCATCACCACCGCTGTGAGCAACTTTATTTACAGTGACTTCATTTGCATTTTGAACATTTAAACATTCCTGACATTTAAGCGGGATTCCCCTTTAATGTGTGTGCGCGTGGGGGTGTGTGTGCATGTGTTCGAGACGGGAACAAAGGGAGTGAGTGTGCTACAGAGAGATAAAGACTGAATGAATGTGTCCAAAAACTGTGTGAGTTGGAGAGATAGGGGCAGAGGAGAAGCTGTGTGTTTGTGTTTGCATGCAGAGAGAGAATGTGTGTGTTTAGGTGCATGTGAAGGTTTGTATGCGGGCATGTGTGTGCGTGGTGCAGTGCTGAGTTGGCAGTGTGTCAGCAGTGCTCTGCAGTGTTGGGAGTTACTGCAGTGAGTGCTTTAATGTGAAGGAGAGGACGGTGAAAGTGCTAGAATTGAGATTAAAGTCATCCTGAGCTTTCAACCTTGTGATCCAGAGAAATCAGCACAGATCTAAACAGTCTGACAGTCATCTTCATCCGTACAGGCCGCCTTTGGAAACTAACCTGCAGCTCATTTTCAATTTTTTTTTTTTTTTTTTTTTTTTTTTTTTAATGTTAGGGCAGCGGTGGCCTAGTGGTTAGGGTGTCAGCCACATGATCGGAGGATCGGGGGTTCAAACCCCTTCCCAGTAGGTTGCCCTGAGGTACCCTTGAGCAAGGTGCCGTCCCCATCACTGCTCCCCGGGCGCTTTCAATAGCAGCCCACTGCTGCACATGTGTGTATGGGTGAAATGCAGAGAGCGAATTTCCCATTCGTGGGATTATAAATAAAGGATTATTATTATTTTTTTTAATGTAATAAACACGTATCTATTTATTGTAACTGCACCTATCTGAATCTTTGTCATCATTCTCCTGCCATCCTCTTACAGGCCAGGATCTAAAGTCACAGCTGTGGGTCATTTTGAGCCAGTACCAACCTCAGAGGCAGTGAGGCAGAATATTGTGCTCTCTTTTAGACTAACCTGTGTGTGTTTGCGTGCATGTACACTTTTCTGAAACACCTTCTACTCTATTTAAAGCACATGTCTCTGCATGAGAGAGAGAGAGAGAGAGAGAGAGAGAAGAAATAAAGTCAGTCTGTAAGAATGTGCTGCTGTTAAAAGCGTGTCATATAAAGGGTGTTCAGAGTTTGGCTGCATGTATGTTTTTCATATGTGCGTTTGTTCCTCTTTCTCCTGACTTTCAGAGAAGGGAGGATTTTCTCTGGAGTTTTGTTGCGGTTTGTCAAAGATGAAAATTGGACATTTAGGGAAAGTCCCAGAAGCCGTGTGTGTGTGTAGGTTGGTTTTTTTGTTTTGTTTTGTTTTTGTTTTTTTTGGGTTTTTAAGGTCATGCTCTTTTTCTACTTAAAGGTGTGATCGCATGACTTTTTCGATCAACTTTAGAACTTGAGATCACAAAGGATCACTTCTCTTTTACGTTCTGAATTTAGCACTGACTGTTTTGAAGTGGCCTGCTCTCGTGGCATTCTGGGAAATGATGTATTGAAGAGGCAGCGGTGGTAAAGGCAGGCTAAAGAGAGAGCAAATCTGCACATCCTTATTTAACTCCCAGCCCTTAATTATACACAGTGAATGAGAGAGCTGCCGGGACAGCGGTTGAGTCCCAAACATAAACGGCTTGTTTCCTGTGCGCTCTCTCTCTCTCTCTCTCTCTCTCTCTCTCTCTCTCTCTCTCTCTCTCTCTCTTCCACATTTCACTAATTTCCACTCTAATCTGTCTGAATAGAGAGATGTATCTAAACCCAAAACTAAAAGCCGCAACAGCATTTCAAAGTTCGAGATTCTAAATACCTTGTAATTCTTAATGTTTGTGTAAGTAGTGTAGTCGGCTTGAATATTGCAAATCCAGCTTTTTCAGCCCACTTTATCAAAAGAAAGGATGGATTGTATCATTCTCTTCATCTGCTTGTTTCTTTAACGTTGTTTTTTTTTTTTTTTACTGAAGGGAGGAAGTTGCCCAATAAACTGCAGATTCTTTTTTTTCCCTCTCTACTAGTGAACAGTCTGCTGTTTTATACCAATCCATGGCCAGTGTGTTAGCTTCAGCTGCCATTAACTCATGGCATGTTGTTCATTATTGTACTTTACAATGTTGATGCTATAATAAGTTAAATGGGGAACAATACCATGTTGTCACTGTCAACAAGGCATTAATCTCTTATTTTTCCAGCATCTTTCGATCCCAGCTACTGTTTTACATTGTTTGAACAGTTCATGATAAATGGAGTAATAAAATCTCTAAAATAACATTTGCATTAAATGTTAATAATAAATATTCTATTTTTGTCGTATAATTTGAGGAAGCTTTTTTATTCGCTTATTTACTGAATCTAGAATTTTGGATTATCTTCTTTCGGGATTCTGGATAAACATTTTATTTTCATTATGCATACGCGAAAAGCTTAAACGATGACCTGGAATATCTGTTTGCCAGTAGAAGATTTTTCACCAATAAGAATCCGTGTTCTAATCTGATTCTTTGCTGAGTCACTGCAGTGGCAGCGCAGGAGTGAGGATGAGGAGGCAGAGGAAGGTTTCTGCAAGGTGAACGAGGTTTACTCAGGACATCTAGTGCAGGCAGAATGTCTCTTGCTATGAGCATCAGCGCACTTCTTACGAAAGCTCATCTCTGACTCTCGGCCTTTACGGCTCTGAGAATGCTGAATATCTCTCTCTCTCTGTCTCTCTTTCTTTCTTCATCCCTTTCTCTCTCTCTCTCTCTCAGACAGAGACCACCCCTCCAGTCTGGCTTTTTCGCTCTAATCTGGCTAATTTTACCCCTCCCTCCTTTCTGCCTATCTTTCCTCGATGATGGAGTGGCTGCTGCATGTCTGCTCTCAGCTTAATCCCTGATGGAGATAACCAGTTCATCCGCCTGCAGTGATGGATTAAGTTTAGTGCGTGGCTGTCAGATGTCAGATTAGTTTTAGTAATTAAAATGTTCCAGGAAGTCTGCGGCGGTGCGTTTTTTGCTAAAAAAAATAAATCTGTCTTTATTAGAAAAACCATGCCCTTGTACTCAAATTTACCATCAACAACTGACCATGGGTTGCAGGTCCGTTTACGTTTAATAAGTTATGGTCGTATGATATGTGGCCTATTTATTTTCATATGCAGTTATTTATGTAGATTTTTTAAATGCTTAATATCACTTTGCATTAAGTTTATTTCTTATTATATCTAAATCTGATTCTTCTAATAGGTCTTGCCCTCCACTGGTGAGGTCTACGTACTGGGCACTTACACTTTAGTCTATCTGTTAAACAGCTGCAGATTGACATGATAGTACGGGTGTACACACAGTGTTGGAGTGCTCCAGCCAGGAGTGATTCTGGTCAGAAACTGACCCTGATATAGGACTAAATAGGGGTCACTAGCCTAATCTCATGCAGGCCAAGTGAAGGCATGTTTTCACTTACTTAGCTTTACGGTAGGTGAACCAAAAATGTCTCGGATACACGTACAAGGTTCTGCTAGGACCTCTTCATTATTATATATATTGTGCTTTTTGTCTTTTTTCCTTTAACTCCAGAAGGTTTGGTAACCATTCTTCCTCTGGTTTTAGTATTCAGCTATGGAGGAAATGTCTCAGTATTTCAAGTTTTTTGACTCCTTTCAGCAATGTCGCAATTCTTTGGCCAAAATATTTAGGGATCAGAAATGAAATAAATAGGAATTCCTCTCCTGCTGTGATAACTGCAGGATCTTTGGGTCATTTATCTCTCCTTTCTTTCTAAACTGCCCTAGTTGGTGTCTGGCCTCCTCTTCAGTTTCCACTTTATTATAAATATATGTAATTTTCAACCTATTTCAAAATGTATCCTATTTATTCTTATCTGTTCTAATACACAATGTTTAGGGTCAAAAATCAGGTTTCTTTTCATTTTTTTCATTATGAAAAAGTAACACCTGATATCCACACTGGTCAAAGACTAATGATTTAACACTTCTGGACAACTCAAAATGAATATTGTTCTACAGTTTTTACCTCCTATTGCACTGAAATTAATGTCATTTCAGGAATTTTTAATTAATTGATTTAGTTTATCATCCATTTTTCTAACCTGTTAAAGGCACAAATCAACACATTATGCTAATCTGAGAGGGGCTTACAGGTTGATAAAGTGCAGCCTATAAAAGCAGCAGAACCCAATATTGGTCCATCATGGGATGACACTGGGCAGTGCCATCAATCTTTTTAAAACTGACCACAGCAAATGTAACTTAATCACAAGTCGCCAAAGCTTTTTATAAACCCTTTTGCGTGCGTTGCTTATAAGCAACTACGCTCTGTTAACAATGCTTGGCAGAAGGATTGTTTATAGTGTTTATATTATAATTATATTTCTATTTGCCTCTTGTTTTATAAAAACAGAACTCCAATAATACTGTAATAACCATTCAGTCACACAACTGTATGATGGTGAGTTATTTAACGCATCAGTCAAAGCAGTCTTTGTAGATTATTACTTCACAATGTTAATACGGAGTTAAGTAGATTAACCACAATCTCATTGGATTAAGCTCTGCTGTTGTTTGAACTAGATATTATGATCCATCCTCTCTGCTGATTGTGTTCTCTTCATGCATTTAGTGCTTGGCAAGTTTCTTCCTTTTTTCTAATTTTTTTTATCTCTTCTTGGAATATGCACCTCGGATCCTGTCCCACAACACCTTTCATATGTTCTCCGCACGGAGGGATACGTAGTGGTCAGCTGCACAGAGAAACCTGTTCCGAGGCTTATTGAACAGGAGATATTGTGTTGGGCTTTCTTTCAATGCCCTATCTAGTCACAGCACTGATAGACGAGAAGCCAAGCCTAGCTCCTGCAGTGCTGTATGGCTGCTCTTAATCAAAGGTAGCCACACATTAGGCTTCGAGGACGTGAAGGCCCAAAATGTCCAGGAATAAGAGCTTTGAATGAAAACAGGGTTTGACGCATACCATGAAGCCTATTATTAATGTGCTGGAGCCACTGGCTGCTTTATTAGGAACACGTTGGTTCATCCTACCCATGCACAATAAAAGACTGTATCCCTTCTTTTTTCACTCTTCCTCCCAGTGATAAATTGGGGATCATGGGGCTTTGAAATTGTGCATCATCGTAGACATTCATGCATGATTACTGTCTGTGATTATATCTATACAGTGAGGGTACATTGACTTTCAAACTGCATGGTAAATAAACCTATACACTGCTGATTGATTTTGTGCTGTAATAAGTGAAGAGTGTGATTTAGCAGGGTCAGACTAGTAATCTACTAAGTAGTAGGGTGGAGATCTAACTGTGACAGAGCTATAGGGAGTTGCAGGACATAATTAGGTCACCCTGGACTCCCCTCTCTCCCTTTCGTTCTCTTGCGCTTTTTTCACTCTTTCACAGAAGGAAATAGAATCTCTTTTAACATTAGTCATTGAAACAGAGTGTGTCTATGTATGTTTCACACATATGCATTCATGTGAGCAGAGTGCTATAATACTCCTTTCACAGTCATCTATATACATAGTAGCATTTAAATGCATAATGGAGCAGGTTGTTGCTTTGTTTTTGCATTCTAATCTATAAACTGCCACTAAACTATCTGTATTTATGAGAATTATGTTGGTTTGATTTTTCCACAGCTGCAAATATAGGCCTACTAGTCTGAGAGGGTGAAAGAGTGATATGGGTGTGTGAACCCTCTGTCTATTTTCAGCCTTAATAGTTCCTGAAGCTCTCTCTCTCTCTCTCTCTCTCTCTCTCTCTCTCTCTCTCTCTCTCTCACCCTCACCACTAAACATAGTAACTCACACAGAGGAAGTAAAGCAGCCATAGGTGACGACATAGAGAGCAAGTAGGTAGGAGGAGGGCGAAAGAGGGAAGGGCAGATGAAAGTGAAGGAGAGATAGGAGAAAGAAAGAGAGTGTGTGTGTGTGTGTATCTGCAGCTTTAAGAAGGCTATGAAAAGCATTCTGCAGAGAGGAGGATGTGTGGGTGCTGCATCGGCCTGAGCGCCCTCTGCACTGCGTGAGAAAACGGGGCTGAGAGACGGTGATCGAGCAGTGAGAAAATGGGGTACAGGAGAAAGGTACTGGTCAAGCGACATTGCAAAAACAGGATAGAGTAAGGGAGTTGTTGAGTGGCAGAGAGAGGAAATATAGGAGAAAGGCAGAGGGATAGAAGGCAGAAGTTTTCAGGTGGTACTGAATCAGAAAACTGGCACTGGAGCATCTAGTGAGCAGGTGTAATTGAAGACGGGAGAGGAAGAGAGTGGTTGAGCGACACTGCATTCGTACAGGCGTGTGAGTAAGAGAGAGGCAGTTAGTGGTATTGGAGTGAGTGAACAGTGAGCTAGGGAGGTGGTGAGTGTGTGTGTGCGTGTATGTGTTTGTGAGGGCACTGAGCAAGGGTAGGGGTGCAGAGTGGCACAGGGGGCAGGAGTGGGGAGAGTTGAGCCGGAGCGAGCTTCAAAAAGCCCAGTGCAGCTCTGCGATGGTGGAAGCACAGCAGCAGCTGACACAGAAAGCCCTCAGCACAGCGCCACGAAGACGGCGGCCCCCAGCTCCGGCTGGGACCGAACCTGGGGCCAGCTTGTGTGGAGCTGGAGCTGGGGTCATGGACGTGGCCGTCCGCAGATAGCCCCACCCAGCAGCATGAGGGCGGCCCAGGAAGAGGCGGTGGCTGCCGGAGCCTGCTTCACACAGGTGTCCCGCCGCATAGGACGCCTCTTCAGACGCTTGCCCAAATCCCGCTCGTGGTCCGAGGGGCTCCGGCTACTCCGCAGGTCCAGCAGCAGCGGCGCCCTTGTGCTGGCAGGTAAAATGACACAGAGGAGGAAAGCTGGGTTGCCAGGGGAGCTGCTCCTGCTGACTTTTTGTAGTAGAAATGAAATAGGCTGTGTTCAAAAGAAGTTGTGTCTGTCTTGTTGTTTTTGTCTGAACTCACGTTCACCGGTTAGATCATAGACAAAAGTCTGGTTTCCCCTTGTGGGACATTGCATTGAGTTAAGCAATGGGCATTCTTTGCATCATTTAATTCATGTAGATTTACTTTTTGTTAAGATGAAGTTAAAGGTGTGTAGACATTGTGCTATTTGGTACTGCCTGTATCTGAAGGGCTCTGCAGTGACTTCTTAAAATAGCCCAGTTGTACTCTATAGGGAGCATCACATTTTCTCTCATTCTCTCTCATTCCCTCCCTCTCTCTCTCTCTCACACACACACACACACACACACACACACACACTATTGTTTTTCTCGTTCAGTTAAAGAATAGAGATGGGAGGTTTTATTGATTCAAAGCCCAGTCTCTATAAAGCCCCTGTGGTTCTGGAATGCTTCAGTAAACAGAACAGACAGAGAAATGTGCGCTAGTCAGTGCTATTGCTATGATCGTCACAATGTCAGCCTAATCCGGACCACCTTCTGTATTTGTACACAATGTAGCACAGAACATTTACCGAAAAGGTTCTGAAATCCTGACAGAGTCCAGTCTGTTGCTTGTTTGTCTGTGTGGTGTTGCACTGAAGTTGCATGTAATCTCATGCTGAATTATTATTATTTTTTTTTTTCCTCCATTTTTAATTCGGATCATTCTGCTCCACTGGAGCTGCTTTAAAAGCCTGCTCTGAGGGAACGCGATCTCCAATGCTGATTTTAGTTAGACTCTCTTGCCAAGGGGCCAGAGGGAGATGAAAACTGAATCTGCATCGATTTGGAACAGGCTGTCTTTGGGACAAATGGGGAAAGCAAAGATGCAACGGAGGAGGCTAATGAATACAGAGTGATCTGCTTTAGGGTCTCTTCACCACCCCACTCTCGCAGGACCCTCCATCTACTATACAATTTCTTTTTCTCAGGTGAAAACCTAGAGGTGTTTCCTTTTCTCAAAGAAGTGGGTAGAGGTTTCTTGTTATGGTCATAAGCGGAAGTTTTTCTTCTTCCAAAGCCAGGGACCTGATATTCTGGGGGGTTTCTACAAGACGTGTCCAGTTAAAGCTTCTCTGATAGCATGTGCAGCTTCATATTTTATTGTGGTGTTTTGTCCATTAGATTTCTACAGTGGAGTGATCCTGGCATCTGGACCAGAATCGAAGACACATGATATAGGCCTTTACACTAATTTATATTGGTGTGCATCATTAATTAATAAAGCATAATTAACAGGGACTATGGTATTGAAGAGTTATGGTTTTTCAAAATGCTTGCGCACCATCGAGGTGTATTTTTGGACATTGCGTCTGATACACACATACCAGAACCACACACTCTAATGTATCACCATCAGTGTTGTGCTGGAACATGGTCCACTTCCAAAATAATCTCAGCAGTTTAGCAGAAAAGCGATGGATGGACAAGAGGGCAGAAACAGATTTTGCAGTTATAGATGTGCTACAGTCTGTGACCGTAAAACTATATAGTGGCCATATAAGTAAGGTAGATCTATATTATTGGTCCATCCACACTAAGATCTCCAAGGAAATGTTGCTTGGTGTGCAGGTCTGTGATGGTATGCTGGCTCAGACCTTTAAGAAGAGGCAGGCATTTGAGATGACGTTACTGATTTTCTCACCTTCTCTGGTACATGACAGGGTTTGGCTACCCGTTGTGCAATCCTCCCTCACACGAACTGACTCATAACAGACGATGACACACACCATTACGCATGGTTAAAGTGAGAGCAGTGGGCAGGGAGCGTTTAGAGATGCCATTGAAAGGTCTTAAATTAATACTTTGTGTCAAGCAATGAAATCTCAAGTCTTCAAAAGAAGTGAAGTTTTAAAAAAGCAGGGCCTCATATCGACCTAGGCCGAGGGTGTTTCACAACCAGGCCAGGGACTAAGACTGGTAGTTCAACACACCCACTAAACTTGGCAATGAACAGCTGAATCAGGTGTGTTTGAACAGGGTTTTCCCCAAACTGCGCTGGACACCAGTCAACTTTTAGAGTCATAGAACTGCTCAGCAAAAAGTAGTATGAGCTAGACAGTCAGATATTCTGGAACGCAAATCATAAGAACAAACTATTAAATGATTTGTTTCAATTCTTTACCCAGCTGAGCCTAAAGTATTTGAGTTGCTTAAAATACTCCTACATTAACTTGAGGTTATTAAACTAATACTATTAATGAGGTTATTAATAAAGGGGCAGCGGTAACCTTTAAGGTTATTAAAGGGGCAGCGGTGGCCTAGTGGTTAGGGTGTTGAACATATCCTCGGAGGATCGGGGGTTTGAACCCCTTCCCAATAGGTTGCCCTGAGGTACCCTAGAGCAAGGTGCCGTCCCCGTCTCGCTCCTCCCTGCGATGGTCTGGCGACCTGTCCAGGGTGCGTCCCCCGTCCTTTGCCCTGTGTGAGCTGGGATGGACTGCAGCACCCCCCCGCGACCCCGCTTGGGACAAGCGGCAGAAAATGACTGACTGACTGACTGACTAGTATTAACAAACTGCTTTTTTTAAATCATTTGTCCCTTATTTTTTCCTGCTCAGTGCATTGTTTTTGTATTGTTGATATTAATACATTTGGTGGTTTAAGCTTGGCCCAAAATGAGTGGTTTCTAAAATCTTTTTATTTGAAACAAATGACATGATTTTTAAAATTTATCAAACCCATGACATACTGGTCTATTGTGTACACTCATTACAGGCCTACAGAACACATTTAAGGGGTGTGTGTGTGCGTGTGCGCGTGAACTGATAAGGTCCCAGGAAAACATTCAGGTCTTCTCTTTTGTATTAGAGGGGCAGCGGTGGCCTAGTGGTTAGGGAGTTGGCCCCGGATTGGAAGATTGTGGGTTCGATTCCCTCCTCAGTGGGTTGCCCTGAGGTACCCTTGAGCAAGGTACCGTCCCCGTCACTGCTCCCCGGGCGCTTTCAATAGCTGCCCACTGCTGCACGTGTGTGTATGGGTTAAATGCAGAGGTCCAATTTCGTTGTGGTTCATGGTGTGCAGTGCTGTGACCTCGCAATGACAAGGGTTGTCACTTTCACTTTTTTTCACTTTATTAGGGTGCTCCAAATGATTTCGTAATCAGTCAGGGTGACTTGACTCTATCTGTGGACACTGCTGCAAACTAAAGCACTGTAACTGATGAATCACATTAACATTATCTTTGTTGAGGTTTATCACATTTCACATCCAAATGCGGAAGTGAGAACTGTATGGTGCTTGCCACTTAAAATCCACCAGACTGGGCTTAAGTGCTCTCTCAGCAGTTCCAGTTTCTAACAGGCCTTGGCTGCCAAGACAAGGCATTCTTTTCTAGTGCTGCTATATTAATGTTTTAGTACCTTTCATACAGTATTCCTTGAGTTAACTGAGCTGAGCATGAATTAACTTTATTCTGTAGCAAGTTTGCATTATTGTTTTAAGTGTTTTATGTAGTGCCAGCAGGAGATTACCGCCAAGCCTTTCAAATAACAGTTACGTAACTGTATTTTCAGTGCCTTTAGACCTTTTTTTTTTTGTTGAGCGGAAAAGAAGTTGGTTGGACATTTCAGATCACGCTACACTTGGTTGACCAACTAAGACATTATTGAGATAATGGCTGTTTCTTGGAGCCTTAAAGGTATAAAATAAAAAAGTGTGTGTAATAGAGAGAGGGGGGCGTGCTTGTTTTTACAGACATTGGGACATTTTTCACATGCCTGGGTACATTATAAAGATGTCTAAACTCATGGCCCAGTAGGACAATGACCAGTATGGTCTCAGTGAAAAGGAACACGCTGACTTTAACTCTAGTGTTTGTGTTAGCAACGAAGGCCTTCCCCCAGTTGAATTGATGTAGGGGAACACTGATTGAGAACAGAGCAGGGTTTGTCTCAGCTCAACGCTAGGTAGAAGAGTCAGTCTGGAGTTGCCCAGGTGTCTAATAACCCCCTTAATGTGTAGAGTTTTGCAGCTCAGACTTTAAGCCATAAAGGGAGGCAGCTTTTCCTCAGAATGGCATGTCATGGGGGCATCTGAGCCATTAAAACAATTCCAGAAAACAAGTTCACCAGAATTTGAAGAATTTTACATTTTCTGAATTTACATTAATATAAAATACATAAATTTTTTAATGTTCTTTAATAGTTTAGCTTTTGCTCAGATAAACATTTGTTCCAAAAGACCTGTGCTCTTTGCCAGTAATGCCATACATACACTCTGCCTGGTTCATATTTGGTGGACATTTGATATTGCCATAAGCACTCTAATGATATCACTCAGTTGACTCATAATTTTCCCATTTAGACCTAATTCGACATTGTCATTGTGCCACAATCTGAGAAGCTGTCAAATAAGCTTTTTGTTTTTGCACTAGTTGAACTTGGTCAGGTTACAGGGTCAGGTGGCTTCACTTGGCAAGGAGAAAACAGCTGAAAATTTTGCTGACACAAGCAGAAACCAGGAGCAAAAGAGAGTGCACAAGAGAAGGGTAGAGCGAGGCAAGTGTCAGCGAAAAAGCACCAGTGCCTGGTGACCATCAGCCTCTGCTGTGATGCGAGAAAAATGCTGATGGAGAGAATGGCAAGAGGACATCTGAAATGTCAGTGGGAGGTGGGAGGGGAGAAGACACATGAGGCGGACAAAGAGGCGTCAGAATTTTCCCTTTTTTGAGGGAGTTCCTGGGTTCCAGGTATAGAAGGGGATTTTTGGACAAGGCTAATAAACCCCTACTGCTTTTTGGTCATCTGACAGACACTTGTGCATATTGTCATTATGGGGAAGTGACGTTTTTGAGAGAGAAGTGGTGGTTCAGAGAGCCATGGCTGGTGACATCTCAAGCACTGCAGAATTACGAGAGTTGTAATTTGTTGGAACATGCATTAGTGTTTCATGTGGGGACAGTATATATATTACAGAATTGAACTATAAAGAAGAGTTCATCTCCAGGATGAGGAATGGTGACCACTGCCTTAACACAAAGTTTGTGAATATGGAAAACACTTTTCTAGAAAGATTCAATACCAAGAAACTTACTTGCATCCTTGAACAGATTATCTAGGCAAGTGGAATTGCCTTTCAGAGTGTACTCCATCTTCAGAATCAAGGGGTGGTGGTCTAGTGGTAGGATACTTGCCTATGGATCTATGGACCAAGCTGTCACAGGTTAGAATCCCAACTTTAGCACTTCCACCATTGGGTTCCTGAGCAAAACCATTAACCCTGAGTTTCCAGGGGGACTGTCCCTGCAATTAGGACATGGAAGTTGCTCTGGATAAGAGCGTCTGGTAAACGCTGTAAATGTAACTGAATCCTAAGCAGACTGAGCAATTGTGTCTTCACTGCTGACATTAATTACAGCACTATGAAATGTGCCCTATATTCTTGTGTATTCAACGCTTCCTACCGAACCATTTTTTCAGCCTCATACATCTGACAAGTCCATAATTTCTGGTCCTGAAAGCTTAGCAGTATAAACTTACTAGGTTGCCATATTTTTCATGTCGTATAGTGCAGTTTTAAACTCTTAAGCAGAAGAAGTTAGGCTTTCTCCAAACCTAACCAGGATTACATTATGTCTATAACTGCAGAAATTTGTTGCCTTGGTTACCTTGCAGTAATGAGTGAAGAAGAACCCTTTAGCAGTCTCCATGATTTCTCACATTTTTGAAGATGGGCTGCCGAAGCTGACCTTACATCCAGAGGCCAGTGTCACTTTTATTCTGTTGACATCCTGGTTTCCACTATAAATCTTTTATATTATGAGTTTGCTTTTGTTCCGTGAAACGTGGATTAACCTGGATTATGTGCTTACTGAAGCTTCATACCGTTCTTTGGGTTCAACTACCTATGACCCTACTGCAGTTTAGCAACCACTAATCTGTTGAATGTCTGCTGTTTTTTCACTCCAGTGAGCATTGACCTTCTCAGGGCACATAATTATGGGCATTCATTTTTCTTTTTTGGCCATTAATAATTTTCTTGAGTCATACCACCCTTCACCACGTGTTTCTCATAAACCTCAAAGAAACTGACTTTACCTTGGAGTCTGTGTTTGGGAGCCATGCCGAACTCTGAACCGATCGATTACTTGAGTACTTCTGTACACCACAGACAGACACAGTTGCCTCTCGGCTTACAGTCCCTTCACCTCCCTGTTACTGGCTCACTCCCGACAGACAGATTAATGGATTTTCTCTTGCCTGCATCCCTTTTCTGTTTCATGTTTCAGAGCCATTTCATCCCTGTTCATCTTCCTTGTTAGGGTCTGCACCCATCTTGGGCCATGAATTTTGCACTGTGGATTCTAAGCCTCATCCTCTCGTCCCAGCTTATCAGGTTAAGAAGGTCATCTGGGAGAAGATGGTGTGCTTGTACCTAGAGTATGTGAACATATGTTTAGTGTATGTTGTGACTAGGTCAAAAAGGGGGTGAGCTGTTTTGGGAGGTTTAGTTTCTATAGTCCTCAAGTGTAGGAAATCTGAGGGACATTTTAAGGGTTATAAAGCTATATTAACATTTAAACTTAAAGACTTTAAATTCAGCTAAGATTGTACCGAAACACACATTTTGATGTACACCTTTACGTAATGAGTATAATACTGTACTCATCAAGGTTTGATTACATTGTCATTTGCAGATAAAGTGCAGTGTAAACTATTTGAATGATATTGATTTCATGCTTCCTAAATAAGATTATATCTGGAACATGCTGATTTTGTAAGCTAAAACACAATTTGTTTGGTGCATTCTTGTACTACTTTCTAAGTTTTTTGGTTTTTTTTAAGTTACAATTATAGCTTGTAGGGAAACTGCTCTGGTATCAAGGTAAGATTGCTACAGTATAAGCCCAGCTGGTTTGGACTGCTCACTAAGGTTGAAGGTGTGAGGCAGAGCAGAACGGAAGCCCATCTCCTCTCCACCCCAAAAACGCATTTCCTGATCCTGGACAATGTTTGCTTTGGACTGCCTCTGCAAGCTGATGCACAGTGACTGGCCAAAAAAGGTGACCTCCAATTTCCATGGCCGCTATCAATGTTGTGTTGAGCTGAAGGCATTCCCAGGCCCTCCTTGTAGTCTGCTAACCCACCCCTGCTCGAATGCTGATGTGTGTGCAATACAGATAATCAACCAAGCTCTCAGAGCTATCAGCTGTACTGGTCACCCTCCTGTCCGACATGATATCGTTGCCAATAGAGTGATAGACAAACAATAGAAAGAAACAATAGAAAGAAAAATGAAACCAGTGAGGCTATAAAATAGGAGAATTGTGGCGCTAACCACATGCTCATGTGGCAAGGATAGGTGACCATTTGTAACAGAAGGGCATCACATGAACCTAGCTGATTCACTGCAAGGCTCTTATTTATGGAAGCCTTGGCCAGCCTCTTCTGGAGCAAATCTATAACTGCAGACATCTGTTGCCTTGGTTACCTCTCAGTCATGAGTAATGATTGAACAAGATCCCTTTAGCAGTCTTGTGTTGTCTGCAATGTTTGTTTACATTCAGTCTGTAGAGATCTCCATGATTTCTCACATATTGAAGATGGGCTGCCGAAGCTGACCTTACATCCAGAAGCCAGTGTTTGTTACATTTTCTGTTGGCGTCCTGGTTTCCAGTATAAATCTTGAAATGATGAGTGTACTTTTGTTCTGTGAAATGGATAAAGGCCACTGATGGGAGGAGTAAAGTACTCCAGGGTAACTCTTGTTGGCAGGATTTGTGGAATAGCTGTTGACAGCAGTATTTTATTGGGGAATTCCATTTAGTTTAATACATTTCCTCAAAATTCAGTTGCTGAGAAGTTATGTTGTGGCGTTTAATGTGAAATGGTTCGCCACAATGGCTGTGATGGGAACCAGAGGTTTTGATGTCTTCAGTGCAAGGAACTTTATTTGTTATTAAAAACATTAAGAAAATGGCAAATTGGAATAAATTGTGCTCTTTAGCTGCTGTCTTACAATACATTACAGGTACCCTGATATAAACAATGTCTTTACAGACATAAAGCACTTGCTTAACTCCTGTCCCCACCTTTGGGTTTGTCTAGCACATTTCACATAAAACGTCCTTGAAATAACTTCTTAACATTTTAAATTCACAGGCATTTTTTTAAATTAGTATTCCCCTTTGCTCGCCGTTCTGCTCGCAAGTTCTGACAATCTTGCGCCATCTAGTGAAGACTTATTGTCATTTTGCTCCTGATGATTTTAGTGGAGGGGAATCCACCTGTGGTGTCATATCAGAAAAGTTTGTTTCTGAGTGAACATAATAGTTTTTAATAGTGCTATAAAATAGTAAAAGTATAGTAAAAAAAGGTGTTTTTTGTCTTAAATCCCTCTTGTCTGTCTGTCTGCCCACCTGTCTGTGTGCTTCCGAGCACGAGTGTCTGTACATGCACTTCAGGCTTTGTGCATTAATGTCTTTCAGACTGACTCATTATTTTTTTCCATCTCAAATAAACATCTGCTTTCTCAGTATTTAAAAAAAAGAGTTCAGTGACCTTCGATGTCTTTTGATCAGTGTTTTGGGTCTTTGTGCAGTTTGACCTGAGTATTTTCAGCAGCTTCATGATCTGATGAAATACAATGACGAAAAAAAACAGACGTGTGTTTCATTCAAACAACTGTCGGCAGTTTTGATTATCTTCAAATTCAATTTAAAATCAATAGTAATAACGACTGAGTGCAAGAATGATTAATAATAGTGGGAGGACCAACTTACATGTGTTAGTTAGAGAACGGAGAGAGAGAGATTTTCCACACAGGAGGCAGTCGTCACTAGTTAGACATGTATATTATGGTTCCAAACAATCTTGGAGCATTTTTGTTAAATGCAACAAAATGTAATGTACATTTTTTTCAAAAGCCCTAATAAATTCTTGAGCTTGTTGACGGGGCACAAATTCTAACGCATCAC
The DNA here is from genome assembly GCA_017165825.1 of Hepsetus odoe. NCBI lineage: Eukaryota > Metazoa > Chordata > Actinopteri > Characiformes > Hepsetidae > Hepsetus > Hepsetus odoe. Next base: position 22,896,830 of record CM029371.1, read on the forward strand.
AAAACATCAAGAGTTTCATGATGTGCAAAATGTGATGTTAACTCTTGGAATAGACAAAAAACTAGAAAAGTGCAATAAAAAAAAATAAGAAACTGAATAAATCATTTAAATTTAATTACATTGTCAGGATATGATAACAGGATATGCTCAGAAAACATTACATAATATAGATATTGGTATAATAAACATCGGCCTATCCATGACTAACTGGTGTGTGTGTGTGTGTGTGTGTGTCAACCAGACTGTAGCTACACATGTCACCTGGAGTGTGAAGGCCGTGTTCAGCTGGACTGTAACCAGAGTGACAGTCAGCTGGAGGAAGCACGCAGAGACCCCTGCAGGCCCTACTCCAAACCATCTCCAGTGAAGGTAGGCCTAATAAACACTACATGACTTTCAAAGGGAATAGACAGCTGTACAGTTCACACTACACACGCTCTCTAGATATAATCAGTCTTGAAGTTGTTGCCGTTTGGACACAGTCCCGAAGAGTTTTCGCCTTTACATGATGTGTCACCAGTAGAAATTTCTAATGAGACTGTCCAGTCTCAAGACCAAAACACACATGAGAACTGGCATGGCAAACGAGTGTATCAGCAGAGGCCTTGGCGAGGCGCTCAGATCTACAGATTTTGTCAACGACCTCCAAAGAGAAGCTTTTTTGCTTCATTTTCAAGAAAGGATTTAGAGCAGATTTAATACTCGCTAATATTTGCTTTTGCATCTGTACGACAAAAAGCTTAACACAAAAGTATTTGGGGGAAAAATCCTCTTCCTGGAAATGTGCCAGAAAGAACAACGAAGCAGCAGAACAGACAGAGAAGGAAAGTCAGGTTGTGCTTGTTTGGTCCAACATCGGGGGCCCTTTTTATATTTCTTTTCTAATGCCAACCTTTTCCTCACCTAGTTTCAGAGAACCCAACTGTATAAAGTTTATTCTTCTTTCACACTTGCAGAGGTTGAATTTCCTTGTGTTGTGTTGTGCTGAGTTTCACAATGACAAGGGTAGTCACTTTCACTTTCCTTTTAAGGGATATTTGAGTGCTCATGAAACGCTTTAGTTATGAATTGACCTTCATATCACTCATTTCCATATTTGCTAAAAGTCTTCATAGTCAGGGGTAATATTCTGTGCCGAATAGTGTTCATAGAGCTTCTGAATAAAGGGACTGTTTGCAGAACCTTCTGTAGGATATTCAGTCTTTCAGGCATGTTTTGAAAGTCTTTTTTTTAAATTGGATAAAGATCCATCTGTAAAGTATTTATTTTGTATTTTAATGTGAACAGACTCTCTCCTTATCTGTAAAGTGATCTTGTGGGGATAAGGCACCATCCAAGTATATTACATCAACCTTTTGTGCTCTGGGGTTTGTCCTTTTCATTCAAAGCTTTATCATAGTCATGAAGTTAAGATGGAAAATATGACGGGAACGCACAGCAGAGAAGTAAGGAGGAACTCTTCCTGCTGGCCTACATTTAGTGCTTTAGCTCCTCTCAGGGGCCTTGGCTCTAGCAGTGAGCTCACTTCAGCCTTAGGTGGTCAGGAAGTGACAGCGAAGAGGAAGAACAGCAGGGCCTGCCAGAACCCATCTCCATCTGCACGCCAGCTACTTCATTAAACTACACACAAGCACCTGCATACTGACGCATTTTGGTGTATTTTTATTAAACGATTGAGTTTTCCTTCAGAGATTCTGAGCAGCAGGATATGGTATAGAGCGCCTGCGGTGGCGCTCGTTTAACACTCTGTTGAAGATATTGGTATTCACTAAATTCTGGGGGGGTTTTGTAGTAATTTTTGCTTGAGCCCAATGCGAATTTGCGAGGTACAGTCATATGAAAATGTTTGGGGAACCTCACTTAATTCTTTTGGATTTTTGTTCATCATTGGCTGAGCTTTCAAAGTAGCAACTTCCTCTTAATATATTACATGCCTTATGGAAACAGTAGTATTTCAGCAGTGACATTAAGTTTATTGGATTAACAGAAAATAAGCAATATGCATCATAACAAAATTAGACAGGTGCATAAATGTGGTCACCCCAACAGAGATATTACATCAATTCTTAGTTGAGCCTCCTTTTGCAAATATAACCGCTTCTATAGCCTTTGAGTGTCAGGATTCAAGATGGAGGTATTTTTGACCATTCTTCCAAAATCTCTCCGGTTCAATTTGATGGCTGCCGAGCATGGACAGCCAGCTTCAAATCACCCCAAAGATTTTAGATGATATTCATGTCTGGGGACTGTGACGGCCATTCCAGAACATTGTATTTCTCCCTCTGCATAAATGCCTTTGTAGCTTTTGAACCATGTTTTGGGTCATTGTCTTGCTGGAATATCCAACCCCTGTGTAACTTCAACTTTGTGACTGTTGCGTGAACATTATCCTGAAGAATTTGTTGATATTGGGTTGAATTCACCCGACTCTCAACTTTAACAAGGGCCTGATACTGAACAATCTTTATTTTCAGATCTTTTGAGAGTTGCTTGGAGGATCCCAGGCCGTCACTCTTCAAAGGCGACCACCTTAAATACCTTTTCTCATGATTGGACACACCTATCTCTGAAGTTCAAGGCTTAACGAGCTAATCCAACCAATTAACCAATTTAGTGTTGCAAGAAATCAGTTACATGCATTCAAATCAGCAAAATTACAAGGGTACACATTTTTGCACAGACAATTTTTCACATTTGATTCAATTTCATACAATTAAATACTGCTTCACTAAAAATCTTTGTTGGGAAAACACTCCAGTGTTCAGATGTTCCTAGGAAATGAAAGACATCCCACGGTTATCTTTTTTTTTTTTGTTGTTGAAAGTAGAGTAAATTATTATGCAGGCTGAGAGGGGTTCCCAAACTTTTTCATAGGACTTTTTCATATGTATTTTCTTGAGAAGTACATCGATTAGCATAAAGGCATCGGACTGACTTTATGAAACCATATAAAGAAAAAACACATTTCTGTCTCATTTTCAAAATAGAGTATTAATAATGATTTCTTGTCATTGTGAAACAAAGCGAGCCACAATAAAATTCAACCTCTGCGTTTTACCAACACACACACCGTGCAGCAGCTAATGAAAGCACCCGGGGAGCAGTGACAGTGACGGTACCTTGCTCAAGGGTACCCCAGGACAATCTACTGGCCTGGGATTCAAATATTCCTGAGCAGCACACAATTTCTTTTTTTTTTTTTTTTTTTTTTTTTTTTTGTGGGCTTTCTTACCACAGTATTTATGTCCCTGTCTTTTAACGATGTTGCAGATTACCTGGATTTATACAGCTGATGGATTTTAAGTCATAAAATATATTGCTTGAAACTAGTTTTTTTATGTTGCTCTGTTTTGAGAGATTTTTGAGATTGATTTTAAGATTTGTTGTAGGATTTTTGACCGTATGCAGATTATGCAAAAGTTTTTTTTATTTTTTTTTTTATTTTAAAAATGTTTTTATTTATCACTGCTCTGCCATGATGAACTTTATATAATAAAATGAAGATATACATGCCATGCAGGTTAGTGTGGCCTCCAGGCAAAAATTAGCAGAAACGTAGATGTCTGAAACAAACAAAGAAATCTGTTTAGATCCTTGAGACATTACCAGGTATCATATTTAGGTTACCGAATTTTGCTGTGCCCACTTGCCTTCCTTATAGTAGTATCTACACTCTCATCCTGCATGTTTCTTGGTTCCATTGACCGCTTCCATTTTAGTGCTGTCAGTAATCTGAAAGAGCCCAGCTGGCCTAGCCTGTCATGGAGATTGAGAGTGCCTGAATGGAGGGCTGTCCGCTTTGGCATTAGGATCGTTTTTCTGCAGAGCTCAGACTCACATAAATGTTCCCAGCAGCAGACAGCGTTTCACTTTATATGGTCTTTCTCACCTCAGTATTTACAGCGTCCACTATGTATGAAAAGTGTTGTCATTTGTACATGGTGTAACTAAAATGTACGTGAATAAATGTCACTTAAAGTCTGGAATGGACACCTTAATCATGCCTGGACATTATGGTGGGCACTGTATGTCCCTGCATTAACTACACTAGACATGTCCTGCTTTTATACAGACAGATTTTCTTTTAATGGTGATACCTCAACTCACCACTAGAGTGAGCCACTGTCTCTACCTGTCCTCAAAAGGCCTATTTGAAAAGGGTTGTGATGTCAACATGAATACACTAATTACATGAGTAAAGCCTAATGGCTGTCTTTCAATCTTTCAAGTCTTTGAATGAGCCATATGCTCAGGTCCAGAGCTTTCTTCTCACCATTGTTGCTTGTTACTTGGAAGACCAACCTACTCAGACACAAATTGCAAAAATCGACAACATAATGGAAGCAAATGCATTTTCTATAGGCTTTAAAAAGCCAGTATACCATCTAGGAGACTAATGCCTCTTTACTCAATTTAAATCTGCTTTAAGAACCGAGAGTGTAATCTGTTCTTCTGTTGATCTGAGACACTGGCATGTATATCTTAATGGGTTTTTTTTTTTTTTTTTGCGTAGGTAGTAGTAGGTACCTTCTAATGTTGTAGATTTTAAAATTGTATGATATTGGTCCCAACCTTCTCTCAGTTCTTTGTTTTGTTCTGAATTTTTTTTTTCTCCACCTTTCTTGCAGATCACTTTAGTTTAGTTTAGTCTAGTTTAGAAATATTTATAGGTCGACCTGTATACACAAAATCCTCATGGTCTAATAATAGATTTCAGTGTTCAGCTTTCAAGTTTATGGAGGGTGAAGGTCATCTCAAAATTTACCAAAGCATGATCTGACTAAGGGTGCCTATCATCTCTATATTGCCCCTGTAGTATCTCTGCTTGTCCTCTCTACATTATTACCTTTTTTAAATCACCAACTGCATAAAACTGTGTGAACATTTGATGGTGAATGGACAACAGAACTTGTAAACCATTTGGGCAGGGATTCACCATTCTTTCTCTCTCACACGCTCTCTCATGCTCTCACTATCTCATTTAAGTTGTTAAATGGGTGCATGAGAGCTTCACCATAATTCCCCGCATATCATGCAGATGCAGTCTCTACCCACAACTCCCTTTCTCTTAGGCCTTCAACAATCAGCTTCAGTAGCTTTTGCTTTAGCTTTTGCCCAAATAGCCTCAAAGTCTGGGGGCTCTGAACTTTTTACATTTCCATTAATATCTTTTGAACTTTCAAAATTAACCATCAACCGCACACGCTTTGGTTCTGTAGTTTCCCATTGCTCTCATTATTGGAAGACGTATGGAATTTGGGTGGAAGCCAGTATTTTACTTCACTTCCTGTGATCTCTGAGCAAGAGAAGACACAATTCAGAATGCTTTGATTTATCTGTAGGCTGTTATTCAGGTAAACTGAGTCGGACGGCCTTCTAGTAGTGCTCTACTTTTAAGAGGTTTAAAAGGCACAGCAATAAATGAAACCGTCAACATGAAAGAAAATGCTTATTTTTGAAGAAGTGTTGGCATGTAGTGATGTAGAGGATGGGTGCCATCATGAGCATTTTAATGAGGTCAGGATTCAAAGAACCAGATGAGAGACAAGGATCATGGGTTTCCATATTTATCAGAGATCAGAGTTAGGCTTAAGTGACAACCAAGGCTATATAGTCTGAGTAAAAAAGATTTAACTGAGTAACAGTGATTAATGTACAGGGTTAAGCTACAGGAACAGTAATGGCATGACTCCAAAGGATGAATATCCTTTAGCACCGTATCAGAAAATAAAAATATGCAGTGAGTTAATAATTTATAGTTTTACTTTTCATTTATTTTGCACATTTAAAATATGCTATGAGACCTAAATGAGAGCGATTATGGGTATATATGAGTAGATTCTTAAGACTGGGATTATTTATACAACTAAATTAATAGATATGCAGAAGCAACAATAGGTGTCGGAGTAAAAGGAATAATACAGAAAACAGTTAATTGAGAAAAGCAATTAACACCCTTTGATACATTTTACAAAGGAACATATTTTTCAGATTCCATCATTTAGAAGCCCAGGATCTTCTAGAAAATTGACTTCAGCAAGAAAGGAATTTAGAAACATTTTGTGCAGCTTTGTTTTTATGTTATGGCTGTGTTTAACATCATGTGGAGGTCCCGTATCTTCAAGCATATGAAAAGTTTGGCAGGCGGTCCTTTTATATTCTTTCATTCGTGTTAAACCCCGGCTATTAGAAGTAGACCTTCAGTGTGGCCATGAACGATCAAAACATAGACCTAAAATCATCCTGACACATCTTGTCAGTCATTTTCTGCTGCTTGTCCCAAGCGGGGTTGCGAGGGAGTGCTGGAGTCCATCCCAGCTCACACAGGGCGAAGGATGGGGGGGGGACACCCTGGACAGGTCGCCAGCCCATCGCAAGGAGACACATCTTGTATTTTGCTTTATTACAAATACTTCACCAAAGTGTCCTGGAATAAAACCGCTGCCAGTTACTATCTGACAGAAACCCAAAGCCACCGCTTGTATTTGCAGACAGTGACAAATCCATATAAATCCAGTATTAGAACAAACACCACCATGTTTGAGAGCAGCCAGGGCTCAGTAACTTCACTTTAATGCAAACATTCCCTCCCTGGCATGTAAAGAAGGGAAGTTATGTAGTACAAATACCTTGTTACTGTACTTTTTCCGTTTTCAGGTGTCTGTACTTTACTTTTATATTTCTGAAGTATTTTTACTTATACTCCCTACATTTGAACAAATATCTGCAATTTATATTCTTACATTTTCAAAAAGTATTTTTGTTTAGTGTTGCTGCACATCATCTCAACATCACAAATGATTTTAGCCTGATTTTACACCAATACCCTTGGTATATCTGTCAGCAGAGAGAGACGTAACAAGTTGTAAAAAACTGAAACAGCACAACAAGCTGAATAAGAATAAACTCAAGGAAGGTCTGCCTATAAAAGAAAATGGGGTGTATTGAAAGGGATCCTTATGACTGAGAGAATTAGTAAAGAATTACTTCATTTACTCTTATTGTATTTATGTAGTCACTATACTAACATAATTCAAAGATAATAGTGTATATGGAAGATATTTCATTTAAAAAGCTACAATTTACTTTTATCCTCCGAGTACATTTCCTTTAGTCCATATGTACTTTATATTTACAGTAAAGAAGTTGAATCCATGCTTCTACTTTTACCAGAGTCATTTTTAGTATCTTCTATAAATAAGCTGCATGTTTAGGCTTGAAGGCCACTTTCTTACCACGTATGCATTCAGACAGAATCATCTTTTTCGCCTGTGTATGTAAATGTTTGAATTCATACACTGCTCCACTCCCAAAACCATCACCAACACAACACCTTCACAGTCGCTTCTGCCCTCGTCGTAGTAGTCTTTCTAGCTGCGCTGTGCTCACTCATTACCATCAAGCAAATCCTTTGCTGTCTGTGAATCACAGGGGCCGAGTTGGAATACTCTGTAACCTCTTTCTCTCAGTTTGCTCCCTGAAGCTGTGTTGCTTAAAAACACAATCTGAGCCTCTCTGCTCAGATGCTTCCTGACCTCTTCTAACCCTGCTAGAACTCACCCCAGGCCCATTTTACTCTCCAACTAAACCAAACTACACTGCGTTAACTCCGTGTTCACTCCGTGCCACTAGTGATCAGGGTTTGCGTCTGATGCAACCCCTGTTAGCTTATGCTCGTACTTTATTGTACATAAAGCATTTTACCTGAAGCGTGGCATGTTTTTGTTCATGCTGATTTACAGGGGTTGATTTGTTGAATCCAAGAGGGAAAAAAGTTGGTATTTATTGTTCGCGTATCGTGTCGGCTTTTGGTCAGCTGCAGCAGTAATAAACATGATGTATCTGAAATCGTTACTTTATAAGACAAAAAGAGTAACTTCTCACAATTCATGTTAAAGAAAAACTACTGTGATTTTTCAAAATGTATTTTTCAAGCATTGGTGGAAAGTGGAGAAACCAGGGGCTGTGATGTCTACAACATAAATATAGTCCTGTATTTACTATCCTAATGTGCAGTTGAGCCCTTTGAGTTTTCCGTATAATGGTTATTGTGGTAAGAATTTTCTTTGAGGATTGTTTTGCCTTTGATATACTGAAAGTAGATATAACCTATTTTGCCACACCACACATTAGCTGACCACTCTGGCTTATGAGATGTTATTATTGGGGGTTATAAAGACCTAATTTGATGGGTTTGTAGTGGAGACACTGTAGTGGTCTGCAAAGATTCCTGTCATCAATCTAGTTGAGTTACAAAATCCGTCAGAGCCAGTCAACTGAGGCATTCATGTACAAGAAAGCATTCTTGCGAAGGGTAAGTTTAATATAGTTTCTGTTGTTTTATTTAATATACAGTACTGTGCAAAAGTTTTAGGCAGGTGTGAAAAATGCTGTAAACAAAGAATGCTTTCAGAAATGGAAGTGTTAATCATTTATTTTCATCAATCAACAAAATGCAGTGAATGAACAAAAGAGAAATCTAAATCAAATCTGTGACATGCAGTGCATGTTAATGGTTTGGCCAAGACCAGAAATTATATATTGTACATCCCTATTCTATTCTGTTCATTCATGACATTGATTTTTCAGTGCAAAATGGAGGTACAGATATGATTTTACCTCGCTGTGTATAAAGCAACACCATCAGCAATCTAGTCCTTTATACAAACCAGTTCTTTTGTTCTTGCTCTATGCACAAAAAAGATTTGGGTTTGACATGAAAAAATAAATACAAATTTATGAAATGACATGAATGTTTATGAATGTTCCAGTTATTTCAGGGAATCCAGGGGAGATTTTCCAATTTTGAAGCTGAGAAAAGAAGGAAAATCTATTTAGAATGACCAAATAAAGAAGGAAACCACTGGTCATACTGAGGAACAGACATCAAACCAGTCAGTCAAATTAAAAAATAACAGATGATGACAAATCGTGAGACTGGTGAAGAAACAACAGTCAGTGACATCATGGAAAAACCTCCACAGGGCAGGGATAGAGGAACCACAATCCACTGTTGGAAGGAGTCTACAAAAACAGAAATATAAATGCCATACCCCCCAATACAGTAGAAATCAGAAAACCAGACTGGTGAGACAAATATTAATCCTAGTGTTGGAATGGCAAAAGGGTGTACAAACTAAATTGTTGGGGTGTTTGGCCCAAAAAGATCATTTCATCTGGTACATTCACCAGTATTGATACAATATTAACTGGAGTTGCTGTTTTCTTACTAACATGGCATTGCATACCAGAGCCAAAGCGTAACTTTTTTTTTTTTTTTAGGATTTTTTTTTTTTTTTTTTTGGCAGGAGTTTAACAGCCTTAGCTTCTCTTTAGTTCACACAGGCTACCGCGCATATACTTCCTTTTTTCTGTTTCTCATGCACGGGGACCACAAACTCTTACATGTAAACGTAAGCACGGACATTTACATGCGTTTAAAGTATACTCTCGGTGTTGTGCAAACTTTAGGGGGCACTGCAGCTACTGGGGAGCTTCAGCAGAAATTTAGCAGAACGGGGTTTTATCTGTCTATCTGCCTGTTTCTGTGTATGTGGGCCAAAGCTTATCAAGTCAGTTAGCCTCCAAGTCACTCCTTCCTGTTTGCTCATTTGTGTCTTTCATGTCTCAAGATAGAGCGGTCTTCCTGGTTCATACTGCATGGCTGCAAACACACTCTCTCTCTCACACACGTGCACACACACGCACACACACACACAGTCTGAGACCATTTTGTTGTAAATTGAAAATTATCCAAAATGAAGGGGAGCTGGAAGGAGCTGGTATGCTGTAGTATGCAAATTAGCTTCATATGCTGTTCCTTTACGAATGAAGCATCTAACCAATTTGTGTCCACCTACTCCTTACTCACAGCTGTATGCACAGGCACATCCACATACGCATGAATGCATTTTGTAGAATTATGAGAAATTCTCTAGCTGTCACTCCTTCGTTTCCAGGAATAAGCGGGCAAGCTTTCTTGCTTCATAGATGTGTACACACACACACACACACACACACACACACACACACTGCTGAAATGCCTGCAAGACACTTCCCTGTTGCCGGCGTGTCTCCCAGTCTGCTCATGATGCTCCACAAAGCAAATGAATGGGAGTTACTGTAAGATCACCCCATTTCCTGATCCTGACTATAACTCCTCTTGTGTTGAAAAGAGGTATTTTTGATGTGCAAGTGCTCAGTTGTGGACTGTTGCTGATCTGTTATTATGGCCATTTGTCACCTTGCATGGTAGCATGCATGAAGCTGGTACAAGGGCATCAGGCACAGTAGTGCTGCTTTTAAATACATAAATGTCACTGATTGAAAGTGGTCCACCATCTTAAAATATTACATTGAAAATGACTCTTTCTTTTCTGGCGAGGACAAGGGCTAGGCCACCCTCCCTCCTTCTGTAGATCTTCTAAATGTTCTTCCAGGTCAAATCTAATCAGCCCTTCCCGATCAATCTAATTATTGCACTGATTAGCTGGATCAGGGGTTTTCAATTTAAATTAGGGGAAAAACCTGCAAGAAGTTAAAATTACTGGAGGTATTGGCATCACTGGTGGCAAATTGGCATGGCAACAGACTGGCCACTAGCTATAAATTCTGACTGTGTACCCACATTTTAAGTATTTCTAACAAGGCAGATAGTTTGTGAAAATATGCCAGAATGAAAAATGATGGCACAAACTGATCCGCCGGCTTGTGATCTCCTCACTGTGCATGAGACAGGGATAGAAATCAGAGCCTCTGTGCATTATTAAAAAGAAAGAGAGAGGCAGTCAGGCCAGAGGTGTCATGGTTGCCAATGAGTGGTATCAAACACGGATCATATGGAAGCTCTATCACTGTGTTTAACGCCAGCATGTAAGAGGAGACAAATGCCTCGCAGGGGAGTTGAGTTACTCTGATGCAGCCTGTCCAAACATATGGTAGGCCTGTTATGAGTTTGTTTCACTTTTTTGATTGCGTTTTCGGCAGTCATCAACATTATACTGGTGTGGTCTGCAGTTGTATTGGGCAGCACATTGCATGGGTTTGTGACTGCAGAGGTCACTTTCTCTTCCCTTCAAACATCAATATCTGGCTATTGCTCACAGAGCTGTCCATACTCACTTGGGTGTCCATTCAACATTTTAGTGCTTTACTTGGGGGCCCCAAGTCAAATTGCAAAGCTGACAGTTACATATAGGACTGATGGGGTGTTCGTTTGGTATTCTGTCGCTGAAATTTGGCAGTAGATCTTCCCTGGCTATCTCTTCTTTGTAGCTTATACTCTCACAGTTTGAATGTTTTTCAATGGTGTGGTAGTTATGGTTTGATTCTGCCCAATCTTCCATGGGATCGATTACCGTTTTCCCAGCACTCAGCAAACAGCCCCCCCTACTAGTTCCTCTGAGAGCCATGATAAGAATCTCAGAAGGGTGGAACTAGAATATATTGATACCAGCTGGAGGGCCTACCTGCCTTTTTGTACCTGTCAATAGCCAAACCCTCAGGAGAGCAATCTTCATCTCTTCCATCTTCTCCAAGCCAGCCACTTCATTGATTATGATAATGCAACTGAAGGCCTTTGCTTCAGGTAATTTGGCATACGCTTATAGCATTGGCTTTTTTTTTTTTTTTTTTTTTTTTTTTTTTTTTTTTTTGCAGGCTCCCAATTCAGCCACCAGCATTTATGGATACACTTGTCATTTATTTCAAGGATCTTGGGGTCTTTGCTGCTGCATTGGCAGAAAATGCAAGAGTGGTCTATCTCCAAAGCATTAACCCTCCACTCAATGAGAATTGAGTAAAGCTCTGACTGAGGAAATGGGACCTCCCCCCATTTAAAGAGGTTGTTTTTGATTTGTGTGTGTCAGCAGGGCATCTTTTTATCAAGCTCTGTAAGTAATTGTTTTCCGATTGGACTCTGTCTACAGCACCATTTCTCAGAGGTCTTGGGAGCATTGGTAAAAACTGATGACAGTATTTCTTTTCAATGTGGTTTGTGATTTATTTTTCTGTTCAATGTGTTCCACTTTACTAGCCTTCTTGCCCTAAACCCCACTGGAATAGACAAGACAACAACTGCTGCTTGGAGGCTTTTCCCTTTTTTTTTTTTTATTGTCTTGCTCTCAGCTGGTGTTAACCACTGAAGGGCAGGGTCAAGGGTTAAGACTGAGGGCTCTGTTGGACTCTAAGGAGCATCACAAGGCATATTAATCTATGAACAGCAGATGTATAGGTTATAACATGGGGATGTTCTTGCACTGTAGTGTGTTCACGTTTTTACTTTAGTAGTGTGTACAAGTTTTTATAAGTGCTCACTGTATGATGTATTGTACACAGATGTATGTCAGTGATGGATGCACCTCTTTTACTACTTCTGAAAAGCAGTGGTATGAATTTTTAATAGCGAATGCATAATACACATTTATAAGGCCATTAAATTGAACCTAGTTTCAATTTGATTTATTACATTGGAGCATTCTTTAATAAGGTCCGATCAAAGCTTGCTTTGCTGAGCTAGGTCCATTTAGCAATTGCAGTTCAAACCTGATGCACCCTTCTCTGCTTTGCATATCAAGTGCCATGTAAAGTAGAACCTATACAACTGTGTGCAGACAGGATCATGCCTTTCTTTCTCATTTGTTTGCTCACTTGCGCAGACAAACAGTGTCTCCTCTCTCTCTCTGTCTATTAAGAGGAAGTGGCTATGGTTGAACAGTTGCATCCAGGAAGAGAGAGGGGAGGGAGGAGGGGCAAGCAAGAGAGATTGTGAGCTCACAGGCAGATAGCAGACTCAACCACAGAGTAGAGAGAGGCAGTGCAAAGGGGTAGAGCGAGAGAGAGTGTGTGTGTGTGTGTGTGTGTGTGTGTGTGTGGGAGGGAGGTACAATACGTCAGCTCTCCTCTTGCAGCCTCTTTGAATCAGGCAGGCAGAAGCAGGTTGATTCTCTCCAACTACCGGGGCTTTTTTAGGTGCCACAGCCTTCTTCCTGACAATCTTGCTGGAGCATTCACCACACCAACTACAGTGAACGTTGAATCTTTGGAGCTTTGATCTTGAAGCACAGCTGACGCACCAAGTATCGTGCCTATACGAGTGATCGATTTCGCAAGGACATATCATCTTCCTCTTCCTCTTGCTGGTTTCCTCTGCCTCCAGGCAAGTGATGATCTGAGAAGGAATGAACTAAAAACACCTCTTATCTTCACTTCTTGCCTAAGACCTTGGTTTTGCTACCTGCCAAAAACAGGAACTGAGAATGATACCGGTTTCAGAGTCCTCTCTCGTGTGACCCATATGCACGACCTGACAAGCAGAAGAGTGCCAGAACAGCCCATCTTTCTCTATCCGTTCCTTGGTTTCCGTATTCACGCTTCTACTGGGGACCGGAAGCTCTGGCCCTTCACCTGAGCCAACGGTCCCCCCTGCCCTCACCTTCATCAGCTGCCTGAAGCCTGGAATGTTGCCAGGGGCCACTGGAGGCCCTGGAGCCACCCAACCTGAACCCGGCCCCGCAAATGACTGGTAGCAACAGCATGAGCAGCGGCTACTGCAGCCTGGATGAAGAAAGCGATGATTTTACCTTTTTCACAGCCAAGACCTCCTTCTTCCAACAAACACATGGCAAGCAGGGAGCCAAGGTAACATGAGTAAACAATTTATTGGGCAGGGGATAGGGACACAGTGTTTGCAGAGCCATCACCAAAAATGAGAAGTGCTAATTCTCAAATGCATGTGTGTATTGCGGAAATGAGCTTGGGTACTACTTTCTTGACATTTCTGAAGATTTTCCACTCTGACATTTCCCTTAACTTGTGTATAGCTGAGAGCGGCAAAATACTGCTGAAATGCATAAAATAATGATGGAATAATGATGTTTAAATGATGGGCCACACTCGTTGGAAAGTTATAGTAAGAATGAGAAGTCTTGTTTTGGTCAAATAAGAGGTGAGAGAGAAGGTGTTTTTTTTGTTTTGCTTTGTTTTTTTTCCACCTCCTGGTTGGTAAATATTACATTTTATGACAACAGCTTTAGTTTATTCTTATGTATGAATGGTTTAAACAGTCAACATATTCAAACATTAAACATATTGTGAATGGGTTTTTTTTTTTTTTTTTTTTTTCGTTTTTCTGTTCTTAAAATGTGGAATTAGAAAGGGTGAATTTATTGCGATCTCGTATGGCCCTGAGGTTGTATTGTGTAAGAGCTTGGTAAATGGTGAGCAAATGGCTTTTCCTGTTTGCCAAATTTTGACTTTAAAGAAAGTGATTCTCTAAAAGAAATGTTAAATAGAATGAAGTACAAGTCTCATTTTCTCTCAATACACTTGATAGTTTGGATGTAAGATTTTTTTGAATAGCCAATGGAGGGTGCTTTAGGTATATATGATCTATTACATATTCTCTATTATAACCAGCTGTGGTTATTCACTTGTAAGGGTGCCTAGCTTCAGTCCTGGAGGTTAATTGTACATCAGAGTTTAGTCATTCCTGTTATCAAGCTGTTTAAACCTAGCAATTAACGCATCAGTTGAATCAAGTGTGTTAAAGCAAGGGAACAAGCAAACTTTATTGGGCACAAGCCCTCCTGAGTTTTGTACTCCTAGAGAGTTGATGAGCATGCCCTCAAGGTGACTGGAATATGTCATTTTGTAATGCCTGGGCTCATTAACAGCATATGTTGAGCTTCGAGAAACTACCTCTCCCTTGTAACACAATGCAGAAAATACTCCTATCCTGTGTCCTAATGCAGTGAAGGAAGGAAACGACTGCTGCTGATTGTAGAAAGGCCAGTCCCTCCACATGTGAAAGCCTTGGTATTTCATAAAGCTTGGGCTGTGTTCTTAATGACCTCTTATTAAACAATACTCACATCAAGTCAGATTCAGACCTTTATTTATGAAGGGAAACCCAGCTGAGATCAGAAGAGTGCTTGAAAGACTAATCCCTTTCTTTTTCTATTCTGGTATTATTAACAATGGCAGAACCCTGCAAAACTGACACCATTTATGTGTGTACAACCATTTCTAATACGGTTCATAACTGATGGTTGACAGGGGATGGTAAAAGAGATACGAAATCATCAACTTCACCACATTATGAGGATGTGTAACATGGTCTAATGAGTTATGTGTTAGTTCAAAATTTTTAGGTCAATATGTGGGCTGTGGGGTTTGGTCAAAGCCTTAAATACTGCGTTTATTGCAATCAAATCAAGCGATCCATACTAAATAGTTGATGAGCAAGCAAATGTTTCCATTTAGAAGTCGCTGGTATGTGTTTGTTTTATTGTAATTTTTCTTTGTTTGTTTTTTCTTTAAAAGAATATTTTATGCTGTATATTGTGACCTGAAATAGTCCGTTACATGTCTGGGAGGAAGTAAAGGTAGTTCCAATACATCAGCCTCTCTTTATAGACCTACATAGAGAAACAAAGCTGGTGGCTAACCTAAAGATTCTACCTAAACGCTTCCATTTTTCCTCCCTCACCTGAACTGACCAGGTTCACCTCAGTCTTTGCAGTGTCAAGTTTAGAAACAGAATGTTTAGACCATGAATTATTCATCCCCTCTCTTCCCTTCTCCATCTGGGAGCAGTGTGGATGATCAGTTTAGGACACCTTTGGGCCACAGCTTGGGGTTGCCAAGAGGACAACAGATAGATAGATAGATATAATTTTTTTATTTTTTAGAGCTGTTTTATAACTGTTGTGAGATTACTGTATGTGCTAGATGTCAATGTCAGTTGTGTATCTAGCAGAACAGATCTGCTGTTTCAACAGCTAAAACAGGAATGCTATATATTGTTTAGGTTACCAGGATGTGGTTTTTGTAAAGATCTGGTTGCCAGGATGTGGTAGTCCTATACAGTTTTGGTTGCTAGGATAGAGTTATCACATCTTTATGCAGTGATGGATTTAGCAGAGCTGGTAGTTAAGCTTAACCCTGGGGAAGTTCATTCTAATCAATTTTCATTATTTTATGAAAAAAAAAAAAAGCCACATTGTCCAGTAATTCAGAAATCAGCAATTCGGTTTGTAGGATCTCAGTTTCCAACAGAAGGAGTGGACTGTCTTGGAAGTTCCCTTTGACAGTAAGTCAAAGGAAAGAGTAACACACCTCATTTTGCTCTCTTATCTCAGTTTATGCAAATGGTTCTATTGAACCCATCCCTTGGTGTTTCATTTTCTCTCTCTCTCTGTATCTGTCTGTCTGTCTTGTCAGACTGTTGTGCAGCTGCTCGTTTTCAGTGATTTGCTCTAGAAGTGATTCATAAAAATCCCCCTCCACCTCCAGCACAGTCTGTCGTACAAAGTGTTTTTTTCCTTTTCTGATTGTGCAGTTCTGCTCTGATGCAGTGGCAGTGCATCAGAAACCTACTACATTCTTAGTACCATTAATTCTTACAAGAGACATCAGCTCTTTCATAACAATGTCCTATGTGGGGTGTTTGTGTGATTGGAGCTGTCTGTGAACGTGTGTGTGGTGGTTTATGTGGCACAGCTTCGTGCTCTGAAGCAGCTAGGAATCTGCTTTGCTTATGCAGGCGTGCAAATGAGTGGGGTTTGCATGTGTGCAAGGCTGTAAAATCTACTGCTGCAAAATGGGAAGGCTTCTCCTGCTCAGCACTTGACCCAGTAACGAGAGTGAGAGTGTGTGTTTATGTGGGAGGGGTTAAGATGAGAACATCAGTCATTTCTACACTGCAACACATTCATACATTTATATCTGCAGAAAACAGTGCCGAAACAGAGAGCACACATTACGAGAGACAGATCTGGATACCTTCCTTCCTTGCTTGCTTGCTTGCTACATTAGCCTTGTAGCTTCAGTTCAAAGGTGGGCTATCTCCATATCTTTATTCCTTTAAAAGATATTTAATGAGATTAGTTCAACATTTTGGGTTCCCTTCTCCTTTTTGTCCAGTAAGAGCATTACAATTTTACAGCATGTAATTTGCTAACGTATCAGGTACACCGTCATAATAGGAAGTGGGCCATGTTTTCACCGCTTCCGCTCCAAGACAGACATGCCTCTACCCAGTTTTTCACCCTATTAACAGGTCATGCCTGATAATGAAGCTGAGGCCAGAGCTTTAGAGTACTTTACAGAGCATTAAATTCAAATGTACAATGTCAGTATTACAGTATTGGGCATTTCCATATACACTACAATAATCATCCACTGTCCCACATTCATTCAAACAGTAAGACCCATTCTTGGGCTTTGGGATGTATTCATTCTAAACATAGGCCCAGGATTGAGCAGTGGGCTGATTTGACATATTTCAGTGACCAATTTCATCCTAAAATAGCACACACTCAAGTTATATTATGCCATGTTGTCCATTGTGTATTTCTAAATTTTGACATTTACTTTTCTGTCCTAAATGAAAAGCCTCAAATTAAAAATCTTAAAGGTACAGTCGTTAAAGCTATAATAAGTGGTATTGATAATATTATTAAAAGTGGCATTTTCAATATTATCAGGCTCAAACTGAGAATGTCTGTTAATCCACTGCAAAAGATCAATATTGTTTCAGCACATGGGATCCTAAACCTACTCCTGGAGAGAATTCCTTCCAGAATTTAGCAGAAACTGACCAGTAATTCAATAACGGGGCATTACAGAGCATTGTGCTCCTGTATAAAGGACCTACAAGTGAGTCAGACTTCATGAACTGATCGGTTAGTAAAAAAATAAAAATTATGGGTGTTTTCTAAGATATTGCTTTCCTCTTAACCTAGAGGCTACTAAACCAACTTGCAATCTTTTATGCTTAGCTACTGGTCCAAACAGTCAGAATTTACAGAGCGTACACGGTCACTGTGGGTACAGCTGGGACCGAGAACAGTGGGCTGTCAGCTGAAGATTTGAGATGCTTGCCCAAGGCCTCAACGCATTGTTACCTAATCAGCCCGAGAGGCCATGTGCCAGGCTGAAGGACAGCCTGCCTGACAGGCGCTGACGACACCGATGGGCCGTCCGATAACATACGGAGGCCACTTCTCCTTCTTTTCATGCAAAGAAGCACTGTAATGTGATATTTGGGCTGATCGTGCTACAGGTGTTCTTTGTTATGCCCTGTAGACTTTGGATACATTCAACTATGGCGACTCGTAGCTCTCTGTTTATTTTATAACGAAACAAAACTTTGATGTTTGATTTGAGGAACATCAAGTCAATGTCAGACAATGAAGGGTGTTTGTGAATAGGGGAACAGTCGTTAAATGCCCTTCAGGGGCCCTTCTGCAGGTTAGGAAATGTTTGGTGTTTTTATTTATTTTTTTTCTCCATTCAAACCTACTGGGTGATGGACGCTGTAACAAGATTTTAAGGTGCTTAGTCACTGGGTTCATTCAGAAACACAAGTTGACTCAAATATATTATATATTATTATCCTTACAATTTGCATTATTAGCTATACATTTAATCAAGTTGATTATATATTTAATGTTTGTGTCTAAATAATGCAGATTTCAATTAGTAACAAAGTTTATACATTTACAGTGAAGTGATGATTCTCGCTGCAAAAAAATCTAGTTTAAGATTAAAAAAGTATTTTTATATTCAGCTAGTTTACTGAGTGGAAGCAAATTCATGTTCATCACAAACTTAGTAGTCCAAGGATTTATAACTTAGGGTAGTGGTCCCCAACCTTTTTTGTCCTATGGACCGGTTTCATATAAAACAATATTTTCAGGGACTGGCATAGAAACAGCCAAAAACAAAGTGCATAAAAATACTTTTGTTTTTATTACGTGTTTTTGTGAGCTTGTGGACTTGATTTCTGATGTACCGTATCATGTGGCCGAGACAAGCGCTTTTTCTAAATAAAGTCTTTTAGACTCTGATAATCAATAGAATATTTTTTTAATCATTAGTTCTGTGTGGCCCGGTACCAAATGGCCCATGGACCGGTACTGGTCTGCGGTCCGGTGGTTGGGGACCACTGACTTAGGGATTTACTGATGACCTGACAAGCTGTTTCATACTAAATTTCTGTATTATACTAAATATAATAGGGCAGCGGTGGCCTAGTGGTTAGGGAGTTGCCCCGCATCGGAAGATTGTGGGTTCGAGTCCCTCACAAGTAGGTTGCCCTGAGGTACCCCTGAGCAAGGTCCGTCCCTGTCACTGCTACCCGGGCACTTTCAATAGCTGCCCACTGCTGCACGGTGTTTGTGTGCATGGGTTAAAAGCAGAGGTCCAGTTTCGTTGTGGTTCACGCTTGCTGTGCTGTGACCTCGCAATGACAACCCTTGTCACTTTCACTTTCACTTTTTTCACTCTATATAAACCATTCCTTTCACTCTTGCTGGTTCCTGTCTGTCGCAGATCAATCCTCCCACTCTTCTCCACCCATTCCAACCTGTCTGCACTCTCTTCACCTTCTTCTTTTCCACACTTGCCATTACTCTGAACTGTTGACCCCAAGTATTTAAACTCCTCCACCATCACCACCTCTACTCCCTGCATCCCAACCACTCGCCGGCCTCCCTTTTATTCACGCTCATGTATTCTGTCTTTGTTCTACTGACTTTGATTCCTCTCCTCCCTAGAGCATATCTCTCCGGGGTCTCCTCAAGCTGCTCACTATTCACATTACAGATCACAGTATCATCAGCAAACATCATAGTCAGCGAGGAGTCCTCTTATACATCTCTTCTGTCAACCTGTACATCACCATTGAAAACAAAAAAAGGGGTTATTCCTCCATAAACACATCTGATATACTTCTCTGCCACTTCCGACTTCCTGATACAATACGGTTTCTAAGAATGAACTCGTTTGTACTAAACATGGTTATGTCTGTCAGTTTGCCAAACCAATGATAAAATGTTGTTCAGCTGCACCAACCCACACTCGCCAACAGCTCTGTTGCACTTTAGCAGGTTTTTTCCAATGCGTTTTCTCACCTGCTGTGATGAGCTAGTTGTACATGCTCAGGAAGTCCAGATTGTTTGATGTCTTCTCACTCTGCCTACAGTGATCAGAAAAACTAGTGAGAGTGCAAGACATGACTTTCAACCATTGGAGGTATTTGACTCTTAAGAGGTTTAGTATGATAGTGGGCATTCTTTTGAATGCACTGGAAAACGATGTTGATAGTACATGCTGTGATGGTCTTTAGTGTAAGGCAAGTGTGGTGCAGTATAACAAGTTATGACCCATTTACACAAATCAATGTGTGTTACAGTCTTGCAAACAAACATGGATGGAGCATTGTTGTTTTTTTTGGGTTTTTTTTAGAAACTGATTGTCAGGTGGTATGCTTGACTTGATGTGTTTGAGTATGCATGTCTAAAATGTGGGTCAGCTCCCAGTGTGACAAAAGATACAGTAAACAGGAGACATCATGTCTGAGGCAAGTAGCACGGCACCCACTCATTCACCCACACGTGCTTCCCACCATCTCTGCCTGTAGTAGCATTATAGAATGAATATTTCCACACTTTTACAAACACCATGATGGTAAGTCTGTTCAAATTCACTCCAAAGGAGAGGCTTTAGACACACATGCTGAGAGATGTACGACACACCACTAAAATAAGTTGCTGCAGTTCATAATTATATTTAAAGACAAGGGGGTGAATGGTCAGCTCTCCTTCAGACCAGGTGGTTTGCAGAGCTGGCCTAATTGTTTCCAAACCTCTCCTCAAGGAAGAGAACAGTATTTACAGTTGTTATCCAGCACCTGCTTCAGCTTTACTATCATCATTCATTTCATTTTAAGTGCCAGTGGGGAAAGAAAAAGGTAACAAATGCATAGATTGCCTTGAATTCACATGAAATCAGAAATCAAATGTGTTTTTTCAACTGCAGTCCATAACATTGCCACAAGAAGGTCCTAGGTTTGATTCCCAGGTGAGACGGTCCCGGTCCTTTCAGAATGGAGTTTGCATGTTCTCCCAGTGTCCGCATGGGTTTCCTCCCACCAACCAAAAACATGGGTGGTGGTGCTCTAGTAGTAGGATACGGATATGCCTACGGACACATGGATCAAGACGTTGCAGTTCCAGCACTTCCACCATTGGGTTCCTGAGCAAAACCCTTAACTCTGGGTTGCTCCAGGGGGACCGTCCCTGTAATTAGGAATTGGAAGTCGCTCTGGATAAGAGCATCTGCTAAATGCCTCAAACGTAAATGCAAATGCTTGTAGATGTGAGTGATGGACTGGCGATCAGTCCAAAGTATTTCCCCACCTTTCACCCTGTGAGATCTAGGATAGGCTTCAGCACCACCCCATTCGGGACGAGTGGTTATGAAAATGAATGAGTGAGGGTTTACATTATAAAACGGTTAACAAGCCTCTGTAAATTTTTGTTCATTTTTACTTAATGTGTGTGCTGGCTGTTATGCATGGCTACTCTTTTTAATCTTCAAATTTTGGGTGGAAACAATATGTTTGAATTCTTTATGACCTCAACAGATAGTCATCCAATAACAGCCAGCAAATTATGTTAAAGGTAAATAAAACCAAGGCATTTGTTCTACTGGTAAAACCTTCCAGGCCCAAGTTATTAGATTAGCTGCCAGTGTAATTGGGAAGTGACAGAAATTAAAGAATTTGATTTGGATCTATAATGGATTAATCTAATTAAGCAACATCCAAGTTCAAATATGGGGTACTGTAGCTGTCACAAGCTTTAAAAAAAAAAAAGGTCATTCATCTCAAAAGGCCAAAAAAAGCACAGTCTATTGGGGTTAGTTTGGAGCTAACATAACACTGGAAACCTATAGCATTGTTGTGCTCCATGCGAGGAAATGTTAGCTTTATTGTACGTCTAGGGCAGGGGTGTTGAACTCCAGTCCTGGAGGGCCAGAGTGCAGCACATTTTGGTGATTTCCCTCCTCAAACACACTCACTACACCTACCACTGAGTGTGAACCCGGTGTGTTTAAGGAGGGAAATTGCCCAAATGTGCTGGAGTTCGACACCCCTGGTCTTGGGCTTAGGCCCAACCCCATGTGCGCTCCATTTGATAGACTACCATAACTGCAGTTTGTTTGCGCATGTGTGTAACCATGGAGACATTCTGTCATCATTGTGAAGAAGTAACAGCTTGTTGCCTCTGGCATTATGGCTTTTTCCTTCTTGCACCATATTTCCCTGTTACTCATACCAGACAAATGTCCGTCCATTTCATGTTCAGGCTTTACAAGGACTTTTTTTTTTTTTTTTTTTTTTTTTAAACATCTAAGGGAAAAGTCAGTATTAACACATTGAATGGTACAAATTTTAACCTGACCTGAAAGCAGCTCAGGAATATTCAACTCAGTCCTTGATGGAACACAATGTTTAATCCAGCCTTACTGCCTTTTGTCAGTTCTGCTTAACCCGACCCAAACCCAAACAAGAAACATCTTTCAGCAGCAATAGCAGTTGTCATCAGATCATTGAAAAGCATAATAAATACTATCAGGAATCACAAATAAATGAAATTATTTTCTAAATAATTAATTCAATGATCTGTTCCTTTTTAAAAAGTGAAAGTTTGTCCCTTGTCATTGTGAAACACAGCACAACACAACAAAATTCAACCTCTGCGTTTCATCCATACACACACGTGCAGCAGCTATGAAAGTGCCCGGTGAGCAGTGATGGGGACAGTACCTTGCTCAAGGGTACCTCAAGTCAACCTACTGGTAAGGGGTTTGCACCCACAATCTTCCGATTCTGTGGCCAACTCCCTAACCACTAGACCACCGCTGCCCCTGATCAGTTTTTGATAAGTTATTCACAATCTAAGCCTGATATTTGAGAAACCATTAGAGTGATGAGATGTCCTGTTGTTTTGGATGAATATCTTAATCTCTTTGGAAAATAGTTGTGCCAGCAGGGGGAGTGTGTGCTAGCTTGGCACTTTTACTGTGCTGTGCTTGATGTGAGGTTCACTCAGTTTCTTGGCTTTCTCCCCAGCTTCAGTTCCGGCAGTACTTTGGTCTGAGCGAAGTCACTTTAGAAGCAAAGACAAAGGGTTGGATGATTCCGCCTCGTCCACCATTGTTCTTATTATCTTCACGTTCTTTAGTTCATGCAGTCTAGAGGAAGGGCGGGAGATGGGTATATTTAGCCACATTTAGGCCTCACAAATGCAGGAATTCCTGAGAGAATTGTTGGAATGTGTGAATAAGGGAAAGGAGGAAAAGGATGCTTCAGAAATCCAAACTCTTGTGTCTTGACCATGAAAATTGACCACAATGACAACGAAAAACCGAAAGCGTTCTTTAAAATGGTGCTGTTGGATGTTCATATTTGATTTCCTAAAGAATTTCTCAATGGATGCTTCTTTAAAGAAATGAGTGGTGTAAACATGAAGAATGTGTGTGACAAAGTTCATTATCAGTTGACCGATTTTTAGGAAGCTTTTTTTTTTTTTTTTTTTTTTTTTTTTTTTTAATCCATGCAAATCATATCGGTTTATATATAAGTCAATCCGAGTGCATGTTTCTTAACAGATCATTGGCTAGCATGCTACAGTGGCCTTTTTGCTCTCAGCCAGACATCCAAAGGCTCACAGGGGGGATGCACAGGCTTTGGTTTTTGCAGCCAAATGAAAAGGGAATTTTCATGCTGTTTAGCAATTTTAGTATGACATTTAGGCTTCCTTTCCCCCCTCCAAGAATATTCAGCCTTACTTGGCATTTACTGAGCTTTAATTCTGAAAAAAAAAAAAAAGAAAAAAATGTCATAGAAAAGCATACAAGTGCAACACACTTAATGTCTTCTGTCAAAACAGTGCATTGCATCTGTGCTGTGGTAGCATTAACCCTCAGACGGCACCGGCACTGTTGATAGCTGGTGCCGTTCTGTATTAACTTATTTCTAAACAAGTGAAAATTCCTTTGAAAATGCAGATTCCAGACCTCCAGTGAGTGCAGTGAACCTTTGTGTTTGAGGGTGAAGGAGGAGGGTAGAGGTATACTCGAATCTGTTGAAACCAGAAGTCAATTTAATACAAATAAAAAAAGTATACTTTATAATAAATCTCATGAAAAAGTACTTACTCTTGCTAAACCTGACTGTATGATCATGGTTTAAGGACCAGCACTGTATTTAAACTAACTTAGTCTTAAACTCTCGACTCTCTGTCTGTCTGTCTTGTCTCTCTCTCTCTCTCCCTTCTCTCTGTCAGCTCTACTGTCAGTGTACTGGGGCACATGGGCTTCTGTACAATTTGCTAATTGCTGAGATCAATTCTCTCTGTGTACTCAAGGTGTGTGTACTCAGTTTGTGTGCGCTCAGCAGCGTGTGTGTGTGTGTGTGTGTGTGTGTGTGTGTGTGTATGCATGTGTGTATGCATGTGTGTTTTCTTTCCTCTCTCCAATGAGACGAAGCACATCCACTGCCCCAAGGATCCCCATGAATAAATGAACCTTCTTTTTTCGTTCTTATTCTTTTCTTCTTTCAACAAGGGGAAAATATGCACTTTGCGTGCATTACAGAGATGTAGCCAGCAGCTAAAAATATCCAAGCCAGAATCTGTGTTGCTAAGGCTTAGCGACAGCCACAAACCTCGTATAACCCCCCCCTGCATGCACACACTTTCCCACCACTATTACAACACCCCTCAGATTTGCCCTTCTTTTCGGAACTGGAACTCTTAAATATCAAAGAGCTTGCATTTTCCATCCCTTCATTTTACCAAATGACATGAGGCGAGAAGCAGGGGCAAAGGTAGAATTATCCATGAACAGAAACACAGAACGAACAGGCTTGAGAGAAGATGACAGAATCAAGGAGAAAGATCACAGGCTGAAGGCTTTTCTTTGTTTCTGTGTGATTTCAGACAAAAGGGAAGGTAATGGTATGGAGGATGCTCCTTGAAATGGTTAGCACTGGATAATAGGTGCACATCATCTGCTGGTGTGTGAGCGCTCCATGACTGAAAGGACCTTTGGCAATAACACTGCAAAATACATTGATAAGTGAAACATTCTGAATTAGTTTCATTTAGAGAAGTTGTCTGAAGTGGGCAGGTTTTTCAAAGAGTAATGGCTGTAATAGCACGGCATAAAATTCATCTTTAAAAAATTAAGTTTCAAATACTCCACCAACAATCTCGATGTTTAACATTAGATATAGTGACTACATTTACGATGGCTTTACCTACTCAGTATATCTTTTTTTGCAATTAATTCACAATTCATTTTCCCCAGCCCTCACATTAACATGCAAGTAAATGTGGTACAGTGTATTTGATCACTCAAAACACCTTCCGAGGTGCTCATGGATGCAAATGGAAACTAATATTTGAATTGTGAAGCATCTTGATGCACCCTTAACAGTTAAATAAGTCCTGCCTGTATCAACCGTGTACTTGTTCCAACTGGAAAATATCGCTTTCAAGACTGTTTGGAAAAACCGTTTGCTAAGTTAACTCTTCAAGACTAATGAAACAGGAGCAGCAGAAGGAGGACGATACATGTAGAAAGTACACCTCCTCCAGCAGAAAATACGCAAGAAACACAATCCCAAGTTGTCACTGGAGATGCATTTAGAATTACAGGTGTAAACTGCTATGTGTGTTAGTTTTTTAGTAGCTTGTAATCAGATCACCCTAGCTACTCAGTAGCAGCAGGTGTAAAGTGAGCCTTAGTTATTCACGACATGTGTTTTTCTGAAGTCAAATCTGGTTTTCAACTCCTGCCACTGGAGCCAGGCGACAAAAGCAGCAGAGCCATGAAGGCATATCGCAGACATTAAAGCATCAATCAGGATTTACATACTTTTCAGAACTGCTACAGATAACATGTATATTTTTAAGAATCTGTGACCGGTTCGCGCCCTGACTCTCTGATATGTAGCCTTTGGGCATGACCAACCAATCAATGCTGGAGCTGGGAAGCTGATCCTGATCAAGAAAGCTTATACCTCATCAATGAGCATTATGTTAATCACTGACTTACCTTAAACCATGTTGACTCTTCAGGTTATCGCAGACATATGTGGTTTTTGACATTGTAAGACATGCTTTAAGCTAAGAATACATAAAAGTGCATTGCACTATAAACAACAGCCATTCCGAATTATACACATTGTCTTCTTTTAGATAGTAGTCCATTTTAAGCACACGGTTTGCACATTGGCAAACGTGGACATTTTGGCTACATTAGCCTTGTAGCTCTGGGAGAAATCTATAAAATGCATAGATAATAGCTGCCGCCTGAAACCTGAATTTTTACCATACAATCTGCTAAACACGTCATTCCATATGTCTCTAGCTGAAGTACACATCTTGAAGGAATCCTCAAAAGCTGTCCATTTGTGTTCTCTCACGTTAGATCACATCAATATTAAATTAAGGTTGTAATTTTCATTTACTCATTGTTTAATGAAGAAGAGATCATTGGAACAATGATCAGCTGGGCAGATTTTGTGTGAGCCTGCGTTCTCACAGCTCAGTCTGAATCGAGAACTCCGTGACATTGAAGTGATCTAAGGGAAAGCTGCGGTTGGCAGGTCATTTGCGCACGCGCGCACACACACACACACACACACACGCATTGTCCCCTGTGGTTCTGTGGTTCAGATCAATAAAAGCTGCTTATGTGGCCCTGCTTGATCCATCTGCGACATAGCAGCTTGCACAGCTTTCATGTTCAGCTGATCTCCATTTAATAGTCACTAACACTAATAAAACCCCCACTACTGTTTTAATAAAGCTCATGCAACACAGAGATTGTGAGAAATATGCCCTTCTTATAGTAAGATTGACATAAATGGCTATCATTGGTTCTTCTTTGCTCCTACTTTTTTATGAAGCAAACTTTTGTAAAACAAATCAGATGATCGACTACATTTTGGGTAAGGGGAAAATGAATTGTGAGTTAATTGCAAAAAAGATATACTGAGTAAGTAAAGCCTAAATCTAAAGATAAAAACTGGTATTGTTGGTACTGTATTTGAAAATGTATTTAACAGTTTTTGTGCAGTGCTATTATCACCATTATGGCTTAGCTCAGTAGGGAGTGCTATCTTCAGCGTTCGATCATAAAAGTGCACAGTGCTCTTCATGATCCAGGCTCTTATTACAGCACAGATAACAGTGACCATCTTGTCCATAAAAAACCCTTTGTCACAAATCTCCATCAGTCCTCTTGCCTGCAGTTGCTGGACAGGCATTTTTAAATCCTCTTGGTGAGCTCCAAAAGCAGGCCTTCCTCCATGTAAGGGTTGTAAGTGAATGTAATTAGTAAAAGTAAGCTCAGAAATTTAACCTGATGATAAATGAGAAAATTTGCCCATAGAAGAGAGAACAACTGGGGCATAATGTCTTTTTTTTTTTTTTTTTTTTTTTTTTTTTTGGTTTATTTCTCATAAGCTCCCCAGCTCTCAAGTTATTTACCAGCTTTAGTAGGAAAATCACAAAAGCTAAACCAGACACTCTTGAACTGAAATTGGACACACGTGAGACGGAGGAGCCCGTATGGATCCATCATCCTCTGTGCTGCATTGAGCTTCATCACAGGGAAAAGAAATGTGGATAAAAAGTACAGAAGGAAGATGCTTTCAGGTCATCTAGAGGAAAGATTTGAGAACCAAATAAGCAATGTCATTTTTCATGTTTGTCTTTCTCTTTGATTCAGAATGCCAGTAAAGAGGATAAGGAGGATAACCTGAAGTCCCTCACTAAGGACGAGGTCAAGACAAAGATAGAGGAGTACAACTCCAAAGTGTCTGAAAATGGAATGAAATTAGTGAGTATACAAATTTCCACTCACCAATCACATTTCACAATCCAAAAGTAAACCCTTTTAAAAATATTACAAGCGCTGTTCAAAAGAATGGCTGCTTGAGCATTAGGGACAAAAATTCATCAGTGCAACTACATCCATTTTTGGGGTTGCCTGAGTAACTGTAATTAAGGCTTTTTCTCTGTTTTTTTTCCCCTCAGGCTGATGATGGCACATACACTGGCTTCATTAAGGTCCACTTGAAACTGCGGCGACCGGTCACAGTGCTGTGTCCAGACGGCCCAGGCTGCATTCCAGCTGCCGATGATGCAGACAGACGCACATCCTTCTACCTTCCCAGTGACACAGTCAAGCAGCTTCACATCAGCAGCATCACTACGGTCAATGAGGTCATCCAAGGTCTGCTCAAGAAGTTCACAGTGCAGGACAACCCCCGGAAGTTTGCCCTATACAGACGGACGCACAGGGATGCCCAAGGTAAGCTATGCATGTATTGATGAGGTTGGGGTGAATGGATGAGGTGTGTGTGTGTGTGTGTGAGAGAGACTTGCACTGATAGCTTAAAAACCTATAAGTCGTTATAAGTTGTATATTATATGTCTGTTCTTTGAAGTATCAGTCAGTTTGCTGTTTGCTACAGTATAATACTAATGAATACAATGTTTTTTGCTTATGTTAGATCTCTTCCAGAAGCTGGCGGGCTCTGAGCACCCATTGTATCTGCGCTTGCTGGCCGGTCCTAATCTGGAGAATCTTTCATTCGTGCTGAAGGAAAACGAGACTGGAGAAGTGGAGGTGGGTTAGCACTACATACTCAGGTCAATTGGGTGCTACACTGTAAAAGCAATAGCAGTACAGTGTGATATATTAGCAGGCATATCACAATTGTAATTAGATTTTGTGCATTTTCTTCAGCATCTGTTGTTTTCAATCCAAGAGTTTGAAGAATTTTAGCTGTCTTGCTTTTTAGCAAAAAACACAAAAAATTCAGATGCTTTCCTGAACATCTCTCTTTCTGTTGTTTAGTGGCATGCATTCTCCGTGCCGGAGCTACAGAACTTCTTAGCCATCCTGGAGAAGGAAGAGAGGGAGCGAGTAAAGCAGGTGGAGCAGCGCTACGTAGCCTACAAAGAAAAGCTCCTAGAGGCTCTACAGGAGGTCCAGAACAAGCCTGGCTAGAGGTGGGGTCCCTCCGTGCCCGTTAGATCACTGACCCAGTGCACAGCCTGCCCTTGAGCCTCACCCATGGACTTTCCAAACTCTCAAAGCTCTCCACTCAGGACTCTCCAAAGGCCCTCAGCATGCCCCTAAACACCCTGTTTCCATCTCTGAACTTTACACAGATGATTAGGGTGGTGGGGTGTAGGACTGGACAAACAATGCAAGATGAAACAAAAGAAGTCTCTGAGGAAACTAATGGCACACTTGGAAAGTGTCTTTCTGACTGACGTGGTTTAGATGTCTGAGCGGATTTCTTTTTTTTCTTTTTTTTTTTTGCTTTATTTTTTTGAAGTCAGATTGGGTCTGTTCATGTTTCAATGCTGCTGCTATTGCTGCTACTGCAAGTGTTACTTAAAGCATGACTTTCTCTTTAGCTCTACGCCAGCATCTCACATGTCAACTTTATTCAGAAGTAAGAAGATGGACACAAAAGCTTGATGTAAATTCAGATTGAACCCATAGATCACATGCTTGTTAAGCAAACTGTTTAAAAAAAAAAAAAAAAAAAAAAAAATCTATACTTTTCATTTATTCACTTGCATTTGACTTCATAATCTATACTCCTGGGAACCTCTTAACTAATCCCATACTCTGTTCAGCTGACTTTCCACCCTCCTGAGCAAAATCAATAGATCATTTGGCAACAGCTTCCTTGGTTATGATCACACATCGTGCAAATCAGTGGCTACACCTCCTTAGCAAATTATAAGTGGCATTTATTAAGCAGAAGTAGGCTACGTGATAAACTCTCATTAAAGTTTAGATAGATGATTTTCAGCACCGACCACTGTATATCACCCATTTACATGCATGTGTACATTTGAAAAGATCTGGGATGCTTTTTCCAGCCTTATGTATAATACGCATGTCCTGGCGCAGACATTTTGAACCATTACCCTACATAAATGTGAAATGCTGATTTGATATTTATTTAGACTGTTAAAAAAGAGCATTTAGTGTGTGAGATTAACTGAAGAAAGGGAACGTTGTGTCAATTCTTGTGTGGCATGAAAGCGCTTGAAAATGCCCAGCTTCAAATACTATATCATTTATAGTATATTTATAGTCATTTATCAATTGATAAACTAGTTGCAACAGGCTGAGCAGTCCAGTTCACAGATGACCAAGACATGACATTTCTGGATCTTGTGGACATATAGCACAGTCACAGAGTGACTGATTAAATTATATACAAATATAGAAATATGGAGTACTGCATATCATCTGATCCTAGAGCAGTATTCCAGCTATGGGAGAATTGTGGAATACATGCACGCTTGGGCAAACAAGGGCTGTGGATCATCTTTCAAAAGCTGAGAAGCACCATTGTGGATATTACACCAAAGTTAATTGGGACATACGCCCCTAGTATTTATTTATTTTTTTTATCTTGGGCAATAGGGGATATGTCTGATGTAAATCATGTGTATTGTAGATTAGAGACTTCTATGATTTTGCACACCAACATAGACCACCAAGTGGTCAGCCAGTATATAATTATCCTGAATATTCTGTGATGAGGGCATGAGATGCTTTGTGTGTTCCCCCTTTTCTGTTTGGAAAAAATGTACTTTAAACAAAATTATTCATTGCTTTAACGTTGCTTTAACATGTGTATGCTTCTTACGCACTGAGTATGTGCAGCGTAGGGTGTGTGTGATTTCCTTTCTGTCTGCAACACTGTAAAATGTTCATAAGCATATCTGTAGTCATACTGATGTCATGGAAGCACAGAAAGATGGGCCAATGAGTGAAGTGAAAATGTGAACCGTACAATCTGGCAATGACGCCCATGAGCTGCGGCCTTGTTTCTGCCTTCTTTCACCCACCGCAGAAGCACATTCAGGCTCGTTAGAAGCCATGAACAATCCAAGCAGGCTGACATTCTACTGTAAACACCACGGTGCGTGTGTGAAAGAGGCCTCGGGTTTGGGTTTGAGCATGGCTAGGGTTTCTGTTATACCGTACAATCACCTGTGTTGAGTTAAAGGAGTGTACCAGCACTTTTCCACCTAGTGTCTACCTGCTGCGTTTGTGGCGTACACCTGACCAGAAAAAAAGTTACATGCCTTGATAAAATCAGAATCACCTGTTTTTTGGTATCTACTAGGTTATGTTTGGTTTTAGCAAAGATTTTAGCCCATAGGCGTGAGTGTGTTTGTCTGTGTGTCCACCCTGATGGACTGGCGACCTGTCTAGGGTGTTTTCCCGCCTTGCGCCCTGTGCGAGCTGGGATTGGCTCCAGCACCCCCCACGACCCAAATTAGGACAAGCAGCTATGAAAATGAGAGAGTGGTTTTAGCAAGCAGATTTTGCGTTTATCTAAGTACAAGTTGCAAATGCGGTGACTGACTGCAAGTAGTGCAGGACGTAGCAATTAGGTTGAAAAAAGCTGGAGTATACCTTTCACAAGTCTCACACGAACACTGTAACAGTGATTTAAAGATGGTTGTTTTAATTGAGATTGCGAACACATTATTGGAACTGACTGAAAAGTCATTCTCAGGGTTTCATTTTGCCCTGACCCCTACATTAACTGCACCACATTTTGTCCCCTTTGCTGCCCTACTGGTTCTGCTTTTGAGTGCGTGTGCCTCCTAGTGCATGGGAGATGCAACACTCCGACATGAGCGGAATGAAAAGAGAGTTCTAATGGCGTGTGTTCAGGCCACTTCTCTTTTATAGCCATGTTTGTGCTGGCGGTGCCTTTTGTCTGTGTGTAGCTTGACCTTAATTTGTGGATATTTAAATATATATATATATATATATATATATGCTGTCTACGTCTGGCTCAGTAGCCCCACATGTCAAGAAATTAGATTACAAGCATGGAGGCAGGAACCTGGTGCTTTTAACACGGCAGAATTCTCAGGTCCCTGTGGGACTCCGAGGATGAAATGTGTTCGAGAGTGAATGAGTGAGTGCTGGTGCGTGTGTGTGTGATGTTTAATTTATTTTATTCAGGTTTTTTTTCTGTGTGTAAATTTGAGGTTGTGGACAAATCAATGCTGTCTGGCAATCTTTGTTCTGAAGATTTAAAGCTGTATAGCATCTCTAAAGCTGTAAAGATACTGGAGAATGATGATAAAATAAAAAGGTCATCCTTTTATTTTGTGTCTTTTCACGATTCTTTTTCAAAATTAAAAATCATGAGCCTACTATGAAGTTGGTTCTGCTCCTGTTGCCAAAGCAGCTCTAACCAGTTCAGACATGGAGCCAAACAAGACCTCAGTAGGTGTGCTGTGGTGTCTGGTACCAAGATAAAAGCAGCAGATCAGACTAGTTTGGACAGTTCAACAGTGGGCAGTTGAGCCTGAGAAGCTGACAGGTGTTCGTTGAGTCCTTCGTTTCATTGTTTAAACCATAAATAGATCTTCATGTCTACTATCAGATGAAGCTTTGTTTTCACCTGCTGTTTGTTGTTGAAAAGGGAAAACCAGCATGAAGTCTAAAGACCTGTCTACTTGATTTAAATGGAGAAGTACATCTTTTTGAAGCTGAGGAAAAGGGGAAAATCCATTGAAAGGATTTCACAAACACTGGGCATAGTCAGCAAAGCAAACTGGAATGTCATGAAAAAGAAGGAAACAACTGCAGCGGTGGCCTAGCGGTTAGGGCATTAGCCGCATGATCGGAGGATCGGGGGTTCAAACCCCTTCCCAATAGGTTGCCCTGAGGTACCCTTGAGCAAGGTACCGTCCCCATCACTGCTCCCCGGGCGCTTTCAATAGCTGCCCACTGCTGCACGGGTTTGAGTGTGCATGGGTTAAATGCAGAGGTCCAATTTCGTTGTGGTTCATGTGTGCTGTGCCATGACCTCACAATGACAAGGGTTGTCACTTTCACTTTTTCACTTTCAACTGATCAACAGACGATGAACTGGAAGGAAACTAACAGCTGATGGCAAATTGTGTTAAAGAAAAGCAAACAATCTCTCCCAGAGTGTGACGATAGAAGTGATCCAAAACACGAGCTTGTCTGTGAAGCACTGTGGAGGAAGTATCATGGCTTGGGCTTGAATGGCTGCATAAGGAACAGGCTAAAAATCTTTTTTGATGATGTAACTCATAGTGGTACCAGTAGAATAAATTCTGGAGTCTACAGAAACATTCTGTCTGCCATTTTACAGAAAAATCCGTCAAACTAACAGGAAGGAAGTTCATCGGAATGCAAGCCAATGACCCGAAACGCACTGCCAAGTTTAAGGGCTTCATCAGAGAGCAAGTGGAATGTTTTGGAAGTCCGAAACTGGGTAGTCAGATACAAAAGCTGCTAAACTCTATAATTTCAAATTTGTACATGGTGTACAAATCTGTACATGTACATTTGTACACCGCACATGGGGCAGCGGTGGCCTAGTGGTTAGGGAGTTGGCCCCGCATCGGAAGATTGTGGGTTCGATTCCCTCAAAAAGTAGGTTGCCCTGAGGTACTCCTGAGCAAGGTACCGTCCCTGTCACTGCTCCCCGGGCGCTTTCAATAGCTGCCCACTGCTGCACGGTGTTTGTGTGCATGGGTTAAAAGCAGAGGTCCAATTTTGTTGTGGTTCATGGTGTGCAGTGCTGTGACCTTGCAATGACAAGGGTTGTCACTTTCACTTTTTCACATGTAAATACCAGGATATGAAAGATGAAAATCGGATCTCTCATCTCATATTCATCTTTTTGGCATTGCAAAAAACAAATGATTGGCCTTGCTGTTTCCATACTTTTGCTTTTGTAAGCATTTTTGTAAAACATGTAACAATATGTAAAACCATGACAAACACTGTAAGCTTAGCTTAAGGCAGCGATGGCCATGTGATTTGGGACTAGGCCACAGGATTGGAAGGTTGTGGGATCTAATCCCTGAGCAGTAAATTACCCTTGAGCAACGTCACTGTTCCCTGGGTGCTGAATATGGCCGCGTTTCCCATTGGCGAGTAGTCGCTTTCACTTTCACTTCATCTCTCTTTACTGCCAACATATTCTAAACTAAGAATCAGAGGCCGTACCAGGTGTGACCAGCAGAGGGAACCGTTTCCCAAAAAATTGAAAGCAGTCACTGAAGCTGCACATTGACACAAATTGCAGCAGTTATATGAAGTAACTTCTTTAATGAGGAAAAGACACAACCATTACTTTTATATTTTTCTTAATTTGTGGTCTTTAATTACAATTGTTAGCAAAAACTTGAGAGCAGAAGGCTGCAAAACCTGCGCCAGGGTGCGCTTAGGAAGTTTAGTGCCTTGGCCAATGGCACTGCAGCTATGGATTCAGGAGTGGTTCAAAATCCCCCGACTCAAAACTTTGAAGGCCAGTCGGTGCATCTTTCAGTTGAAGCATTTTGCCAGCAAAAACAGTGAATTGCTTTAATCAGACCACGTGCATTTGCTCTGTAAATATAACCTCAGTTTAGAGATTTGCATTGTGCATATATTTTCCATACATGGCCAAAGCATACAGGTTATCAAGGACACTTGGAGGCTTTTCAAGCTGCTACAAAAGCCACCAGTTGTGAGTGTCCATCATAGCATCCAAGACCAAATACAGTATTTACCTCTCTGAGCTCCAGTGTTCATCCAAGCTCCTGAGCCTTTGGGGGGTCAGCTGCCAAGAGGTCAACCTGAAAACGGTGTCAATAGGTTATTTACGGCAGTGAATATAGACAGGGCCCTTCTTCTCTTGCTAGACTGCCGAGAATAGCATCTACTACAGCCATGCTGTCAAAGGCCTGCTTGATTTAGCACGACATTCCCCTCAGAGCCAGCAAGGTTAATGTACATCCAGACTGTTAATGGTGCAACAACAGTGCAGTCAGTAAGACACTTTTATCTGGCTCAGAGTGTGAATCTACAGGCCTGCGACATGAGCCGCTTTGCCCTGAACTGAATTTTTTTTCTGGCTTGCTCCCTTCTTTGTTATGGACTCTAGTTTAACAGAACTAGTCAACTGACTCTAGTCAAACAGAAATTTGATTTCTGTTAAAACCTCAGTTGAAACTCTAATGTTTAAGTGAAAGTGACTACGCTTCTCATCATGAAACGAAGCACAACACAACTAAATTCATCCTCTGCATTTCACCCATACACACACGTGCAGCAGGGGGCAGCTATTGAAAGCTGCCCAGGGAGCAGTGACAGGGACGGTACCTTTCTCAAAGGTACCTCAAGGCAACCTACTGGTGAGGGAATCGAACCCACAATCTTCTGATCCTGGCCAACTCCCTACCACTAGGCTATGAGTTTAATTCCAATTAACATAGTATTAACATCCTTAAATTAATTTGTTATGGCTGTATTACGCTAGTAGATCCAACCAAAGCTCAGTGATGACAGAAGTCATTTAAAAACAAAGAGAAAGCAGTCAGTATGATCAAAAGTCACTGTAAAAATCAACTCTCCTCTAAACTCCAGTGAAAAGTGGTAAAGAGAAGAATGTCTGAGCAAAGTGGAAGCTGGATGATAGGTGGAGGTGGTGGGAAGGTGAGGTGAAACACGATGTTGAAGTTGAAATTCTTGTGCTTGCAGAAACACTGAACAGTGAGCACTGAATTTGTCCTCTGCATTTAACCCATCCTGTGCACTAGTAGTGAATGCACACCAAGAGCAGGAACAGTGGTCTGGTGGTCTAGCGGTAGGGTACTTGCCAATGGACCAATAGCTCAAGAGGTCCCAGGTTCAAATCCCACTATCATCACTTGGTCCCTGAGCAAGACCCTGAATCCCTAGTTGCTCCAGGAGGACTGTCCCTGTAATTAGGACATGTAAGTCGCTCTGGATAAGAGCGTCTGCTAAATGCTGTAAATGTACGAAAAACCTGAGGCCAAGATGGTGTTCAGCGCTTTTTTGTTCAACCCCTTACTCACCTGCCAAAACCTCTTCTTGAACCATCAGGCCACAGCCTCACTGTTTGATATTGCTTGTTAATATTTCTTCTCCTAGCCTGTAGTATGATGCATCTTGCTTGACATGACATGGGGCACTGGCAAGCAAAGAATAATGTTTCAAACTTTCATGGAAGAAAGTCAGTCCAGAATATCTAACTCCGTGATCACTGAAATGAAAAATGACATTCCTCCTATCAGCATACACAGTGGGCTATAACTCCTTCATTTAACCCATCTAAACACGCAGGTAGTGAACACAACAACCAGGAGCAGTGGGCAGCATTATCTAGCACCCAGGGACCAGTGTCTTGCTCAAGGGTCCATCAAGGTTACCTACTGGTGCCAGACTCGAACCCACAACGTTCTGGTCATGGGGTCCCAAATCACCAGGCCACATCTGCTCCAAACTGATGAATGGGATTAAAAGAAAGAAAGAACAATAAGGGACTGCAGTAAGCTTTGTGATCAAACGAGCCAGTGTAACTACAACACAAGGACCTGATGAAGCTGCAACTGAGCTTTGCTCTTGACCACGCCCAAGCTATAGTGACGCTGTGGGCGGGTCTTGTTTTCTGGGAGCTGCAGACGGACTGTTAAGACACGCCCCTGGCCACACCTCTCACTTTGTCTATCTCTGAAGCTGAGGACGCGCTTAGCAACAAGCTAAGAAAACACGGCGGCGTATGGTCTCGGGCTCTCAGCGAACCGAGCGAGCGGAGTGACCGGCGAGGCTCCGGCTCGGGATTAGAGGAGTTAGGATTTGAGGAAGCGCGTTTGCGACGCTGTGGGCTGTGAGCCCCAGAAAGAAGGCGCTCCTGTTTCCGGAAGAGAAGCGCTAGCTCCTTCAGCGGAGTTAGCCACGGCGCTAGCTGCTATCGTCCGAAAAGTCTGAGGTGCTCTTGGCCATCTCTTCGCTTTGGTCTGGGATGATTTTTCGGACACAAAAAGTGTCCGCACTCCTAAGAGACCACGCAACGGTGGACACGGGGGAGCTGTTTGGGCTCAGACTAGCTTTGGGAGCGGCGGACGGATGTTTTTCTCTCAGGAATGCTGAGTCTCCCTACAAAGCACGAAGAGGTTAAGAAGAAGAGCTCGTCAGCGCCGAAAAAAGCCGTTTTAACTAGTGTGTTTTTATATATTTTATATGCATATGCGTTAGCTGGCACCGATTTTTAATACTCTATCTCGCCTGTGGAGCGTTAGCTCGGTTGCTAAGCGGAGTGTAGCTGCGCTAACGTTAGTAAACACAAGTGGGAAAGTGCTCAGATCATGCTCCCACTCTAGCTCCCATTTCTTAACTTCACACTAAGTCTGGCTTAATACCCCTTCCACCGGATCACCCATCCCAGACATGACATGAGGCTGTAATGACTTCTGACCGTGCTTTTACGACCTTGGGGAGCTTTGTTTGGTAACTTTACTTCAACCTCAAGAAGAAAGGAAGAAAAGAAACCAAGCATTTGATGTTGACTACAACTACTGGCCGTAACCATGATGATACTGAGCAGGAAACCAGACGGGCCGATCACTGCAGGTAATTATTTCAGTCATCTCCAGGAACTTCAGTTCATCTCTGCATTAGAAACCAAATGGAGATTGCAATGCCCTGCATGAGCTTCGTTACTCTCATATACAGGCTTAATAGGCTTAGATCATTTCTTAGGCTTATCAAGAGAATCCGCTGAGAGACCAGTCGTTACAGGTTGACCAGGTTTAACCAAATGTGTGTGTTATGTATCTGTATGTAAATAAATAGAAATAGAAATGTTCTTATTATGTACTTCTCCCATTTTCGTAGTTGTCCTACACCTGCCCCCTTTCTGTTCTCCATTCTGAAGCTTATGCCACATTATCCATTCAGTTTCCTAAGCAAACTAGTTTAGGCTATTAAGAAGCTTTAGTGACATAATAGGACCAAGTTGTGGAAACTGCTGAACTCCCAGTGAGTCATAAAAGTGGCCTAATAAGTTTCCAGCTGCTTCAGTGTATGCTCCAGAGACCATCTGTTGACAAAGTTGTGTGGGAAGCCTGTTTCCTGACGCACCTGTGACTTGGTTACATGGCTCCCTAAGGAGGTTTTTTTGTTGGGCAACTGTCTCCCTGCAGCAGTTGAGATATTGTTGATTTGAGCTGCTTAACAAATGCAGTCCAAGAGAAGTGGAGGTTGTCATTGTTTTGTGCTTTAAAGTTATGTATTTTGTGCAACTCCCTTAAATATTGCAGAATATTCACTTAACGTGTTTTGTGTTTTTCACAGCTCGGCACGGGGATGGTCTTTATGACTCTTACATGCGCACGGATCATACCGCAAATGAAGATGGTGAGCTGAATGGACAAAGTCCCTCTGGATTGCCTCCGCTGCCCAAACACACAGTAAGTCCAGACTTCCTCTCCTCCAGGAACAGGACAGACCCAGTACCCTGTACTTACTCTCATGGCACTCTTCC
Organism: Hepsetus odoe; assembly: GCA_017165825.1. Lineage (NCBI taxonomy): Eukaryota > Metazoa > Chordata > Actinopteri > Characiformes > Hepsetidae > Hepsetus > Hepsetus odoe. Next base: position 22,935,063 of record CM029371.1, read on the forward strand.
AGTTGGGGATGCAGCTGAGCAGTTTCCTCTTTTGTCTGCTTGAGCAGGAAAGTGCTCTGATTTACTACATTGTGGGGAATAACTGGACTTGAAAATATGACCCACAAACAAATCATGAAGTAATTTACTTGTTGTTGTTAGCTTCGCCCCACATTTATGTTCAAGGACAGTGAGCAGCTTGTGTTGCTTCTGGTTCAGTGGTTCAGTCACACATGCTGCTTCCACTCACATCCTTTGCAGTGAAATTTATTGATTGTTACATCTAACTGCTCTCAAGGCAAGTTTGAGTTTCTTCCTGATTAACTGAAAGTTTAGGCCTTTTTTTGCTGCACATTCTTTCTGTAAGCATTAGAGCAGCAATGGAATGCACTTTTAGTTGCTCAAGCCAGTTTAACTGGGTTGATTAAGCCTCTTTAAAAAGATCCTCATAGACACATGTGTCATAATATGACCTGGATTATCAAATTAAATCCGATTGTACAGTCAGATCCATGAACTTATGTAATGGATCATTTCTGTGCATGTACAAGGCCTTTGCAGTAGTTTCGGCAAATGCATAGCTCGGGTTGCAAGACTGTGCAGTGTGCTGATAATTAAAAACTTTTTGTCAAAGGCTCAATAAACAATCAGAGCCGTTTGTGAATTGGAGCAGCAACAGATTTTTTGCCACATGGGATCACAGGCATGTGTGGCTCAGTTTATTCACTTACCCAACATCACCTATACTGTTTCATTTGTGAAGATTTCGCTAGTAATTTTCCAGTAATTAAGCTGTGCTGTGACCACTAGTGTCTGAGAATAGACATCTGATTTATTTGGCTGGTCTCTGGTATCTTTCCCTCAGTCTTCCATGCGTTTTGTTCTATTTTAGTCCTTCTTCCCCTCAAGACTGCAATTCCAGACCTCTCTCAGCAGCCACAAATGACATGCAGCTTTTTTTTTTTTTTTGCTTTTTTTAAAAAATTTTTTTGTGTCATTTTATATATGGGACCTAGTTTCCTTTCTGATATCATGCTTGCAAGTGTTTTTTTTCTATGCAGTAAAGTTTTAAGCTTTGACTTAAGATCTTTAATAGAAATTCGATGTTTATGTTTATCTGGGTTTTCATTGGACATTGTTTTCAGTTGATCTAGATTTAACTGTCTAATTGGGTTAGATCAACATATGAGCTTTGTTAGTAATTTTTTACAGAAAGGGTTAAGAGAAGAAAGTTTTTTGTTTGTTAGTTTTTTTTTTCTTTTAATGAAAGTGAGCATTCTTGTCATTGTGAGTACACGACAACACACAGTGAACCACAACAAAATTACACCTCTGCATTTTGCCCATACACACAAACATGTTCAGCAGGGGACAGTTATATGAAAGCATCCAGGGGTCTGTGGCAGGAACAGTACCTTGCTCAAGGGTACCTCACGGCAAACTACTGGTAAGGGATTCGAACCCATGATCTTCTGATCCAGGGGCCAAGTGCCTAACCACTAGGCCAACGCTGCCTCATGTGTCCAAGACAAGATTATCTTGTCTTTTATTGAGATTCACAATCCAAAAAACATTACTTCCTCTTAACATTTTTTGTTTAAAAAAAAAAAAAAAAAACCAGGATGGCACTTTCTATAATTATTCATTAAAGTGGAGGCATCATATGTTTGCCTTTTGTTCTCCAAAATGAACATGTTGTTCTACTGGTTCCATAGTCACTTTCTGTCATTGTTGGACTGTTTATCAGGTTTTTACCCATGTGCAAAGATCACTTGTGCATTAAAATTCACCCTCAAGCCTTATGATGTTTCGAATACTGATGCTGACTGGGCTGTTCTGTTCTGCACGTTTGCACTATTGATTGCTTAACTCTGTCCCAGTTACTGTATATTTGAAGTTCAACATCAGGAGTTCATGTATTCACTAAAATGGCCTTCTTCTTCTTTCTAATCCATTCATTTTCGATGTTCAATTTTGTATTAAGAATCATATTTGACTTAAGCTTTAGACACAATTCCTTTGTCACAGACTTTCCATGATTTGACAGTGTTCTAACACTTCTCTCTTTTTTTATTCCTGAAGGCCACAAACAAGCCTGTGATTAAAGATCACCTGGGAGTCCGAGGAGGACCGATGAAGGTGAAGTACTTGTATGAGGACTCATACAACCGCAAGCTCAATGGTGTGACCCAGCTCAATGGCATTAGCCAAGCTCCTGCCAAGCCCCAGCCTCCTCTCTCCAAAGAGAGGAGTGTGGACAGCAACGGTTCAGCCAAATCCACTGACAGTTCAGGCAAGCCTACCAAGCAAGGGGGTTCTCTCACTGCAGAACAAGCTCTCAAACAGTACAGACAACAGCTGACCGCACTGGAGCAACAGGAGATCCATAGCTATCCTGAGATCTACTTTGTGGGACCAAACTCTAAAAAGAGACAGGCAGTGGCAGGGGGCTCCAACAACTGTGGATATGATGATGATCAAGGAGGTTATGTTCATGTGCCTCATGACCACATTGCCTATCGTTATGAGTTTCTAAAGGTAATTGGTAAAGGGAGTTTTGGTCAAGTGGCGAAGGTCTATGACCACAAGCTGCACCAGCAATTGGCACTAAAGATGGTGCGCAACGAGAAACGCTTCCATCGGCAAGCAGCAGAGGAGATCCGAATCCTGGAGCACCTCAAAAAACAGGATAAGACAGGCAGTATGAATGTTGTGCACATGCTGGAGAACTTCACTTTCCGCAATCACATATGCATGACTTTTGAGCTGCTAAGCATGAATCTTTATGAACTTATCAAGCGCAATAAGTTCCAGGGTTTCAGCTTGCCCCTTGTGCGTAAGTTTGCCCACTCTATTTTGCAGTGCTTGGAGGCTCTGCATCGCCATAAGATCATCCACTGTGATTTAAAACCAGAAAACATTCTGCTCAAGCAGCAGGGTAGGAGTGGCATTAAAGTCATAGACTTTGGCTCTAGCTGCTTTGACCACCAGCGTGTCTACACCTACATCCAGTCCCGTTTCTACCGGGCTCCCGAGGTCATCCTGGGCTCACGTTATGGCATGCCTATTGACATGTGGAGCTTTGGTTGCATTTTGGCTGAGCTTTTGACAGGCTACCCACTCTTCCCTGGTGAGGATGAGGGAGACCAGCTGGCCTGCATGATGGAACTGTTGGGTATGCCTCCTCAGAAACTTTTGGAACAGGCTAAGCGTGCCAAGAACTTTATCAACTCCAAAGGCCACCCACGTTACTGCACTGTCACCACCCTCAGCAACGGCACCTTGGTGCTTAACGGGAGCCGCTCTCGGCGTGGCAAGATGCGAGGTCCTCCAGGCAGCAAGGACTGGGTGACGGCCCTCAAAGGTTGTGAGGACCCCACTTTCATTGACTTTCTGAAGAAGTGTCTGGACTGGGAACCTAGTACACGCATGACGCCTACTCTGGCTTTGCGTCACTCTTGGCTCTACAAGAGACAGTCTAAGCCTGTGCCTGGAGGGGAGAAGACCTTTGTGCCCAAGCGGATAACTGAACACAGCACCTCCTTCCCTAGTATCATCTCTAAGGTGCCCCCTGTAATGGGCCAAACCAACAACAAACTTCGGACCAACATGATCGGGGACTCAAGTGGGGGTATACCGTTGCGTACGGTCTTACCGAAGCTTGTTTCATAGAGCTGATTGTTTTTGCAGGAATGAAGATAACATTGTAGCATAGTTTTTAGAAGTGGATTTAATTTGTTTATGCTTTCTTTTGAAATATTAAGTGTCAGTAACACAGATGCAAAAAAGACACTGATTTTATATGATGGTGAAAGATGGCCTTTGAAAAGGTATTTGAAAATTTTACATTTTTTTTAAACAGTTCTGAAGTGGAATGCCATTGAAGTGCACAAGTGGGTGAAATATGCTGTTTTCTGCTACGACAAACTTGAACTTGACAAACATTTGCGAGTCTAAGGGCTGCCTTTAAGAGGTGTATGTTAAAGGGCTAAGAAAAAACATGGGCTAAGAGAAATGATCTAAAAACATTATTCATCACAAACAGCAAGAAGCACAACAATTATTGGAGTTCAGAAAATTGCCAACATATCTAATTAAAGAATTTGTTTAGCATCGATTCCATATTTATATTAATTTTTTCACCAGTCTCTCTTCGTTCTGCCCAATACCTGGCATTGCAGGATGAGTCATGATGAAGCAATGAGCTCCTTGGGTGCTTCAGGCCAAAACATTGCACAGGGCTAGAATGCTTGAGTATTAGGGGCCATCCAAGCAATACCTGGTCTGTGACTCATTTCTTATTTGTTCTCACACAAAACCATTGCATAAGAGAAACCTGATGCCCTATAGCAAGATATTAAGAAAGTTGGCATAAGATCACGGCACATTACAGGTTTCATTAACCTGTAATAATCACTGCTTTTTAAATTTTTTTTTTTTTGTCAAAGTTAACCTAGAAATTTTGGCACAGGTGCTACAGGAACACTAGTGTGTTTTTTTATGTCAGGTTCAACCTGATAGTAGAAAGTTTCACTGCAGCTCTGGCCTGTGTGTGGAAATTAATTATTTCAGGCAGTGTTTCTGGGGTGGGTGGGAGAGGGGTAATTCACGATGGGTGTATATACAGCGGTTTGTTGCTGGCTTATAGAAGAAGGACAGACCTAGCATGGTGTTTAGCAAGAAGTACTCTAGAGAGTCTAGAATCCCCCATCCTCCAAGGATGAAAACATTTGTTAATTTACAGTGACTTGTGTTGTGTTCCTGACACAGCTCTGCGTTATGACTTATTTCCCCCTCCGTGTTTTCCACTTTCTTCCTGGTTACAGCACTAGATGCTTCTTCTCAGAAAACTCAAGCTCAGTGCTCACAGCCACTCTGAACACAGTCTGCGTTCAGTAAAAAATGCTCTTATGTGCATGCTGGCAATATCCTGTCAAAAGGATTCTTTAGGCTCCTTTCTTCTGTTTGAATCCAGTGTTCTCACTGGAAGATGGATGCATTTGTTTTTCATGTAGTAAAGGGCTTAAGGAACCTTGCAGTAGATGTATGTTTGACACTGCCATGATTTTTTTTTTTTTTTAAATAACATATTCTGGCTGTGAGCTGACACTAAATGCTTGAAGACTTATTGTTGCAAGACAAGGACACTATTTTAAGAATGCAAAAGGTGCTAAACCTATGGCCCTCACACTTCCATGCCAAGCATCTGTGTGTCCACAGGACCAAGGTTTGGGCAGAAATGGAAATCACAGTAGTGGTTTTAAAAAAATCACTGCCACAGAGCTTTCTATCTTATTTTTCCACGTCGATGCTGTACAGATAGTGAAAATACCTCATTCTCAGGTCTTAACCCCTTTTGATGGGTTCAATAGAGTTCACAGTTTTAGCGTATATGTCTCCACACAGTGAATTTAGCTGGTACAAAGACTCAACACAGACCGGCCTGAAAAATGTAAGAAGAAACTGATGCTTCACTCCACACGCTGGTGGAGCAGTTCTGCTGTTGATGGGTAAACAAGGACTAACACTCAGTTTGTAGTCTGTCTTTGAGACCGCACCAACAGCACAGAACTCGTTTATTGGGCCAGCCCCCGAACGCATGAAACGGAGGAGTTGTGTACAATTTTGCTAGTGTCCCTGTTCTTTCTGAACCAACATTTGCTTCCAACAGTCTGAAGTCAAGCTACAGCATCTCTCCCTTCATCTGTGTCTCTGCTTTTTAGCTTTAGCATGAATATTTTACCAGCGCCCACGTTGACACATCCACCTCTTGTCTCTCCCGCTCAGGGTTCACAGCCCTCTCTGTGGAGGGAACTCTACTCCTGTGCCTTTAGCCGAGCACTTGAGTAAATCGCCTAGGCTCAGCAACGGGTTGCTATTGTCTGTTCCAGTTTCTGCCATCAGGGTTTTGTACTTCTTTTGTTTCTCCTTTTATAGAGACAACATTTTTACCACTTTTATGAATGAAGAGTTTTCAATGAAGTCAAAGAGTTTCCGAAAAAAAAATCTTTTTTTTTTTTCTCTCCAGGTGAAGTGTGTTGTAAAGATTTTGTTGTTCACAGCATGAAAATCAAAAAGGATGAAATTATAAGACTTAAGTGAAGAAGACTGTGTACGTAAAGTAACCAAATGGATGTGTAATAGTGTTTTTTTTACAATATGAGAGGAATAAAATTGATATTTACTGAATCTTTCCCCATCTAAACCTTATTGTGTCCTGAGTTTGCTGGGTTTCTTTTTGTTGACGCGTCTTCCTTTTCGTAAGGGTGGAAGATTTCCACACAGGCAAATATTTGATTTCTCTTTTGGACCCCACAGTACATAAACTAGCCATGTTGCTATCAATGCTGACCTGTGTTAGTTGAAATGAGTGGGGAAAATCTGTGTTGAGTGCAGTTCGATTTTTGCTTTTACTCGCTGTACATGAGAGAAGCTCTTGGACACACCTATAGAAGTGATACTTATTTCGCCCTGTCCTTTAAACAGAAACTGCTGAGGAATAAGCAGACGTGCATAATTGTCATACTGTTAGCATAGAATGTCAAATGGAATTCATAACCTGAGATAGTAAGGAGCTTCTGAACGAATACACAAAGACAGGAAAGAAAAACTATTCTGGATTTTAAAAATCTACCTTTATTCAAAAAAAAAAAAAAAAACAATTATTTTCTCCAAACGTTTTTCCAGATCTCTTACTTAGGCTTCCCCGGGTCCCTGAGTAAATCATCGTTAATTTCCCATTCATCTCCCCATTCATGAGCCTGTTAGTATCTGAAAATATGGCTGATCTTTGAGTTTCATCAACAGCCAAATTGTTTGCACCTTGGTCTGTGAGCAGGGTGTGCGCAAGATGGGGAATCAAATCAGCAAGAAAGGCAGGCGGCTGCTGTGACCTGTGGGTCGTAATCCATTTCATGTGGATTTGGTTAGGTTTTCAATGGCCCTATTTATAGGCGCCAGCTGCCTTTGCTTTCTGCTCTTTCTAATTGTGAACTTGCAGCTTTATGGGCAGGTAGAAATGGATGCAGATTGCAAATGTAGCTGAATGTTACGATTAAGTGCATTTAAGGGTGAAATTATGGTAAAAAGGGAGCCAGTCATCACTGGTTTTAGATAGCAAGAAAGCTGAGATGGTCCAGATCTGAACTGACCTGTCACACTGCCTCTTCTGACTAATGGAAATTTTTAATGGAAACCCAGACACCATGTAGAGGCAGAACTGGTTTGTTTAGTTGTCAGCCTGAGTTAGGCGTATCATAACACCTGAGAACAGTTCAACCTTTAAACTCCAGTCTTAGTCCTGGGATCACAAGGCATATCTGAAATAAAAACTATTCCGTTTTGTTTGTTGGTTTTTAGTCCTCGCTAACCCTAACCATGTCATTCCTATGATCAGGTAAAGGTAAACATGGCACTGTGGTCAGGCTTGTGGTGCATCTGCTTAGAAAATCAGAAATAAAGTTTAGGACAGTTTTCTTCATAACTAATTTCAGGCAAAAAAAAACCTCTCAGCCATCGCAAAGTGGCCTCAAGCTTTTCATTAAAGTGTAGACTTGTTAATGCTGTTTCCAGCTTCACCAGCGCTGCTGTTCGCAAAGCGGTTGTATGATGGACAGATTGTACTGCATTTTTCAAAAGTGAAAGTAACTATTGGTCATCATGACACATCGCAACAAAATGCAACCTCTGCCTTTCAACCTTTCTCTGCCTTTTTTTTCACTCTGTAGCTATATCCAGCACCCATTGAGCAGTGATGAGGACGGTACCTTGCTCAAGGATACCTCAGGGCAATCTACTGCTCTGGGACATGAACCCACAACCTTTAAGTCCGGGAACCTAGTCCCTAACCACCAGGCCACCGCTGCCCCGGTGATGTCACAAAATCTGATTCTAGATCAGCACTCCTGCCCCTGAAGTTTCTCATCAAAACGAGGCTTTCCTGCGGCATTTTGCTGCATATTTAGTTTTGTAGCTCACAGTATGTAGCACTGTATCAGAAATCACATCTACTTAATCCAGACCCCAAATATGTCTTAGCTAATCAGCAAAATCTGATTTCACCAACTCATTCACATTCACGTCCAGCAGATTTGTCCGAGTCCTTCACACATCATATTTTCAGACTTTCTGAATGAGAAGTATAGACCGAACAGATCTCTTCATATTAATGTCTGAAAGACAATCAAAAGCAGCACATTGGCATCACACCCCCCCTACACACCTGATCAGTTTGTTCCCTACACACCTGATCAGTTTGTTCCCTACACAACTGATCAGAATAACCAATTAACAGGCACTTTCTGGGTTGTGGGCAGCACGGTGATGCAGTGGGTCGCGCTGGCACCTCACAGCGAGAAGGCCCTGGGCTCGATTCCCAGACGGGATGGCCCGGGTCCTTTATGTGTGGAGTCTGCATGTTCTCCGTGTGGAAACTCCAAAGTTTCCTTCAGTAGGTTTGTTCTGGAGCTACAAATCTGACAGTAGTTTATACCTCACTGTTTAAAAGTGCTGCGATGGGCTGGTGACCTGTCCAGGGTGCGTCCCCCGTCCTCGCCCTGTGTGCGCTGGGTTGGACACCAGCACTCCCCCGCGACCCCGTTTGGGACAAGCGGCAGAAAATGGATGGATGGATGGATGTTTAAAAGTGTCCAAACAGTAGGTCTGAGTCCTCATTCCTGTCTTATATTACACTGAGAAATCTAAAGTACACTTTCTAATGTACTTCCTCATATTGTATGATGAGTGATTTAAAAAAAAGCCTGCCTGCTGTCCTGTCAGTTTGTATGGACGTTATTTAGAGTTACAGACCTAAATTACCTGTTAGATTAGACTTCAGTGTAGTACTAAGGCAAGCAGCGAAACTAAACATGCTTATCAACGTATTTAAATCTGTGACAGTAGGTAAGGCAACCTGGCGATTTGTTATTTAGCCCTTCAACAGCTACTCAGAAATGGGTTCAGTCTGTCAAGGTGCTGCACTGTCCCCTCTGTCCTTGCTCAAGTACCTGAGGTAGGACAGGGCAAAAGCACCCTCATAGGGAAGAGCAGATTAAGGCAATCCCATTACTGGCCAACGCGCTGAACGCCAGCGCCCATATGGGCCCATGGACACAGTAACACAGAGAGTGGAAGGGCTGCGGCACTCCCCTCGTCCCATCCCCCGCTCTCTCACAGTATCAGGGGCAAGTCCGGCAGGCTCAGGGTTTTACAAAGACTTAGTCCTGCTGCCATATGGAGCCTTCAGATGGGATTGTTGGCCGCCTGTTGTGGTCCGTGTGTGGTGTGCATGCTCATTAGTTTTCATCAAACATATCATGAAAGCACACAGTGAAACTCCCTCCCCAGATACCGATCAAGTGTGACTTCGCTTGAAATGCCACCCAAGCAAAACATTTTTTTTTTCTTTCTCAGCTCAGAAAATGTCATGGAAATTCTGTTACCACAACTAACCCTATTAAGAACATTTTATCGGGCATGTTTTGGGTAAAAACGGGCAATTTGGGCACCCTTGCTCAGCACAGAACGTGACCTGGGACTTTAACTGAGACTAAAGTGCTTGAAAATAAGGGCGTGTTGTGAAGCTGGAGGAATAGAGGAAAGTGGGCCATCACCAAAACACCACGTGGGAGTTGTTTTCTGACACTGACGTTCACCAAGCACATGTTCTAAGAAAAGCAATTCTTATTTGAAACACTGTGAGCATCATGTGCTTTAGGTTGTTGATCCTACCAATATCTAGTTTGCTTCTGTATGTATTTTGGTCTGTTTATGGGAAGTGTTTCTGATGTTGATAGGTTTAGTAAGGCCAATTTAAAGTCAAACTTTAAGTGCAACATTCTGCCTGCCTACTAATAGGAGTGGCAGTGATGCTAAGTGAAGAGTGTCTGAATTATATTTACTCCAACACAAAAAAGGAAAGTGTGAGTTTCAGCCAATGACGACGGACATCACATTATGTTGTTGATGCTGTAACATCGTTTAGAGGCTGCAGGACATTTTTAGGTTTGCTGTGGCTAGGCGGTAGCAACAGCTGGATAATAATACTGAATAAGGTCTAGTAATGATACCAGCCACCAAAAGCTTAAAAACTACAGCATTATGAGTCCTGTTCCCGTCTACACCAATGAAAAAATGAAATTAGCACTTCCTATTGTTACCACTTTTAATAGATCACATTACATCAAATAGGGATATTAGGTGTAGCTGTGTGAATCTATAGCTTGGGCTAGGTGTAAATCAGCCCAGTCGAAGCTCATTCATATTGCTTTTACAACCTATTGGTGATGCTGTTGTTCTTAGGTTCTAAGTATTCAGGTTTTAGTCATCTGTTAACAGCATGTAAACTAATGTGGATGCTAAAAATTCAGCTTTTTTACAGACCTTTGAAGTAGAGAGTATGAGTGGGTGGAGCTTTGGAGGATCTTCCAGCCCCCCACCTCAGCTACTACCTCTTTTTCTGAGACTCCTTATGGAATTTATAATGATACAGTAGCTGTATATGGGCATGACAAGCAAGAAACAACTTGTATATTCTTGTAAGCTTTTCCTGTCTGTTCTTGCCACATTTTGCTTGTTCTAAGTGATTTATTTACAGAATGTATAACATTATACTGGCAAATAGGGTGGCGGTGGTCTAGTGGTAGGGTACTTGCCTACGGACCTCTGGTTCAAGAAGTCCCCGGTTCGAATCCCACCTCCAGCGCTACCACCACTGGGTCCTTGAGTTGCTCCAGGGGGACTGTCCCTGTAATTAGGACATGTAAGTCGCTCTGGATAAGAGTGTCTGCTAAATGCCGTAAATGTAAGTGTACTTGTTTATAAAACTAATGCTTACAACAAGCAAAATGAACTACCAAAGTTATGACTGGCAATTTCAGACAATTGGACTTGATAATGGTAAAAATGGCTAGAAATAAATCAAATCTCATCACAAACATTTAATAATGAGAAATATTAGATATTCAATACCAAGTTTAAGATGCTTTTGCTTGCAGGTCACCTTCACAGGAGATATTGAGGCTTGTCAGGGGAAAGAAACTGGAAATATGGGTTCATGATTGTGTCCGTCGTTAAAACAAACTGCTTCTGTCAGATTCACACCTGGATTATGTTTTATAGTCGCTTGGCTGAGGCTTGGGCTGAGCACCCGAAATGCGTCAGTGGGTAGGCAGCTTGTCGCAATAGGACATGAGTAATCATAATGTTGATGTCACTTCTGCAAAGCTGTCTGCTCAGTAAACTTCCTCATAGCAACCGAAGGGAACACTGTCATTAGAGCGCAATTACAGAAGGCCTTGAGTCGATTTCCTGGGTTTTACTATATGGAAGCCATGGTTTTATGTATGGTATGAATGAAAGAGAACGGTGTTAAAGAGACAAGACCCAATGGTTATGCAAACACAGTTCATTTTGCTGATGTACGTTAAAAATAGATGATGTTCTACCCCATGAAGGCAATTATGTCACCAAAAAGACCTGTACCTAGATTAGAACTCTACATTCACAGTATAGGTTTAAAGCAGGACAAAACTGGTTTTACTGGCTTAATGTGACAGGTTTTTCTTCTGTCTTCTGTGTTTGTTTTCTTCTCCAGTGATTGGCTGTATACCTCCTATTTATTATGAATTGAATCATGCATTACTTGTGCACATGCAGCCCTTTCACGTTGATGGTCTGTTATTCCTTTTGACAAAAATGGGTCACCCACAGACACAAATAACAACCATGTAGGGTCAGATCTAAGCAAAATGCCTTAAAAGTATTGAAATGTGAGCACTGTTTTAATGTCACTTGATAAGTATGTAGTCTAAGCTGCCACAGCAAATGCTTTAGGCCTTTTACTGGGTGGAGGGGCATTCTTTCTTACCCCCATACAGTAATCTCAAACTACACAAGTGCACACATGTACAGGCAGAACGGGTGTTGTGAACCACTCAGAAATGCACACAACTGTGGTGCCAAATGTCTTCAAAGGTGGGGCTGTGTTTTCAGCAGCGTTTGTCCTGACAATCCCAACATTCCACATTCCGGCAATAACCCAAAGCTCGACGTAGCAGAAGAAGCTGTTGCTCTGGAGGCCTGGAGGCCTGGAGGCCTGCCACTGACGGCACAGCAGAAAAAGACAACCGGTCTACAGACAAGCTCTTCAGTGGCATCTCAGTCACTGCACCCATAGGAAAGAAACATTTAGAAACAGTTCCTTAATGAAGTTTGTCTTCCACAACACTGGGGTTAGATGGAAAAACAAAGGAGACTAATCTTCTGCTGTCCAGTTATTTCTTCTGAGCAACAGACCTCAGTAATCACTTAAACAGACAATATTCTCCATGTGCCAGATCCCCTTCCCATTCTTTTCTTCTTTTTTTGCTGAATTGTTTACTCCTGAGAGCCACGTGTCTTGGACTGCTCCGAAGTTGCACATGACTGTTATGTTTCACCGCAGAGCAAGGAGATGAGCACATGTTCCACACTGGCCATCAGTAGGTCTGCCTGGATCAGCTCCTGGGTGAAAGAGGGATTTTCAACTGTGTGTGTTCATGTTGTTAACCTTTCGACTTGTTTGTGGAATCTTTAGGTTTTCTTTTTGTTTGATTTTTCTTCAGAAAAACCATTGCCTTCTCTGTTTTTTTCCTCCACCTTCTTGTTTTCCTCTCACGCTCTTTTTCCCCAAGATCATACATTAGCAATTATCATATTGTGTATCCTTTCAAAACCTGACCACAGCTCATGAGAAACCACAGAAAGAAAACTGGTTCTAGATTCTAGCTCCTTAAAGACATCTTGGAAGAGAGGAATAGGTTGTGTGTTATTCTCTTGGACTCATCTCTTCTGTTTGGCACAGTGCAGAACTGCATGTATGAAAAAGCTGGACGTATCCAAATAGACACAAGTTTCCTTTTGCTTTTTTAAGGCTGCAAAGGTTTCTAAGGACTGAAGGGTTGACTTTTTCAAGTGAACAGCTCATATTTCTGGCACTGGTATCTTTTATTTAACTGGTATGGTTTATCTTCCACGAGCACTTTCTTTGCTGACATTTTGCAGGTTTTAAAATGGGGCAAATACACCTCTAACTGCACTGTTTATAGGCAGATGAAGGTTGATTTCAGGTTACAAATCTACTAAAACAAATTGCAGCCTTCTTCTTAGTGACAGAGAACAGGCCTTCACAGAGTGTCAACACACATGCAGTAAGTGAGTTATGAATGACCTCTCTGTGCACTAAAAATACTGGACTGGAGCCGTGTTCAGAAGTTTTTCCCTCAGGAGGAAGCTTTGTTCAGGTGCAAGTGGCATGAACGTTGCCAACAGCGGAGTGTTTTTAGTCGTCTTCTACATCCCGCTTCAATAGAAGTGGCACGGAGCAGCGAATGAGCCATCAGCCATATTCAACTGGACGCAGCAACAGTCATGTTAGTCATAAGACATGCCTACTGCAGTATAAATATAATACCGTGCTAGACATTTCGTGCAGGCTTACTTTTGGGCTGCTGAAATGAACAGTTAGCAGATATTGCAGAAGTTGTCAGAACTCATTAATACAATTATTTTGGTGGGATTAAAAATTATTTTTGAGAATGTATCGAATACACAAATATTCCCATTTAGACACATGTAGAAAATTACAGAGCCCTTCTTAAAAAAAAAGATGTGGCCACAACTTACTAAAGCATATAAATGAGATTCTGATACTGTCAATTCCACGAATTAGTAGTAGACCAGTTAGGTTAGACCACTCCCATACTTTCAGTAAAGTGAAGTGACTATTTGTTATTGTGAGCACCCAGTGAACCACAATGAAATGCATCCTCTGCATTTAACCCACACACAACCTGCAGCAAGAGGAAGTGAAGGGGACAGTACCTTGCTCATTGGTACCTCAGGGCAGCCTACTTATTGTCCCGTCCACAAACGTTCCTTAGTTAAACGTACCAAAACATGGATGGCACAGTAGAGCTACAAAGAAATTAGTAAATAGAAAAAAAGATTTCACAAAGTAGCTTTTCTTTTTAGTAATGATTTAATTAAATATAATATAAACATAGCTAATTCCATATCCTTTACCCCAATATCAATATCCGTAGACAAAGCTCTGTATTTGAACTAAAGTGAATGAAAAAGCGAGGGCATCTGAACAGGGGTGTCAGATCTCTACTAGAAAAGACTCTGAAAGATAGACATCTTAATGTTCATCATTTAACATTTAACCTTCTCCAGCGTATGCATGAGTCTGCCACTGGGCCAGATTTATACTTTTCTGTTGCATGTCTTGTCAAAAGCAGAATGGGGCAAGAAAATAGAAGCTCCTCAATTATGGCTCCATTGAGAGGGCTGAGACATTAGAGCAGAGTGTCATTCGTTTTACTCTGGATCCCATTATAATGGGATATTCATCACATTATAGCTACTCAAAATATGTCTGTCATCTGTGTTGATTCACCCTTAGTTTCAGTCAAAGGCACGTAAATCGGGGTTCTGTGATTTACCCGGAGGGGCGTTGTATCTGGGTGGTGGTGGTCTAGTTGGAGGGCACTTGCCTACAGACCTATGGATCAAGGAGCCACAGGTTCAAATCCCACTTCTAACACTGCCACCATTGGGTTCCTGATCATCCCTTAACCCTGAGTTGCTCCAGGCTCCCTGTAATTAGGAAATGGAAGTTGCTCTGTATAAGAGTGTCTACTAAATGCTGCAAATGTAAACATCTTGAGGATATTGCAGCATCAAATGCTTGTTACTGGGGCATTGCTGTTGCTATGTAAACAGTTTATTTCTGGCCAGTGTCAAGTTTCGCTGGGGGAGCAATACAGGAAAATTGTCTTGGGCAAGATTACAGGTGACATTCAGCTGTACCTTCCTTTGGCCAGAAAGAGTTTCCTTCACATATATGTGCGCACAGGTGTGGCGAGTTCTGAGAACTCCAGACTGTTGTGCAGCACCACTATCAACACACCATAAACACAAACACTGTCATCTTTTTGATGCTGGCAACAGTAAGGAAAAAAAGATTCAAAAAGGGAAACTTGTTTACAGAAGAACTAACTGAAGATGTTCCCAACTTAACCAGGTGATCTATTTTATTCTCAGCTGACAGTGTAGGACACATGAAAAAAACCCAAAGTACAAGACTGAGTTTATATTACATATGTTCACAAAACAGTAACCTGCAGAAACCTCTTTATAGTCTGATGGAGGCGGGGCAAGGTATGTTTTGGCTGGATTACTCAGTTACCAAGAAACGACTTCCCCCATGTCTGTGGAACATTAACTATATTCTGATATTACTGACCTGAATACGTCAAGGCACGTATTCAGGTATGATGCATCGCTTGAAGGCTTACCATCTCTTATTGGGAAGGCTAGGGAAGGATTGTTTCACCACTGTCAGAAGTGAAAAAACGTCATTGTCGAAGATATCCAAGCAAGTTCTAAAGATAATAAATACCTTTTTCAAATGGTATTTAACAAACCTCTTTGGGTCGTAAGTGTATGCATGTGAGCGTGTCCCTGTTGCTTGCTTTAGCAAGCGTGTATTAGACTGGGGGACAGGTGGGCCATGGAGAAGGACAGGCCTCCTCCCAGGCAGCTGCTGGCCTGCAAAGGGTCCCATCCAAGCTTTGTTCTCCACCCTCACTGACCACTGAGTAGTTTTCCATATAAGCGGCCCAATATCTATTTGCACATGATGGGGAGCTGAGAGAGGTTTCCCTTCAAGCTACCAAGATTCACAGTTGATCTTAGAGACATTTTTGTGTGGGTTACAGCCTTTGGGTGTGAGCAAGTGTGCTCTACTAAACTCTGAAAAGCGAAGCACTCACAGACACCTGATCATGGATTAAACAGCCACTGGAAGAGGATTAACAGAAAATCAAATGCCAGGCAGCCATGCTTGTTTATAGTATCCAGTGCAGGACTGGATGCTGACAATTCCACTATAGAAATATTAAAGGTTTAATACAATCACAAAAATCAGATGGAAGTCAAGGACACAAGAAATGGCAAAACTTATATATATATATATATATATATATTACACGTGTTTTCAGTCTTAATTGCCTTTTGAATGAAAAAGCCAATCATAGTACAGCTCTTCTGCAAAATATCAGCCTTAAGGTCAATAAAAAAAAGTTGCCTGTCTTTGGATAAGCCAGTGATAGTCCTGCAGGACTCTTATTTTCTTTTTCATGCTGCTATGCCACCTGGAATGATATAAAAAGGCCACAACACAACAGCATGAGACAGAATGCAAAGCTAAAAAGTGGAACAGGAAATAGTGGACACTCACAAAAAAAAATCTGTTCAATTATTTATCTTCCATAAAGCTGTTCATGATAAATGTTGGCCTAGCTGGCTAATAACCAATGCATCAAGTGAGAATAGTGTTCTATTTTAAGACATGCAAAGTGAGTGTAGTGTGTGAGTGCAAGGCAGCTATTCCCTTTGGATCTGCATCTTTGATGATAATATGAATTATGCAGTTAGTTCATTTGTACAGTGTATGTTTCATGGCCACTGTATCAGATTCTCTGTGATGCCAGTGAGTTGTTGCTGGTGTATCTGCATTTTTTGCCACATAATGTCTCTATTATGAGCTCAGTCTGTCTATCATCATTCTTACATTTGCTTTACTTTACAGCTTAGTATTACCTTTCAAACAAATAACAGACAATTTGGTATTTTTGGACTGACTGTGTGCATTGTTTTGCAGCTCAAGGTTAGACTAAATTGAAGGCATACCCTTGCCCAGACTGCATGTGGGCCTGCCATGGAAAACATGGAAGACATCTGCCTATGCTATTTGAGTCCCTGAGGGGGGTAAGTCAGTTAATCCTATTAGGTAGTGAAATTTACTCTGGAAACGTGAGGTTGGCATTTATAGCAATACTGGAAAGCAATGGAAATGTGGATGGTGGCTCTGCTGGTTTATTTATACTTTCATTCTGGAAAGACATGAGGAGGGATTAGCCCTTTTTCACCAAGTCCTCAACTCAATCCCAGTCTTTGGGGAGTGGACCAGTTGTCTTTAGGGTCAGATGTCCCAAAATGGTCATGAACAGGCATGAGCAGAGACTGTAGAAGTCTCAAGCAGTATGTCAAGAAGGGAAGGAGCCTGTGTCAGCTGGAGAGACTTTAAAATAGTTTGGGATGCAGAGCATGCAAACAAACAAAAATCAAAGAAATTCAAGGAACAAATTGATGAGATTGTGAATGGAGAGGGTTTGGTCCTGATCAGAGAACAGAGGCATTAAGCAGCACTGGCATGCATTTTGTGATGGAGATTTGCATTGAACATAATGCTGGAGCTCAGAAAACCCAGGTTTGAAGATGTGGGTATACAGAAAAGGTTGTGTTATCTGGGGTCAGTAGGCTGTGCCTAACACTACAAGTGTTGAAACACAACAGGGATCAGACAAGTCAAGGGATTTGTCAGCCACTTGTCTGAAGTAGCCTATCAATGTTCAAACCTCAAAAACAGTGATGGGGCAAGAAGAGGACTACTAATAAAAGTGAGGAGGCCAGTTAGACTCCCTTGAACCATGAGCTTCAGTAATGTCACATATTTAAGATCCTTCTCTACAACACCTACCAAAACCTAAAAGCCTAAGCAAAACCATTACTGAACTAAATGCAAAGATGAATTTAGTTCAGCTTTATTCTTTGAACTTCTCCCACCACCCAGCTAAGGACAAATCCAGCATGGCTTACCCAATTGCACCATATGTGGCTAACTTGTGTTTCATGTGTAATCTTTCTCACAAAGTGGCTCTTTCACCTCCAGTAATCTAAATGCAGGATCAGGAGGTTAAGGAGGATTTAGCGTCTGTGCCTAGACACCCCAGGGCCTGGAGTGAGATGGAGCAAGTGGCTTGTATTTCTTTTCTCTGCACCTGGCCAGGCCTGGAATGGGTGGGTGAGCAGAGGGGAGGGAGAGACGACAGCAGGTGTGTGGGTCTATACTGCGTCAATGCTGACACGTCACTAACAACGCAGACAGACATGAGGCCAGCAAGCCTGTTCGTTATATACCTACTTTTACCTCCAGTCACCACAGGTGGCACACGTATGACACATATATTTCCCTCATCATACAAAAGCTTAGGTGATGAAGGCGAGCCCGTTTAAATGTCTTGCTGAGAAAACATGAATCACCTCATAGAGGTCAACATGTTTTATGATATGAAGACGATTACTGAAGGTCTTCTATGATTGCTCAGTGACCAGACACAAGTCTAATCTTGTATGTGTAGCTAGACCAGTTTTGCCTTCACTGGGCCTGTTGGGGTCTGTCCAGGGTATTGGGTTACTGCGTCAGGGGGGATGAAGGGCTGTATAGCGCGCCTGTTGGAAGCAACTTGGTGGGCTGATTCCCAAAAAAAAAAAAGGTCAAAATCAGTTGTGTGTGAAAACTGGAGCATTTTAGCTATGTCATCACAGTTCTTTTATGTGTCTGGGAAGTCCAGGCTAAAGTGGGGCAGTTCTTCCACTCGAGTGGGACCCGAAGAAACCTGGCACACAGAAGTAGGCTATGCAGACCTTCACCATAAAGCTGCTTGTTGTTTATGGGAACAGCAGAGGGGCGGGATGACAGGAATTTTCATGTGACTCAAACGTGCAAACATTGCTGCCATCAGCAGTGCCCTACTAACCTCCCATCTCAGCACCTTGGTTGGACACCCCAGAGAGAAACACTGCAGGCCAGGCAAGACCCATGAAAACAAGCAGAACTCATTGTTGCAGTCCTACTTTTGCAATGACAGGTTACAACAGCACAATTACCTTTTTTCATAAAATATGTCGTAATCTCAGGAGGAATAAAAATGAAAAAAAAAATTTTTATATAAACATATTTTTGAGTCACAAAATTAGTGTTGATTTTTAAGATACATTTTTTTGTTTTGTTTTGTTTAGTTTTTTTTGCTTTAGACCTAAAACCCTGCTGGAAAAATGACATCCACGCTTCACCCAACTCCTTTACTTAACAGCAATTTAGCAAATTCAATTCAGCTATTCAATCCGCGCATTGTGGGATTCTATAAATGTTAATTCATCTGAAAAAAGTCATTAATAAAATGCTTTAATTTAAATTGTTTAAGGCATGTTTCACATAACCAGAATGTTCAGCTATTAAAGGAAAATAGTTTTGTGTCCTGAACTACATGTAATATCCATAATCTGCATGTAGTATGTAGGTATTTGTTGAATCTACATATTTACATAGATAGCAGTTCTGATGGCACAGTCTGATTGGATGATTGCATCAAAATTAAGTCATTCTGAACCAGCTTTATTGGTCTGTGGATTATTAACTTCTGTCAGTGCATAATGGGAGCAGGTGTTTTCAAATAATGTTTAAATGAAGGTGAAAGCTAAGTAGCTGCCCAAGTTTAAACCTGACTTTTCTGAGGCTCCAGGCCACTTAGCAAACTACATGGCTCTGTCTTGCTGAGATGTATTTGAGAGAATGAAATTCTCTTTTTGAGGTTTTATGCTCTTCCCCATCCCCTCCTTCCCATCTCTTCTCCTTCTATAGCCCAGGGCTGTGATAAAATGGCCAGCACACAAGATGCTTTTCTTCTTTACATCAACAGCCTGTGGACATCCACATCACAGGGAAATTCCACTCAGAGTCACATGACAGACCAGAATGGCAACCAACAGTTTAATGGATAAGGAACCTTTTCAGAAGTTCCTTATTTCTATGTTCGTATTATCTGTGTAGACACACAGAGCCTAATGGTGGAGCCTAATGCATGTAGACAGTGTGTGTGTGTGTGTGTGTGTCGGGGGGGTTAAGTATATTCTCGCTCTCTTTAGAGCATGACATATTACATCTATTTTTGCATGCTTGTATACATTTGTGTGCTCCTGGAGTAAGCACAGTGCTCTTGAGGATCAGCTTTTATGGTGTCATAAAGAAAGTCTGACCATAGAGAAACGAAACATCAGTGTGCAATTACTTGTACCAAACATGCACTTCTGGAAAATAAATTAGTGAGACAAATGATGATTGCTTGCATGGAGTTTCATGCAGCCAGTACCTCAGAAAGCAAATCTAAAACTGAGACAGTAACCCTTGCAGTCTGGAAAGTAGGGCCAATCAAGCTTACATTACGCACATATTAATTGGACTTGATATTTTCGCCTGTTTATTGCTCTATAAACATTTTATGTTAAATTCATATTAAACATTTATGACTAGACTGAAACCTACTTTCTTTTCAGTTGCACGGCCTGATCTATTTGTCCTTTAATGCTTATGTAGCTCTGTCTCTGATGCCACCAAGCCTAAATATCGCAGCCTCTAGAGAAATTGGAACACGCTGAATGTCGCAGCCTGTAATAACTCTAACTGTACCCAGACTCTGATTGGTGGAAGTCCTCTCCCCTGCTGCCTCTAGGTGGGACCGGGGTGGCTGTGGCATGCAGACAGACCATGTCTGAACTCTTTGGCATGGCTGCTGCATGGACAGTTAAACTGATGCTCTCCCAGCCAGTAACAAAGTTTTGTATCATTTGACTAACATTTAAGCAATGCATTGTAGAAAGAATAAATAATTTTCTCAAAATCTCTCCAAGACATGGACTGGTGTCTGGATTTGGTGGTCTGCGGCATTTCGTAGCCAAAGAAAAATGGAAGTTTATAACTTATGTTGGAAAATATACAAACTCAAAAGTGCAGGATCAGCAATAAAAAAAAGTTTGAACAAAACTCCTGAGTGACACAGCTGTCTAATTACTGGTTCTGTCTTTAGGAGATCGCAAGTTTGAGACACCCACCCACACACAACCAAAAAAAAAAAAAAAACACCCAACATGGTGTGTTTTCTTGAGAAATCCCCTTTAGGTAAAAAGAGCAAAATAGCTTGCTGGTAAAGCCACAAGTGAGAGAAGTCTGCCCAGTGAGGTCTAGAAGAGAATTAGTAGTGATGTGAATTTCCACTTATTTCTGTCCTCTGGGTTAATTAGATGTTACAGGATGCTTCCATCTCATATAAACGACTTCACATTGTGGTTTGTTTTGGATCTTTTTTGCAAAATTGTAATTTGTAAATGTATTGCTTCATACAGACACAACAGAAAAAGAGAAAGGATAAAACATTTCAACACGACTGTCATACTGAGACTTTTTAAACACTTTTGTACAGTCAGTGAGATCAAACATCCAACAAACTACTCCTCTCGCCACCCAAAGCTAGCATCCAATTGCCCAAAACCCATGAACTTTAGAATATTAGCTTAAACATTTTCAGCTATTCAACCCCATTTAACTATTTTCAGTTTGCAGGTACCCTGGGTAGGTAGAGCAGCTTGAAAACACTTTATTTGAGCCAAATACTACAAAAAATATACTTGATATTTGTCAGTCAGTCATTTTCTGCTGCTTTTCCCAAGAGGGGTCGCGCTGGAGTCCATCCCAGCTCACACAGGGCGAGGACAGGGGACACACCCTGGACAGGTCGCCAGCCCATCACAGGGAGGAGCGTGACGGGGACGGCACCTTGCTCAAGGGTACCTCAGGGCAACCTATTGGGAAGGGGTTCGAACCCCCGATCATGCAGCCAACGCCCGAACCACTAGGCCACCGCTGCCTTACTTGATATTTGTCGGATTTTAATTCCAGATATGGTTTTTTAAATGTTAGTGTGGCTTTTGTTTCTCTGGATTCAAAGAAATAAGAATCTTGGTATATCTGAGTGGTGGTAACTATCAAGGTGGGTTCCAAAGAGTGACTAATCTGAATCCTTTCCTATAAGGACTTAGGTGTCTTTCATTTTCTTTTTGCAAAGCGAAATACAGCCACACTAAAAACAAGCAATCAAAAATGAATCATTTTAATTAGTAAGATGCTTACTAGCAGCAGGGCTAGACTCCCTGGGTGGGACTTTCTGCTGACAGATGAACAGTGATCACCATTTCACTCAGTCATCACTTCATTCAGTGTAAAAGTTAACCATTCCTTTTAAGAGATCTTTGCAGAACTCACTAAACATATGTAACAGTAGGGACAAAAGTAGATAGCGTAAAGCTATAAAGTCCTAGTTTAAGTAAAAAAAAGAAACAAGCTTTCACCACCAGGGGCCGCGAGAGAGGACAGCATATGATGAGGTCAAGTGTTTGAGGGCAGTGGGTTCACAGCAGACTACAAGTGAGCCTGCTCCCAGCATAGACTACACATGAAATCAGATCTTCTCCTTGATTTAGGCCAGAGCCCACCGCCAGCTAAGCATGTTTTAGCCTTTAGGAAGTGAGCGAGTCTGGACAGTACTTGCCGTAAATAGATGTTTTAAGCTTGGCCAGGAGAGCTCTAGGGGCAGTGGAGAGTGTCTCCACGTGCCAAATGGTCATGCCTGAAAAAACAAAGAGTGACTCCCACATAGACTCCGTTTTGTTTACACTTGTGAAATGCACTGAAATGGGCAGTGGTGGCCTAGTGTTTAGGCAGTTGGCCATAGGATCAGAAGATTGTGGGTTCAAACCCCTTACCAGTAGGTTCCCCTGAAGTACCCTTGAGCAAGGTACTGTCCCTGTCACTGCTCCCCAGGTGCTTTCATAGCTTTCCCTACTGCACGGTGTGTGTTTGTGTGCATGGAGTCCAATTTCTTTGTGGTTCACTGTGTGCTGTGCTGTGTACTCACAATGACAAGAATAGTCACTTTCAAATGGGATATTAGAGGATGGGATGAGGGACATTTAAAAAGGTTTCGATGCTTTAGCGGGAATACGGCGTTCACTTATAATTATCTGCAAATGAATGTACCATAATAGAAGTTAAAGCAACTAAATTGTATAACATGAGTCAGAGTGCTACAGATTAAAGTAATTAGTTCATGTAGGCCCAGTGAGTCTTGGTTCCTCTAAACGTTCATTCTGCAGGTACTTAGGTTAAGAGTTTTCCCTGCCATCCACTTTCTTCTTTGGGGTCTGTTCATGAATTCATGTAATTCATGCTGGAAAACATAATTTCATTGAACGTTTATTCAAAGAAAAGCATAAAACAGTAAAATGGCGTTTTCCAACAGCCTTCCTAGCTATTATTAAAATGTAGGGTGTAAGAAGAGTACCACGGATGAACTTTAAAGAAGTACTCTATTGGTCTACAAGAGAGAAACTTTGTGAATAAATAAAATACTGGCATGAGTAAAAGAATTCATATTAAAAAATGTATAATGATAAGGATAAAAAAGAAAAAAGCAAGAAAAGTCGTATGAACTATATTCATTGAACAGTTATGTTAATTTAGAAGGGGTTGTAAACATTTATGCACTCTTTGAAAAGATAACATCTAAAATAATTGCTCTATTGCTAATGTAATCCAGACTTATCGTACTCAGTTGTCTGCAACCTGCCTCTGAAAAGCTTCGTCTCATGACTGCAAAACTTAATGAGCAAATCCTGGCACTTTGAAATCCTTGTAAGTTCTTTTGTACAAATAAACTTTAATGAGCTGCCATGGCGACTAAGTACTATGGTAAGCGAGGAATGGACCACGGTCTGTGAAGATGATGTAAGTGACCGGCACTGCTGCTTTCTTTGCAAAGTCCATAAAAAGAATTTCATAATAACACAAAACCCCAAAACTTTCTCAACGCAAGAAGCTGCCGTTAAAATCCTCCACACTTGCTGCAGATACACAGTGAAGCCAGCCCTTCTCCTTGAACAACAAAAGCAACTTTACACAATATTCTTGTCTAATATAATATTCATGTCTAATTATTGTAGTCAATCGGCCAAGGCATGTTTTGTGTGTAAAGTCTGTTTAGGATGGCACAGTCACTGTCTCTCTGGGAGAAGGTTCTAGGTTCAATTTGCAGCTGAGGCAGCCTGGTTCTCTCCCCAGGTTTCCTCTGGGTGCACAGGTTTCCTCTCCAGTTCCAGGAAATGGCGAATTGTACCTAGGTGTGTGAGTGTGTGTGTGTATCTGTTCTGCCATGGACTCGTGACCTGCACAGAGTGTTTCTCAGCCTTTTGCCCTCTAGGATGGGATAGGCGCCCCGTGACCCTGGCTAGGAATAGCGGCTCAGATGATGGATGGATGGGTGAATAATGAAAGCTTATGGCAACCGGCAAAAAATGTACAAGCTACAGGCCATTCTCCCTCCAACTGCTTCAAATCACATGTGTGAAACTGATGTTTCACGATAGTTTCTGCTATATGTGACCATATGTGAAAGTGAAAAAAGTGACTTTGTGTCATTGTGAGTACACACAGCACAGCACAGCACAGCACAAGGTGAACCACAACGAAATTGGATCTCTGCATTTAACCCATGCACAAACACACACCGTGCAGCAGGGGGCATCTATGAAAGCGCCTGGGGAGCAGTGACAGGGACAGGACCTTGCTCAAGGGTACCTCAGGGCAACCTACTGGTAAGGGTTTTGAACCCACAATCTTCCGATTCTGTGGCCGACTCCCTAAACACTAGGCCTCCGCTGCCCCGCTGCCCCAATATACAGTATATTGGAGGT
Organism: Hepsetus odoe; assembly: GCA_017165825.1. NCBI lineage: Eukaryota > Metazoa > Chordata > Actinopteri > Characiformes > Hepsetidae > Hepsetus > Hepsetus odoe. The sequence continues at coordinate 22,959,510 of CM029371.1, forward strand.
TACAGTTCAGTGTAGGAAAGAATGCAAGGATGTGAGGATGTGAGATACAATTTCCACATTGCTTATGGGCCTAAGCTTCCATTAATTGCTAGTTACATTAGCTTTACAACTCCAGAGCAAAACTCAGAAAAACCACAGAAACCAGAAATAGCTTTGTTGATCTTGAATAGTGGACTGATATTTCTTTTTCTCCCAACTACAATTGAATAAAGTAAAAAAATACTATGACATCATTTGTATCATGTGTAAGACAGTGGGTCTCACCTCAGTCCTAGAGGCCCTGGGATAGATTGCCCGGCATTTTAATTGCTTTCTCTGCTCCTACTTACTTTACTGGTTAATTAGTTGATTATTTGGATCAGATGTGTTGGGAGCATGGAACACTATAAATTATGCATCGTGAGAGCTGAGCATAAGAGGTCTTGAAGAAAACTGCTGTCTCTCTGAAGAGTACAGGCTGTTCTTATGTGCACCTCATTTACTACTCACAGCCTCTGTGAAATCATTTTCAGCAGGACACTTGGTTGCAGTTAAAGGTGGGCAGGCCTTATTTCCTGTGGTGTGGAGATGTGTTTTGGGACTGAAAAGCATTTCTAGTAGTACAATTAAAAAAAACAAACTGTGTGTGTGTGTGTGTGTTAAGAATGAGCTTAATACTTGACCATGTGAAGCCTGGTTGCGTAATTGCCATCATAACACTCAAATCTAGTCGACAGGGTGCACAGCGGAAAGAACATTGTGACAGCAGTGCTTACACTTGCAATTCAGTCTCTAAGCTTTATAGTCAAGCAGATTCACGTCAGCTTCTCACCTTGAGTTTCCTCTCTGCATCTTGGCTGTCTGTAGTCGAAAAGCTGTACCTGAAAAAGTGTTCAAGTAACTTTACTAAACCGCTGTTCTGAAGTTTTTCTGCACTTCAGGCTTTCTAGAAGGCTGATGTTAACAGGACTGAATCCACTATGCTTTTATTTCAGCACAATTTGAAGAAAGAAAATAGAACAAGGGAACTATAAGTTGGCAGTAATAAAGTTATAGAATTGACTTTATTGTTTCTTAAGACCTACTTTGCCGTTAGATTAGTCAGTTTCTTGTCCATTACATTATTAAGTCAATATTAGGATGAGTGTCATCAGCTGCCTTGTAAGCTGAGGCCTGTGTGTTGTTATATATGCCTGAAAATATAAATATAACATTTTCATATTAAAATATATTTATGAAAATATTTAAAAAATGATCCATTTAAAATCCAAAATTTATACTACATATTTATTTTTAGGCATTTGATTGCGCTCACATATGGTTACTGTTATCTACCATTGCAGAAAGGTGTAGGAGTCCAGCTATAATATTGATTTTATAAATATAATCATACAAATATGACTCCACTTTTCACATTGTTAGTATTGAATCCCTTTCAAACTGTTCTGTTCTGCATATGCCCAAAGCAAGACACGTTGTGAAACATACCGGTAGTCGTAGTACGCACACTAAAATCAGATTTCAGTGGTTTCTCAATGCCGAACAACAAACTACTTGTCCAGACTTACACTGGGTTTGATTGGCTAACACTGTCTTGCATGCAACACTTTTGTCACTCTGCAATGCGACCCTGGCTGAACATAATACTCAGTGGAAACACAATCCAATTTCAAAAGTAGATTTCTATATAATTCAATGGTTGAGATGTGAACAAAGTCTTTCAGAGGGTTTGGACAGTTGGATCTTGCAGACAATCATGTGTCTTTACAGTGGTGGTGATGGGAACTATCATAAACCTATGACTCACACACCAGACACTTCATTATTATTGACCAGTTAATGAAATATCTTTATGTGAAGTAGCTTTTAGAGGCATTAGAGTCATCTGAGTCATTAAGACACTCTGTGAGATTCACTTTATACCCTTTTATTAATACAGAACCTCTAAAAATCCCCTTGAAAACTAAGCTCTCAGCTGCTCAAGGCTGAAGGACAGTGTGAAGTGCTCTCGTGTGGCTGGCAGTAGGAGTGCATGGCAGTTCTTCACGTTAAATTATAAATTGTTCCGTTTTTTCAAATGTTTAGGATACTGTACACATTTTGAAGAGATGATATTCTGCAGTTTCCCTTTTTTTCTCCCTAAGGTCTACTATACAAAATGCAAAGAAATAAATCAAACCTTTAGCTCCTAAGATTGAACAGAGTGATTATGAAGAGAATATGTGGGGCCCACTGTTTTTAGTGCCTTTAAACTGAAATATGTCAGTGACCTGGTAGGCTGGGTCTTTTCCAAAACCATTCTAGGAAGGAAACAATTTCTTCATAGATGGGCAGCGCATAACTGCTTGTGCTGATACAATTAGCAAACACAGGTCCATTTTCAGCTTGATTTTAAAATATTGTATGGAGTGTATGAGATGTGAATTTGGGGTATTATGGGTAAAAAGTGAGAAAAATCCACTTTGATATGGACTATTTAAATAGAAGTATAAAATACATTTAAAAAGATAATATTTTAGAATCTTTTATTACATGTTTTTCTGTTTTTTTTTGTTTTTTTTTAGACTGAATAAATGCATGAATAAATAAAATTGAATGCATAAATAGGATATAAAATGTGGGAAATAATTCAATTAAACCTTTTAACATTTTTTTCATTTCAGTTATCAGATTAAAAACAATTATAAACATTACTGTTGAGAACTGTGGTGCCATCTAGTGGTTGAAACTGCTTAATAGATCATACCCAGAGACTACTCTAAAAGGATCCAAACACTCCTTCTAATGAGCGGATTGGTTTTATTTAAGTTGTGTATAATGACCGGAGGTGGGGCCCGCTGGCGAGCGCCTGGTGGTCGGGCCTTCACCCATGGGGCCCGGCCGGGCTTAGCCCGAAGAGGCAACGTGGGTCCCCCTTCCCATGGGCTCACCACCTGTGGGAGGGGCCAAAGAGGTCGGGTGCATTGTGAGCTGGGCGGTGGCCGAAAACGGGGGCCTTGGCGGTCCGATCCTCGGCTGCAGAAGCTGGCTCTAGGGACGTGGAACGTCACCTCTCTGGTGGGGAAGGAGCCTGAGCTAGTGCGCGAGGTTGAGCAGTTCCAGCTAGATATAGTTGGACTCACCTCGACGCACAGCTTGGACTCTGGAACCAGTCTCCTTGAGAGGGGCTGGACTCTTTTCCACTCTGGAGTTGCCACCGGTGAGAGGCGCCAAGCAGGTGTGGGCATACTTATTGCCCCACGGCTTGGCGCCAGTACATTGGGGTTTACCCCAGTAGATGAGAGGGTGGCGGCCCTCCGCCTTCGGGTCGGGGGACGGGTCCTTAGTGTTGTCTGCGCTTATGCGCCAAACAGCATTCTGGACTACCCACCCTTTCTGGGGTCTCTGGAGGGGGCGCTAGAGAGCGTCCCTCCTGGTGACTCCATCGTTCTGCTGGGGGACTTCAATGCTCACGTGGGTAATGACAGTGACACCTGGAAGGGCGTAATTGGGAGGAATGGCCCCCCCGATCTGAACCAGAGCGGTGTTTTGTTATTGGACTTTTGTGCTCGTCACGGATTGTCCATAACGAACACCATGTTCAGGCATAAGGATGTCCACATGTGCACCTGGCACCAGGACACCCTAGGCCGCAGTTCAATGATCGAGTTGTGGTCGTATCATCGGACTTGCGGCCCCATGTCTTGGACACTCAGATAAAGAGAGGGGCGGAGCTGTCAACCGACCATCACCTGGTGGTGAGTTGGCTTCGTTGGTGGGGGAGGATGCCGGTCAGACCTGGTGGGCCCAAACGCATCGTGAGGGTCTGCTGGGAACGTCTGGCAGAGTCCCCTGTCAGGACAAGCTTCAACTCCCACCTCCGTCAAAGCTTTAACCACGTCCCGGGGGAGGTGAGGGACATTGAGTCTGAATGGACCTTGTTCCGCGCCTCCATTGTCAAGGCGGCTGACCGGAGCTGTGGCCGGGAGGTGGTCGGTGCCTGTCGCGGTGGCAACCCTAGAACCTGTTGGTGGACACCAGCGGTGAGGGATGCCATCAAGCTGAAGAAGGAGTCCTACCGGGCCTTTTTGGCCAGTGGGGCTCCGGAGGCAGCTGATAGGTACCGACAGGCCAAGCGGAATGCGGCTCTGGTGGTTGCTGAGGCAAAAACTCGGGCATGGGAGGAGTTTGGAGAGGCCATGGAGAAGGACTTCCAGACGGCTTCGAGGAAATTCTGGTCCACCATCCGGCGTCTCAGGAGGGGAAAGCAGTGCACGGTCAACACAGTGTATAGTGGGGATGGTACGCTGCTGACCTCGACTCGGGACGTTGTGGGTCGGTGGGGGGAGTACTTCGAAGACCTCCTTAATTCCACCAACATGCCTTCCGAGGAGGAAGCAGAGCCTGGGGACATCGAGGTGGACTCTTCCATCTCTGGGGTCGAGGTTGCCAAGGTGGTCAAAAAGCTCCTTGGTGGCAGGGCTCCGGGAGTGGATGAGATCCGCCCAGAGTTCCTCAAGGCTCTGGATGTTGTAGGACTGTCATGGCTGACACGCCTCTGCAACATCGCATGGACATTGGGGACGGTGCCTCTGGATTGGCAAACCGGGGTGGTGGTCCCCCTCTTTAAGAAAGGGGACCGGAGGGTATGTTCCAATTATCGAGGGATCACACTTCTCAGCCTCCCGGGGAAAGTCTATTCAGGGGTCCTGGAAAGGAGGGTCCGTCGGATAGTCGAACCTCAGATCCAGGAGGAGCAATGTGGTTTTCGTCCAGGTCGCGGAACAGTGGACCAGCTCTACACCCTTAGCAGGGTCCTGGAGGGTGCATGGGAGTTTGCCCAACCAGTTTACATGTGCTTTGTGGACTTGGAGAAGGCATTCGACCGTGTCCCTCGGGGGCTCCTGTGGGGGGTACTCCGGGAGTATGGGGTATCGGATTCCCTGTTAAGGGCTGTCCGGTCCCTGTACAACCGGTGTCAGAGCTTGGTCCGCATTGCCGGCAGTAAGTCGGACCTGTTCCCGGTGAGACTCCGCCAGGGCTGCCCTTTGTCACCGATCCTGTTCATAACTTTTATGGACAGGATTTCTAGGCGCAGCCAGGGCGTAGAGGGGGTCCGGTTTGGTGGGCTCAGGACTGGGTCTCTGCTTTTTGCAGATGACGTTGTCCTGTTGGCCTCATCATGCCGTGACCTTCAGCACTCTCTGGATCGGTTCGCAGCCGAGTGTGAAGCGGCTGGGATGAGAATCAGCACCTCTAAATCTGAGGCCATGGTCCTCAGTCGGAAAAGGGTGGAATGCCCTCTCAGGATTGGGAGTGAGACCTTGCCCCAAGTGGAGGAGTTTAAGTATCTTGGGATCTTGTTCACGAGTGAGGGTAAGATGGAGCGGGAGATCGACAGGCGGATCGGGGCAGCTTCTGCAGTGATGCGGGCTCTGCATCAGTCCGTCATGGTGAAGAAGGAGCTGAGCCAGAAGGCAAAGCTCTCAATTTACCAGTCGATCTACGTTCCCACCCTCACCTATGGTCACGAGCTGTGGGTAGTGACCGAAAGAACGAGATCGCGAATACAACCGGCCGAAATGAGTTTCCTCCGCAGGGTGTCTGGGCTCTCCCTTAGAGATAGGGTGAGAAGCTCAGCCATCCGGGAGGGGCTCAAAGTAGAGCCGCTGCTCCTCCGCATCGAGAGGAGTCAGATGAGGTGGCTCGGGCATCTGATTAGGATGCCCCCTGGACGCCTCCCTGGTGAGGTGTTCCGGGCACGTCCCACCGGAAAGAGACCCCGGGGAAGACCCAGGACACGCTGGAGAGACTATGTCTCTCGGCTGGCCTGGGAACGCCTTGGGATCCGCCCGGAGGAGCTGGAAGAAGTGGCCGGAGAGAGGGAAGTCTGGGCATCCCTGCTGGAGCTGCTGCCCCCGCGACCCGACCTCGGATAAGCGGAAGAAAATGGATGGATGGATGGATAATGACCAGGGATAGAGGAACTTGTATAATCTCCATAAAGGCCACATTGCCAAGAGCCTGATGGTAGCTAGGGGGGTTACAAAACCTTTGAGATGAGCTGGACTAGAGAATCCCACATCAGTTCCTGGGCTCTTTAGTGTTCTTGAGGCTGAATGCCATCTAATCCTCACAGCAATGTTTTGACATTTGTTATATTAAGCCTATTACTAACCTGAATGAGCAGTTTTTGTGATTTTGTTCTTTAAAGCTATTTGTCTTGGGCTGTCCAACTCAGTATTAAATGTTCATCTGCTGTGCTGGTGTTTCTTTTCTGTGTTTCACAACTTGAAATGTTCATCTGTCCATCATCTGTACCATCCTCCCATGGTGGTCTTCCAACTGGTTCGCAGCTTAGCCATTTTCATGTCTCTGCTTGAACCTGAAATAGTCCGTGTAGTTGGAAAAATCTTTGACTTCACTTGACTAAACTTTCTGTGTTTGGTTTTAGATTGAACTGAAGAATGGTAACACTTTAACTCTGACTCTGTAACAGTCTTGAGGCCTTTAATGTGTCCATTTGTTCAACACCAAAATGAGCACGCTGCTTCAATCTGTTCATGGTCACCTCATTGTTGGGACTGTTCATCAGGTGTTCTCCTTTAAAAAGAAACCGCCTCAAAAGATCACTGTTGTGGTCTTTTCTTGCAAATCTTTTCCAAGCTCGAAATAAATGCTTTGCAAACAGCAACTAACCTAAACCATCAGATAAAACTGCATAATCCGTTAATGCAAAGTACTGCAAGACTTGCACCTTTAAACTAATGAGAAGCCCTGAGTAACAAGCGGGTTTTCAGGAAAGATTTTAAAATAGACTCTCGAACATTAACTAGGACATGACCCAAAGCTAAAGGTCTAACTTTTATCATTCTACAAGGTAGTAATCTTTTATCGTTGCTAAAATGTTTTATATAAATGTTACTTTTAAAAAAGACATTTTATCTAGATCAAGATTTGATTTGTGGCATTCATTTTATTTGCATGTATATTACATGTATATGCTTTGGGGCAGTGGTGGCCTAGTGGTTAGGGCGTCAGCCACATGATCGGGGGTTCAAACCCCTTCCCAATAGGTTCCCTGAGGTACCCTTGAGCAAGGTGCCGTCCCCGTCCCGCTCCTCCCTGCGATGGGCTGGCGACCTGTCCAGGGTGCGTCCCCTGTCCTCACCCTGTGTGCGCTGGGTTGGACGCCAGCACTCCCCAGCGACCCCGTTTGGGACAAGCGGCAGATAATGGATGGATGGATGGGATTTGCCCCCGCATCGGAAGATTGTGGGTTCAATTCCCTCACAATTAGGTTGCCCTGAGGTACCTTGAGCAATGTATCGTCCCCGTCACTGCTCCCCGGGCACTTTCAATAGCTGCCCACTGCTGCACGGTGTTTGTGTGCATGGGTTACATGCAGAGGTCCAATTTCGTTGCGGTTCACGTGTGCTGTACTGTGACCTCGCAATGACAAGGGAAAGTGAAAGCTGTTGGTATGCAGACAAGGATTAGAGAGGAGGATGGAATATTGTTTATGATTAGTACAAATTCGACTGGACTGGTGACCTGTCCAGGGTGTTTCCCCGGCTTTCGCTCTGTGAAAGCTAGGATAGGCTCCAGCACCCCCAGGGACCCTACTCAGGATTAGCGGCTATGAGAGGGAATATGATTGTTATAAACTGTTTGTTGAAGTGAGTTAAAGGTTAGCAGTCTTTCTGCTGTTAAGTCAGACAGGCACTGTAGGGCCAAAAGTGTGGTGTCAGTTTCTTGTTAAATAGCTTTGATTTTATCATTGAAGTCCACCTGCAGACTACAGTTCAGTACATCTCCGTTCTTAGGTAGTTAAGGGACTGTCATAAAAAAGCGGAAGATATTCTTTGTTAGGTTCAGTCTGAGAGTATAGGGAGTCAAGTGAAAGTGACTATTGTTCCCATCGTGAAACACAGCACACAGTGAGCCACAACGAAATTAGACCTCTGTATTTTACCCATGCACTCACACATGTGCAGCAGGAGGCAGCTATCAAAAGTGCCCATGGAGCAGTGAGGGGGACAGTACCTTTCAGGCTGAGTGTCATGTTTACATTTTGGTCAGCAACCAATTAGCGTGGGGCAACCTTTTTTACATCTAATTCTTTTACCTCATAAAAGTGCCGCATTATTTACTGCGGAATGAAAAGTGTTATCCATCTTCAGTTTTTAAGAGAATGCACAAGTCCTCTCAGCTGTCAGGTGGGGGTTGCATGGATTAGGATAGTTTGTCCAGCATACCCTACAGATAACTGATTGGAAAGAGATCTGAACAAGCTGGAGGTAAAGACACCTCCCTGAACCCTTTGTGAAGTTCCTCAAACCATTTATGAACATTATCACCAAAAAGGGGTGCATTTCATTTAATAAATTGCTATTTTGTGCCACACTGCAACCCCATTCGCCCCCTTTCCTGACATTTTGGCATTTTATTTTAATGACATTTTATTGCTTTATAATTGTGTAAAATTTTATGATGGTGCTGCTGCTTTTTCGTCGCACTGGCTGATCTGTTGGTTCTTTAATGCTGTGTCTGATGCCACCAAGTCTAAATACCTCAGTCTCCAGAGAAACTGGAACATGTTGAGCATTGCAGCCTGTTTTATCTCTAACTGCACCTGTACTCTGATTGGTGGAACTCCTCTCCCCTGCTGCCTATAGATGGAAGCGGGGTAGCTGTGGAATTCAGACACACCATGTCTGAACTCTTTACTCTGCTGCATGAAGTAGGCCAAATATGCTAAATGGTCTGAATGATCATAATTATTGCAGCTAGTATCTTCTTCTTCTTCTTCTTCGTCTTCTTCTTCTTCTTCTTCTTTCAGCTGCTCCCGTTTAGGGGTCGCCTCAGTGGATCAGCCGTCTCCATTTCTTCCAGTCCTCTGTATCTTCCTCCTTCAAACCAACTGCCTGCATGTCCTCTCTCTCCACATCTATAAACCTTCTCTTTGGTCTTGCTCTTTCCCTCTTTCCTGGCAGCTCCATCCTCAACATCCTCCTCCCAATATAATCCTGGTCTCTCCTCTGGACATGACCAAACCAACGCAACCTTGCTTCCCTAACTTTGTTTCCAAAATGTCTAACCTGAGCTGTCCCTCTAATATACTAATTTCTAAACCTGTCCATCCTCGTCACACCCAACAAAAATCTTAGTATCTTTAACTCTGACACTTCCAGCTCTGCTGCCAGATTATTCATCAGCGCTATCTTCTCCGACCCGTGTTCTGTTCAAAAGAAGGTGAAAATCATTCATTTATCATTAGAAGCATCTATCCTGAACAGGGATGCAGTGTGTGCTGGAGCCTGTCCCAGCTGTTATAGGGAGAAAGCAGCAAGGGCAAAGTCAAACCTCTCTCTCTCTGTATCAAAAGGTTGATGGTAGGGAGGCCAGCAATGCTATATGGGTTGAAGACTGCGGTGCTGAGGAAATAACAGATAGCGGCGCTGAAGGTGTCAGAGTTAAAGATGCCGAGATTTGCATTGGGAGTGACGAGAATGGACAGGATTAGGGACTATTGGATTAGAAGGGACAGCTCAGGTTGGATGATTTGTGGACCAAGTGAGAGAAGCAAGACAGCGTTGGTTCAATCATGAACAGAGGAGAGATGAGGATTATATCAGGAGAAGGAAGCTGAAGAGAAAGAACAGGAAAAAATGGAAATCCCTCACAGGAAGAAGACAAAACAAGAAGAAACATCTAACGTCTGTTTCAGTTTCTTGACTTGTGATCACTGGACATGTCGGCGTGCGGACAGCGCCCCCTGCTGGTAAAACAACTAGATCACAGCCAGAGACTCAAACATCTGCTGAAACCCAGACACCTCTCTCAGCCCTGAGGCTCAGCTGCGCCCACTGACACATCCTGGAGCACCGAGTTCCCACAGAGACTTCCAGGAAAGCTCGACAACACATTTAGATTCCACTTAGACCCGTTTTAAAAAGAGGGAGCTTAATGTAAAGGATTACATAGAAAAGACAGAAGGAATAAAAAGAAGAAATAATCACAGACACTGAAGTTTTAACAACTTTGTCCATCCTTCTGTCCTTATTATTCACTTTTTTTGGTATTGTATTTATTATTATATTTAAATATAATAAATGAGTATTAATTTAATCTTATTATAATTTTTTTTTAACACAATATTTTACCTCTGTATAAAATATGTGAAAATTAAATAAGTGCATAATGTTTTTATTATCCATCCATCCATCCATTATCTGCCGCTTGTCCCAAACGGGGTCGCGGGGGAGTGCCGGTGTCCAACCCAGCGCACACAGGGCGAGGACGGGGGACGCACCCTGGACAGGTCGCCAGCCCATCGCAGGGAGGAGCGGGACGGGGACGGCACCTTGCTCAAGGGTCCTCGATCATAGGCCAACACCCTAACCACTAGGCCACCGCTGCCCCGCACTTCTATAATAATTATAAATATAATCTTTGGATCTTCCTGTTTCTCTTCTCCTTTAAGCTTCTCAGCCAGAGGAGTGACGTAGGGAGAGGGGGGGGGGGTTGAAGCACAGGGAGAAGCGCAGGGTGAGAGAGAGAGAGAGAGAGAGAGAGGTTTGAAGCGCAGGGTGAGAGAGAGAGAGAAGTTTGAAGCGCAGGGTGAGGGAGAGAGGCAGGGTGAGAGAGAGAGAAGAGAGAGGTTTGGAAGCGCTTAGGGTGAGAGAGAGAGAGTTTAGGCGCAGGGTGAGAGAGAGAGAGAGGTTTGGAAAGCCTTGAGGTGAGAGAGAGAGAGAGGGTTTGGCGCAGGGTGAGGAGAGAAAGAGAGGTTTGAGCGCAGGGTGAGGAGAGAGAGGTTTGAAGCGCAGGGTGAGGGAGAGAGAGAGAGGTTTGAGCGCTTGGGGTGGGGAGAGAGAGAGTAGAGAGAGAGAAGGTTTAGGCATGGGAGTGAGGGGAGAGAGAGAGAGAGAGAGAGAGAGAGAGAGAGAGAGGTTTGAGCGCAGAGGGTGAGGAGAGAGAGAGAGAGAGAGGTTTGAGTGTGTGTGTTTGTGTGTGTGTGTGATAGAGAGAGAGAGAGAGAGAGAGAGAGGTTTGAGCGCGGGGTGAGGGGAGGAGAGAGAGAGAGGTTTGAGTGTGTGTGTGTGAGAGAGAGAGAGAGAGAGGTTTGAAGCGCAGGGTGAGAGAGAGTGTGTGTGTGCGGGGTGAGAGAGAGAGAGAGAGGTTTGAAGCGCAGGGTGAGAGAAGAGAGAGAGGTTTGAAGCGCAGGGTGAGAGAGAGAGAGAGAGAGGTTTGAAGCGCAGGGTGAGGGAGGGAGAGAGAGAGAGAGAGAGAGAGGGTTTGAAGCGCAGGGTGAGGGAGGGAGAGAGAGGTTTGAAGCGGGAGTGAGGGGAGGGAGAGAGAGAGAGAGAGAGAGAAGAGGTTTGAGCGCAGGGTAGAGAGAGAGAGAGGTTTGAGCGCGGGGTGAGAGAGAGAGAGAGAGAGAGAGAGAGAGAGGAGTTTGAAGCGCAGGAGGTGAGAGAGAGAGAGAGGTTTGAGCGCCAGGTGAGAGAGAGAGAGGTTTGAAGCGCAGGGTGAGAGAGAGAGAGGTTTGGCGCAGGGTGAGAGAGAGAGGTTTGAAAGCGCAGGGTGGGGGGAGGAGAGAGAGAGAGAGGTTTAGGCGCCCAGGGTGAGAGAGAGAGAGAGAGGGTTTGGGCGCAGGGTGAGAGAGAGAGAGAGAGAGAGAGAGAGGTTTGAGCGCAGGGTGTGAGAGAGAGAGAGAGAGAGAGGTTTGAAGCGCAGGGTGAGAGAGAGAGAGGTTTGGGCGCAGGGTGAGAGAGAGAGAGAGAGAGGTTTGAGCGCAGGGTGAGAGAGAGAAAAGAGAGGTTTAGGCGCCCAGGGTGAGGGAGAGAGAGAGAGAGAGGTTTGAGCGCCCAGGGTGAAGGGAGAGAGAGAGAGAGAGGTTTGAGTGTGTGTGTGGAGAGAGAGAGAGAGAGGTTTGAGTGTGTGGTGTTTGTGTGTGTGTGTGAGAGAGAGAGAGAGAGAGAGGTTTGAAAGCGCAGGGTGAGGAGGGAGAGAGAGAGAGAGAGAGAGAGAGAGAGAGAGAGAGAGGTTTTGAGCGCAGGGTGGGGAGAGAGAGAGAGAGAGGTTTGAGCGCAGGGTGAGGAGAGAGAGAGAGAGAGAGAGAGAGGTTTGAGCGCCCAGGAGTGAGGAGAGAGAGAGAGAGAGAGAGAGAGAGAGAGAGGTTGAAGCGCAGGAGTGAGGAGAGAGAGAGAGAGAGAGAGAGAGAGAGAGAGAGAGAGAGAGAGAGAGGTTTGAGTGTGTGTGTGTGTGTGTGAGAGAGAGAGAGAGAGAGAGGTTTGAGCGCTAGGGTAGGGAGAGAGAGAGAGAGAGGTTTGAGCGCAGGGTGGGGAGGAGAGAAAGAGAGAGAGAGAGAGAGAGGAGTTTGGAGGCATGGGGTGAGGAGGGAGAGAAGAGAGAGGGTTTGGAGCGCAGGGTGAGGGAGGGGAGAGAGAGAGAGAGAGAGTTTGAGCCTTGGGGTGAGGGAGGGAGAAAGAGAGAGAGGGTTTGGGCGCAGGGGTGAAGGGGAGGGAGAGAGAGAGAGAGAGAGAGAGAGAGAGAGAGAGGTTTTGAAGCGCCAGGGTAGAGGGAGGGGAGAGAAAGAGAGAAAGAGAGAGAGAGAGAGAGGGTTTGAAGCGCAGGGTGAGGAGGGAGAGAGAGAGAGAGGTTTGAGGCGCAGGGTAGAGGGGAGAGAGAGAGAGAGAGAGAGGTTTGAAGCGCAGGGTGAGGGAGAGAGAGAGAGAGAGAGGTTTGAAGCGCAGGGTGAGGAGAGAGAGAGAGAGAGGTTTGAAGCGCAGGGTGAGGGAGAGAGAGAGAGAGAGAGAGAGAGAGAGAGAGGTTTGAAGCGCAGGGTGAGGAGAGAGAGAGAGAGAGAGAGAGGTTTGAAGCGCAGGGTGAGGGAGAGAGAGAGAGAGAGAGAGAGAGGTTTGAAGCGCAGGGTGAGGAGAGAGAGAGAGAGGTTTGGGCGCAGGGTGGGGAGAGAGAGAGAGAGAGAGAGGTTTGGAAAGCACTTGGGGTGAGGGGAGAGAGAGAGAGGGTTTGAAGCGCAGGGTGAGGAGAGAGGTTTGAAGCGCAGGGTGAGGGAGGGAGAGAGAGTGAAGGAGGGAGTCCGCTCGGATCCTGTTCGCCATTGTTGTCTTTTCGCGACGCCGCGCTCCGTTTAAAGCGCTTCATTTCGTCTCATGAATATTCAGCGGCGCTCGACAGTCTTCGACAATATAACTAAAACTTTACCTTTTATTTTCACTTCTGCTTCCCTTCAGGTGGGAATTGTGGGTTGACTATGAAATGGATATTAGCTACAATGGCTAACCGGACACCTAGCGAGGAACAAGTTGGCCAAACTGCGCGAAGGAGCCTCTTTAAAGTTCGTATGTGAGGAAGAATTCGTTCGTGAGAGCAGTGCTGTTCGTTCTTTCTGCACTTGGAGCCTTTTTGAGCTCTTCCGGGGGACTTTGAAGTGTCGGAAACCGCGCTAGCCGGCTAGCTCGCCCGTCCCCCTGAAAGGAGGGGAAGGAGACGCTTCCTCCTCGCCTCGTCTCTCCGGCCGCGATGTCCAACAACTGCCAGAACCAGCCGCCCTTCCCCGGCCAGCAGCAGCAGAACCCCGCTCAGCTCCTGCAGTTCCACGCCAAACCCATGCAGATCAAGAAAAACGCCATAACGGACGACTACAAGGTCACGAACCAGGTGCTCGGCTTAGGCATCAACGGGAAGGTTTTGGAAGTCCTTCACAAGAAGAACCAGCTGAAATATGCGCTGAAGGTGAGCTGAACTTCCCGGCATGTTCCTGTGAATCAGCTCCTCAGAGTAAGGCGGAGTGAGCCTTTTATTTCGGGTCTGACCAGCACCTTTAGCAGGAAGGAGTGAGCTGTTCGGACAGCTTCGTTTCCTCTCGTCTTTCTGTGTAGAGCTCAGCTGTGTTCTGGGATCTGAGGACTGAAGGTGCCACGGAGCTGAAGTGATCTCCACCTGGAGCAGCTGTGTGGCTTACAGTCGTTTAAACAGAGAAATGTCTCCTTTTTCGTTCCAGGTTTAACAGGTGAACTTCCCATCTGTTGATCTGAGACTGTTTGGCTGCTGTTCCTCAGACAGTTAGTGGACCTGGATGTGGTGGGAACTCACTTAACCGCTCGCTGCAAAACCACAGCTGGTTTCTGTCCTTTTACCAGAAGTGCCAGTTTTCACTTCCAGTCCCTCTTCCTGCTCGCTGATTACATCCTGCGTGGGTTTGATTAAGAATAATTATGATCATGGTTTGACATTCAGCGATTGTAAGAATGAAAACCTGCACATGAAAGCCACAGCTAGCGGGTGGAGAAGATGGGAATGGTCACCTGCGTCCCCTCGCCTCTGAAAACAGACCCCGTTAACAGGCTGGCGTTTGTGTGCAAGAGATTGCTTAATATAATATCTTGCTTTAAGGATATTTGATGCAGTTTATTTCCATTTCCAAAAAGAAAATGTGTTCAGTGCTGACAGGCAGGCAGACGAGTTCAGGCCCTGATGTGTCCAGATTCACTGTTAAATCCAGGTGAATAATCCTGATGTCAATACTGACCTTAATAATTGGGATTCTGAGGCCATGATCAAGCCACCGTCGGCAACAGATTATAGGAAAGACGCTTATTTGCTTTAATGTGACAGGGCAGCGGTGGCCTAGTGGTTGGGGCGTCAGCCACATGATCGGAGGATCGGGAGTTTGAACCCCTTCCCAATAGGTTGCCCTGAGGTACCCTTGAGCAAGGTGCCGTCCCCATCACTGCTCCCGGACACGTTCAATAGCTGCCCCCTGCTGCACGTGTATGGGTGAACAGCAGAGGCAATTTCCCTTTGAGTGGGATTATAAATAAAGTTGTGTGTGTGTTATTAAATTTGGTCATAGTGATAGCTGCAGGGGGCTTTATTTAGAAACGGTACAGAGCGCTGACCATTTTTAATCCCCGTGCTCGTGTGTACTTATTGCTATGCGTAGCCAGTCATGAAGTCTGTTGGATAACTTGTGATTCGCCTTTGCTTTGGGCAGCCCGTCGCTCTAGTTCATGGAGCGACGCGGCTTTAATCTCCTGTCCTGTTAAAATAGTAAAACTCAGCTCGAATACGAGGCAGGTGCGTTCACCTGTGGGTGTTTATGAGTAATCAAAGATCAGTTTGCAGGATTGAGGCCACAATTTTTTTCTGTCTCAAAGGTCAAAGCACTTGCACTTTTGTGACCCGCCTCCTCCCACTTGCTGTTTGCTGCCAGATGCAGGCCGAAAAGCAGAGCGTTCATTCACTCGGTGCTCTAAGCCAAAACATCGTCTTGGCAGCTGAATGATGTCTGGTGTCTTATATAAGGCACTTAATGGAGGAGACTGTTGTATCTGGACCTCATCTGTCAAATGGCATCGGGGTGTAACTGAACGCCGTAGAAATAACTGGCTAAATGATCTTTTCAACCACCAGATGGCTGATTTATGAATTCAGTGTCGCTGTTTTATGTTCAACAATTAAGCAAACAACGCTTTCGAGCCAATCAGTTGGAAGAAGCACAGGGGAGCCAGTGCTGGCCTTTGGTAGTGTTGGCAAGGGAACTGTGCCGCCTCAGAAACCTATTTGCTTTAACTGTGACACTGATGATGTCGTGCCCTGGCTCAGTTTCTGTCATCGTGTGGGAGCTCTCTCCTCTCGGGTGTCAGATCTGGCTCCTCAGCGCATTCATCACCTCCTCCTGGCCTGGCTGTTTTTAGCTGCAGAGGAGCACTGCATACCATACTGTGTGTATCAGAAATCAAGATCAAAGAAGGCTTAAAAGTTAGGACTTGATAATTATTTTTTATATATATATAAATTTTTTGAGAGTGAGAGATGCGGCTCTTGGAGCGAATGAATTATCACTACTGGAAAAGGGCTGGCTTTGCCTTGATCAACTTTAAGTTCTGGATAATGATATCAGTATTGGAGCTGTTCTTTACTTGATGATCATTTGTATTGATGATGTGAAGTCGAAGATATATTTCCAAGCTTAATTTTTGTGGATTATTATTTGAATAGGCTTAAGTTCAGTGCTATTTGCTATGCTCTGTTTTCTTTTTATCAGTATTCGCTAGCTGTGTAGGAACCAGAATTATTCTAGCTTTACTTTTCATGGTATTTAATGCAGTTTGGGACACTCCAGCAGATTAAGATTAAATTTGCTCCTTAGTTTACCACTACTTTCAGGTGTCAAAAAAAGCTTGATTTTCCTGATTTGATCAGTTGGAAGAGCTGTAAACTTGCAAACCACAGGTTTCTCTTAAAATATTAGCGTTCATTGTCAACTTTTCTTAGAACTTGCCTCAGGTTGCCTGCCCTCTACCTAGAAAACTTGCTGATTAGGTTATTATGCAAAAAAAAAAAAAAAAAAGAGGAAATTTAGATCAGTACATGAATCGTTAGTGTCAGTCTGATCTTTGATGCTTGAATTATCTACAGCTTTGGACTGAATCGGACCCTTGTGTGGTTGTGTCAGTTTCTTTTGTCAGTGTGATGAAAAATGAATTACAGATTACACAAATCTACTTTGTATACTTAAGGAAATACAGGTTACATTTAAGGTCCCACCCCCATCGGAGAGTGTTGTCGTTTAATACTTTTCCATTAGCGTCTAATTGACTGTATGTGCTGTGGTAACGATGAGCCGGATAAATAAACGGGGTGAGCCTGCTCATGAAGGTAGCATTATATATTGTTGACCGTGTGTGGAGAGTCACTAGGATGGCTGTTTTACTGAAGAGACATGGGAAAAGTCTTGCATCATTCCATGTGCGTGCAGGTGGCATCGTGTTTAGACATGTGAAGGTGGCTCTGAGATCTCTGATGAAGGGCCTCTAGACAGAAGCAAAGATCCTGCCTAACCTGGTCATCCTTGCCATGAGTGTGCAGTGTTGGGGGAAGTCTGTTTTAGACGGCTTGATTTGTGCACACCCATCCTGATGGCCTTTTTTTTTTTTTTTTTTTTTTGGCCACCACTCAGCAGATTGAGGTTAACTAGATGAACTTGTTTTATATCTACATGTAATCCAGGGGAATGTAATGGATTTGTTACCTACAGGACTGAGCATTGTTTTGAATCACCCGCTGCTGTATTGGCATCATCTAAGCTTCTTTTTAGTCCCTAGAGCCAAAGGGTGATTTCAGCCTCTGACCTACTGAACTGATTAAGGGATTAAACATCCATGTGGTGTCTTATTCTACAATGGTGCCAACTTGTGTCATCGTGACAGTTTTTAGGTTATAATAATTACTTATTTTCTATTAGAATAATTTTAAATCATGTCCATTAAGACCTCGGTTTTGATGGTCTGACTTATTAATCTTGAGTCAGGTAGGTGTAGTCAGTTTATTCTGTTAAAATTGGGGATAAACAACGTTAATTAGATGCTCTATGTTTAAAATGGCCATTTATTAGCATTAATTTGGGTTTTGACACAAGTTTCATGAACCAGGTAGAATTACATTTTAGGAGATCTGATTGTTTAGGATATGTGCTAAATAGGGCTGTGTTTAGAATACCTGTGGCTTATTGTTAGGTATCTTGTGTTTTTCTCTAGCGCTCGGTTCTGCGGGGTAAACCAATAATAAAGGATGCACAGCTTCCTCCTATTAAGGTTGTTTATTTAACTTGCCTTGTTTCTGCTATTGAAATAAATTATTTATATATATTATATAAAGTTATTTATGAAGGGGAGAGTTAACTGAGAGTAACAAATTTGTAGTTGCCCAATAGCAAATCTGTTAGCAACATGAGGTTGCAAGTACTAAAAATTCTTCTTCATTCAGCTGCTCCTGTTGAAATGCATGATGCACTTGAGCAGTCAACCATCGTTTTCCTTAAACCTCCTCTTTGTTCTTCCTCTTTTCCTCTTTCCTGGCAGCTTCATTTCCTCCCAATATTCCTTTGGACATTTCCAAACCAGTGCAATCTTCTCTAACTTTATCTCCAAAACTGTCCCTCTAATATATTAATTTCTAATCTTGTCCATCCTTGTCACACCCAATGAAAATCGTAGCATCTTTAACTCTGACACCTCCAGCTCTGCTTCCTGTCACCACTCTGTTTCCAGCCTGTGTAGCACAGCAGGTCTCACTACCAACCTGCAAACCATTTCTTTCACTCTTGCTTACTAGTAGTTGATGGTGTATTTTGAGGTACGTTTTGGATAATTGGCCTGCTGTCAGTTTCTTGACTGAATGTGTCATTTAAGGATTTGGAGATTCCTGCCAGCTTGGAAAACTTCTCGTGCATGTGTGTGTGTGTGTGTTTGTATTCAGGCAACTAAAGTATGCTCCTGACTGATGCTATAAAACTTAATGAAGTAGACAGTGAGTTTGCTGTTAACTCACTGTGAGATTATGAAACATCATTTTATTTTATTTCCCCCCCCCCCCCCCAACCCGCAATCTGTTTCAGGCTTTTGCTTCTTCATACTAGCCTACCATGTGAATTCTCTCCTTAATCACAGCTGAATTTCTGGCCCTGTTTAGCTGTGTTGAAGTTTTTAAAAAATGTTTTATCTTTCATCAAACTCACTCTTTAAGCTTTCCAACCAAACCCAAGCTGTTACTTTAATGATTTTTATGGTAAAACAGTAACTTTTTCAGAATGGAAGAACAAAACACTCAAGTCTGGTTGTTAGAAATCAACCCACCTCAGTTTATTGTTCACAGATGACAACCGAGATTCATTTACTTTAACCTGAACAACATGGTTTTCCAGCTCTTACAGACTGGAAATGTGATGAGCAAACCAAAGTTGGGGCCCATCTGGTTGGTAAGGTGACTATATTTGAAGGAAGTAATTAATGCAGTGATTGGACAGGGTCTGGTCTCCAGGAGTGCCCTTGGGTAAAGGGAGTTCTTCTTTGTGTGGTTGCACTGACTAAGCATTTGTAGACTACACTGCTGATTTCTGTTTAATTCATCAGTTGGAAAACAGCCAACTAAGCATTAAGATCCAACCAGAGCTTGGCCCTGGGTCAGGGAAAGAAATGCTTTTTAAATGTTTCTGGAAGGAAGTTGGCCATTCAGTTGTTCCACATGTGTTGGACCTAAACAGCTACCATATCACTGTTAGCACCTACATGGTCATTTCAACACAGTAACGTTATCGGCAGCAGATAATTCAGTAACGGTGGAATTTCTTGGGTGCAGGTGCACTACTGAGCGATGCTAGTACCTGCACCGTAACTGTAGCAAGCAACATGTCAGCAGTGAGACATCATTTCCCATTTGAAAGAAGCAGTAGTAAAAATACACACGGCATAATCTGTAAGACCAGTATGATGAGCGCAACACCAAGTGTAATTCTTTATTTAACCTCAACATCAGTATACCCCACACAAGCTTTTCTTGGGTATCGAAATGTTTCTCTCTCTCTTAGTGTGTGGGTGTTTGGGCTGTCACTATTGATGGAATTAGTAATTGAGTAATCGGTCCATTATTTATAAAGTTAATGGAGCTGTCTTTTCATTTAACATTGACAAAATACTAGAATGCTGGGAGTTCAGACCCTTTTTAATTGCTTTTAAGAAGCTAAGGGACCGTTTGTTCCCTCGGAATGATGAGGCAATATGTTTTCTTATTGATATGTGATATTTATGTAATTATGTGGTGATATTTAAAGGTCTATCTAGTCAAAAGTTTATTGAAGTACTAACAATTCCTCAAAATTAAAATGTTCATCATTACAGAATGACCGTAGATTACAAACCAGCATGTTACTAGTCAACACTACTATGTTGTTTTATTTTTTTTGTAGTGATCTTAACTCACAGAAAAGTATCAGAAAGGAAAATGTCAGATCAATAAAAAGAGAGTAAGCATTGTACAAAATGAGAGCAGTAAATGACAATAAGCAGTTTTTTTTCTCGTGATGGTAATTCAGCACTTTTTTAAATTTGAAAAAGGAAAAACATAAATATGAAAGTATTTCGTTTATCTCTGTTAGACGCTCTGTTAGCATTTTATATTGTATATTTTAATTTCTAATGGACTAGATTGAATATTAGAGGCATGTACATTCTTTTCATGGTTTGCAAGATTGAACCTAATAATAATAAATTAAAGAAAAAAAGATTTCAAGGATTAGAAAGTTCTATATGCATTTTACGCATTGCACAAAAAAATAAATACAGCTGCACATTTGAAAGGATTTTGATCTTGTGCGTTTTGGATGTTTGTGATCGCTCCCTTATGAAAGAGACTTGTTCCATGTATCAGTTTTGCTATTAATAGTATTTTTGAAATGATCTTAAAACCACTCAAAATTCTGATAGATCCATATAAGATAATGGGCACAGTTTGTTAATTGACCAATCCGTTTTTGGTGAAGGTTACAGTTTTGGTCTATTTTATTTTAAACTGGCAACGCTTGAATATAAAACCACCAAGATGTAGACCAAAGCTGAAGTGAAAACTCTTACATTCATCTGAAGAGCCACCACGTTCCATCGTCCTGGTGAAGCAGGTGCGTTCACAAAGCTGGTTATTTTTGCCACTTGCTGTTTGACCGAAATAATTTCCTTTTTGAGTGTCACACTGCTGTTGTTTTTGTGGGACATTTTGAATGTTTAGCAGCCTTTGAGTTCTTGGCAAAAATAACTGGTTGAAATTTTGCTGTGGCTGTATCTTCTATGATCATTTACTGTCCATGTAAAGTTCTCAGAAGTTTGACGCTGAAAACACTCATTTGGAGGGTTTTTTTTTTTATAGCTTTCTGGGGGTCTCTGATGTCACATATTGTCTGTTCAGTCACTTGATAATGGCCTTGATAATGAGTCATTTCTTGTTGTCAAAGAAGGAAGTGGAGGAAGGCGGGATCTGACATACATACAAACTTGACAAACTTGATTCAATGTTGAAATAGGCTTTTAGGCCTAAGAAGGTGAAATCAGTGCCAGATCCAGGCGGTATGTTTGACTTTTGCCAGACTGTGATCCAAACGTGTTCATGAGTAACTTCATTTCTTCAGTTTTGTAATGAAATCGCTTCCCGGTCTGTGTGTAATGGAGAGCTCCCGTTTAATATTATTTTAGTAATCCACTTCCTTTATCATCGTATATATATATTTTTTTTATAGACTGTTAAATGATATCAATTGTCTTTCTGATTGTGCCAGTATCGAAAAAACCAAATGGTTAAGTTGTTATTTTTTCTGTTTAACTTCTCAAAAGATTGAGTGTTTTTGTTATAAACGAATGCTTTGTCTTGGATGAGTGGGTATAGAATAACTTCCTTAAGATGCTTCTTGATTCAACACCAGTATGCACCAGTAAAGCAATACTTTTTCACACCTTCTACCCCCCTCCTAAACTCAGCTTGTAGGTTGTTCTGATGTCTTTAAATATAGTAGAACTGCCCCGCTGAGTTAAGCTTCTTCCTGTTTAAAAGCATAGTTGGGAAGTCCCTGTCTAAGACAGTGTCCAGGATGTTTGTGGGTGAGGGTTGGAGAACCCCTCCCCTGTTCTGTTAAAGTACTAACTAACCAAGTTGGGTGTGACTGTGATAACCTGATAACTCTATGATTCAAATGTATTTCAGGTTTCTGTATAGCGATTGACGTCATTTTTTTTTTTTTTTTTTAATAGAATGTTAGAGTACTTTTTTTGGCATAGCCAGTAATCTTCCATGTGATATTTGAAATGGCAGACTGTTAAAGGTTCCCAGGATTTGGCTAACAATGTTACCAGGGCACTTAAAGTTAGTGTCCCTCCATGCAATCTCCAACTCTCCTCATTTTATAGAAATGTTTCCATTTCTTGCTTAAAGGCTACAGGCAGCCATTGTAACTTGGAAATGTCCAAAAGATTTTAGAAGTGTGTATGTTATTGAATTGCTATGCAGAATTGTGAAGTGGTTTCATTAGATGCTGCTTTTCATTCTAGCTGGTCTGCAGTTTCTGAGCGTTTAGTTTAAACACTCAGTCGCACTTGGCAGGAAAACTACTCTTCTAGTATTTTGGGCTTGGTTTGTTGTTATTGAGTCAAGGGTCTGGTGTGCCAAGACTGAAAACTTTTGATTGTTTTAACTTGAACTTTAGGTAAACTGCCTGTGATAGTTTTTACTGTGGGCGGAGTCTTTGGGCAGCTGAAGTTTTTGTCATTATAGTGCAGGATCATATATTATACAGAGAAATAAAAATAAAATGTTTGAGGTTTTTGATGCAACTCATTAGCTGTCAAGTCGGTGATCTCTAAATCTGTAACTGTAGATGATCTGATGGAAATGAAAGGTTACGAATTTGTTAATAATATCCTTGGGAATGTTTTAAGGGGGCTGCAGTTTGAACTGATTTGGAGAGGGAATGCAAAGCAGCACTGATTAGAGCTTTGAGAAACGTGCTGTGTATGGCTGGAGATGATACAGGTGGTCACTTCCTTTTGTTTAGAATGTTAAACAAGGGAGAAGTTGGGCACCTTAAACGCTGCTGATAGCTCTGGTTTGACAGCATCATTTGTGTTGGTCATGTAAGTAGTTTTCCTTCTGATTTGCATCAGCTAACAGTGTATTGCATGCTGTTGTGCTAAAGTTAGAATACATTTAAACATTATTCACAAATATATATATATTATATATTTTAAGCCCTTCACTCAATCATCTGGAACACCAAGAAATTCTGATACTTAGCTCTCATTTGTGTACTCTAGAGCTCTCTACAGCGCAGCACTTCGATTATGTTTAGGATTTCACAGAATGGATATGATTCTTTTTCATAGTTTAGACAATGAGTGACAGTCACACTACTGTTTTCTGTAATTATTTATGTATTTATTATGATGGACTTTCATTTGTACTGTTCAGTTGAAAGGAGCAGTTCCCTTTTCCTTTTTTTTTTTTGAGACACATGAGCAAGCAAACCACTTCCTTCTCAGGGTTTTATCTTTTTTTTTTCTCCCTCCCAGCCATAGTCGCATTTTGTGAATGACTGGCCCTTAAACACTATTTAAAGATGCTTTAAGTAGCACGTAACTAGGTTTTGACATTATAATTGAGTTATCTGTCGAAATTATGAAGCGTTAAAGAAAAAAGCCCATTAAACCAGTTTTAATTTGGTTAAATTGATTAAAATATGTGCTGCTGTAGTTTAAATTAGCTCGTGTTTATACTACAGCTCGCCTCAAAAACCACTAAGCTTTACTTTACAGGTGATCGTTGCCAGTAATTCAAGAGCACTACTGTACAGCAAAACTTAATGAGAGTGGAAAAGAGAACTTCCTAATCTGCCCTGTTTTTCAGATGAGGAACCACGTTTCAGAATAGAATTTTAGACTATATGCCGATAAGCTTCTCAATGAGTGTAAATACATCATCTATGGACGTGGATTTTTGTAATCAATAAAAAAAAAATTCGAATTTTTTAGTATAGTCAATTAAAAAAATTGTCTTCTGAAGCTTTCTCTACATTTGCTTTGATTTGGTCATCCATGGATTAGTTTCCCAACTGTTTACCACTGTGTCAGATGAAAATTCCCCAGAGAATCAAATGACTCAGCTAATGAAGAAAAGAATTTGTAGTAGTGGTCACAACTGAAGGGTTTTATTTGTTGAGTAGTGGAAGCACAGTAACCAAGGGTGGTTAGCACAGGAAGAGTGTTCTTGGTGGATTACCCATAGTGAAACTTTTTGACACTTCTATAGATTGTGCCATCAGACCTTTTGCATGGGAGGACATCTGGTGGATAAATGTATATTACATTTAAAATTCCCTTAAATAAAAGTTCACAAAAGTGCTTTCACTGTTAAGTCAAGGCAGACATGTCCGCTGACAAGACGTAAGAGATGTTCTGTAAGGGCGTGTAGCATTTAATCAGTTTCTAAATTAGCATGTTTGTTTTTGTCTTTATTCTATAGATTTTAAATGACCTGCTTATTCACCTTTTTGATACTTCTGTAATTATTTAGTATTTAATAAATCTAGTGATTTATTGATGCATCAAAATCGAACCAATTAATTTACTGTGTTGTTATACATTTATTATAAATATTACATTGCAAGGTTTATTTGTTGTTCATTTTTTTTTGCATGTTCTCCCCGTGTCTGTGTCGGTTTCCTCCGGGAGTTCTGGTTTCCTCCCACCATCTAAAGACATGCACATCAGGTGGATTGGAGATGCTAAATTGTGAGTGTGTTAATCTGTGTATCTGCCCTGCCATGGACTGGCGACCTGTCCAGGGTGTGTCCCCGCCTTTCGCCCAGTGAGAGCTGGGAAAGGCTCTCTTTCTCACTCTTTTTCTGAGCCACTTGTCTGTAAATCTTGGTTTCATTAGACGCTGCTTTTTATTCTAGCTGGTCTGCAGTTCCTGAACGTTTAGTTTAAACACTCAGTCGCACATGGCAGGAAAATTACTCTTCTAGTATTTTGGGATTGGTTTGAATTATAGAGTCAAGGATCTGGTGTGCCAAGACTTTGATTGTTTTAACTTGAACTTTATCTTTCAAATTTCACTGCTAACAGAAAGTGTATGCTTGTGCCAAATAATGTATTGTGATGGTAACACACACTTCTGTCGTCTGCAGGTAGACTGCCTGTGATAGTTTTTACTGTGGGCAGAGTCTTTGTGCAGCGGAAGTTTTTGTCATTATAGTACAGGGTCGTATATTATACACAGAAATAACATTTTGGAGTGTGTTTGTCTGTGTGTCTGCCCTGTGATGGACTGGCAACACGTCCAGGGTGTTTCTCCGCCTTCTGCTCTGTGAGAGCTGGGAAAGGCTCTCGCTCACTCTTTCTTAGTCACTTGTCTGTCACTCAGGTGAAAAAGATCAATCTGCAAAAATGGGTGCTTCTATGCATTTCTGAAAAAATAGAATATCATATTTACAGTAACATCTACAGTTGAAGCCTTATAAAGCTGAAAATCATGGCAGAAATGGCAAGACCTTTGCTCTTTTTCCATCTTTTTGATCTATGGGTGCAACTTTTTTTTTTCTTTTTTTTTACACCACTGAAATGAAACCAGTGTTTGGAAAAACAGCAAAATATTAGACCTTGATACCTGTAACTAAAATATTTTGCTACTTTATCAAGTCTGTCGCAACAGATGGGAAGGTGATCAAATCTTGGAAGCTTGAAAAGGTGTATCCGTGTGTCCAAAGCGACAAGATCAGATGCGTTGGTTAAAGATGGGAAACGGTCTTGTTTACTTCAAAGATGATATTGTATCAAGTCAGAGCCTTGAAGCCTCATCACCTGGCTTAGTTTGGTTTCCATGTAAGGAGAAATACAAATGGCTTGATGCAGCTGTAGCCGGACCAGGGGGGTCTTCAGCGGCGGTACTGTGGAGAGTAAGTAGTTAGTCTTCATGGCCTTTTCTGAGACTGTTGCTGTTAAACGGGGCTCAGCGCTGAGCGTAGTTTATAACAATGTTTAATGTAGGTTGAGAATGCGGTTAGGCAGGTTGTGACAAGTCTATCACGCAGAGAATGTTCCGAAGAAAATGGAAAGCAGCCACTTGGAAGGATGTAGAGCAAAATGTGAAACATTAGTTTCAAGCTTTTAGGTTAACAGGACCGCTTCAGTCCCAGTTTGTTTTTGGCGCATGATCAATGCATTGTTGAAGTCACAAAAGGGAAGGCAATATAGAATATATAGATACATTGTTTTGAATGCATTGTGCATAATATATATTGATTCCTGGCTAACACACAACGCAAATAGGGAAATTCCGGTGTATACAGTTCCTGCAATGTGATACTGTAATGTGATAAAGTTAGAAAAATAATTGTTTCTGTAATGTTACCCCAACATTTCCGAGAGTATTAGCAAAACTCTTATGTTTCTACAGACTACTCGGAGAACAATTGCTTAGATTAAGTAAATTTTGATCAGCCAGTTTCTGGTTGCTTCCCTTTGTCAGTTTGTGTCCAAAAGTCCTCTCAGGATCAGTAAGGTTTTTTGATTCTGAAAATATTAATTAACATTTCTGTTCACGCTTATCTCAAGGATTAAGGAATCTCAAACCATGTTCGGTTCAGTTTGGTGGCCTGATGCCTGTAATTAAAAACGCTTGCATAACCTGGCAGGCAGAGTTGCCATTTGCTTTGAGGATGGAAGTCAAGACCCCAATCCAGACCTTGATAAACTAATTAGGCTCCAGGCACCTGAAAAAAAAAAAAAAAAAAACCCTTTTCCAGTTTCCTGTCCTTTCTTTCTCACTTGGTATTGTGTAGATATTGTGCCTTATTTTTTATTAGTTTAGTTTCCAGGTTAATAAACGTTTGGTTTAAACCTGAGGGGGGGGGGGGGTCATGTGTCCCTAATGACCCGAGCAATCAAAGCTTCACCAATCCTGCCAGATAAAGCAATTTATTTATTTTTTTTATTTTTTTTCTTCATCTGTTGATGACTTTGTTAACAGTCTTGCTGATGGATGAAAATCTAACGACAGTAGCGTATGTTAAGTAGATTGCTGGTGAAAAGCACTGTTGTCTCTTAAGACGTTCTGAGCCAGTCTGTGTGCCTGGCGAAGAACTGCCCTCAGATCACAGGAAGTTACTTTGTGAAGGACTGTACGACACTGTACTGAGAAATCTGTGTTACAGTTTGTTCTTTCAGTTAATGGAGTGGGCTGAAAAATGCTGAGACAAATAAGCCTACTCCACAAAGAAGGACGTTAGTGGAATGTCCATTTACCAGGTTTCATGGGTCAAGGCTCCTTGTTGTGGTGTTGGTGGTGGATTTGTCCAGCTAGTAGCTGGTTTTACTTTTTTTCATGGTGCTTAAAATGCTTAATCTTTACTGAAAAAGGAAGAAGAGGATGTAATAAATGGATTTTCCTCAGTGGGGTTTAGTGTTGTGAATAATGACCCTCTATCTGTGCCACTAGTGAGTTAAGCAGGAGTTGGCATGGCAGATGTCTTTAATCAGATCAAAACACTTGCATACACACAAACATGTTTGCCATAATACAGTGATGAGCAGCTGGTATGAAGCACAATCAATCACACAAACACAATCTCGCATCGAGTTTTGAACACCCTGCTCTATAGGATCAGAATAAGAAGCTTTGCTTGTCCACCCCAGTCTGTTGTTCTAAACAGAAGCAGGTGGGAGATGCTGTGTCCACCCCTTCACAGCTATCCTGCAGCCCCCAACCCTTTTCTTTGTGCTGCCCTTGAGGGCTTCCTTTGTTCTTGGCCTCTGGAAGGTGAATGGGCCACATCTGCCATTCTCCCACCGAGAGCATGACGGCCCAGTCTGAAAGTACATGTACAGCAGATGGGCCATGATTGCCTGCAGATCTGCTGGCATTTAAGTTAAGAAGAGCACATGTGATTGTATAAAAATGTAGGCCATTGCTGGAATACCTTTTAA
This sequence comes from Hepsetus odoe, assembly GCA_017165825.1. Classification (NCBI taxonomy): domain Eukaryota; kingdom Metazoa; phylum Chordata; class Actinopteri; order Characiformes; family Hepsetidae; genus Hepsetus; species Hepsetus odoe. The sequence continues at coordinate 22,986,797 of CM029371.1, forward strand.
CAAAAGTGTAGTATATACATGTATTTGTTTTAAATTGTTCATATTTAAAGTAAATATATTAATATAATTGATTATCTAAAAGGCAACTTACATTTTACAGAAATAAATATTACATTATACTTTTACTTTCACTCTTTAATAAGGTACTTAGACAGTGGTGATATAAGTAAGCTCAAGATCTCTTAAAATCTTAGCTGAAGAGCAAATTTTCATTCATTTAAGTTGTTTACAGAGTGAAGAACCAACTTCATAATCTATTGCCAAGATAACCTTTTGCTGGAATTTTCAGCTCCACCCAACATAGTTCAGCGAAGATTGGGCCTTGTAAGGCCGAACTGAAAATAAAGATTTGGCTAAGGTTTAACGTCAGGTTCATAAATTGCATTGCAAGCACAGTGTTTTCATTAGCTGAATCACTTGGTAAGTCCTCTCAGCGTTTAAATTGGTGCAGATTTTGTGATTAACTGCAACAATTTCTGGTGATAACAGTTTGTTAGCTTCTGTGTAAATGAGTGATGGGGTAAGCTAGTGTTAAACCAAACTTTCAATTACAGACTCTGTTCTAGTAACGCGTACTTTGCCGGAACTTGGTGCTGAAATCTGTTAACGTTATAAAATGCACTTTCTTTTCTTTCTTGATTTTCTGGTGTCGACCAGAGAGGGATGGGTTCCCCTTTTGTGTCTTGGTTCCTCCCAAGGTTTCTCCCCATTTTAGGGAGTTTTGCCTGTCGCCCTTGGCTTACTCACTTTGGGCTCAGACCCGGATTCTGTAAAGCTGCTTTGTGACAGTTGTAAAAAGCGCAATAGAAATAAAACAGATTTGACTTAAATTATTGCCAAACCAGTATCTGAGATTTACTATATTAACCTGCAAAAAATAATTTGTCTAGCAGCTCTTGATCCAGTCTTTCAGAGAAAAGGGCTAAGATGTGAATTAATAGAAGGGAACATGTATTGTTTCAGTCTTATCTAAATATCATTTGGGGATTACACAGTGCTTTTAGTTCTTAACATTATGTTCTTTTTGTGTAAATGATATTTTCCTCAGGTTCTGTTTGAAATGAGGATAATTAATGCTTTCCTTTGGGAAAGTGAAAAATAAAGGAAATGAAAACGAGTCTACAGGTGAAAATGAACTATCCAGATACAAAATCTATGGAATATAAACATAATAAATGTTCTTTAATTTATATACACTGCCCATCCGCAGACAGACGCGTACCAGCTAGAGTAAAAGGGAAGGTTTACAGGACAGGAGTGAGACCAGCTATGTTGTACGGGTTGGAGACGGTGGCACTGACAAAAAGGCAGGAGGCGGAGCTGGAGGTGTCACAGTTAAAGATGCTGAGATTTTCATTGGGTGTGACGAGGATGGACAGGATTAGAAATGAGTAGAGGGACAGCTCAGGTTAGACGTCTTGGAGACAAAGTTAGAGAAGCAAGGTTGCGTTGGTTTGGACATGTGCAGAGGAGAGATGAGGATTATACTGGGAGGAGGATGTTGAAGATGAAGCTGCCAGGAAAGAGGAGAAGAGGAAGACCAAAGAGGAGGTTTATGGACGTGGTGAGAGAGGACATACCGGTGGTCGGTTTGAAGCAGGAAGATGCAGAGGACAGGAAGAAATGGAGACAGTTGATCCACTGTGACGACTCCTAAACAGGAGCAGCCAAAAGAAAAAGAATATTATAAGATACACACTGCCCATCCAAAAAATATTTAGTTGGACCGCCTTTAGCTTTGATTACAGTCATCTTGGAATCTTGCATTGTCATCTTGGAATATGTCCATGCCATCGGGGAAAAAGAAATTCACTGATGGAGTAAACTGGGCATTCAGGTAGTCAGCTGACCTCATTCTTTGGGCACATAATGTTGCTGAACGTAGACCAGACCAACTGCAGCAACACCAGTTCTTAGCCCTGCCCCCACTGGCTTGTACGGTAGCACTAGGCATGATGGGTGCACCACTTTGTGTGCCTTATTCTTATCCTGATGCGCCCGTCACTCTGGAACAGGGTAAATCTGCTGCTGCTTTTTTACTATTTGATTTCACCAAACGTTTAAGTGATTGCTAATCGCGGTCATTCAAGATTTTTTTTTATTTTATTATTATAAATAATAAAATAACTACATTTCTTCTGCAAAGATGATGGTTCTCCACTATCCTTCCAGTTTATAATAATGCATTGGACAGTTCTTAACCCGATTAAGGTAGTTTCAGCTTCTCCTTAGAAGTTTTCTTTGCTTGATGCAAGCAGTATTTTGACCCTTCTGGAACAGATCTTTCCCACGGCCACAGGATGCGTCTTCCAACATGGTTGTTTAAGTAATGAGAAGCTGCTCACTGCATCAGTCAAATAACTTGGTGCAGCTGAAACATAATCATCCCTGCAGTAATTATCCAATGCGAGGCTCTTACCTATTTGCTTTGTTTAAATCCAGGTGACCCTTTTTTTTTTTTTTTTTTTTTCCTTTTCCTTTTTGGGACAGTATAATATGAATGTCAGAATATTTGTTTGCATTCTTTCCTATATTTAGTATTCAGAAAATAATAAAATGCCAATTCAAGAGAACAATGCTATTTCAGTTTCTGTAGTCAGTAATGATTATGTACTTTACTATTTGTTTTTTTTTTGTTTTTTTTCTTGTTCTTGCACGAATAGGAAGGTGAATAACGCTTTTCAGGACACTGTATTATGTTGTCTAAATTAGACTGAATAAACTCCATGAATACCTTTTTTTTCAATACATGGATGAAGTTAGTGTTTAGTATTCTGTTTCCAAATGGCATACTTTTAACTTTTGACTAGGCCTTTGGTTGACCTAGAGTTGTCCTTCAGGTCTCTGCCTCTGTTGCAAGCATGTTTGGTTTTGCACTCGAGACCTTTTATGACGCACATATTTGAAGGACAGCTTGTGTTCCTGTTCTTTAACCCTGTGTGTGCCAGAGCAGCAAAACAAGAAAACTTACTGACCGATGAATGAGAAATGATGTGTAGTGCCAGCCTTAAGGAGAGTACCTCACTCTCCGTGGAGTTGGAAAGTTAGAATGGTGGTTTGCTAACCTTTTGTAATTACAACTAAACCCCAAAATTGAAATCCTTCTAAAATTTGACCTCTGCATTTAACCCATGCACAATGATCTACCACGCACGGGGTATGGGGGGGGGGCAGATCCATGTAGAGCTTTAAAAGTAATGAGTAGCCACTTGTATTGAATTTTGTACACTATGGGCAGTGAAGCTTGTGGAGAATGGGAGTGATGTGTTCTGAGTTTTTGGAAAAGCTGAGAACATGAGCTGCAGAGTTCTGTTTGTACTGGAGTCTAGTTAATGTTTTAGAAGGGAGAGCGAAAAAACAGCATTACAGTAATCGAGAAAAAGTTAAAAAGCGTTAGTGTTTCTGCATCCCTCAGGAAAGTGATGAGCGGAGACATTCGGAGGTGAAAGATCACATTTTTCTGACAAGTGTGTTGATTGATTAAAGTAAAATGAAAGAAAGGTTAAATAGAACATGTAATATGCAGCCTGTTTCCAGATGGAGCTGTTATTTGGAGCTGGTTCCTTTTGTCCACTTTGACAGATGTAATTACAGGACAGGTGCTGGCGTCTTGTTGAGCTTTGTTGGCTTGGCAACCTGCTTTTTATTAACAGGCTGAGCATGTAATGACGTGTGGCTTAAATAAAATAAAATATCACCTTACCAGACTTTTTGTCCTGGTTACCCAGCAGACTATAATCAAGGGCTGGGCGTTACAGCTGAGACATGTATCACTACTAAATGTTTCATTCCAGTTGAATATTGGCACTTGTTATTTTTAATACAATGAAATGAACAAATACGATTCTACTAATAAAATGAATTAGGGAGGTATACATTTGTTGGTAACCTGTCAGCTTTCAGTACACAGACCCAAAAATAATTATATGGAATAATAAACAAATATCCGTCAAACTATTTCCTTTTATATTCTTTTGTTGCCCAGGGTTACCATCGATATTAAAATTCACACATCACCAGGTATTTGTGCTTACTGTATTTTATTCAGACAAGTTTTAAAAAAGGTCTCTTTTCATAAAAAGTCAAATATTTGGATGCTAATCCACAGAGGGAAAAGAATGAGAACCATTCTGTTCTGCAGTCTGTCCAGTCAATACTCTTCCCACAGGCACCCAAAATTAAACACATCATTTAATTATCAATTTGTAAAATAAGCAGCTTCACCATAAATTATGCACAGGAAACGAGTGGCATTGCCTGTCAAGCAGCGTTTCGGTGACATCTTGCACAGAAAACATTTACAAAACAACCACTAATACGATGATTTAGTTTGCTTATGTTTACGCCTAAATACAGACTGCAGAAGACCATCTACTTTATAATCTTTGATATGAAAATGAACTTTCTGAAGTGGCCTGAATTTCAAGTACTACTTGAACCAAATTATTATTGTGGTAAATTTGATTTGCTTTAACCGGCTGGAGAGAAAAAAAAACTGCGAGCACACCCTGCAGGCCAAAGTTGAAAGTTCCCATATGAGCAGTGGTAGGCAGGCAGAGGAATCCTGGCACGTTGGCGAGAGATAGACTCCCTGCAAAGGGCACCATCATGAGATTCTTTCCACTGGGTGTCATGCATAACTGTGTGTGTGTGTCAGTAGATGAAGGCATTTTGGCTCCAGGGTTGAGGCTTGCCTACAGATAATACTGTAGTGTACACCAGCTGCTCTGGAATATCCGAAAAATTAACTGTCGCCTAATGTTTTAAAACGTCCAAGTTTGTAGGCATGAGCCTGGATAACGGTGTTTAACTCTTCTGGTGCTTCGTGTTGAGTGATCAGCCATCACATTAAAACCTTCTGCCATACCTCGCACCATTAAATTAGCAGCAGATCCTACAATTTGTGAGTTAGGGCCTCCAACTATTGGACCTAGTTTGTTTGGCGCATGCCACAGATGCTATATCAGAAAAATCTGGGAAGGCTGGAGGAACTCTCATGTTCCTAGGTCTACTGCTGAACATGCTGCTTGTCCCTGCTGAAACAGGGTTCTCTCATTTGGGATTACTTTTGCCATGAAGGGGTGTGTTCCTACCTCCCCACCCCCAAGTTGCTTAGATCCTTATTGCATTTTTCCTGCAGCCACATCAACATTTGCATCAGCTTTTCAAAACTGACTTCCTTTGCTTAATCTCCTGCCCCTTGACAGGTACTGTTGTAATCAGTTAATGCAATTGTTTCATCTCTAAGTAGACAGATAGTTAGAATGCTGTTCCTTAACAAAAATTGGTTTCAGGCATGTTCGCTAACCGTCACTTGATCTTTACCACGGTGTCCCCTCAGGTCGCGCCTGCTATTTCCATCTGCCCTCGCAGTGATCCTCACCCCCATGTGCATCACTGTCTTCCAGCAGTCTCTGTAACACTTGCTTTGATAAATCAGTTTGGTTACTTTGACCCTTTCAAATCAAGTATGAGTAAAAGTTACATTTTTAGTTTAGGAAGCTGTGGTTTGGTTGTCTGGTAAATCTGCGTTGTCGTTTAACTTCATACACTGCATCGTTGTGCTGTTGTGGTCCACTCGCTGTAGTGGTCCAGATTAATTGTTATTTTGTCTCCCGTGTATTTGCTGGACATCTCGGCGACGTCTCAGGAGTGTATTAAGATAAATGTCATTTGCAAAAAAAGACTTATAAACCGCAATGGGACTTGATGATATAGTTTTTATTTTTTGTCATGCCCAATTTATTATAATGGAGAAAGAATTAAGTCAGACAATTGGATGGGGTGGATTTATGTGTTTAAAAAAAAAAAAAAAAAAGTTATTGAGAATCCTATTTATGAATGTAATGAAGTACTCCTTCCTACAGGTGACGCCAAAGCTCAAGATTGAGTGTAATGTCAGCAGTATTAAGGGCCGTAGACCTCTGTGTGAAATTTCAGTCATTATTCATGAGTCAGCTCTATAAACCATCCTCTTCCTTAATGGTGGATCTGCTTTTATCTTAATGATTTATCTTAATGATGGTTGATGATTAAATTATCAGCATCAAAACAGCATAAATAATAATTGTTCTGTGATGAAACTGGGAATGTTGGTTTATTCTTATATAGACAAGCTGTAAAGCTCATTTGAAGCTGTATAGTGTCCATGATTATACAAATCTCATGGTCCAAATTTATGCCCTTATGAATCTGACCGCTAACGCTGGATCTAAACAAATGTGTTTTCAGTGTGGTTGGACGTCCCACCTGTCTGCTTAAAAAGTAAATAGTAGAATTAAAACACGTGCACTGTCCTAGAGCTTTGTGTCCTGTTCATCTGTAGTGCAGTGTGGTGGAAAACCACATTATTATTTCTGTGATGCTACAAAAATGGTGCAGCCTATTTGTTAAATTTTGAACATTTTATTTTGATCTTACTTGTACAACTTTTTTTTTGTTTGTTTGTTAAACAGTTTTACTGTTTTTATTTCCTTTTTTGTTAAATGTTCAATATGTATAGCTGTCCTTTTTTGAAATTTGCTTCAGCCTGTGTCATATTGTTGCACAGTACTGTGTAAAGTTTTTTTTTTTGCTGTCATTTGAAGAAAAAAGCATCCCAGTCAAAACAGACCAAGTACTGTGTGCAGACAATTTTTTTTTGTTTTGAAGTCATGGCAACACTTTGAAAACTTGTGGGCCTTAAACATTTTTCAATTATGCACTCAACCTCTGACATCAACATAAGCTTGGAAAATGTGAAAAGGGATAATATAGTTAGTATAAAAACCGTGCTTTGTGACAAAAGACTTGAAAGTGACATGATGCCCTTCTTTTACAGATGCTTCAGGACTGTCCCAAAGCCAGACGAGAGGTAGAACTCCACTGGCGAGCGTCTCCTTGTGCTCACATTGTCCGCATCATTGACGTGTACGAGAATCTTTACCAGGGCCGCAAGTGCTTACTCATCGTCATGGAGTGGTGAGTCACCTCTTTGTCCCCCTGCCTGTTCTGCATCATCACTCAGCCTGTACGTTTGTCTCAATGACGGAATGTATTTGTAAGAAGCAACATGACGCTTGAATCCATTTTAGTGTTGCATTGCTATTTTAGACTGACTTGACCTCTCGTCATCGTTGAGCCTGTGCTTCTAGTAGTGTGTTTTTATGAAGTCTCTTTTGGCAAGTAATGATGCAATTTTTTTAAATGCTCAGTCATTTTGACACCTTATCATTCCCAAGCCTAGTCATCTTCGGTATTGTGATGCTGTCGGGAGGTTTCGCTCTGCCTTCTGTGTAAAACGTGTACTAGCAGGTGTCTGGAACACTTAAGTTATGGTAATTGCATAGGAACTGTTAGCTTGAGTGATCGGAAAAAACTTTGAAGAGCAGCACGCTTCCTGAGATGACCTCTTCTCCATATAGTGTACGTTCTGTGCAAGATTATTCATTTCTAGATGCACTGAAGGGAAACCTACGCAGACACTTTTGCTTTTCTTTTTTAGAATTGTTTCCCATTGTTTTTATGGTGGTAGGTATACTGTCTTTGTATAGTACGCTAATCTCGAAAACTAAGCTTAAACATAAGCTTCGTTAAAGTTACTTGCTTCTAACTTATTTGAACAAGAATTCCTGGGATTGCCAGGAGTGTATTAAGAACACGAATCGCCCTCTTCGTCAGAATAATTTCGAACGCGTCCATTTTGGACCAATTTGTGGAGAGGTGTTCCTCACACTAACATCAGTGAAATCCACATTCATTCATTCAGTCGGTCGTCTTTCTTGTGGCAACAAAAATCCATCAAGCACATGATTGTGTTTTGATTTAGAGTGTGATTGGAGATCAGTGTGAACAGTGGGTTATGGCATCCTCCCCCAAATAAATCAATTTTTGGGGAAATTTATACATAATTACTGTGAAATTAAAAAGCAGGCGCACATATGCATACAGTTAAAATAAATAAATAAATAAAATAGGAAAACTATTCCGATACTTAAATTGTTTTTTTTTTTGCAAGGCCGTTCTTTCTGGTCACACCTTTGAGACGTTGGTTGACGCAATTATTTTTGCACCATTCTTGAGTTTCAGCTCATTTTGTTTTGATTTGACTTTCAATCTCAATCATGCATAATTTTTCAATGGGAACATGCTTGCATACATGAATACTTATTACCTTCATTAGTCATAACAGTATAGCTGTCTATCAAATGTTGTCTGCCAACAAAATGACTTGTCTAAGAATGCACAACATCAACAGTCTTGTGAAGTTCAATGATATCTGGCACCAAGACATGATCACCAGACCTGCAAGGTATGGCCTGTTGCCATACCATGGTGCTCATTATGGATATATAATATTATAAAGTCATCCCCTCGGACTCTTTGATGTCCAAAAACATCCCTAAATGATTTTTGCAGTGTGGCAGGGTGTGTTATCCCACTTAAAGATAATACTGCTGCCATGATGGAATATACGGTCCACAATTAGGTAGGTGGTAGGTGTTCAAATTACATCCACATAAATGCCAGGACCCAAGATTTCCTATCAGAAAATATCCAGAACATCATGTTTCCTCTGTTGATTTGCCTTCTTCACATAGTGCACCTTCATGCCATCCTTTCCTCAGCAACGTGACACACATACAAACGGGGATCCACACAACATGATTCTTCAGACCAGGCCACCTTATTCCATGTTCTACCACTCATGCCTATTGTAATTACTTTTGTAAGGGGTCAGCCTAGATTTTCACCTTTTAATTCCTTCCAACACAACAGGAACTGACTGTTCACTTGCCGTTGTAAAAAGATAATCAATGTTTTTCACTTGTTTTAATGTTTCAGGTAGTCAGTGTCTGTATTGACACACGAATGTGTGTGCAAATTAGCAACATTAATTCTCTGCGTGCTCACTGTTATCCTTCAACTTCCATTAATGTACAATTTGTTACATTGACTTTGTACTTTTTTTTTCTTTTCTTTTTTTCATATTTTCACGCAAAACCAATATTCCTGTCTCATACTTGGTTTCGACATGACATTTTCACAAAGGCCCTGTCAGCTTAAGGTGTTTCACACTTATACACCCAGGCGCATATTGTGTTCTTTCACTATTACCTGACTTCCTCCACAGCTTTTGACACCTTTTCTTTCTCTTCCACAAAATCTAATATTGCACTTTTCTATTCCATCTGCTCATTTACTCAACAGTTTTCTACCAATCACGAGTCACGATAGTAATCGAAGGAGCACAGTTTGTTTGTGAAACCAAAGTGCACAGTTTTCACACTTTTAAACGACATCTACCTTAGGATCCTTTCATTTTTGCTGACTTATTTGAGTAATTTTCCTTTTCCTTTTTCATAGCAATGGAAAATAGTATACCACAGCATTCAGTTGCATGAACTATGCGATGCTGCTGCATGTAATCTGTAGATCAGCGTTTTGGTTCTGCATAGTCTTTCATGTTTTGCTTGTTTACCTTTTGCGTAACAGTTTTGGAAAATCTGCAAAACTGTTACAACATCTTTGATATAGTGTCATGAAGAGTTCAGGAAGTGCCTGTCAAGCCCATAATGCAGTGTGATGGTTCTCTTAAACCAGTGCATACTGTTTAGAACTTGGATTGAGAACCACCATTTTGTGCTATTCTTCTTGAAACCATTGCCATTGCATTGCATTGCATGCATTTGTGGCAATGTCCTGGTCTTTAAGTTCACTTATCTTTATCCACATCATTTTTTTTTTTTTTTCTCAAAACCCATGTTAAAAAAGCTAAATGTTATGCTGCATCAGTGGTTGGCGAATCCTCATTTGTTTATCACCCAGCATTCTCTCGTGAGGGGGAAATGACCGTAAAGCAAACCTGGGGGAACCAGGGGACTGGTAGGTCCTCCCCTGTGTGGGTGTCTACAATCACCACATGGCTGGGGCCAAGCTTTGCATTAGCAGCACATTATATATCTGAGTCATCATAAACGTACTGTTAAATGAGAACAAGAGAAAAAGCAGAATTGGAAACTCCAATTCTACAGAATGCACATGTGCATCTTTTGCTTCTCTTTTGGCTGTGTTGCTGGTTGGGATGTCATGATCTCAAATTTCTTGGGTTCCCTATTACTTTTGCAGAAAAACCTTATGAATGATGGTTGTATTTTGAACATACAGAAAAGAATAGTATGTAAAAGGGAAAAGAAACAATGAAACAAATGGCCCTGTGGTTTTCAGCAATCACTGAATACGGTTTAGCTAAAATATATGCTTTTTTCTTTTTCTTTTTTTCCCCTTCTAACGCATGAATGACGGATGTGGCCTCTGTGGCTAATGGGTCCCTTTGTGATTTTCTTTCATAAGTATTTAAAACTCCTTGCTTTTAGTTGTCATGGCAAAAATATAGTTTCAAGCTTGAGCGATTATCTCTCAGTGGTTAACAGTTAATGTGACACTCGCTTCCATGAGGCCATTTACTAAGGGTTCAAACGGATTACAAGAAATCAAACCAAAATCAAGCACTCAGCACATGAGGTGTAACAGGAAACAGAATGTGGAGGTCACATAAACTGAACACGGAGCAGGTAGAAATGGAAACTGCTAACATTGTCTTTTTAGATTTGCTTAATTTCTTTTTCCCTCTCCAGGAGCTTAGTATCATAAATAGCTCAGGGTGTCCTTGTGTGGTTGTGAGCAGCTAAAATGACAAAGAACTTCAAAGCACAATAAGTGGAAAATAATTCTTAAAAATAAGCTTATTGTTGCTGTTTGTATGAGGTGCTGGCCGACTTTAAACTTACTGAGCCCATTTTTATTGCAATTTCTTTATTTTGTTGTAAAGGTGGAAGGTTGTGTAGATTGAATATTGCCAGTTTATTGTGGCTAGGACTCCCCCCCCCCAATTACTAGCTAAATGCAATTACTAGCTAAAACTTGGCCACTAAAGCCACATTCCATACACAGGGTGATGTGAACATGAAGTATTAAATGCACAGCACTGCACTTATGGATGTAAATTGGATAGGATTTGTTATTAAAATGCTTCAGATTTATTAATTGGTTTGAATCCTGAATGCCCCCATCCAGTGCCAGCCTTAGGATATATATAAATAATTAGTTAATGAATTGACCTTCATATGTAGGACTAAGTTCATACATGATCAACTTTAATTTGTTTTATGTTTGTGTGTTTTTGTTTGTTTGTTTTGTAAATGAGTGTCATGACCAGTAATACAGAGGGTTAAAAACACGTTTGGTCTTTTAGATATTAGCCAAAATAATTTCCTTTCTCTTGTCTGATTTGACTAGTTTGCTGACTAACTGACTGGTTCATGTATCCAAGTTATATTGAAAGTGAAGAACATTGTGGTTTGGAGTGTTTTTGGAGTCAAATACTTAATACATTCTTTCTTTCTTTGTCAGATGCCTAATGATTTCTTTGGAAACCATCCATATAGAAAATGAGACTTGTGAAGCTTAGTCAACATGAGCAAATTATATTTTATTACTCACTGGGGTGTTACTCAGGTGTTTCATAATTGATTGGTTACTTTAATTTTATGAATTAGCTGATTGCCTAAAAATCTGAAGTTCTCTGCATACTTTTGTGCAATTTAATTCAAGTAGGTTTGATCATTTCAACCCTTTACACAGTAAAAAACCTTGTGGTTATACATTTACATTGTAGTTTTTGTTCAGCCACTTTTTTTTTTTTTTTTTATCCAATCAGCATTAATTAATGGTAAATAACAAACAATAGTTTGATTGCTTGCTATTAGTTACGGGTTTCATTGAGGTCTTAGCAAAGCAAAGTATGTTTCTATGAATGAGCCCTCAATGCTTGATGACTTAATTCAGTTCTTCTCAACTGGCAGTCTTCCAAGAAGGACAGCCCACCCAGCTTGTGCTTGGTTCACACTTATGCGTGGTTTAAGACGAAAACCACAGCGATAAAGGGTGGAGCTTTGCTCTTGTATATGTAGACACCCCTTAATGTGGTTTGTATTTTATTTGTCATGCTAATTTAGTGAGGTTTTCTTTTCTCCTGTCAACTGCTATCAATTTGGGTTTAGGGTATAGTTCACCTAGATTTTTTTTTTTTTTTTTTTTTTTTTGCCCTTTAACAGTAATAGGCAGGGCTCTAGGGTGACTGCTGTGGTAGACAGACAAGTTGTGGATGTGAGAATTACTGTCTTCAAAGAAGAGAACCATGGTGGTTTATAAGAATCTAAAGGGATGTGTTCTACTTTTGAAGAGTGGGTGTTCTGTAGTTTTAAGAACTCATCCTGACGTGCAAAAATATCGTGAAATGATAACATATCTTCAAACATTACTTCAAAGTAAAAGCCAAGTCCTATAGATTAAGTTTAATTAAAAATAAATTCTAATATTCCTTTTTCTTTTTTAGTCCCCCCCAACAACATTTTTTCCCATGTTAAATATTAGCTGATTTATTGTTTTATGAAAATAAATGTAACCACAACTTTAGATTTGTCTTAATTTTGGCATAGTTGGTATTTTATATCTGTGCTGTGAGTGTTATCATTTATATATTGGTCTATTGCAGCATGGATGGAGGGGAGTTGTTTAGTCGGATTCAAGACCGAGGGGACCAGGCATTCACTGAGAGAGGTAAGACATGGGATGTTCTTTAGTACTCTTCTGTTTGCACCTATGGTCGTCACTAACCCCATTCCCCCCCCGCTCCCCATTTTACCTTTAGAGGCTTCAGATATTATGAAGAGCATAGGAGAAGCCATTCAGTTCCTTCATGGCATAAACATTGCACACAGAGATGTCAAGGTGAGAGCCTTAACTTGGAATTGAAATGGAGATGGTGAAATGTAGCCTGGCTGTATAGAATACAGAGAAGGAAATCCTGTATAATTGATAAATATGTACATCAAGCTTTGCCCTGAGTAGTGTAGCAGAGCAGTACAACTTTTTAAGCATTCATTCAGGGGAGTGCAAGTTTCTGACAATACCATGGTCATCTGTTGCCACTAAGCCAAGAGAGTCTCTCCTCCAGTTACATTCATCTGAAGGATGGTGTGGCTGTAGGTTCTAGCCTTCGCTACTTCAGGTTTCTGACAGCATTTGATTGGGACAGACCTATTTAGTGTGCAGAACTGATCACAACATGGATAAAATGCCAATCTCTGTTTTGCAGCCAGAGAACCTCTTGTTTTCCTCGAAAAGGCCCAATGCCTTTCTCAAACTGACAGACTTTGGGTTTGCCAAGGAGACAACCACACACAATTCACTGGCCACTCCATGCTACACTCCCTATTATGTTGGTAAGGGTCAAAGTCTCATACTGCTTACAATCCACAATTCATTCTTCTGCTTGCTTGTATTCACTAATTCTCTGACCATTTTAACTCTAAATGCTCTATTTTTTTATGGTGTAGCCCCCGAGGTTCTTGGACCAGAAAAGTATGACAAGTCCTGTGATATGTGGTCTTTGGGTGTTATCATGTATATTCTGTAAGTTAATTGGTCTCAATTCCTGTCTGACACACTTTTCATGTCTACTTTAAAAGGGGTTTTATGAATGAAAGTCAGAAGCTGCACACTTTTTTAATGTTTTAAACATCACTGTATTTTCAGGCTTTGTGGTTATCCACCATTTTATTCCAACCATGGGCTGGCAATTTCTCCAGGAATGAAGAGGAGAATCCGCATGGGCCAGTATGAATTTCCCAATCCTGAATGGTCTGAAGTCTCAGAGGAAGGTGTGTGTGTGTGTGTGTGTGTGTGTGTGGGGGGGGGGTTGTTGTTTGTTTTTTCTTTCAATTTTTGTCTGTTTATAAAACCTGTGACAATTTTCTTGACAGCAAAGCAACTTATTAGGACATTGCTGAAGACTGAGCCTACGCAGAGAATGACCATTACAGAATTCATGAATCATCCCTGGATCAATGTAAGAACAGGAAACTATATAGATAAAACTATTGCACATAACCCATCCATACTGGTGAATATTTCCAGTTTGTAGATTTACCCTAACAAAGCCAGAACACATTGTCATCTAAGAGGAATGTTCATGCATAGACTGGACATGATGGGCACGGGTTTAAAACAAATGTATTCATTTTAATAGTATAGCAGACACACTGATGCCCATTAGTTATCATGTTCAGTGGCTGTTTGAAGACAGTGAGGGATTCAGCAGTTCTGGTGGTCAAATGTTATTTTTCAAGAAATTATCTGTCCACTTGCCCAATCCAACAAAAGTGAACAGTGGTCTGTGTGATTAGTATTTTTATCCATTGTTACCTTTTGTCCTACAGCAGTCAATGGAAGTGCCCCAGACACCCCTCCACACAAGTCGTGTGTTAAAGGAGGAGAAGGATGCTTGGGAAGATGTCAAGGTGAGTGTCATAAAATCTAATGTGAAGAAAATGTATTCAGAGCGCTCCACTTTTTTTTTCTTTTTTTTTTTTGGCCATGTTACAGCCTTATTCCAAATTGCATTCAATTCATTTTTTACCTCAAAATTCCAAACACAATGACAAAATGACAAAGTGGAAAAAGTTTGCTTGAATCTTATGTACCTTTTTTTTAATTATTATTATTATTTTTTTTTTTTTATAAACTTGGGGCAGCGGTGGCCTAGCGGTTAGGGCATTAGCCGCATGATCGGAGGATCGGGGGTTCAAACCCCTTCCCAATAGGTTGCCCTGAGGTACCCTTGAGCAAGGTACCATCCCCATCACTGCTCCCCGGGCGCTTTCAATAGCTGCCCACTGCTGCACGGGTTTGAGTGTGCATGGGTTAAATGCAGAGGTCCAATTTCGTTGTGGTTCATGTGTGCTGTGCCGTGACCTCGCAATGACAAGGGTTTTCACTTTCACTTTCACTTGCAAAAGTATTCGCAGCCTTTGTTCACTACTTTTGTTAAAGGACCTTTTGGCACCAATGACAGCATCAAGTCTTTGAGTTTGAAGCTGCTCTTTACACTGTTTTTGGGGCAGTTTCTCCCATTCTTCTTTTCAGATCCTCTCAAGCTCAATCAGGTTTGATGGGGAGTGTAAGTTGCACAGCCATTTTCTAATCTCTTCAGAGATGTTCAATCGGGTTGAAGTCTGGGCTCTGGCTGGGCCACTCAAGGACATACACAGAGTTGTCCCGAAGCCACTCCTTTGTTATCTTGGCTGTGTGTTTAGGATCGTTGTCCTGTTGACCCTTCGACCCTGAGCACACAGTCAAGATAACAAAGGAGTGGCTTTGGGACAACTCTGAATGTTCTTGATGCCTCTGTACATTGCTGCATTTGTCCTTCATCTTTCCTTCGACCGAAGTAATCAAGAAGAGTTCAATCTTTGTTTCATCAGACCAGAGACTTTTGTTTCTCACAGTCTGAGAGTCCTTCAGGTGCCTTTTGGCAAACTCCAGACATGCTGTCGTGTGCTTTTTACTAAGGAGTGGCTTCCGCCTGGTCGCTGTACCATAAAGGCCTGATTGGTGAAGTGCTGCAGAAATGGTTGTTCTCCTCTCCACAGAGCACTGCTGGAGCTTAGTCAGTGACCATCAGGTTCTTGGTCACTTCGCTTGGTCCTTCATCCTGGTGCTGGACATCTGGCCCATCT
Organism: Hepsetus odoe; assembly: GCA_017165825.1. Taxonomy (NCBI): domain Eukaryota; kingdom Metazoa; phylum Chordata; class Actinopteri; order Characiformes; family Hepsetidae; genus Hepsetus; species Hepsetus odoe. Next base: position 23,002,357 of record CM029371.1, read on the forward strand.
GAGCAATCTAGGGTTTGGAATCTTGGAATCACTAGGGTAGAAGCCTAGTGATTCCAAGCTTCTTACGTTTTATGGGTGATAGAGGCCACTGTGCTCATTGGGACCTTCAATGCTGCAGCAATTTTTCTGTAGCCTTCCCCAGATCTGTGCCTTGATGCAGTCCTGTCTCTGAGGTCTACAGGCAGTTCCTTGGGCTTCATGGCTTGGTTTGTGCTCTGACATGCACTGTCAATTATGGGACCTTTTATATAGAGAGGTGTGTGCCTTTCCTGTTCATGTCCAATCAACTGAATTCACAACAGGTCAGGTAGACTCCCAAGTTGTAGAAACCTCTGAAGGAAGGTCAGTGGAAACAGGAAGCACCTGAGCTCATGGTGGTGGTCTAGTGGTAGGGTAATTGCCTATGGACCTATGGATCAAGAATCCCAGGTTCAAATCCCACCTCTAGCACAACCGCCACTGGGTCCCTGAGTAAGACCCTTAACCCTGAATTGCTCCTCACTGTCCCTGTAATTGGGATGTGGAAGTCGATCTGGATAAGAGCGTCTGCTAAATGCTGCAAATGTAAATGTCATGGCAAAGACTGAATACTTCTATAGATGTCTTATTTTTGTTGTTTAATTTTTTTTAAATTTGCAAACATTTCAAGCAGATCTTTTTCACTTTGTCATTACGGGCTGTGTAGAATTTTGAGGTAAAAATGAATGTAATCCATTTTGGATTAAGACTGAAATGTTGGAAAAAGTAGTTTTATTATTTTGACAGTATTGCTTAGTCGTTGTTACTGAATAATTATTTATTGTTGTTGTGCTGCCTCCGCCATACACAAGTTGCAAGGTGACTAACTCATTTCAGTCCACTGACTGATTTGCATCTCTGTGCTTCACAGGAGGAAATGACTAGTGCCTTAGCCACAATGCGAGTGGACTATGAGCAAATCAAAATCAAGACCATTGAGGATTCCTCCAATCCATTGCTTATAAAGAGGAGGAAGAAAGCTAACATGGCTGCTGAAAATCAGACCCCTGCCTGCTGAGGACAGCCCACCTCTTCAGACATGCATACTTACACACATACACACACATCCAAAAGACATAAATGCATACATTCAAAAGGTTGTAAAAAGGAAGCAATAATTCATGAAAATGGAAAAGTGAAAACAAATGTTTTGAGTTTTCCTGAAACAGTTTGTCTTTTATTCTAATCTTTTATCTATTTTACTGTCTGTTTTTAAAGAAATATTTGTTTTTATTACTCAGACTTTCTGACTAATCAACCACTCATTACCCTAAAAATGGGTTCTGAAATTTGGAGAGCAAAGAGGTTTTGAATAAGAAGGAGCTGTCTGTAGTTGCTTGTGTGATGTCATAGCAATTACTGTTCTCACATGGTATTTTGAGTTTTGAACATTGAAGAGAAGAAATGTTGTTTTGTTTTTTCTGTTCGTCACGCACACTTCGTCACTGCAGTTTTGTTTCCTTCTATTCATTTTTTTGTTAAGGGATGTACTTGTAAATCGAATTGCACTGTATTGATAGGATATTTAGCTTGCATAGGCATTTCTTTGGTTCTTGTGATAGAAAAGCCTGAGGAACTCAAGCCCTATACAAGTTGTTTTTTGTTTTGTTTTTTTGTTTTTTTCTTTTTCTTCACCAAGTGCATCCCTCCCATTTCTCATAAACACCCCTGCACTTGTATGTTGCTTGTTTAAAAGGCTAGTTCCAAAAATGTAACACTGTCATCACCAACATGCAGATAGAGAAATTATTTCTGAAATGACTTGCCGAATGTAGACACAATGTTACTGTGTAGCTCTTTGAACGCCGGGGCACGAGGTCCTGTCACTCCTGAACATTTGGACGTGTCAGAGCTTCAGATCTCATTATTAGTGGCCTGTGTTGCTGAGGTTTCTTTCCTGGTTTGACTGTGGTAGAAACTCGCCTCTGTCATCCCAGTGAATCCCACGGAATCTTACCCAGTCCTGTACACAAGGAAACTCCTCTCCAACACGTTTTATTCATTCTTTTACTCGTTCACAGTTGATTCTATGCTTAAGTACCAATTTCGGGTGTACCTTGATTTGCCTTGTCAATGAAAAAACGCTATGCATATAGTTCTCTTAAGCCACCCCTCCTTTAAAAAAAAAAGTATTTTAACAGTGTTGGTCAGTGTTTAAAAATATCTAGAATGACTGTACATAGACTGTTCACCCGGCGTGCAGTAATGTTTTCCAAAGCCATTTTATAAGAATACTTGTGACCTGCCAAAGGATCAAGATGACAAGATTTCTTTGTGGGTGTTGATGGATATTGATGGATGAGCAGTTTCTGTTGCAGTATAGCAGTGTTCCCTTTAATGGTGTTTTTGTTTTTTTTCTTTAAATTTAAATCTGTCCAAGATGATTTTACAGTATCCATGTCGGAATGCACCTGACAAAATCTGCTTGGTGTGGGGGGTGATCAGAATTATATCCTCTCACCTCAGGCCCCAAGCGTTACTCTAGTTTTCTTTAGTGTTTTAATGTGGTAGGCATCAGGGTTGAACAGACAAAACCCATATCATGCATCAAGTCAGCCGGTTTGATATGCTTTGTGAAAGGTGTACAGGAAATTGTTCCTGCTGACTGGTGTTGCTGCAGTCTGTAACACTTAAGTCTTGGTGTCATCATTTTTAATCCATATACAGTTGTCTTCTTCAGTTCTCACAATGTGTTGAAAGCACTGCATGGCAACGGTAGTCTGCTAACCCAAGATCATCCAAAGGATTGCTGATGATACGTAGGTTTCCCATTGTCTGGAAATGTAAAGAATATTCTTTTATATTCACTTGTTCATTTTAAAGCCATTCTTACTACCTTTTTCCCCCCATGAGCACAGATTGCCTTTTGTTTTCCTGACACAGATTTCACAAATAGGATGTAGTGATTGTTTCCTGAGCCCCAGGTCAATTTGCAGGGGAATCACAGAAATGTTTTTCAGTGTTGAGCTGCTGTACTTTTGTCTTGGTCTGTTTCAACTCTGGATTAAAACACATGAAAAGAAGTCTGTCTGTTGTGCCATGTTTGTATACACATGCTGTTGGTCCTGCATTCTATCTGCCATACACAGATGAAGTGTTTCTACATGGTCAACGTATTTGAAGTAGCACTCAATTTGTTACCGAAATTCTTTAATGCATTTCTTCTGATACACTCTACAGGAGTGTCATGTAGAACTATTTAACATGAACCGTAGTGGATAATCTCTAGTATAGGATTAAATATAATAAACAAAAAGGAACAGGATTTTTAAAGAGCCATCATTTAACGATGGCTGGCTGGTTGGTTTTTAAGGATGAAGTACCTTGTATTACGTATCTTCTTTACTTATATGCACTCACTCTGCTATTAGCTCATTTTAGCTATTGGCCAACCCAACTGGTGCATCATCTTCCATCAGTTTTACCCTCTTCTGAACCCCGGGGGAACTTGATAGTTGAAGGACAAAATTGTTATGATCCTTCATTGCTAAAAATCAACTACTTAACCAGCAGACACGCTGGTTCATGCATATCCTTTAACTGTAATGATCTCCCTTTGTATAGCAATGATGCGTTTTTGCTTGATTTCCACATCGGAAAGATAATCCGCTGTAAAACCTGCTATCAATTTTCTGACAATGAAACAGATTTCCATACCAGATCGGTCGATGCCCGTGTTAACAATGACTGCCATCAGTACCATTAACCAACAGGGTACAGGTGGAAATTGGGCTAGTGTTGGCCAAAGAAGAAGAGGAGGGGGAAGAGAAGAAAGGGTAGTAGAGGGGAAGTGAGGGTAGGAACTTTGAATGTTGGCAGCATGACTGGTAAAGTGGGAGAATTAGCTGATATGATAGATGGAAGGAAGGCTGATATTTTGTGAATCTACTGGAGATGGGTTTAAACTGTTTACCATGGTGTGGATGGAAGGAGAAATAGGGTAGATGTTATCCTAAAAGAAGAGGATGACACAAGTGTTTTGGAAGTGAAGAGAGTGTCAATAGGGTGATGAGTTTGAAGCTGTAAGCTGAAGGTGTAATAAAATAAGAGAGTGATGATTGGTGCAGATCTTAGCAGACATGTTGGTGAAGGGAACTGAGGTGATGGGTAGGTATGGTCAAGGAAAGGTATAATGGTTGTTGTAGCTAAGAGGATGGAAATGGATGTAGTTCATACTTATTTTTAGAAGAGAGAGGAGCACAGTTGTGTATTATTGAGCCCATTTTGTTTGTAATGGTAATGGACAGGTTAAGGGAAGGAAGATTGGACAGGAGTCCCTGTGAAGTCTAATGTACGCTGATGATATTGTGAACTGTAACAAGAGTAAGTAGCAGCTTGAGGATACCCTGGAGATGAGTGCGAATGAAACGTAGGAAAGTGGAGTGGTTAGGATGCAGGAAGTAGAGGTGACAAAGGTAAAGGAATTAAATACTTGGGATCAACAGTGCAGAGTAATGGTGAGTGTGGAAGAAAGGTGGCGAAGAGTGGCAGGAGTGATCTGTGACAGAGAGGTAGATGTTAAGGTTTTCACTGGGTGTGACAAGGATTGACAGGATTAAAGAAGCAAGGTTGAGCTGGTTTGGACATGTCCAGATGAGGATTATATTTTGAGAAGGATGTTGAAGATGGAGTTGCCAGGAAAGAGAAAAAGAGGAAGACCAAAGAGGAGGTTTTTGGACGTGGTGAGAGAGGACATGCAGGTGGTTGGTTTGAAGGAGGAAGATGCAGAGGTCCAGAAGAAATGAAAACAGACGATCCGCTGTGGTGACACCTAAACAGGAGCAGCCAAAAGAAGAAGACTGAATCCCTTACTTAAACTGTTTCTCATACATTATTTAGTGTGGTATTTACACGGGTTTAAGGTTATTAAAAATGGAATTAGGTCTTCTGTTTGATGTTAAAAATTCCAGTCTGCAATATGCATGCCCAGTACCAGATCTGATGCACAGATGCATTAACAGTAAGAGTAACACTGTTAACGTTTACACACTTTTTGCTGTTGACACATTTTTTTATACACCACATGTTATTAGTAAGCATTACGTTTGCTTCACAGCCATTTTTCCAAAAATAGTGAACAATGTTTTAGTATCAGCAACTAAGAGTAGTGAATAGTAATAGTGAATTAGTTAAGGGTTATATGTAGTTTTCAGTATGAGAAAGCTTCTAACATTATGGGGCAGTGGTGGCCTAGTAGTTAGGGACTAGGCTGTGGGAAGAAATCTCAGACCAGTAGCTTTACGTGAGGTACCCATGAGCAAGGTACCATCCCCTTCACTGCTCCCTGGGTGCTTTAAATAGCTGGGTGAAAAGCAGAGGTTTTGTTTCACTGTGTGCTGTGCTGTTTCACAATGACAAATAGTTACGTTCACTTCATTATAATGAGCACACACTTAAAGGGACTTACTTTTTTTCCCGAAATAGAACAGTACAATTTAAGCAATCTGAAATGTATTTAACTAAGCAGGGAATAAACATCATAGATACGAATAAAGAATATTGCATATTTCACCAAGACACGAAAACTGGATCCTGAGTTGATAGATGGTACTAGTTTGTCCCGCACATCCCGCAGATGCTCAGTCAGAATAGAATCTAGGGATTTAACTAGGTTTTGACCAAAGTATAACTGAACAATATTTGAACAACAGTTTATAATCTGCACAATAAACAATAAACAATAAACCGCACTTCAGCCATAACACTGCTGCTCTGTTACACTCCCCAACAATTTGTGCAATAACAATTTGTGTACTGTCTGTTGTTGTCTGCACTTGTTTGCCTTGTGTTTTATGTTGTGTCTAATATCGCCTCGTGTGTAGCACCAGGGTACTGGAGGAATGTTATTGTGTATATGGTTGATATATGTGTATATATGTGTATATACTGTGTATATGGTCGATATGACAATAAAAACCTACTTGACTTGACTTGACTTGACTTTGCAGTGAGATAAATAGTGTAGTACCTAACTGAAAAAGCGCAATGCCATTAAAGAATACTTTTGACATGGTCTTCAACAGTGTATAGGTAAATTATCCATGGCAAATGGACATCCACATGAATACTAGAACCTAAGATTACAGAGTAGAACATTATCCAGAGCATCACAGTGCCTCCTCTGGGTTTTTCCTCTGATGTTTTTGTCACAGTGTTTCCTGAAGCCATGTCTTATTCAGATAGGGAGCATCCACATGATGTAACAGTTTCAAATTGTCCGTCCTTTTGGTAGCTATTAATCACTGCAGTTTGGAAATACTCAACCAGACTTGCAGTTTTGGAGCTTCTGATGACCTTATGCTTGCCCATTTTTCCAATGTCCTATAAAAGCTGGTGGTGCCAGACAAGGCGCAAGGCATAATGTGCACACCGTGCTGCAGTGGGCAGCCATATCCAGCACCCCAGGAAGCAGTTGAGGAGACGGTACCTTGCTCAAGGATACCTCAGAGCGAATTGCTGGTCTTAACCTACAATCTTTTGCTCCTGGGTCCTAGTTCCTAACCACTTAGTCACCACTACCCCAGGAAAGGAGCACCCCAATTATGAAAATATAGGCCTTCATGAGACCCTGCAAGTAGGTGACCCTGCACTTAAGGTAAGGGTTTTTTGTTTTCTATACTGTAGACAATTCTGTGACAAATTTAGATGATGGTAATTCTGCAAAACTAGTCTTACCGAGATTTGTTGTAAAAGGTAACCTATACAGCATATTGAAGAGTTTTATTAGAATGTGGTGTCAGCCATTCTTCTTATCACAGCCAATTCTATTTGTCTGGCAATGACGATTGTTGAGGTGTATTGAGGTTTGAGTGAACACTGAGGTGAGGTTTCTGGGTTTGGCATTTTTGCAAGTCAACCTGAGATATTGGCAGTTTGTCAAAGTATGTCATGGTTTTGATCTGAAAGGTCTGAGAGTAGTAAATGCACTTCAAAGCAGCTGTTATCATTGAAATGTAACCTACTGTAGATACAGTTTGCTTTTAAGTTTTAAACACCCCCCCCACTGAGGAACTGATGCCTGATTTATATGATGTCTTCTCTGTGGACACAATTATTAGGCAAGTGAGTATTTTTTGGATTCATTTTTTAATAATCTGTGACTAATATAGCCGCCCTTCTTATCAGTAACAGTCATAATCCTTCCCTTCATGGAGTCTGTCAGTATCTTGATCTGTTGACGATCAACTTTTTGTGCAGATGCAACCGCTGCTTCCCAGACACCGTTTAGAGAGGTCCACAAGTTCTCACTAGGGTTTAGGTCAGGTGAGGAAGGGGGGCCATGTCATTAATCTTTCATCTTTAAAGCATGAGCTGGTGAGTTGTGCAGTGGAGAACTTCCATGCATGTGATGAAGCATTGTCCTGCATAAAAATCATGGTCTTCTTGAAAGATGTAGACTTTTTCCCGAACCACTGCTTGAAGAAAGTGTCTTCTAAAAACTGGCAGTAGGTTTGGGAGTTGATTTTGATTCCATCTTAAACCAGAAAAGGTCCAACTAGCTCATCTTAAATAGTACCAGCACCATACCAGTACCCCATCTTCACCTTGCTGGCGTCTGAGTCGATGTGAAATTCACTGCCAATTACTGATCCAGCCACAGGTCCTTCCATCAGGTCCATCAGGAATCACTCTCATTTCATCAGTACATAAAACCTTTGAAAAAATCTATTTCTTGTCCCAGTCTTGACGTTTCAATTAATGTGTCTTGTTCAGTAGTGGTGGGGTTTCATCCTTCATTACCTTGGTCATGCATTGAACACCTTGTACTCTTCGGCACTCCAGGTGGGTTGCAATTCTGGAATATGACAGCACTGGAGGATCATGGGTTCCTGGTAGCTTCATGTTTGATTCTACTCAAATCTTTAGCAGTTAATTTGCATGTATTTTTCTCAACACGTTTCTTGCGACTCTGTTGCTATTTGCAACAAACCGTCTGAAGGTTGTGTGATCACGCCCCAATATCTTAGCAATTTCAAGTCCCTTTTCCGAGTCAGTTTTGTGGCCCATTTTGCCTGAGGAAAAGAAGCTGCCTAATAATTATGCATACATTGATATAGGGTGTTGATCTCCTTAGTCCACAAATATACTGATCTGCTTAAATCCAATTAGTTTAGACAGTCTGGTGTTGGAATACATGCATAAAAATGATCGATCCATCCATCCATCCATCCATTTTCTGCCGCTTGTCCCAAACGGGGTCGCGGGGGAGTGCTGGAGTCCAACCCAGCGCACACAGGGCGAAGGACTGGGGACGCACCCTGGACAGGTCGCCAGCCCATCGCAGGGAGGAGTGAGACGGGGACGGCACCTTGCTCAAGGGTACCTCAGGGCAACCTATTGGGAAGGGGTTCGAACCCTCGACCCTCCGATCATAGGGCCAACGCCACTAGGCCACCGCTGCCCTGCATAAAAATGATGATATGGTCAAAATACTAAAAATTGTGTACACAGTATATTTAAATGTTTATATTTATACAGATTTGAGTCAGGGGCTCATTATCATATTTTACTATCATTTTACTATCACTATCATTTCATATCGTCATTTAAACTAAAACCTAGTTGCCACTCGTGGATTTTGTCATCCCTGGTTGTTAACTGAACTGTTTGTTTACATGATTGTCTACCTAGCGTAGCCAGAATCCCGAACCAGCTGAATATGCAGCCCAAGGCTGAAGGTTTTAACACACTGCGGTACGGTTAGTTAATTCCGATGACTGCAGCTGAGCACCAGTTTCTCACATTTCCACCCCTTGCGTTTTCAGCTAGGGTTCCACCCTAATAGTTACTCAGCTGATGGTACTTTTTTGTACCAGAGATGCGACAAACCTTTTTCCTTTCATTGAATCAGAACAGCTAAAACAGAAATAGATCGAGTTCGTCACCATTCAACTGTGAACAGGTGAAACATCCAGTGAGTCGTGACTGCTTTCGCCATGTTTCTCAACCAGTGCACCCCTTCATTGTTCCTCTTCACCAGTGCCATCTGGCATCCAATTAAGTAGATTTCTTGTTATGAGCTCCACTGTTTGCTAATTATATTGATGATTGCCTCTGGGATTTCCCTCATGAGTTTAAAATGTGGCCCCTATGTTCATGAAGTATTGCCCCTGTTTTTTTTTTGTTCTTTAAAAGTAGGCTAGAGTTTCCACCAGTTAAATTTACATAAACTTGTTGCTGTTCAGCTGACAGCAAAGACGTACTGTCTTAGAAAATGCAGAAGCACTCGCTATGGTCATTTTAATATGCGTACATGCTGCTTTTATTTTTAAATGGTTGTGTCGGCCCATGGATATTCATAAAGACCAGCGTAGCAGGCAATTGTATAATACGTTTGTCAGGTTTTTCTCAAGTATAATTCAGAGTGCCCAACTTTGGTCCTAATAAGCTAATGACCGGCAGATTTTTGCTCAAACCCTAATCTAACATGCTGATGCACCTCATGAAGGCAATTAGCAGCACCAGTATGATTGTTACTTGTTTTGAAACTGAACTTTCCATTTTCAAACCTTAAACACACCATGTAAACACCTCCATGCCTATTTTGTTAAATAGAAGATATATAGAAGTTCTAAGGTTAACTGGAAATGGAAGGTTTTGAGACAGAGATGTTTATGGAAATAAGCATTGTTGGGGAAAAAAAACAACCCAGTTATTGTGCATAAGCACCAACGTAAAGTCTTGGTTTTGGTGAGGTTTTGGTAAAAATGACATCTTTTGTTGAATATAAGTATTCAACAGAATATCATCTACATTTAAATGCACAACTACTGCTTTTTCACTTAATTTAACATATTGAGCACATTTGCACTCAACTGTATTTTTGCAGAACGGAAATGAATGCCAAGCTGTGAAATAGAAACTTGCAACTAGACATAATTTATCTTGACTGTTGATCATCCACTTTTGATGCTGTAACTTCTTCTGGTTTGAAATTATTAATTATTTCAGTTTTGCTCCTTGTCTTAATTCAAGACATATTTCTGGCAGGGGTGGGAAAAGTAGAGTTAATTGCTTAGGTAACTAGAAATGAGGGCTACATTAAAAATGGAAGTATGGAGCCAAAAGTATAAATTGGTAAGACATTTCATTGGGTACACCAACTTTCTGTCTATGCCCATTGCCAATTTTATCAGGTCAACATGCCCCAAAGGTGCACTAATTTACCCTGAAATGGTTTGAGTGATGTTGGTAGGCAAAGCAAAGCTGATAAAATGAACAATGAGTGCAGGTACAGTGCACTTGATTATAAACATACTAAATGAACAAAAAAGAATTCAATTAAGATTTATGAGAAGTTTGGTGGTGGTGGCTTACCCAATGGGGCTCGGACCCGGATTCTGTAAAGCTGCTTTGTGACAACAACAGTTGTAGAAAGCACTATATAAATAAAGTTGACTTGACTTGACTATAATGTTGATTAACAGGACTAAACAGTCCTCACGCCAACAAATCAGCATAGTTGGGTTTGTTTCTGATTTGTTGCATCCTCATGTTCTTGCCAGGGCTCTCAGGTCAGCTTGCATGTTAGTAGTCTCTAAATAGAGACTGAAATGAAAAGTTTTTGTAGTTATTGCACTGAGGTTTAATAACCAACAACCCATGCATGTATGGCACCTAGTTTTTAAACCTTAAATTAAAACCCAAATTTGTCCTCTAGCTTTTGGGACAGTCTGAAAGCAGCTTTATCTGCTTCTTTTGACCATTTGTGATGTTTATTGGTAATCATGATTATTTTGTTGTTTTCTTTAAGTGTGCTTTATAAATACAATAAACTTTACATTTTAGAAAAGGTACATTCAAATGCATGAAAATTTGACTGACTGACAAGTGTAGACAAGTGCTTGACAAGCTTTGCAGATTTTGATGCAAATGTAAGCAAATGGAAATGTGATTAAATAAAGGACAGATAATCCATTTAAATTTAAGTAATTTTTCAGTAAACCGCAAATCCTGTAGAGTACTGTTACAAAGAACAATTACTTCAGTATTTCCATTTATTAGCATTTATAAGGGAGAAAAAGAAAAGTGCAGCACTGAATAATTTTAACTATTTCTATTAGAGTACAATTAAATACGGTAATGGTTGGGATCCATTCAGAAGGTCTTTGATTTTGTAAATCCTATAAAATATCCTATAGAAATGAAACTGCATAGAATGCTAACTTATGTTTACTGTAAATGTCATTTGTTTAAAGTTTGGTCAGTTTCCTTAGAAAGATCATTATCTTGCTGTTGTTGCTAAGAACTTTGTCTTCATGTGCAATTCTGAATCCTTTTTATTTCACTTGTGCGCTGTGCTGCATGCTGTTTGCAGACGCAAAAGAACTGAAAACTGTTTGCAGACGCAAAACAACTGAAAAAATCAGCCTAGACTAGCACCTGCACAGTTCCCAGAGGTTGAAGATCTTTCTATGCAATAGCTGATGCATTTATTATAGTTTTTTATGTGTTTGCTGTACAACATGTACTGGCAGACTTTGGCAAAGCAGTCGAAAAGAATCCTCAGTGTAAAAAAGTGATTACTTCAATGAAATTTGGTCAATGAAGAAGGACAGGAGTGTGAACAGTAGCCATAGCAGAGGTTTCTGTTAGAAGGGGCACGTTGCTAAACCCATTTCCCACTGATGACCCAGTGCTAACACTAAACGTGCAGCATGAATAGGGTGTGCTGTTTCTTCTTCAGTTTAAGGGGGTGTAGAAAGCTTCTTAGAACAGTGCTGTTAAGGACATCCCATTAATAAAAATGCTGGCTGCTAATCAAGGCCCTCAGGAGCTTATATTCTGTTATAGTCAGTGTTAGAGGAGAGGACGCACAAATATCTGCAGAGCTTCATCCCGGAAGAAACTTGGTTTGACATGTGTGGCCTTGGAGCTGAACTAATAGAACAGAAAAAAAAAAGATTTAAAAGGGAAAAAGGAATCCAGTGAAAAGGATGTAAATGGGGCTAAGGCAAATAGTTTCCTCTTCCTCTTCTTTGAAAAAGTGGAAAATGAGCTTTCAAATGTGTTTTCCACTTCTCTGTTTGGCTTTAGGGGCAGTGGTGGCCTAGTGGTTAGGGCGTTGGCCATGTGATTGGAGGAGCGGGGCTTCAAGCCCCTTCCCAATAGGTTACCCTGAGGTACCCTTGAGCAAGGTGCCGTCCCTGTCTCGCTCCTCCCTGTGATGGGCTGTCCAGGGTGCGTCCCCTGTGTGTGCTGGGTTGGACTCCAGCACTCCCCTTCAACCCTGTTTGGGACAAGCAGTAGAAAATGGATGGATGTTTGGATTTAACTCATTTAAATTTACACCTCAGTGGCTCAGGTCTGACCTACTGAGCTATCTAAACAGCTCAGGAGGAGTCTGCCTCGTATAAAGCTCAGGACAGAAATGCTTTTTTTTTTCATTTTTAACAAATGTTTTATATTTTTATATGTAGTATTTTCAGGGCATAGAGTGTGTGTGTGTGTGTGGGTGTGTGTGTGGGTGTTTCAGTACAAGACAATTTAGTGAAATTTCATCTTAATCCAATTGAGCAAGTTTCTCTGAAGGGCAAAACCGCAACTGGGCTAACAGCTTATCCCTTTTGGTGATGAGATAATGACACTTTTTGGACTTTAGGAAGGATGTGGAGAGTACGTGCTTCCTGTTTGATGCCCAATACTCTACCTCTGACATTCTGTACCATAAAGGAAACCAGTAACATTGCAGACCTGGAAGGCACCCCATAACCGCTCTCTGCCTTGAGAGAGATTCTGAAGAAACCCACCAGCTCAGTTCTAGGTAAGTCACAAACGTGACTGCAAAAGGTTGCTGCCCAAATCTCGATGTGTCCTACAGGACCTACACAACTCGAGTGGCACTTGAATTTGTGCAGAGTGCTTTCGATTTCCAGAGCTTCAGGGCATCACTAACCAACTTCTCTGAGCTTTACTCAGCAATGTCAGAATCGAAACTAGCTGTCTTTTTTTTTGTGCTGACACTATGCACTGACATGCTAGAGCTGTATGGCAGTTACAGGCTTGCTTTCTTATACAGTCTGTGAGGCGAGACATGCTGCATGAGTTTACTGTAAAGAGGTGACAACGCCGTTGCTGGAAATTGGCCTATTTAGGTCACTTCTGAGGTTTGAAGAGTCATTCTCCAACACTGCATTCACTCAAACTTTGACACACCCTAATGTCACAGCATAGCCAGATCAATGATGAGATACAAATAGGGCTTTTTTTTTCTCAGGAGGCTGCATCTGATACATAGCTTGCCTATCCCGCTGAAGAACCCAGTGAGCATAATGAGACAATAGAGAATCCAGCTGTATTATCTTTTTCATTTTCTTTAATTAATGATAACTCAAGTATAAAACAAAACAGCATTTCCAGACATTTTTACATACCATAGAAAACAATAAATTAAAAACATTAACATAACATTCCACAATAAATAAACAAATTAAAATAGATACAAAATAACTAATTGCAAAAAGCAAAAGAACGGCTTTGGTCAATGTGACTTATTATTAAAAGCTTAGTTTACCTAAGAACGTTTCCTCCACAAGAAGTTTTCTAGAGCAAAGCTCGAGAAAAAACGTCGAGCTAAGTGCAGTAAAAAGATCAAGTAGTGTGCCGACTTAACAGACAGGCATCCTGAGTTCTTGAAATGTCCTCACCATGTCAATGTTACTTAGGCTTCTTTACAATATCCAAAGCAGTTGTTTTTCTATGGTCCATTGCTTCCACCAAAGCATTCCAATAAGCCATCGGGCTGTCCGGCGGGTTCCTTGTTCCTAATCAGTGTCGTTGACGCTTGGACGCCAGATACTCTTCAATGTAGTTGAACAACAAATCCAGCTCCCCCATTGCTTTGTACAGTGCTTTGTCCTTCATCTAAAGACAAAAAGCCAACATTCATCCATGACCTTTGTCAAATGTGATAAATCGATCATCAATGCTAAGCCTGTTTGCGCTTCTAATCTAATTGTAACATTGTTCTTGCTGAATAGTGACACTTACTTGATCATATGAGCTCTTGATGCTTGAAATTTCAAAGGGTTTCCGGCATGCAAAATAACTCCTCTGTAACACAAGGATGCGAGGGTTAGTTTTGTCCGGATGGTTTTAATGATTATCACATGCAGTTCTCATCACCACCAAATGCACCACATCAGTTTTTCACCCCAGTCATCCCAATAACCCCCCTGATCCACAAACGGATGAAGCTCATGTTTGGGGCTCATGCTGGGACTTGTGGATCTGTATGCACTTTTAAACCTGTTGGTTTTGCATCAGCTGCTTAAAGAAACTGAGATCCCTTTCCTCGCTTTAGGACACAGTGGTCTAAGCAGACAGATCATAGTAGGAGCAGTTCTTCTCACTTTTTCAGTGTGACACAAAGCTGCTGAACCCTGATCACTACCCCTAACACCTCAGCAGGGAGCGAGTGCACTTCTCTGCAGAATGGGATGCGCTCAAGGTTTCGACACTGACACTCAGCTCTGGGCTCGTGATGTCGAGGAACTGTGTGCATGACTAACAGGTGACCAATGTGCGGCGAGGCAGTGGCGTTAGACTCCGAGTATCGAGTAAAGCGAAATTTCAGCCTCCCGTTTAGTCCCTGATGTCCTCACTGGTGCGACAAACTTTTCGGAAACATTCCCATCTCCTTAAAGCCTGTAAAGACCAAAAAACCAACTGATGAACACTTACGCATTGGACCAGTTCCCGCTTCAGCTCGTTGAAGATGTTTCCGATCTTGTCAATCGGAGCCTTGAAGCGCTGCGCGTCCTCGGCCACCGCCGTGGGCAGGACGGTCTGCACGTAGAAATGCAGGATTTCATCCATCACATGGCAGCCGTACGGGCTCTGCAGGCGAAAAGAGACATCAGTCCTCTCGCTCGTCACAACGCCGAGATTGTTTCTACATCTGCCCTCTTGTTGTCAACTCTCCGCTCCACCTTAAACGGGGCAGTTAGTGCGGTGCAGTCGCGCCTGAGGCACCATTTAAGGTGGAACGGAGAATTCCAATAATAAGCCAACTTGAGGATGGCTCACCATACCCCCCCTCCTTTTTTCTAGTTTGACAATAATAGGCTTGGGTTCGCCCTTTAGTTTCGGTATGATGAGTCTCGAGTGACTGTGAGGCGCACTGGTTCTGGGGGAAGAAAGCTGCACTGCTCTGGAAATGAGAGTCCTAGTGAATCATAAGCAGTAGTAGTAGTAGTTGTAGTAATCTTTGTATCTGATACTCACTTTGAAGTGTTCAAGGACTGTCTTGCTGAATAATGCAGTCTCAAGCTGATCATTGGACTCCTGCATGAAAAGAAGAAGAAAGTTCAGCCACTTGCCTCTTTTATCCTGTTCCATCAGGGAGGGGACAAAAAATAAATACATAAAAAATATCAAGAAAAAGGAAGCAATGGACTAGGTTGCTGGTCTAATGCTTTACTCTAGAAGTCACTCGAGTGAAACCTCTGTTAAGGATCCACTTGGTTTGTTGCATCCCTCTTTGCATGAAAGCAGCATTTCTGCACTTTTGTAAGACTCCCTGACTTTGCATCAGTTTCGTGATGAATTCAATGCATTTGTGCATTAAAAAGGCTGATGTACTCACATAGTAGTCTCTTATCTTGTCATACGAGGAGCGCAGGTTTTTCAGTCTGAGTGGGAACTTCTCCACCAACAAGCAGCAGTTGTCTTTGCAGTTGACTCTACTGCACTGAGCGTCCCCGAGCAGCAGCACTGTCAGAAGAGAAGGCAAGAGGAATCTGAAGAGGTGCATCCTTGAAGGCTGGAGTCTCACTGGCTGTTAACTCTTCTGTAAGATTCAGTTGAACCCCGAAGGGAGGAGGAATGCAGAAGAGTTTTTGAGGTGTCTTTTATATACCCAATTTTGAAATATTCCTCAGCAGTTTCCTGTGGGGAGGTGGGTTACTGGAAATGAATCCTTTAGCCTGTGTCATCAGTAATGTTTGTCACTGCCTTATTCAGAAAAATTGACAGATTTCTTTACATTACATAAATGGAAAGATATTATTAATGAGCTACACCCCTGCTGAAATAAGTTCCTCTATAAGGAATTATTCAGAATGCTGATTCTCAAATTTCAATGAGCCTTCAAATTTCCTTAACATGTGATCAATATCTTGAAAGCATTTGTATCTGTTTAATTCTCGTTTCAGGTCTAATTTGTCTCTTGTATTACAATGGTCATGTATTATAATAAGAATATGTTATTATTGACATAGGCAAAGACTATGTAGAATTTGATTCAGGACCTTTATTTTGGAGTGTTGTGATATTGATATGCATGGCTTATTTCTGTCATATTATTCTTGTGATTATTTAGTGTTTGTACAGTTCAATAAAATATTGGGTTAGTCAGTAAAGCAGGGCAACAGCTGAAGCCAGAGATACAGCGTTAGAGTGTGATTAAAATCAATGGGGAGCTTTGTTACTGTTACTTTTCTGACCTCTAGTACATATGAAAAGGAACCCCATCCTAAAATGTATAGTTTATATATAGGGACACCTAGTATCTGGCTGTTTGCACCAGTATGTTTTTGAGATTGTAATCAGTTTTGATCAGTGTTTGTTGTGTGGTAGGTAAGGTGATTAAGCAGCATTTGAATTGTTGGACAGTAAAATCAAGAGTTTACCCCTCACAGAGCTGCCCATGTTTTCTAAAATAATTTTTTTATATCAACTACTTCCATAATGGCAAAGGATGCCAAAAAACTGCCATTCCATGATATAATAATAAAGCAGACCCTGCTTTATAGAGTTTAGTGAGACAGCTGAGTGATGTGGTCCAACCCATGATGCAAATGCTTCTTCCCTCTGCCTCAGAGATATGCTGAGGTGAGAAACCTCATTGAGGGTTCAAGGCTTCAGCTTACTGTAACCCTTTTAATGTAAAAGAGCACACATGCATGACAGCAGATCAAAAAGATCTAATTAGTTTCTGACATATTGACGTTTTTGGAGGTCTTACATTTTTTCCCCCAGTTATTTTTTTAATCACTTGTCTTGCAGTGGTTCTTAGGTCCCTTCTGAAGGAGAGCAAAGGCTTGCATATGCCTTCCTTTAACCCCTATTTTTAGAAACTGCTGAAAATGTAACCCTGTCATGCATTTTAACATGCTTGGAGGTCATAACTGCCCAACTTGATCTACAGTGACGGGCAAGATTTTGAGCAAGGTCCGTACAACAGGTTAATTGGACCAGTTCGGAGATTGATTTGTCCTCTTCTGATTTATAAAATACAGTAGGTCTTAACTGAGGATGTTTTTCTTTCCAGTTTAGCCTGTGGTGTGAGATGTCTGTATTACAATTTTTACTTTTTGTTATGCTTTCAAGGAAGTTGGGCTACTCCAGTTATGAATTTTAAATGTTAAACACTCTGGTGTGTTTCTCTGCATTTCTCACAACGTGCACTAGGCTCCAGCATCATCCACCCAATAAATCTAACGTATTTCCATTTATCCTGACTGAATTTTATCTATTTCACTCTCCTTCGGCCAATGACATGTTTAGAGGTCCCAGGTTCGAATCCCACCTCAAGCACTACCACCACTGGTTCCCTGAGAAAGACCCTTAACCCCGAGTTGCTCCAGGGGGACTGTCCCTTTAATTAGGACATGTAAGTCGCTCTGGATAAGAGCATCTGCTAAATGCCGTAAATGTAGTTCTAAGAGTGTGCGCCATGTTGGATCTGTAGTAAATCCCATATTTGAAAACTCCTAGCAAACCATTTAGGATCATTTCTATTTCATTGCTTTGATTTTCATGTCTTTATTCTCATGAAATTTTTCTTTGTGATCCCAAAGGACAGACGTTTGATTTGCATGTTTACGTACTGAACTTCAATGGAAGGTTCAAGAAGTGGGTTTAACACCTAGTGATGTAAAAGTTCTGTTTATCTCTCATGTGATTAAGATTTGACTAGAAGTTGATTGAATGATGGCAAACGTTTATTAGTCATGATGTTTCACAGGAGTTACAATTAATGACCACTTCTTTACTTTAAGACCTTTGATACGCAGACTTCACCTGTCTGTGTGTTCTAAGCAAGTGTCTCATCTTGCAGTTTTGAAATTGCTAAATGGAAATTGCCTGTTGAGCATGACTAGTCCTTATTTGCCAACGCATCTGTGAATGCAGCAAATTGTCTTCATAAATGGTCATTTGTTACGACAATTAGGGTGGCAGTGGTCTAGTGGTAGGACACTTGCCTACAGACAAAGAGGGTGCAGGTTCAATTCCCACCCCAGCACTACCATCATTGGGTTCCTGAAAAAAAAAAAACCTTAACCCCAAGTTGCTCCAGGGGGACAGTCCCTGTATTCAGGAAATGTAAGCCACTCTGGATAAGAGCATCTGGTAAATGTAAATGCCTTCTTTTCTCCAAGCTTTAATTTTTTCAGAGATTCTCTGTTTCACCCAAAAGTGTCTTTTTTATTGCTAAAAATACTCACTTCACTTCCCCACTTCTGATGTTACGGTAATAATAAAATGAACTCACCATACAGATCTGTATGCTTTTCTGAGAATATAGTGTTTAACTGGAGTTACTGTAAAACCTTGTATTAAATCTTTTTTTTTTTTTTTGATAGTTTGAAGTTTCATAGATGCATAGTTATGTTGCTTACTTTTTTTGGGATTAAGCTTCAAAGATATTTGCCGATTTCTAAATGTATGACTGAACAATGGCATGATGTAATGATTTTCTATTTATGAACTGTTAAATATTAGTCATAGTAACATTTACAGATGAGTTCGTGAATGACGATTGCAGAAATTCTTGGTTGAGAGGTTAAAAATATTTTGCGCATGCTTGAATCTGTGCTTTAAAAAGGTGGCGAGACAACTGACTGTTAATAATTCTTTTGGGCTTTGTCAAGGTGGGCCTGCTTTTCTGTCTTTTCTGTAAAAATGTAATCTTTGTCATCTGTGTAAAACGCCCTGCTTAAGGCCAGCTTCATTGTCAAACTGTTTTATACTTTCATTTTTCCTTTTCTGTCTTTTCCCACGTTTTGCATAAAATTGCTTATGCTATGTGTTCTTGAGTGAAGTCACACATTTCATTCTGAGGGGAAGGTAGTTTCTGTTAAGCAATAGTGAGCCTTCAGAATCTCATGTTTAGCCCTGCAATGTTGGAAAATTAGGTTGTGTTCATCACTTGTCCTTTTGAGTCAGTTTTTTCCTGGTATTTTTAAATACTGATGATATCCCACATTTGATTCAGCAAACAGGTGACAGGTAATCATAGCCCTTCCAGAGTTTGGAAAAGTTTACAACCCAGAGTCCCCCTGGGGCACCACAGGGGGTGCATTAACACAGCTGCAGAAATTTCTGAATTGTGAAATAAACTGCACAAAATGCTTGGTATAAATATATGCAAATCAATACAGGATCCTAACTAGCCTTTTGGACTTTACAAAGAGGACATGACTATACACATGGATTGCACAATGCGTGTAATTACACCCTGCAACAATATGCCCAAAAGCAGCAGTACACTAAATCTAGATTTAAACCAGTTGGCAAAAATGAACTGATGCTTTTGGCATATCAAAAAGTTTGTATTTGCTTAATGATTGGTGAACATGGAATTTAATTTATATGCCAACAAGGCACAATTCACAGACATCCAGCCCCCACTTTTATGAGTTATCTGCAGTGTTATAGAGCCGTGTATAGATATATTATGGATAGCTGCCTTGAAAGATCACAGAATTGAAAATAATGTGATGGGAGGGGTGGGTTGGGGACAAGAGGGTGCAGTGGAAATTAAAAAGTTTGAGACCTACTGCTGTAAAGACTCATCCATCCAAAGATTACCCGGGGGGCCAAAAATGGTCCTCTCAGGGCAGTGGAAGCTGCACACAAATGCAGTCCTAGGTTGTTAAAATGCACTTCAGCTTGACCCTTCAGTACAGTTCAACAGAAGTCACTGTACAGTGGATAGCACGCAACAGTGCAATACAGGAAAGTGCAGTACAGTGTGTCTTTAACTTTTCCTGATTTAGACTTCAAGTCTGAACCTTTTTAAACTACCACTGTGTAGACTTTTAGATTTGCACAATGGCCTGCGGAGGAAAGGGACATAAAAATTATGGATCACGAGTGTTTCACCTTTTGCTGGCTCAACAACAATTGCATGGTCTTAGATCTTTTGCTGTGTTTAAAGGAAACATTCTTGTCAAACAGTAACAAATACCGCATGATTCTCTGCGGGAGTTTTAGTTTCACAAGTCAATGTTTTTTTTTCCTTTTTCTAGTCTTTGCACCACTCAGTAAAATGACAAGGCCAACGTTCACACAGCGCCAGTGACGCAAAGGGAACAGTCGCTTCGTTTAGAGACATGTCAATCCGTGTAGAGATAGGAGGGACTGCCCGTGACTTTGCGGGCGTGCAAAGCACCATCTATTGCCCTAAGTTAGAGTAGAAAAAAAAGTGACAAGCTTCCTTAGTGTACCATAACATACATGTTTTGCAGCATGCAAACCTGCATATACGTGTCTGTAACATCTGTGCACACATCTTGACTTCCTGTCTCTGGAACTCAGCATGCTTTCTTTTCTAACATGATCATGGTCATGTGATGTATTTCAGTTGGCATGTTTGTGTCTACTCTGAATTTTTGCTCAGGTCATCGGTTTCTACCGTTGGAGACCACTCACCAATCACTAAAGACTGCGCCCCTTGCATAATCCTTTTGCAGGTGTTCAAATAAAACATTGATTCATATACCACCTGATACCACTGCTATCATTTGATGTGGTTGGAAGCAAGGTTCATGTGTCAAACACCCTTCACACACTTCTCACCCGACACATTTTGACCTCTGATTGAGACATTGCATGCATCAAAACAAAAGATGTGGGAAAGGGACTTGGCCCAAGACTCATTCCATATCAGAAGTTAGTTTTGTTTTAGGGTGGAATGATCATATGCCATTTGACTATACAGTCCCATGTATATTGACTGTACAGTTCAGGAGAAGTCTTACAGCAGCATCTGCACATTATAAGAAAGCTGTAGCTTTCTTGGCTTAATCAGTGATTTTTGACAGAAGTCTGGTAAGTTTTAGGGAGGATACTTGATGTTCTTTCCCTATTTAGTATTTTTTACGTAATGAAAGTATTGAGCAACTTCCAAAGTTCAAAAAACGGATTCAGCAGTATCATGCTATGTCTTTATATAAAAGTTTCAATAGTTTTTTCACATTTTTTTATATCAGATTATTGAAAATGTACTCAGTTTTTCATCTTCACTTTACACACAGTACTTCTCAATGAAATTGATTTACGAAAATCAAAATTTTCCGCAATACAGGGGCAACCTAAGGTTCTGTCCACACTATCAGCATCTTTTGACTGCAGTGAAAGACATGCTCAGGGCCTGGTTTGCTCCACATACGCTGCTGGGAATGGTGGCGGTATGCAGCAGTCATTTCTTCAGGCCAGAGAAGTTTGACTTTCATGGTCTGAGAGCTGTCTAACTAAATCCAAGACTTACATGTGCCTTTTTGGGAGAAATTGATTCAGTTATGCATTGAGGCCTGATTGGTAGTGTGCTGCATTTTCTAATCTCAAAAAAAATTTAAAAAATTAAATCTAGACCTTAAACATAGCTACATCTTGGTTAACTTTTTGACCCAGCATGAACAAGTGCTGTGACAAAGGGTTCTACAGTCTGGTAAACAGGATTGTTCAGTATTGTATTTTCATATAAAAAAACAACCTTTTTTGTTCTGTCATTGTGGAGTACCTGATATATACTGAAAAGTGAAAGATGAATCCATTTTAAGATAAACGTCTTAAAATGTGAAAAAGAGTATGAAGACTTTCAATACTGCAGTGCTTAAGCAATATATAACACTCTGTAACATAAACCCTATTGACTTTTTCATTGAATTTTCAAAGCAAAATCTTCTAGCATGAAATCCTTTTTTCTCAGTTTTGCTCTTAGTTTTAGCAGGCTATGTTAACCACATTTATCTATACCATGACAACACATCAAATTTCCATTTTGCAAAAGCAGATTCACTTTTGAAGTGTCAAAAAAGACATCCCGCTGCTTGTGTGAATCATCAAATCTTTGCTTTGGCAGCAATTTTATCTCATTTTTAATCTTATAACAGTTATGACCTTTATGCCTACTACATGGAAACATCTGCCAGAGGTGTTAAATTATTTCTGAAGTGATTAGAAGTATGCAACATTTCAGAAAGGACGGTTTGAAGTAATCGCAAAGAATGTTTGTCAGCTTTGCCCCGGGGTCTCATTTCATGTATTTCAAATTCCTGTTTAACCTACACTCATGAAATCCCAGGATAACTTGTAGTTCATGGTTAATACAATGTTCAGCTAACTGATGCTTTGTTAAGATAAATCAGGAATGCTGCTGATAAAATTGTTCAGTTTCCAGTGTAAAGGCTAGGTGCAGTCAGAAGAAACATGAAACTAAGTCTTCGCTCTTAAAACTTGCTCATGCGACATCACTACATAAAAAAATATGACTCTTTCATAAATGTATCTTTATTTGAATTTAGGCTGATGTTGTGCCGTGTTAAGCAAATAGGTGAAAATGTTTTCTTGAAAATAAAACATTTAAATTATTTCCTTAAGTGGCTAAGATTTTGTTGATGAACAAAAGATTTGGGTTGATGAAGCCTTTGGAATTTTTCACTCTTTTTACATAAATCTGACTAAAATGGGACTCTTCAGTTCTTCAGGTCTTTGCCAAAGATGTAACAACAGATAAACAAAGAACAGAGACAATTATAAAATTTTTATTCACTTATTCAACAAATAATTGTATGTCTTTGTTGCTAGAAGTGTGTGAACCTCTAGAATGGCATTGGCTGAATTAGAGAATTTTGGTGGGAAAATACTAATAATAATTCACAACAATAATTTTACTTGCCACAGCTCATAATTTGTGGTCTTCTTTGTATGTTGTCAGGGTTGGAACCAGGGTCAGTAACCCTTTTTGGCTTTGCTTCAGAGAGCCCTTTCTGATGTGCTGGAACCATTCAGAGATTGACCCCAGCCACTCGGGATGCACAAGCCAGTGTATTTCTTCGTGTCGGTCCCAAGCCCGGATAAATGGTGAGGGTTATGTCAGGAAGGGCATCCGGTGTACAACTTTGCCAAATCAATATGTGGACAACTAGAATTCCCTACCAGATCGGTCGAGTCCTGGGTTAACAACGACCACCAAAGGAGAAGGAGAAGAAGAGGAGGAAGGCATGTCCAGAGGGATGAGGAGAGAAAGAAGTGCAGGAGAGTGGAAGTGAGGGTAGGGACTTTGAATGTTGGCAGCATGACTGGTAAAGGTAGAGAATTAGCTGATATGATGGCGAGAAGAAAGGTTGACATTTTGTGTGTGCAAGAGACTAGATGGAAGGTTAGTAAGGCCAAATGTATTGTAGGAGGGTTTAAATTGTTTTACCATGGTGTGGATAGAAGGAGGAATGGGGTAGGTGTTATCCTGAAGGAAGAGTATGTGAAGAGTATTTTTGAGGTGAAGAACGTGTCAGGTAGGGTGATAAGTTTGAAGTTGGAAGTTGAAGGTGTGATGATGAAAGTTGTTAGTGCTTATGCCCCAAAAGTTAGTTTTGAGAAGGAAGAGAAAGAAGAATTCTGGAGTGAGTTAGATGAAGTGATAGAGAGTGTACCCAGGGCAGAGAGAGTGGTGATTCGTGTAGATTTTAATGCACATGCTGGTGAAGGGAACAAAGGTGATGAGGAGGTGATGGGCAGGTATGGTATCAAGGAGAGGAATGCTGAAGGTCAAATAGTTGTAAATTTTGTGAAAAGGATGGAAATGGCTGTAGTTAATACTTATTTTAAGAAGAGGGAGGAGCACAGGGTGACGTATAAAAGTGAAGGAAGATGATCACTGGTCAAATATATCCTTTGCAGAAGGGTCAGTCTGAAGGAGATTGGAGACTGCAAAGTAATGACAGGGGAGAGTGTAGCTAAACAGCAGGTCTGGTCTGTAGGATGACCTTGGAGGTCAAGAAGAGGAGGAAAGTGAGAGCAGAGTTGAGGATCAAGTGGTGGAAGCTGAAGAAGGAGGACTGCAAGGTGGAATTCAGGCAGGAGTTAACATGGGCACTGGGAGGTGTTGAAGAGCTACCGGATTGCAGTGATAAGGCAGACAACTAGAAAGGTACTTAGTGTGACATATGGAAGGAAGAAGGAGGATAAGGAAACCTGGTGGTGGAACCAAGAAGTCCAGGAGTGTATTCAAAAGAAGAGGGAGGCAAAGAAGAAGTTGGACAGTCGAGTGACAGGTGAGTGTGGAAGAGAGGTGAAGAAGAGAGTACAGGCAGGTTGGAATGGGTGGAGAAATGTGGCTGGAGTAATTTGTGACAGACGGGTACCAGCTAGAGTAAAAGGGAAGGTTTACAGGACAGTAGTGAGACCAGCTATGCTGTATGGGTTGGAGACGGTGGCCCTGACAAAAAGACAGTAGGCAAAGCTGGAGGTGTCAGACTTATAAATGCTGAGGTTTTCACTGGGTGTGACGAGGATGGACAGGATTAAAAATTTGTATATTAGAGGGACAACTCAGGTTAGATGTTTTGGAGGCCAAGTAAGAGAAGCAAGGTTGCCTTTGTTTGGACATGTCCAGAGGAGAGACGAGGATTTTATTGGAAGGAAGATGTTGAAGATGGAGCCTGCCAGTAAAGAGGAGAAGAGGAAGACCAAAGAGGAGGTTTATGGACATGGTGAGAGAGGACATGCAGGTGGTTGGTTTGAAGCAGGAAGATGCAGAATACTGGAAGAAATGGAGACGGTTGATCCACTGTGGCGACTCCTAAACAGGAGCAGCCTGTTGAAGAAGTATTCATTCAGAGATTGGATCTGTGCCAACCAACATACGTGTCTGTGTTGGCTTTGTTAGGGACAAAGAAGGCAGTATTTTTGACAGCCAAGAGACAAATTATAGAAGGTACTTTTAAATTCAGACTCCACCACAAAGGTCTTTACATACATATGATACTGAATATACATCTAAAAGATGGAAAGTTAAGTAAAGATTTCCCTGCTCATTACACCAGGGATATTTAATGCTTCATCACCACACTCTGATCAGTAAAGTTAATAAGATTCTGGGAAGGCAGTATCCCATCATCTGCACACATGTGTGAAAGAGTGTCATCTCAAACGTTCAAGGATTTATAGCTGAAATGGAAAAATCCTGTTAAAGGTTGCAAAAATGTAATAAAAAATCTATCAATTCTGTCGATGCATTCCCGAGGAAATAAATTAAATGTTATTCATATCTGCTTATACTTTTATAGCCTGTAACTGTATTATGGCAGGTTTATGTGGTTTTATTAAAATGAATCCTGTTCAAATGTATCAGGAAATGAATGTCCTCATTTAACAATCTTACACCACTGTGTACCACCAGAGGCCAGTAAAAGCAGCATTATAGGTCTTTCTCAAAACAGTTATACAGTAAAGGGACCCTGCCTTTCACTTTGATGACATCAACAACATCCGGAAGGCACGAGCCTACAAGCGTATATAAAATACACTCATAAAATATCAGAATGACGACGTTTTTTCAGTCAGACAACTATCAACAATTTCCTCTTTTTTCAAATGACTAAGGCCAATAAGCCACTGCACATTCTATATCCATGCAATCCTCACAAAAAAAATGTTAATAAGGGTGCCAAATGGGCATTTTAGATGAGACAGGGCTTCTCATATTTTTAATTGTGCAAGCTCTCTACTTTTCTGTGCAAGTGTCCCTCACATCTTAGCCCCCTCCTCACCTGTCATCACTTTCATAGCTTGTTGGATTTAATGGATCATTCTAAACACATCAGAGCACACAATGAACTGCAACAAAATGATTCCTCAGCGCTGAATCCATACTCACAGTGCAGCAGTGGGCAGCCGTACCTCAGCACCTAGGGAGCAGTGTAGGGTCGTAGGTAAAACATAGGTTAAACATCGTGTCTCTTCTCGTCCCCTCAGACCATCAAGCACTGCTCGTCTTGAACCTCCACCGTTGAAAAACAGAGGAAGACACGCATCAAGACTCTTCTCAGTTCTGGCCCCTCAGTGGTGGAACGAACTCCCCCTGATGGTCAGAACTGCTGAGTCCCTCGCTGTCTTCAAACGTAGATTAAAGACCAACTTGTTCACGGTATTTCTGAGGGACTAATCCCTCCCAAATCATCCACCCTCCTACCCTTACTCTTTCTTCCTAAAAAAACTCTACTCTCTTTCCTACTCTCCCACCCCTGTTCCTCCTCTCAAAAAAAAAAAAAAAAATGATGTATGTATATGTTTTATGGTGTATACTTGTTACAAGGCTCTTAGTCTGTTACTTAGGTGGTACTAGCTAATCAGCAGTTACTGATCTGTGCTGGTTACCAAGATGAACTATTGTGGAAATAAAGCACTGTTGTAAGTCGCTCTGGATAAGAGCGTCTGCTAAATGCCGTAAATGTAAATGTAAATGTAGGGAACAATGCCATTTTCAATGGCAACTCAGGGTAATATACTGTTCTGGGCACTGATCATTTATATAAATAAGTCTTCAAAAAGATGATTATATTCCTCAGATATCATCCATCTCTTCATTAGAGTTTGCACGTTCTTATCAATATGGCTTAGGACTAGGAAAGAAGCAAAGCATCATTGTGTAGTCCAAGCTTTGGACAGCTACTTAAGACAACAGGGCCTGTTTTCCTAGACCCAGTCTCAGGAGTGTAAACACTAGTCTGGAGTCAGTTTTTGTGAAAGATAAAAAGATATTTGAGATCAGTCCTGCTTATGACATTATAAAATCCTCCCTGGTGCTGTATGAAATGGCTGTGTGGAGACGTGTAGTTTTGTTCATTTGTACAGCTGTCAGTATGTGATGCTGCATCCTAAACCACAAAAATTTTGCGTCACCTTAATTAAGACCTGGATGTGGTTTGAGTGGGTTGAGAGATGTTTTGAGGATGTAATTACGGAAATAATTTGGGTAGCTAGTAACTTGTGGTGTTTGTTAGCAAAACTAGTCCCGTAAATCCTAAAGTCTCTGCTTCACCTGGGGTAATTATGGAAAATGTGAAATGCTTAGTTTGAGTTCTAGGGTATGGTTCGTTGGATACTACACTGTATGCACAATTATTAGGCAAGTGATTATTCGGAGGATCCATAGGGCCTATCCATCAGGCCCATAGGGTGGTGGTGGTCTAGTGCTAGGGTATTTGCCTGTGGACCTATGACTCAAGAGGTCCCAGGTTCGAATCCCACCTCTGGCACTACCACCACTGGGTCCCTGAGCAAGACCCTTAACCCCAAGTTGCTCCAGGGGGACTGTAATTAGGTCCCTGTAATTAGGACATGGAAGTCGCTCTGGATAAGAGCGTCTGCTAAATTTCTCAAATGTAAATGCAAATGTCCATCAACAGTCACTCTCGTCTCATCAGTCCATCAAACCTTCGAAAAATCTGTCTTCACCTATTCTTGATTGTTCAACTTGTTCAGTGGTGGTGGAGTTTCAGCCTTCCTTGCCTTGGCCATGTCTCTGAGCACTGAATACCTTGTACGTCTGGACACTCCAGGTAGGTTCACTTCTGGAATATGACAGCACTTGAGGATCATGGGTTCCTGGTAGCTTCATGTTTTGATTGTTGTGTCTTTTCTTCTCAACATGTTTCTTGCGACACTTTTGACCATCTGCAACAAACCGTTTGATGGTTCTGTGATCACATTCCAATATCTTAGCAATTTTAAGAGTGCTGCATCCCTCTGAAAGACTTTTTAGAGTCAGTTCTATCTCTTTTTTGACCCAATTAGCCTGAGGAGGAAAAGAAGCTGTCTAATAATAATGCACACCTTGATACAGGGTGCTGATCTACTTCGTCAACAAATACACATCACCTGATCTGCTTAAACCAAATAGCATTCAAGTTTATACAGCTTGGAGTTGGAATATATGCATAAATATGGTCAATAATGGGTCAATGATGGGTCAAAATACTTGTGTATAATAATAATTGTGCACACAGTGTAAGGGGGCAGCGGTGGCCTAGTGGTTAGGGCGTTGGCCGTATGATCGGGGTTCGAGTCCCTTCCCAATAGGTTCCCCTGAGTTACCCTTGAGCAAGGCGCCGTCCCTGTCACGCTCCTCCCTGCGATGGGCTGCCGACCTGTCCAGGGTGTGTCCCCCGTCCTTCGCCCTGTGTGAGCTGGGATGGACTCCAGCACCCCCCAGCTTGAAAATGACTGACTGACACAGTGTAAGGAGTAATTGATTATAGTGTTCCATCCATCCATCCATTTTCTGCCGCTTGTCCCAAACGGGGTCGCGGGGGGGGTGCTGGAGTCCAACCCAGCGCACACAGGGCGAAGGACAGGGGACACACGCTGGACAGGTCGCCACCCCATCGCAGGGATGATTATAGTGTTGTGAGCTACAAACCATTCAATGTGTTTTCCTGATGGTATACTGAAGAGATTTTAGAAACATGATGTTTCATAGAATGAGTACTATGAAATGACAAAAGCATGACCAACGAAGACTGCAGTACTCCACACATAAAATAAATGCAAGAAAGTATTCACAATAATGAGCATTTATTTACTCTTCAGTTACAATGTCAAATTCAACTGAAATTACACCACAAACTGACCTCAACGGTCTACTTAAAAGCACAACTTTATCATGTTATGCGTCTGAACATAAATTAGGCCATAGGCATTACTGTGTATTATAAAGTATAAACTAAAAAATATTAAGCTCAGTACAACAGTAAATTAAACATTAAATAAATAATTCATACTCATGAAGCATACTACAACCTGTGGATTCACAGTCGAAACCTTTTTTAGAGCTATAAATAAGGCCAAACAGGAAGTTTTCTAATTTACCTGCGTGTCAGGGTGTTTCTAAGCAAAAGTGTATTGAGTAACATCAGTCTCATTAATTTGATGATGTCATTACAATGTTACAGTAATTGAACGTATCTCATATAACTCTGAATCAGCACTGTAATTAAAAGGGATGCCCAATGTGTCCACTTCATGAAGGCCAGCATGGTTTGACCATCTCAGTTGCTGTGGAAGCTCTCCAACCACTCCAGCAGAGAGTCTAACTCTCCAATTGCCTTTACTGACGCTGCCCCAGTCTCAAGCTGTGGAAAAGAACAAGGGTGAGAAATCACAGGCCAAAAGCAAAGTTAAGTGTCACTGAGCATCCACTGTCCCCTAAATAGGTCCAGGGAGCAGTGATGGGGGACAGTACTTTGCTCAAGGGTAACTCAGGGCAACCTACTGGTGTGGGATTTGAACCTACAACCTGCCAATCCTGGGGCCAACTTGCTTACCACTAGGCCACCTCAAGGTGTAACTTACTGGTCATGAACTTGAACCTAACCACCACTGCTTGTCCTGTTGGTTTCAATTAAACTGAGGTTTTATATTTTTATTTTCTAAAAATGCTCAATTTAACTCAATAGTACTTAATAGTACTTAAGACTGATTTTTTTTTATTATTTCACATTTGGGCTCAGGAAACCCTCAGTTGCAAAGGGCTCAGTCACCAGCCCTTTTAGTTCTCGGCAGACTTTTCTTCCAAACTGCTTCTGACATGCTGCCTTCCCCTTTATGTAACACTAACTCAACTTATTCAGTCAAGGCAGTGAATTAGCTGGCAGATTGTGGTTTGAACCTTACCGTAATGTTAATCTGCAGGATTACCAATCTCTAGATGTACATGAATGAACATTCATGTTTTAAAATATATAAGTAGAGTCTTATCCTGGATTACACCCAACATTCTGAGAGCTATCCTCTGCATAGCTGTTGGCAAAGTGAAATGAGAGCAATTACCTTGTTGTAGTTGGCCTGAATGGTGTCAAATTTCAGGTTGGTGTCTTCGCTGCACTGGCAGTGCATCTGAGCATGCTTTTAGGAAAGAAGAGATCAATATTAACAAGGACTGCCAAAAAGCCAAACAGTAACCCTCAAAGTTTTCCCATCAGAAGAAACTTGTTTGACTCCATTTCTTCAGTAATATTTGTTTCCCACGAGTTCCAGGCTACATATTTTTATACAAATACCCTTTTTCTATGGGCCCAATGTGCAGGAAATATCTAAACCAAAAAATGCTTTTAATATGTAATATATAATGAAACATTGAGCTGAGGACAGTAGTGATCATGTGAGAATCTTGTATGTATCTTCTACAGTGTGGCAGTCTTGCAAGAGATTTGATTCTACATACACATGCTTGCAGGTCCTTGGTGATGCTGAGGAAAGAATTGGCCAATACGCTAGTGGTCCTACGGTGCAGGGACTGGCTGCTTGTGTAGCTGTTGAAGACCTTCTCGATGTAGAACCGCAGGATCTGCCTGAGGAAGCAGCAGCCCTCTGTGGCCTGGTGAGGACAAACACATTGATTTCTGTGGTGTCCTTTTTTTTCTCCCCTAAATATTCAGAATGAGATTTTGCCACTTTTTACAGTTGACTCTTAAAAATGAACCCTACTTGATATATCTTACCTGCAAATTCTTAATTATGTCTCTTCTCAACAACCGCACACCTTTTTGGTTGTCTTCTGTGAGCTGTAGCATAACAAGACATTGTATCAGGGGCGTGTATTTCAAACATGTTTGGCCACAAAAATTCCAAAGAGCAGGTCACGGTTTAACTCTCTGGTTTAGGCACATTCAATGACTTCACTATTTTTTAGCTCTAGGCTATGTCTGCGTCTTACACAGTAAGAGGGAATGTTCAGTAGGGCTTGCATCAGCAGTTTTGTTAGCCTATCAACAGTTACAGCAGAATGCATTTTTGTGGCACTGTGCCAAATGTAAGACAAGGATTTCCCAGCAACTTTTTAGGCCAGATTCCCAGACACACAGCAAAAATGGATTTGGACTAAATATAACTTTTGCACTTGCGCTGAATGTTTTCTCCTGCATGCTACTTGTCAGGTGAGAACGTCAGTAACAGGAAATTGGTAGCTGATGTTATTACTAGAATTAATGTGGGTTGTGTAAGACTCCAGGAACATGTCCTAGTGCTCCACTGCATGACACATTTGCTTATTAAGTGTGTATTGCAGAACAGGTTCATTCACATCAAGCTGAGGCTTTGAGGATGCTCACCGTGCTGTGGCGGATCTGCTGAAAATGATGCCTGAGCTCATGAGTGTGTACAGTCAAGGTGCACATGCCAAGGTGCAGTCTACGACTTAGGGTTGAGCCCCACAAGCAGACCAGCAATGTACAAACAAACAGGAGGGAGGTCTTCATTGTGGCCTTGATAGTTTGACCTGAAATATGATTTGATATTCATTATTTGACACACATGCATCGTGTATCTCCACAGCCTTGGTGTCCAGAGGCAAGTGTGGCTTATAATTCCAATGTAAAGTTCAAGAATCACTATAATACTATCCAAAAAAAAAATGTATCTCTAAAACTTTACAGGATCGTTAAAGGCACATTCACGAGGCAAAGCCTCACATTTACATTTACGGCATTTAGTAGACACTCTTATCCAGAGCGACTTACAGGTCCTAATTACGGGGACAGTCCCCCCCGGAGACACTCGGGGCTAAGGGTCTTGCTCAAGGACCCAATGGTGGTAGTGCTAGAAGTGGGATTTGAACCAGGGACCTCTGGGTCCATAGGCAAGTACCCTACCACTAGACCCCCACCACCCTGATCATTAATGGTGGTTTTTTATAGCCTGTTTGATCACGACTGGAGTTCCCATGTGTCTGGTTTTGGTCCGGACTGCAGTCCATGTTTTTGGTTCTATGTCTATAGAGAATAAAGTTATGTTTTGGACTACTGGTTCTGCACTGACGTCCTTCCCGCACCCCGCCACCATTACACCACCCATGATGACATTTTAACACATTGCAAAGCACAGCCACTGTGTTCAAATTATGTAGAAAAAAATATTATTTCTGACCATGTATTTAATAAATGTACATAGATAAGAGCATATAACTTTCATTCCTGACAATACTGCATATAAATAAAAAATAAAAGACAGAGAAAGCTTTGAATGTGTGTTATTTATGTTTTCTTACCTGGCAAAGTCCAATGTGCGTTTTTTGCTTGGAGAATTGTATGTGCCTCTCCATGCTGGCCCTGGTGGCTCTTATATTGTCATGGATGGGGATTTCTTCAGGTATTTCTCGGCTTGCACTCACCTTTACTGTAAGAGGAAGTATACTTGTGGAGTATACTGGATGCTTAAAGCTAAACTCTGATGCAGGATGGTTTAAAACTATTTTCAGGTGTAATATTTTTTTCAGAACCTGCGATTCAACATTTTTCAAAAACATTTGCCATTTTTTTGACTCCTCTGGAATAATCCCTTGTTTCTTCAACAATAATATATGTTTCAATTGTTTTGCGCATTTCAGTGTTGTCACAAAAATTTCTAAAATGAATACTTTACAGGAGAAGACAAAAACTTTTTATTTTTATTTTAAGTTGTAATAAAGAGTTTTTTTCAAATAAGTGCTTCTGGAGTTTTTCTATAGGACCAAATGAAAATCTCACATAAGATCAAAGCAGTGGATAAAAACTGAATATAAGGATGTCATTTATGAGACAACATAACATTACAGTAGCACATACACTATAGGCTGAAAGTTTCAGTGCAGCACATGTATGTCTAGTGGTCTAGTGGTAGGGTACTTGCCTACGGACCTCTGGATCAAGAATCCCCGGTTCGAATCCCACCTCTAGCACTACCACCACTGGGTCCCTGAGCAAGACCCTTAACCCTGAGTTGCTCCAGGGGGACTGTCCCTGTAATTAGGACATGTAAGTTGCTCTGGATAAGAGCGTCTGCTAAATGCCGTAAATGTAATTTGCAGTAATTGGTCTCATGGTTTCCACTGATTATCCTGTTCAGATGTTCCCAAAAGCAAGATGGACAGAATGAGGTGTGTTAAATAAGGGGCTGTAAATAATAAACCAAGCAGAAAACCTATAATTTTACAAACCCATTTTTTCGAATTCTTGGAAGAACAAAAGTGCATCGCTGTAAAAAAAAAATAAATAAAATTTTGGAAAACGCTGTTAAACTACAAATTTTATTCATTTTAAAAAGCTTGCTCCATACATGCATTTTTGTGAGCATGTCTGAATACATGTAGTTGCTGTACATTAAAATGTAAAACAATTAAAAAACAATTACACTGCGATATCATTCCTCTCAGCAATACAATCCCAACCGAAATGATCAGAACAGCAAGGCCAGTTCATTCATCTGTGATATGTTTATCCACCCTTGTTCATTTCTCATTAACATGAGATGATATACTAAAAGATGGGGAAAAAAATGTGGTCACCTATGGAATGAACATGTGCCAGCAGTGGAATTTACATATTACCAGTTTAAACATAACATTTTGTAAGAAGCTTTGTAAGTTAGTCATTGTATTAAGGGGAACAAGAATGGGATATATTTAAAACCCCACCATATGATGTTTTCGCTGCACATGAAGATGACTGGTGGTCTAACCACAGTGACGTCTATTGAGTTTCCACTTGATGCACCCATAAGTGCACAGATTTATTCATTCATTCATTCATTCATACATCCTGACAAAAATCTTTACTTGTAACGGTGGAATTTTTTACTCCAGGCAGGCTTCCTTGCAGGTTTCTCGGTTCTTCCTCTCATGCTTGTTCTATATTGTTCGCACCAGCCCTGCTTCCTGTATCTGTGATTTCCTCTAACTCTTTGCTGCTATTCATGGCAGACATTCATGTCATCATACCAGGATTTTCACACTTCTTTTCCTTATGGGCACATTTCCCAGTGGTGCATTTTTGTTACAGGAAATATATTTCCAATGCCAAAGCACTAATTAGCTAAACAGATTTTTAAATTCTAATAAAAAAAAGCTCTGTCTTTCCTCATTGCACCTTACATGCTGTGAAAGTCCTCAGCCATTTCCTATCAACAGTTTTTTCTTTCCTATGTTTATTCAAGTAAGCAGGTAAAACATTTCAGGTCATCCCCCCACCCCTTGTTTCCTTGCACCGCATTATGCCACAGTTCTTCTGATTTGTCTCATCAAACCTGTCTGTGCCTTCAGTTTGCTTATACAGCGAAATCTGTCTTCATGCCAAGTTCTTACCACACCTCATTACCATCAGCAAACACTACAGATATGAACAAGTTTAGCGTTCATGCTTAAGTTGTGATTTATAATACCCAGGTTTACATGACGTTTCAGGTATATGAGAATGACTGGGAGGTTTATGTTGGTTCTGTAAAAACTGTTTCTGTGCAGCTGAACCTCCTACAGGTTCCTGGCTGTAGTTCCAAGATATTTTTGGGCTCCACAGGCTTTTTGAGTGGTTACATTGTGTTATATTTATATAGTATACAGTAGGAGAAGTTTTTCAGAAATGCTTTAATTTTCAATATTAATAAAAAACGTTTAACTCGTAAAGGTTTCTAACTGAATCAGTTTTAAGTCACTGACCTAAGAGTTTCACTGGCATTTCTGATGTTTAGTATTTTAAGTTATTTAAGTTAGTTTTATTACATTTTTTTTTTTTACCTTTTATGCAACCAAATGTATCACGTCACACTTACAGCAAACTCTCACACTTGCTGGAAAAGAATATCTGCGTGTAAGAAACACTAATAGCAAAGGAATGTATATCTTAAAACAACATTCAGATTCCCAGTTAAGTTGATGTAGGTAGTGATTCATACTCTATAGTTCTAAGGATGAATGTACTGAATGTACCATCTATTGTTTTGTCTGTTGTTGTCTGCACTTGTTTGTTTGTCTTATGTTGTGTCTTATGTCGTCTTGTGTGTAGCACCAGGGTCCCGGAGGAACATTTTACTATGTACTGTGTATGTGGTTGAAATGACAATAAAAACATACTTGAAAAGGTGACATTTAGTTGTTTAGCATTGTCAAAAAGTTTGGTGGGAGGGAAAAAAAAAACGTTCTAATAATTGCTTTAAAAGTCTTTAATGATTCACAAGCACCATTTAAATCCTCATGTTTTACTTGTTTCGATAGAATCCGGTGATGTCTTGTAAATGTTCCATACAAATTCAGACTGTGTTGTGACTGTCCCATTCAACTTTTTGGCTTGATAGTGCTGAACAGGTAATCGTTAGTTTTGCACAGTTTTCAAAGAGTATATTTTTCCAATAGCAAGATCTGTCATTTACATTTTTTCTTGTATTATCTTAAAAATCAAAAAGATCATCAGAACTGGTGGCCTGACACTATATTTATGGTTCAAGTCGTTTACGTGAAAAACTAGAATGTACACGTAAAATATTTACATAACATGGAAAAAATAAGTGCGTTGAATTCAAGGTGTACTTAACTGTGTAAAAGTCACAGTGAAAGGCAAACTAGGCAAAGTCTTTAAACCATGAACTTCTTTGTAATCTATAAACTGTTGGCATGGTGGAAAGTGTTTGCTCAGAAATATACCATATTATATGTCCTGTGTTGGTTTGAGCAACACAGGCTTGGTTCTGGATATCTCATCAGTGCTCAACCCCCGTTCTCGTATTTAATGTTCATCTTTAAAATAAGTGTGCTAGTATAGAAATGAATAATACTATTCAAATTCAAATTGTTCACAAAACCTTCCTGTGAATCTAAAAAATCCTTTTTTTAGCATAGTGCCTCCATCTCTGGAGATAAGCAATCATTTCCTGCTTCCCAGTGCATTTTGTCCTGTTGATAAGCCTGCTGATTCTATGGGGACCAAATAATCCTAATACCATCTGAACAATAATATCTCCTCAGTGGCCAAATTTCACTTGCCATGCTGACCTTTGGATGGCCATTCAGTTGAGCTTGTTGGTTTACTAAACCTGTGGCTTCTGAAATGATGGAAAAGTGATGGGGACTCATTTGTGATCTGAGGGTCTCCTGTTTACATACAGAATAGAATAAATCATTCAACTCTGCCTGTAAAAACCGGTTATTTCCATTGTGCTGTTTTTATAAACAAGGGCACTTTGTGGGAGGAAGGAAGTGTCAAAGGCATGGGCCCATGATGTGGTGTCATGTCACATGCTTTTGAGGTTAACACATGCAGCATACATAAAAATCTGTGTAATAACTGCATGTTGGCACATGTGCAAAGAATGATGTCTCTGATTGTGTTGCCTATGTGGTTTTCCTGCCACCAGATGGCGAAAATAAGACACTTACGTAAGCAGCAGCCACTGCATGGAGATGTGAACTTAATTAATTAATGCTGTGGTTATCCTGACTTCTTCATGAGTCACCGTCATCAGCAGATCTTCCAATATCTCTCCTATTAGTCTCCAGTGTTCATTTAAACATTTTCTCATATTGTGTTTGAGGACTTGCACACTTTCGTTCCACTCTATAAAGTAAAGGACTTGCAGAGTCTCAAATATCAAAGGTAGAGAAGAAAGTAAGAAACCTTTACAACAGCTGCATCTTGAGAGAGAGCACCATGATAAAGAACAGTTTATTTTTTACTGGACAAAATTGCATACCAGGTGAAAGCAATATTATCTTACATGTTGCCTTAAAACCACAGGCACATTAAGAACATTTTAACTACATTGTAGTCATTCTACTTCTTCTGTATCCATATCCATGTCAGTCTTCCCTTCACGTTCAGTTTCTCCTAAACATTCTGTTAAGATGCTGTTCTGTATTTGTTACTACAATGTAGGTTTAACAATTTATGTTACCTAATGTACCTGGATTTTAAGGATATTTCATATCATACAGTTGCATCACAGAAACATATATAAAAAGTGCATCTTTAATGCAGAAATATCCATGCTCAAAGCAATTTTCCCACTTGATATTTAATAAATATTTATTAAAGCTCAGAAAAACATTCCTGAAGTTATAAAAAAAATGCATCGCCATTTTCTTGTGTTTATCATTGTACTGTTTGATTCAATCAGTACTGTCAAGTGGACAGGAGCACTGTGCATAGATATGCATGAATGTCAAGAAGAATCCATTTTCTATATTACTATAGAGTGGAGATGTCGAAAGCACATGATGACATCCATCGGAATGGGAGGACTCAAGTGATTGCCATCCAGCCTCAGATACCTGAGCTTGGGCACATTATCGGCATCATGATCAATCTCACTTGGCTTAAAGGGACAGATTTCAGTTCCGTTTAGGCCTAGGAGGAGAAAACAAATAAAGAAAGTCATCAGTGCTGTTGGAACAGCAAAGGCCATTTATAATTACTTTCCTTTTAATTTAGCAAGCCATTAAAAAAAGCATTTAGTTTTAATATCAAATGATGAATACAAGTTGAGAGGTCAGATTGTCAGCTTTTATTTCCTAGTGGTTACATGTACATATTTTAAACTATTTATAATACTACTTATAAAACTGTACTTCTTGTTTCTGACCAACCAGTTCTTTGAGTGAGAAAACATATATTTAGTAATTTAAAAAAACTTTGAAACGAACTCCTGAAATGTCCTTTCTGTTAAAGGAGATTTCATCTGTGGAGACTGCATTTGTTGTTAAAAAGGGGAAACCAACATGAAGACCAGAAAGTTGTCTATGGGGAGAAAAGTGTGCCATTGTGAAGCTGAGAAAAAAAGTTAAATCTTTTAGAAGCATACCACAAACATTTGGCATAACAAATACATGTATTTGGAATATTCTGAAAAAGAAGGAAAGCCCTGAACGTACTAAGCAACAGACACCAAACCGGTTGGGTAAGGAAAATAACAGCTAATGACAGACAAGTTGTAAGAGCGGTAAAGAAAAACCCCACAACAGTCAGTGACATCATGAAAAATCTCCACAGGGCAGTGGAGAGAAAAACCCAAAGAACAAACAACAGCTTCAACACGCTATCATAAAAGCTTAGAGAACCACAACCACATGAGAAAGCCACCATTTGGTGATGTTTGCAGGCTTAATGCAGTTGCATGCAACCAAGTATAAGTGTCTTTTAATTTACTTAACTTTTCTATTTTAATCATTTTTAACTTACTTGAAAAAATATGTGGTCAGATACAAAGATGCAATGTGCTATGTAATTTAACATGCCTACATGTAAATACCAGGAAATAAAAGATAAAAAGCTGATCTCACATCCCATTTTCGGGTATTATTATAAAATGGACAGCAAGGGTAATGTGTTTAAACTACTCATCAACACTGCTGTCATTCTACAGCATGCAAGTGTTTGTTACTTACTTTCAATATTGTTGTTGTTGAGATGTAGGTGCTCCAGGTGGGCACTGAACATTGGAACGGTGCTCAGCTTATTGTGAGCCAAGTGCAAATCCAGCAGTGTGCTAACATTAAACACCACCTTTGGGAGGCCCTTGTCACTTAGCTGGTTGTAACTGAGTCTAACAAAAGCTAGGTTTGCAAAATCCTTGAAATAATCTGCAGGAATATCTTCAATGTTATTTCTGTCCAAGAACAACTGGTAGATGGTGTTGGGTATATTTGTGGGCATCTTCCTAAGAATGTTGTGTGCTAGGTTAAGCTGCATGAGGTTCTTAAGATCTCTGAAGATGTTCTTGCCCAAGTTGCTGTCACTAATCTTATTGTGGTGCAGGTCCAGGAGAACGAGGTGTTCCATCTTACGGAAAGCTCCAGGAGCAATCTTTGAGATCTGGTTACGGCTAAGTCGTAGCTGCTCCAGACCACCTGGCAGATCACTGGGTACTTCCTTTAACTGGTTCCTCTCCATGAAGAGAAACAGTAGGTTTGGCAGCTTCTCAAAAACTTGCTTGTCTATTGAGCGAATGCGATTGTTCCCTAAATTTATCCATTTGAGATCTGTGGCATTGTTAAAGGAGTCACCAGTGACTTTATCAATGTAATTGTTCTGCAGGTAGAGATAATGTGTGCGAGACGGGATGATTGGGACTTTACGAAGGTTGCGATTCTCGCAGTATAAGGCATTTGGATAGGATGGAGGACAGAAGCACTCCCTTGGGCAGTCTGAGAATGATGAAGGTGGCCCAAGAATAGGAGGGGGAAAGTCAGTGGGCTCCTGGGGTTCAAGTTCAGTTTTGGGAGCAGCTGGAAAAGGTTTCCTTGGGGCAGGAGGTGAAGGTTTTCTTGTGGTTGGTGGTTTAGGTCTTGGCGGCCTCACCCGCTGTCCCAAGATATCTGTGGTCAGGAGAAGGACCAGCAGGGAGCAATATCCAAGACCAGACTTCATTGTTCTAAATCAAAAGAGGGAAAGAAATAGATTTCATATAGAGTGATTCCCAACCTTGGTCCCAGAGGTCCCAGTGTCTGACAATTTAGCATTGTTCCCTTGCTCTTAC
The DNA here is from genome assembly GCA_017165825.1 of Hepsetus odoe. NCBI lineage: Eukaryota > Metazoa > Chordata > Actinopteri > Characiformes > Hepsetidae > Hepsetus > Hepsetus odoe. The sequence goes on from CM029371.1 coordinate 23,041,657, forward strand.
ACACCCACTCAATTAGTTAAGGTATGGCTGACTGTACTAGACTCTGCAGGAAAGTAGAGGTACAGGTAGAGAAGTACAGGTTGGTAACCACTTACCTAGAATAATCCAAGTGATCTCCTACATATATAAGCTAATTACAGCTAAAAATAACTAGTTACAATCCTTACACCTGCTATTTTACAAATGAGTTACAAATGAGCTATACATTGCATTGTATATATAGCTCTGGTTATGTTCTCAGCTTTAGGCGCACTCTTACATTCCTATACCACAGTTGACTAAAAGATATAGGGTGCCATTTCCTTTTCATAGGAAAAGGGAACACACCACAGGCTTACAACATGCTAGAGAAATGTATAAGTGGTCCCTTGATGCTGATTTAGCAGTTCTTTAATAAACACCACTTCACTAAATATTCCAGGTTTGGCTCCAGTCTCAGGGTTATAGAGCTCCAGATAAAGGCTCCTATTGTGCAGAGCAAAACCTGAGAAAAGGAACGGTCCGCAATGAGAGCACCAAAGAGTCCCAAAGGATCTGAGGATTGAAGAGGAAACCAGTGATTTCTAGTCATGGCATTGCAGTGCTTTATGCCATTCCATGCAATTAATCTCTGAAACAACAAAAAGATGTGTAGTAAGCAGTGCTCCAAAGGTCCACAAATCTCCTAAGGAACATGAGGGTCTTGTACAGCTGTGTCAAAAAATGTAAGGTCCTTTGCATTTGACCAGTTCTACAAATGTGTTTTTGTCCTTGCTAGCCCTATATGAATTAAATCAATCAATCAATCAATCATTTAGCAGTCTTATGTCTAAATTAAGGAGAAACACATGGCAATTTTATTGTGTATGCGTGTTCTGGTGATTCACTGAAGAAATATTTAGACAACACAAAAGGAAAAAAGGCCCTTTTTCTTGCACTGAAATTGAGGCCAGGTTACACAACAAGTAGTTAGTAAGCTGTTTTCAGTCTGTTTCAGTTTATAAAAATGCCATAGTCTATTATGGAGTGTTTTATTGCATAGATTTTAAAAAAGGACATGCTATGATCATGTGGGTAAGCATATGCCTGGTTCTAACAAAAAAGAGTGTAAGGTGTTAATCTCTTTTAAATAGAGTGACGAGTATGTCTAACAGTCTTGTCATTCACAGCAAGCCACCAACTCACTACTATGGGGAATGATGAAGTGAAACATATGACAACTTTAAATCACTGTGAAATCTTTATTAATACATTAAGCACTTGACAGCAGCAAACATCTGTATTTTTAGGACAAACTCATGCATGAGCACCTCCCAGATGTGTAATATTCCTTGATAATTTAGTGGGATAGCTTTAGGAAATGGTAATATATTATTTGAGGCTTTTTTCTTTTTTCACATGACTATCCTTTGGAAAGGAGGGGACTTTTGACAGTCTTGGCCACTAACACAAAGCACTATGTCTGTGAACAAGGAATTGGACACCATATGTAGCAACTTTTTGAGTCAATCTTGTGACATCTTTTGCCTGTTCTTTTACCATACATGTGTGATTGTGTGTTAAGAAATCTAGGTCTTGATCAGCATTCTAATGTGCCCAAGCCATACAGTAAGGGCCAAATCAAAAACAGATGTTTGGTTCACACCATCTGGCTGAGTGACAGCTGCTTCTTCATGAAGATCAGGCAGTAGGGCAAGGCTTGGTGAACAAGGAAAGCTGGGAAAATTTTGGATTGTTTATTAATTCAGCTGCATGCCTCCCTTAGGTGGGGCTCAGTGGAGAATCACTGTGAGAACACTGGGTAAAATCTATATACGAAATTCAATCACAATTTTAACAGGTTTCTTGCATTTGCATGGCTTAATGTCCTGTGAGTATTTCAGTGTTCTTCTAATGACTGCCTGTCTAGTGATTTTGAAACGTAACATCAGAGGACAATGATCTGATGCCTATATAGGATTCCACATGTATTTCAAGTAAGATTAACTTAAGTAAATACCTTCATGTACCTATTCAATGATGGGGTTTTCCAGCAGATTCAGACTTGATATACACAAGTAAATAAATATGTATATATATATATATATATATATATATATATATATATATATATATATTATACTCATATATATATATATATATATATATATATTTTTTTTTTTTTTTTTTTTTTTTTTTTTTAACCAAGCTGAAAAAATCTTATTACTAGTAGCTAAATAAATCCCAAGTTATGTTCCCGAGAGGCTTATTGTTGGCAGCTGTCACCACAGTTTGTACTTTTCCAAAGTTTCATAAGTCTAAAATAATGTCTAGAGCCAGAGATGGAAAACAGAGGTTCAGCTGCAGGTTTGTTAGATCAATGGCCTTTTTTTATTTTTTAATATGTGACATTAGTAGAATACGGTGACCTCAGTCCTTGTCCCTTACACTATCAGCAGTAAATGCGCAGGAACAACAAAATGCATTTTAAAAAGTAATGAAGTGAAAATTTTCAAAAACAAAAACTTGCTGGATATCATGAAGAAGTTTTTGAAGACTAGAGGAAGGCGTGTTGCTTATGAAAAATGGCTTTAAAAACGGTTTGTCAAATTTACACTCTTCTTTTCACCAAAGTTGCATGACTAAATAAATATAAGATCAATCAAGATTAAACAAACCCTTTATTGTGATACATAGAGAAGGAAAAAAGAAGGAGAGTTCTGGTGTTCAATAAGTTCTCACTAAAAGTATATGCTTGTTGAACAATTGGAGGAGAGTACCAGTCTGAGGGTGAGGGTTTCATAGAAACAAGAGAGCCACTATTAAATACACCATCATTTGCCAAGATCCACAAAACCATGGGCAGCATGTTTTACTCATAGTTTTCTGCAGCTCTACCACTCTCTGAGTTTTCAACCAAAATTCTATCTTATATCTATCACAGTGAAAAATTTTAATATCAGGTCAACGTAATTTAGTTTGCAAGACATATTGTAAAAGCACTCAGTCTTTGTAGACTTGTAGATATTTTTGCTTGATTAAATTGCAAGGGAAGTTTTCTGCAAAAAAAAAAAAAAGATTTTATGGCTGTATAATTTTCCTAGTTTCAAGAGGCAGTTCTGTTTATTTGTAGAACCAAAGGCAAACCATTATTGGTCACTTTAAGTAATTTAATAAAATGACTTAAATATGTAAAAATGTCTACAACAATCTCAAAATATTTGTTGGTAAATAATTACTTGATTGGAGAGATTTTACTGGCCAATATTTTTGTTTTTCACAATTAAAAAAATGTCTTACCTGCTATGGTACCTGTGCACTTTCCCTCTTACACTGAGACTTTGCTCCTTCTCTCCTTCTCTCTCTATCTTATGCTTCTCTCGCCTTTGCTGTCCTTCGTAATGCAGGCTGCCTATTGGTTCTTTGCTTCTCTGGTTTTCATTTTGAAGGTCAATAGTGCTCTCTCTCTCTCTCTGTCTCTCTCTCTCTCTCTCTCTCTCTCTCTCTCTCTCTCTCTCTCTCTCTCTCTCTCTCTCTCTCTCTCTCTCTCTCTCACTCACTCTCTTTCCCCTAAACTTCCCCCGATCTTGAGGAAAGGGTCTAAGATTAAGTTTGAATGCTTATCCCTTACACTGAGGATTTGCTAACATTACCTTCACTGTGTGTGTGTGTGTGTGTGTGTGTGTGTGTGTGTGTGTGTTGTGAAGTGTGGCAAAGTGAAAAATATGGAGACAAACATTCTTATGTTCCAATACTCTTCAGCCCTTTGCAGAGCTGGGTTTTGCCCAGTCACACGGATACTTGGCAGATTTTTCAACTAATTTCATGTGCAGTTTATTTATTTTGGCCAATTACCCCATAAAATCCTTAATGCTGGCTCCATTCCTGGATTTTTACATAGTACATCCTGAACAACTAATTTTACTGCCTGATCTTAACAAATAAATACACCACAAACACTAAAAGGAACCCTAACTGCAAGTCTTCCTACGTTGGGCTAGTTTCTGTCTTTGCCTTTCTGCAGCCTGATGCTGAAAGTCATTAACAAAACATGCTTTTAGAGTTTCAGCTGCAGCTGGAGCATTGATGAGGAGAACACATGGAAGTAAGTTCATCCCCCACTCAGCCCCTGAGACTAAACACACCCCTATCCCTAAGAGTAGTGGGTGAAGTCAACCATGATGGTTGGAGGGATTTTACCTTCTGAACATATGTACTTTCTTCTGTGTAGAGCAGATATTAGGGAATTTACTTAAACCAATCTCAAATTGAGCAATCCTTACATAATTTTACTTTATTTAAAAAACATTTATCATATATATATATATGAGAGAGAGAGAGAGAAAGAGAGCAAGAGAGAGAGAGAGAGAGAGAGAGATAGAGAGAGAGAGCAAGAGAGAGAGAGAGAGAGAGAGAGAGAGACATTATTCAAAATGTGAAATTTTCATTGTAGTTAATGAAAGAACATTTTAACTACAGCATTTTCAGATGTGAAGTTTTACAGCAAGAATCTCCTTGGTTCCAATTCCTGGTGGGGCAGTTTGCAACCTTTCTGCGGAATCAGCTCCAGCACCATCTGAAACCCTTTTAAAGATAAGCAGTTACAATAATGGGTGGGTCTTTGTCAGATGCTCTGATCCAGATCTGTGGCAATGTCATGTTTCAGAGTTCCAGACTGATACTACATATCATACTCAAATTAAGCCTTACATTTCAGTACATTTCAGTGACCCATTCACTGATAATCCACAAGCAGTTGTTTTTCTTTATGCAAGTCCCAGACCAAGATAAACGCTGAAGGTTGCAAAATAAACTAAACAAATTTCCAGGATATGTATGTGGATGCTGCATTGGTGGTGAGGTCTGCAGTAAGAATGACAGATGCGTTCAAAGAAAAGTTTTTTAATGAAAGTCGGTAGAACAAAGACATAATACATGAGTGTGAAGAATATGAATGAAAGGGAAACAGTGAAATGGTTAGGATGCAGGGAATAGAGGTGTAAAAGGTGGAGGATTTTAAATATGTAGGGTTTTGGTGTTAGAAATGTACTTGGCGTGACATCTGGAAGGAAGAAGGAGGATAAGGAAATCTGGTGGTGGATCCAGGAAGGCCAAAGATAAGGAGTTTATTGAATTGTATGAGAGGTTAGACAGGAAGGAGGGAGAAAACATCCTATTACCGATTGGCTAGACAGAGAGACAGAGCTGGGAAAGATGTGCAACACATCAGGGCGATTAAAGATAGAAATGGAAATGTACTCACAGGTGAACAGAGCATATGAACATACAGGTAAACATACAGCAGAAAGAGCACTGCAGATGCAATGTTTGTTCTGAGGGTGTTGATGGAGAAGTACAGAGAAGATCAGAAGGAGCTGCATTGTGTCTTTGTGGACTTGGAGAAAGCACATGACAGGGTGCCCTAGAGAGGAGTTGTGGTTTTGTATGAGGAAGTCTGGTGTTGCAGAGAAGTATGTGAGAGTAGTTCAGGATATGTATGATGGCAGTGTAACAGTGGTGAGATCTGCAGTGGGATGAATGCATTTAAGGTAGAGGTTGGATTACATCAAGGATCAGCACTGAGCCCATACTTGTTTGCAATAGTAATGGACAGGTTGACGGACAAGGATAGACAGGAGTCTCCGTGGACAATGATGTTTGCTGATGATATTGTGATCTGCAGTGAGAGTAGGGAGCGGCTTGAGGAGAACCTGGAGAGATGGAGATATGCTCGAGAGAGGAGAGGAATGAAATTGAGCAGGGCAAAGACAGAATACATGAGTGTGAATGAAAGGGAGGAAAGTGGAGTGCTTAGGATGCAGGGAGTGGAGGTAACAAAGATGTAGGCGTTTAAATACTTGGGATCAGCAGTTCAGAGTAATGGCAAGTGTGGAAGAGAGGTGAAGAAGAGAGTGCAGGTAGGTTGGAATGGGTGGAGAAGAGTGGCTGGAGTGATTTGTGACAGATGCGTACCAGCAAGAGTAAAAGGGAAGGTTTAGAGGACAGTAGTGAGACCAGCTATATCCTATGGGTTGGAGACAGTGGCTCTGACAAAAAGGCAGGAGGCGGAGCTGGAGATGTCAGAGTTAAAGATGCTGAGATTTTCGTTGGGTTTGACAAGGAGAAGACGAGCTCAGGTCAGTCATTTGGAGACAAATTTAGAGAAGCAAGGTTGCGTTGGATTGGACATGTCCAAAGGAGAGATGAGGATTTTATTGGAAGGAGGATGCTGAAGATGGAGCTGCCAGGAAAGAGGAGAAGAGGAAGACCAAAGAGGAGGTTTATGGACGTTGTGAGAAAGGACATGCAGGTGATTGGTTTGAAGCAGGAAGATGAAGAGGACCGGAAGAAATGGAGATTAGTAACCAGCTCAGATCAGCTACTGCTGATTAACTATTACAACCAAAGTAACAAACATAGTAACCCTGTGACTAGTACAAAAAAAAGTGTTTTTTTTTTGTATGTTTTATTTTTTTATATAAGAGAGAGCAGAGGTTTCTTGAGGAAGGGAACGAAAGAGCAGAGGTAAAAGAGCAGGACAGTGAAGAAGAACTTCACTGTAGTATCAAATATCCATTCTTATTTAAATAAATATTCACAATCTATGAATGGTTCTTGTTCTAATTTTGTGCCATAAACAAAGTGAAAATAGGTAAGATTTTTATGACGCAAGCAAAATATTTGTTCCGTAAATTAAAATAATCTCACATGGGTGATCTAATCAGAGAAATGATATGTTACCTTTATGAGATCTTTGTTGGCTTTGCGATAATTTAACTTTGAGATATTTTTTTCATGTTGGCAGTTTAGTTAAACTAACTTTAAAAGGTTGTCTTCCAGGTTTGTTGGAAGAAAAGGTTGTCTTCCAGACTTCCCTGTGGATCACTTGTTAACCTGCAACAACACTATGTCAACTTATACTGCACATCTGTATATTCACAGTAAAGATTTTAATGATCACTGCCTTGGAGTGCTTGCTTGTGATGTTTGGTCTTTTGGTAAATTCACATTTAGAGTTACATATTAGCTAATAATTATTGTTATAAACTGGCAGAAAAAATCAGTTCCATGCATGACTGGAGTGTCTGGAGTAGTCTTAGGAGAACACTAAACTTTATCATGTGACCCTGCAGATGCAAACCTGGCCCGTATACAATATGACAACAGTGGAGAGAGTGACACTAAAGAAAAACACAGCCAGTTGTGTCTTTGGAATGTATGGCCAGATACTTCATGCAGTAGAGCCAAGCCAAGAGTCTTGAATCCCAGCTGTAGATTATCTTCAGTGAGTGGTCTTCAAGATGTAATTAGTGAATGCAAAAGTGTTTTTTCTAATATAGTCATAGCATATTTATGAAAGTCTTACCTGTGAATCAGTTCTAAAGTGCTTTTTATGAATGTCCATTCTTGCACCTTTCTGCCATTATAATTAAAGTCTATACTCTCTGAAACATTGTCATTTGAAGTAGGACTTTTCAGTCTGAGCATTTGGTGATTGTGAATCTGATATTGATCCAGTTATGTTACCCACCTTGCTGGGAACAGATAAATAGCCATACATTATCTGAGCCAGTTACTCTTAACAGGGGGAGACGGAGGTGCGGTTTAGTGCTAGAGCCTAACCCTGAACTTGTAGGATGAAAAACTGAAAGACATCATGGACCACATAACAATACAAACAAACAGAAAAAACAGCTCAACCAGAGCTGACCTTTTCACAAGGGATTTGACTAACCATTGCTCAACTGATCAAAAGGCCAAGCAGGTCAGCCTGGCAAGAAATGACGTTCCTACAGTTTTTACTTAGCCCATACATAGTTGATCATAACTTGGAATCCAGATTTAGTTTTTTATTGCAAACAAATGTTATAGGTTAACATTCACCAAAACATCTCATTTTGCTCAGACCACATCCAGTTAAGGTTATGGTGAAGACTTGTCGAAGTTCACAGTGCAGTTTAACATAGTAGGCAGCTTTTTTATACAGAAGAATTTATTTGTACACAAATACAAATCTGTTCAGTGCATCAAGGACTATTAAATACAGAGCAATCAGATCCATCATCAGATCTCAGCCCTGAAAATGGCAAAAATGTCTGTCCATAATGATGAAGTTTGTTTCATTTTTATAGCTTACAGTAATTATTACAATGTCCTAGACCAAGTCTATGGTCAACTTAACAAAAAGCTCTTAAAGGTTTAAGTGAGTAAATTAGAAATAATTTAATGCTAACGTTGTAGTACCAGTTCTAATGTAAATTGCAAAATGCATATTCTTGGTTGTACATGTCTCACCTACACCTAGGGTAAGAGGAAAATCATGTCTTTTTTTTTGGGTTTTTTTGCTGAACTATATCTTTAAACACATGGAACATAATCTCATATAGCGGAAAAATAAAAGCAAATCTCATACAACCCTGTTAACACCATACATATGCTTTCTGGTAAGTTCTCTATACTAATTGGCGATGCAAGTATTATAGGGAATGTAAAGTTTTATTATTTATTTAAGCCACAATTTTTTTGTCATTTGGCAAATAGAGATATAATAACATGAAAAGATCGAAAGATTTCATTTTCTTTCCAATTATGATCTCGTTGTGGGTGATGAAATCCCCATCTTGCTTTTTGTTATTTACAAAGTCAGAAGGATTTATTATTCATCTGACAATTGTCAGTAAGTGACACCAGCTTTCAGCAGAACTTGAGCCCAATAGCACACACACAGACACTCAGACACAAAGCTATGCAGAAATTCTGTGCATGTATCAAAAAAGTAGGCTCATATCCACCTTCAGACTCTCATGGATTCTGTCTGCCACAGCTGTGTAGAAAGTGGACAGCAGCACATTACAGACATCATGCTTATTGATTCATGAAGCCAACTGAGTTTGGGCTCCACCCAGCAATGATATCACTGGCCACATCAGGCTGTCAGGAGTTTTTTGCTTCCCCTCCCCATCATTTCTTTCTGCCATAATTTCAAGGAGTCTTTTTTCTTCTCTCAGTCACCACTCCTACTCAATATACTGTAGTTTTGATGAAGTATGAAACCACTTCCAAATAGTCAGAGTTAGAGTCAAGCAGTGTTCTGGCTCCTGGAGACAAGTACTTCTGGACAACAGGAAAGAAAGTTAAACATGAAAACACAGGTAAAGGGTAACTAAATAACTGACACTCTTCCACCTTTAGGTGTGCAAGTACCTGCAACAGCAAAACATGCAAACTATCTAATAACACACAAGGCAGTGAAATGTGTATGTGTGAGTTTTATTTTTTTTTCCTATTCAGTCCAGGGATGACCACTTTTACCACAGTTGCAATCATGCTAATTTCTGCTAGCCTGTCTAGGGATTTTCAACACATTACTCCTTTCCCTTAATGGATTTAACATCTCCTACCCTATATCAAATGAAAGGATGAGTCTGCATACACCAGTGTTTAGAGAATCACCTGTTCTGTCCATCCTGCTTGGTTTTCTTGGGAGTTCAAATTTACTCTCATGTTCCCTCCATTCCTGAGTGTGTTTGCTGAAACTGAACATTTTGGACAAATGTATTTCCAACATTTCGTCTTTTGCATAGTAGTTCCTGCCCTTTTCACACTTTAACTAGGGTTGTAGTTATGTGAAATCACAACGTTTTCTCTTCAATGCTTATTGTATGCGTTTCAAAACACTGCTTGTAGGTTCACCAGGAAAACTCAGTTCAGACTGATCATTGCCAAAGCCATAATACCAGTAATTTACAGTGTTTCAAAGACATTCAGAGGACATTCAGCCCAGAAAGCCACAAGCATTGACAGTCCTTATAAAGTACTATGATCCATTTAACATGAATCAGTGTATGCAGTTTCTTGATCAGGGAAGGCCCCAGCTATGAAAAAAGGTTAAAATTTAAAAACGTCTTTTGTTTTTTTAAACACTTGTAGTTAAGAAGGTGACTTTAGTTTGATAATGATAAATCACATCACACACACAACACACACACACAAAGAATTTGACTATGCTTTCACGACATGTAATCTGCCCTTTTCCTTTTGAAGACCCATCATTTAAAAGGTTTCCCATAATACTCATGCTCTTGCACACTGTCATTAACACATGCAGAGTGCATATCCATCTCTTGCAGCTGGCTGGTCTTTCTGCATTATATTGCTGCTCAGAAACATCTCATAAGAGTTAAATTTATGCTTGAACAGACATCTAATCTCATCTCTTTGCATTACTCACAATCTAGAAGAGACAGAAATTATAGTTTTTCACTTACTTCATGTAATCTGAAGTCAACAGGCTTTAGCAATGCACATGCAAACCTGTATTTAACACTCAGTCTTGCTACTTTCAAGTAAGAAATTAAATTTAGTGGTCAAATCAGCTCAGCTGGGCGAGCGTTAGACTGAAGTTCTAAAGGTCCCTGCATCGTTCCCAGGTTTCTGCAGTTGTTCCTTTCTTTATAGCACCTCAGTGCTCTTGGGGCAGCATTGGCCTAGTGATTAGGGCCCCAGGATCAGAAGATCAAGATCAATAGTTTGTCCAGAGGTACCCTTGAGCAAGGTATCGTCCCCATCACTGCTCCCCAGCTGCATTAAATAGCTGCCCCCCTGCTGCACATCTGTATATGGGTACAAAGTGGAGGTTGCATTTCATTTTGAGTGCCTTGCCATGTCTCACAAAGACAAATAGTAATTTTCACTTTACTTTCACTTTAATTTATTGTAGAGAGACTGCACAGTAATGCGGCTGCAGCCACCATGAGATCCATGAGAACATTAATTATAGTTAATATTACAATAGTTAATTACAGCTAATAATTAGGTGGTACTAGCTAACCAGCAGTTACTGATCTGTGCTGGTTACCAAGATGACAATCTATTGTGGAAATTAAGCACTGTTGTAAGTCGCTCTGGATAAGAGTGTCTGCTAAATGCCGTAAATGTAAATGTAAATGTAATTATATTTGTCAAGGAGGTCTGTTACCTGCCTTCAAATTGAGTTTCATTAAGACCTGCTACTCAAGCAGCTTATTCATCTAGAAAACATTAACTACAGACCTCCAGTTCATTCTGGATGTGTTTAGGTCAGCAAAAACCATACCATCTCCTACATGGAAGTCTACACAGCTATTTTTAAAGGGAAAATTAGGCCAAGTTGTACTGGGAACAAGTCTAGTCATATCCTATATAGTCATATACTCCCTGTAGATTCTTGTTTTTGTTGTTTTTACTTTAGTTTTTTTCTAATGGTACTTTGGGGGCATTCTGTGGTCTCTTGTCAGAAATGACTTTCCAAGGCTCTTTTACACTTGGGATCTTCTTTTCCTTTGGAGGCAATATGTATCTGTCTCATGTCTCACTAATGACTATACCACCACAGGCCTATATTTCATTCCGTTCCCGAGATGCTCTTGTCTGAATCAAGAGTCCGGCTGTCTTCAGGCCAGTGGAAGTTTTTCCATCTCTGTCTGAAAACCTTATTTCAGCAAATAAAGTTTACATTGAAAAGTCCAGGAAATAACTTCCTACTATCTTCACTGAAAAATCAAGTTTATTTTACAAAAATGTCACTAATCATGCAAAATAACTTGTTCCTCAGGGACTCTGAACGTGATTTACTGAGATATGGTAAAGAGCAGGACAAGATTAAATTGTGCATAAAAATGATAATCACAGAATAAAATGCAAGACTGGCCTCCCCACCTCTGTCTGTCTGTCTGGCTGTCTCTCTTTCTGGTCTTCATCGGCAGGTGGGTCCACAAGAGACCTGAAAATCAGTCATCAAAAAAGATGACTGAGAGTAAAGTGATCCATAATTTTTTCAAAACAAGTCATTCCTAATTTTTTCCAGCTAAGTGCATATTTGAATCTTGGTTAGCCCAAAATTTGTTTTTAGAAAAATTTTCAGTGCCCTGGTGGTTAGGGATGTGGCCACAGGATCGGAGGATTGTGGGTTCAATCCCCTTACCAGTAGGTTGCCCTGAGGTACCCTTGAGCAAGGTACCGTCCCTGTCACTTCTCCCTGGGTGCTTTCATAGCTGCCCCCTGCTGTGTTTGTGTGCATGGTTTAAATTCAGAGGTCCAATTTTGTTGTGGTTCACTGTGTGCTGTGCTGTGACCTCACAATGACAAGAATAGTCACTTTCAATTTCATTTCCCCCCTTTGGGACAAAAAGAATGAGACATATTGCATGTGAAATAGTTAAATACAGTTTTTTTCAGTATTTCCAGTTACTTACAGTAGAATTCAATACTGTAGAAAAATTACTTATTTTCACCTTATATAACACTATTTATGCTGTGTTTATCATATTGATAACACTTTTTGGTAACAAGGCCTAACAAATAGCAAGACCTCATTTTGAATTATTATAAATGTTTTTATTATTGTTGCTATGAGAATAACACCATGTATTTCCAAAACTACAACTTTGAAGGACAAGGAAAAACCTTCTTGCCTCTTACTTCTTACCACACAGACCAAAAAAAGATGTCTATATCTTCCTTTTACATCTTCATGGTTACTCACTATTAGGAGGTGTTGAAGAAAGTATGATGCCATTTCTTTTATTGGTTTCTCGGTTGTTCTTTTCATTACACTGGTTAGAAGAAGTGTAGAGACCTGCGTTTACTGTTTCTGGAAATGCATTTAAAGGATAAAAAGAGTTTCCATGCTGCTAACAGCCAATGGGTTTTGCCAGTGATTAAAGGACTTATGCCATTGCTGTGGAATGTTTTTGTGTTCAGGACCTATCAGATGTTTCCTAAAAAGAGAGTTAGCTACTGTTTACTCCTAAGAACAAAATCAGTTCTCTTAGATTAAAGCACCGTGTGGAATGGAAAGCAGTTGGCTAAATACATTGACATGGAATGTTAATTGCTATCAAGAGTCCAAAGTAACCCCTGTTTAATTGCTTAAAATAAAGACGCTCTCTACAAGGAGCAATGGTTTATGTCTTTTAGTATAAATGTAATATGTCCTGTTGGAAAGGAAGGAAGGAAAACACCCATGTTAAAATTTTTCTTACTAGTTAAATCAGAGTGCTTAGATACATTACATTTATGACATTTAGCTGACGCTATTATACAGAGCGGCTTACATTTCTTAACTACAGGGACAGTCCCCCGGGGCAACTGGGGGTTAAGGGTTTTGCTCAGGAACCCAATCATAGTAGTGCTGGAAGTGGTATTTGAACCTGTGACCTCTTGGTCTGTAGATGAGTATCCTACCACTAGACCACCACCACCACTTTTTTTGTGTTGCACAATGACAGATAGTCGCTTTCACTTTTGCTTTACTACATTTATGGCATTTAGTAGGTGCTCTTATCCAGAGGTTCTTCCATGTCCTAATTACAGGGACAATCCCCCTGGAGCAACTCAGGGTTAAGGGTCTTGCTCAGGAACCCAGTGGTGGTAGCGCTAGAGGTGGGATTTTAACCATGGATTCTTAGGCAAGTATCCTACCACTAGACCACCAACACCACATTAAAATCTATAAGTCTATAAAAACTTGCCAAATCAAAACGTAGTAATTGGAACCACTGGAACTGGAACAACATAGCACAAAAGGCTACAGATACCTTGCCATTTGCCTTAGAACTTGTTCTAGGAGTTTTGAAAGTGAAAGTGACAACCCTTGTCATTGCAAGGTCACAGCACAGCACACAACGAAATTGGACCTCTGCATTTAACCTATGCACTCAAACGTGCAGCAGTGGGCAGCTATTGAAAGTGCCCGGGTAGTAGTGACAGCACCTTGCTCAAGGGTACCTACTGGTGAGGGAATCGAACCCACAATCTTCCAATGTGGGGGCAACTCCCATATTTGTGGGACAGTGGAACACTGGTCTTGGACAAGTAGGCTCTGAGGTATCCTAGAGCAAGGTAATGTCCCCCAACACTGCTCCCCAGGCCCTACACTACAGCTCACAACTCCTGCTCCTGGTTTGTGTGCTCCCAAGGAGTGTGTTTGGATGGGTCAAATGCAAAAATGACACCGCACCGCTCACTGCTCTCAATGTGTGCATATTAGCAAAAATATGCTAACTTTTGGAAACTTTGCGATCTATCAGCATCATTTTAAGAGAAATACAGCACCACTACACCACTAGTAACAGGTAAAGAAAAAAAAGTAAAGTCTCAAGCCTTTTTGAGCTTGCTTGATTCTGCTCAGAAACCTGGCAAAGTTCTTCATATTTCAGACAAAACGTTCTAAAATTTAATAACAAACTTATCAAAAAGAACAGGTCACAGAAAGCACTTCAATAGTGCCATGCGTTGCATGACTGCATGACTGCAGATACAATCTTGCTATCCTATAAAAGCATACCAGACATAAAATGTTGCCTTTTTTAATAGAGTGATTAAACTGCACTGAGATAAAGAGAGCAAGATAATTGCTGTTGTTGGTCAGATGTAAATGTTATGAAGCACTCTAAGACAGTACACCCAGTCAGGGGGCAGCTGATGATGTGCTATCTTGTTGCCATCCAGCCGCAGGATCTTCATGTATGAGTAAGATGTTGGACCCACTGTCCTGCAGAGACTGCTCACATTAAATGCTGCAAAATAAACAGATTAAAAAAGTTAACTTCACAGAACATGCAACCATTTCTGCACTATGTGTTTGGATTTATTGTCAACTCTTGCATTCCCTATCCTATTTGCTGGAGAGCTTTGTGGAAAATTGGCAGAGATTCTTTCCTTTTGCTCCTAGATCTAAGCATTCCCTTTTCACAGAGGGGCAGGTCATAATGTTCCCTCTCCACTTCCTGCTCTTCTCTTTTGCCTTTTATTAGTCCGCTGCCTGTGACTGGTGTCAGAGCATCTCTAACCCTCAGCATTTTAGAACAGCTGTCTATATAATCCTAAGCATAATGGTCATTTTTTAAAACTTTCCTAATAAACATCCTGGCTTGCACATCAGCCCAAGATGATGACACTCTGGATAAACTAGGAAAACCGCTATTATAAGGGGCAGCTTTACTGAGTGAATTATAAAAGCTGTGGCTCTCATAACTGAACACAGTATGTTCCTCAGGAGAGCGGATGGGGGAAGGGAACAGAACATGCTTTTGGTGTTGTTGGATTCCTCCTGGAGTATTCACAGATGTTTCCAGATCTCTCTCGCTCCTGCCTTGTCCCACCCTCTTCATTAGCTAAACCGCTTTTCCTCCCTGGCCGCCTTATGTCTCTCCCTGGGCTCCCCGTCCACGTCTCGTAACTATGACAAACACTTTACTTTTCTCTCTCCACTTCAAACATGTCACATTTTCCATCATTTTTCTCAGAGTCTATTCAGGTCTCAGTGTTGATATTCCCATGCCAAGGATTACTGCATGGCTCTGACGTCATGTTTTTTTCTCCCATGTGCTGCTTTTCAGCATGCAAACAGTGCAACAGACCTCAGCCATCAAACAGCCCAAGACCAGTAAGCAGTGCATGCTTACACCAGTTTAGAGCTGTGAGCTCAGAGATATTTTTTTTTTAAATCGACAGATAATGTTTAGCCTTGAACAAATTCACATCTACTCCATTAATTGCTCTAGTATTATTTTATTATTATCTCCCTAGATGTGAAGCTTATTCTGATATAGACCTCTTTTGTAAAATCTGCAGTAGGAAAAGCCCTGAGTTGACCAGTAAGAATAAGCCATGCAGTATGCTGTGGTCCTAACAAATTGAGGCAAATGTTCTGCTTTTTATTTGTCACTATCAATTAAACTGATTAATATTCTTCATGTGTGTTTAGACACTTGAGAGAGTGATATGTAGTTTAAAATGGTTGTGGCATTTTTCAGTACATTACAGATTGATTGTATATATAAATATAAATAAATAAATATATTATTTATATATATAGTATATATATATATACACAGTACTGTGCAAAAGTTTTAGGCAGGTGTGAAAAAATGCTGCAAACAAAGAATGCTTTCAGAAATATAAATAATGATTGTTTATTTTTATCAATTTACAAAATGCAAAGTGAATGAACAAAAGTAAAATCTAAATCAAATCAATATTTGGTGTTACTACCTTTTGCCTTCAAACCAGCATCAATTCTTATAGGTACGCTTGCACAAAGTCAGGGATTTTGTAGGATTATAGTCAGTATATATATATATATATATATATATATATCAGCTAAAATAATGAAAAAATAAAAGCTTCTAATACTAAAAACAAATGCATTTAATTACAATGTGAAATCATCTTGAGAATAACTTTAAAAATGACCTTTTCTTAATTTTCTTCATTCTGAACAATGAAGCATCTTAGAGAACAGCAAAATACTTGTTATTCCTAAAAGGTCAGAGATTCATAAGAATTTTTCTAATTTTACATTTATCTTTAAGAGCCCTAAAGACTACTATGATGCAATGCTCGTGAATATGGAATTTTCCTTTTCTTCATTTATAAGGCTCTGTGTAATGGTTTACAGCTGCCAGTAAATGATGTCATTAGAAAAGAGCAGAACATCCAATGAGAAAAGGTTGTATTGTTTGTTAAAATGCCACGTTGCATCTTACCTCTGATGTGGTTGACCTCTAGATAGAGATACTGGAGGGTGACGGGAACAACTGGGATTTCAGTGAGCTGATTGTATGAGAGGTCCAGTTCCACCAAAGAGGTCACATTAAAGGTGCCAGAGTCCAGTCCTTCGTTTTTTAGCTGGTTATGGCTAAGACGCAAATAGCAGAGTCCTCTAAAGCCTTGGAGGCTATCCTCAGACATGCTTGTCAGGGCATTACTGGAGAGGTAGAGCTGCTGAACAGATGGAGGCAGATGCTTAGGGAAAATTTCCAGGTGATTGTGACTGAGATCCAACAAGTTAAGGATTGGAAGCCCTGGTGATGAACATGACAGACAGACACAACATCATACTTCCTGTGTGTACATCTGGAACTATGACAGTTATGTTCACTAATTCAATCTTTCCACATGAGTTCACTGTAAGTGGAAATGTCACAGGCCCAGATGGATTGTAAATTGATGGAGTTACTGTTAGAAAGGGAATTATTTGTTTGACCCCTGTCCTATGGGGTGACATGGGAAACATTTACTCAGTGCTTTAAGAAATCTTTACATTACACAGTGTCATGATTTTTTTTTTCAGAAAATGTAATTGTTTAAATAAAGAAGAAAACGGTAGTATCACAAAAATATGTAATATAATAATTTCTTTCACCATTTCAAACACTGACCTCCACATAATCCAGCTAAAGAAGAATAATTATTCTTTTCTTTTAAAGAAACATTCAGCTGCTCAGCATTCCTTAATTAATGACTATATCATGATATACTCAATAAAAAAATATTATGTCGTAATTATTACGATAATGGAAAGCATCATCATTTTGCTCTGCCTTAATGAAGAATCAGCTAAAGGACTCACCATTGAAGTCAGCATCTCCTAAAGTCCTCAGCCGATTGCCTTGCAGCAGAAGCACTGTTAGATTGTGCAGGTTTTGGAAGACTCCTGGGGAAATATTTTCAATGTGATTGTGTGCAAGTCGAAGTTGCTGAAGTCCAGAGGGCAACCCTTCTGGCACCTCCTTTAGGCTATTATAATTCATGAAGAGGTTCACTAATTGGGTCAGCTTAGATAGCAAGTTCTTGTCAAGTTTCTCACTGAGTACCTGGTTGTGGTCCAAGAACAGCCATCGTAAATTGGAGACATTGGTGAAAGCTTCTTTGTTGAAACCACTGAGCGCATTGCCTTGGAGGAAAAGGTACTGGGTCCGTGAAGGAAGGCCTTCTGGAAAGTGGTGCAGGCCTCTCTGTTCACAGTACAAAGCTGTGGGCCACTGGATTGGACAATCACATTCCAGGGGGCAACTCTGAGTGTTGACTGCTCTGATCCATCCTGGCTCCATTCGATCCCTCAAGGAGAACGCACTGGGCTCCCCCAAAAAGCGGTTTACCCATAAAGGCACGCCACCATAATCCAAGTGTACAGTTGTGGCCCACAATGGACCACACAGAGACAGCATTAGGAGAAGTGCCCCCATGTCCATTGCTCAACCTAAACAAAAACAGGTTGTAATGACACATCCTGCCCTTAATACAGTTTATTATTACAGGGTGCACCTCTTAAAACATATAAATCATAGCCAGCATAGATAAATTGCAGCCTCTAGACATGCCATTTGGACAAAGATAGCAATCGTATTAACATGTTTTCTCTGTACACGTGAACTTCTGCCAAGCAGGGGAAACCTTTTCATTTTGTTCTTTTTTTATATTGAAATAAAAGTTCATTTTACACCCTTACATGAAGAGATTTTTTCTTCCTGTTACATTAGCTCATATTACAGCTTCTTCATTCAAGGCTAAACAACTGCAAAGCTGCTCTACATTTTTCCTCTAATACTGTATGATTTTTTCTATCTACACCCTCCCTCACCACTTTTCAGAGCCACTCTAAACTACATAAACAGATGAGAATTCTATTCACATGTTGCAAGAATGCACATACCTTGGTTTCCCCAGCCGGATTATGATTTTTAAAACTGCAGAGATGAAGCAGGTTTGTATTGCCTCTTCTTGTGCAGGTTACTGCAGGCTGCTTCTGTAGGCAACCTGTGGCGCTTCCCGAGCCACAGAAGCATTCCTCACTCTTTCATGGCCAAGACCCCAGAGTCCTTCATCACTTCCATTCCATACCCTGCAGTCTCTCACTTTTCTTTTTTCCAGTCTGCCTTGGCTGCCTATGGTTACAGCATAGCAACTCAGCAACATTTGGTAGAAACATGTGCTGGAAAGGCTAAAAAGTGCTCTCAAAGACAATGCTTAAATTTTACCTAACCTAAACTTTTAACACAAGGCTTTATGCCATGATAGATAATTATAATAACTTATATATTATATAATTACAATGTGGAAGGCTAAACCTGTCCATAACAGACAATAGCTCCTATTCTGCTGCAAAATTTTTAGAGCTGCATAAAGGCTTTATTTCACAAACCAATGGGTATGACTTGCTACTGTTAGTAGACTCAGACTAAGGGGATAGGTAACAAGGGCAAGAAAAATGGGCCTAAATGGAGAACAAATCTAAGGTGCATAAAGCTGCATGGAATGCTTTAATGTATGTTAAACAATCAAACAGAGACAGCCCATGTGAATCTACAACTTTTTAGGCCAATCATATTTGTGTTTTGATCTGTTGGTGGTACTATTGTTCCTGGTTCTGCAGATGTTTAAAACAACCACCTTCTAGATGTTTGTGTAACAGCAAGTGAAGTAATGTGGAGGCCAAAGATTAAACCTTATTTAGATACAGTTCTTCTTTTAAATGGGAGTGAGGGCTTAGGCTTTCATAACTTGACTGGTCCATCCATGCATATCTCATTTTGTAGTTTTCATCATTGTCATTATAGCACTCAACTGTTGCCTAAACATAGAGCTATTGTTTATTTCAGGGGTGTTGAAATCCAGTCCTGGAGGGCCGGAGTCCAGCACATTTTGGTGATTTCCCTCCTTAAACACACCGGGTTCACACTTAGTGGTGGGTGTAGTGAATGTGTTTGAGGAGGGAAATCACCTGGACTGTGCTGGATTCTGGTCCTCCAGGACTGGAGTTTGACTCCTCTGGTTTATTTGATAGTATAAGGTACCAATGGTGTCTTGGCAAAAACTCTACTTCTTTTCTTAGTAAATATATATATATTTGATTTAATTAATACGAATGTAATATATATATATATATATATATATATATATATATATATATATATATATATATATATATATATATATAACATAAACTGGGAAACAGCCACCTAGTAAACAACTTCAGCTAATACTAGCTAGCAAATCTCAGCGGTTTACTAGTTAATATGACCTAGCTAGTGTTGCTACAACCTATTAGTTTTGATCAATAAAATCGTAGATTAAACACAAATTTTTACATTCGTATTAATTCAATTAAAGAACAACAGAAAAAACAGGGTCAATTTTTCTCCCCAAAACCCTTCATTACTGTCACAGTTTGGTTTCAGTTATGGTACGGTAGAGGGCGCTCTGTTCTGACTGAGCCCCAATGAGTCAGAACCGAGCGTGGCTCATTAACACGAAGCCTTAATGTAATGGTGTTTTTTTTTAGTTCCTTGAGTCTTGTTCACGTACCATGGATAATAAAGTCATGTTCTTGATCCCTGGCGCCGCGTTGACATCCTACCCGCACCACACCAGCATTACAATTACATATGGGGCCTTTTTGATTTTGTAGGTTTTTTTGGTTTGTGTATTCTATGGAAAGATAATTTTAATATCTATATTGGCAGCATGCCTTTCTGAACCAGTGCACTTTATTTTATTAAAATGCATGCTGCTTATCAACAAATGGTTATTTAGCATTCTCTTCCACTCATGCAAAGAGTGAGCTAAAACAGCTATAATGATTTAATAGTCTGCAAAAAAGAACAGAAAAGTTGGGAAAAGAAAGAAGTCAGAAACCTCAGTTTATCAATAGCCACCATTCAAAGACCAAATGGTTAAAAAGGTTGAATAGAAAATATAATGTATAGATGCTGTTAGATGATTGGAGCAGGATTAGGTGGGGAGAGAATGAGAGTGAGTATTTGTGTGTTGCCTCTGAACAATACCCATGCACAGCGTTCTGACTCAGAATCCTGAGAGGGTCCAGACACAGCACTAACGCTGGAGTGGGCCTGGGGAGCCAAACAGACCCTGTGTGTGTGTGTGTGTGTGTGTGTGTGTGTGTGTGTGTGTGTTTTGTGTGTGTGCGCGCATGTGTGCCTGAGGTTCAGCTGCAAAACCCTCTTCAAAACCATGACATATTTTTTGGGACATGAAAGTTCAGAGCAGTCAGACTGCCCCCTACCACACAAATGAACCATAACCACCACAGTGGAGTCTTGTCTGAGTGTTTGTCTCACTGCAAATGTCCCTTGTCTGACAGAGATGCTTGTGCTATGATAAATTGTATACTTGTAAGTTTTTCTTGGATTTAAATGCAACAACTAACATAAACAGATTTGTACATAAGCACATTGCTTCTGCATGTTTGAGTGAAGTGACATGTTTAAAGGGTGAGTTTCACTGAACTGTTAAAAGATCAGTTACTATGAAGCTTCCTGTATATAGTCCAAAATAGCTTTTAAACTTCCAAAACAGAAATATTTGTTCTCTGCGGTTTTGTTAGGGCCTAAATCTAAAGCTTCTTGGTGTTAGTCAGTTGTCATTATTTTGTAGCCCATTCTGAAACAGCGCTTTCTCTACATCTCTGCATGGCCCTAAGCATATGGACTCCCCTAGAGAACCCAACTATTTCAGTCACACCCATCACTAACAGACGCATACAATTAAGCAGACAGTGTGCAGTGTTCACTAGTTTTGCTGTAACTTCGTGGGTCATGCAAAAATCTTAATGGTTCTGGCGCCTAAAGGATCCGTTTTTTCATCAAGTCAGTTTTTCTAATTTCTTCCCTGCTAAAGCTAACCTAGTCACTTGTAAGTGTTTTTATTGTGCATGCAACAAGCAGAAACAACAGTCATGAACAGGTTTGCCAGAGCGGCACTGAACTGCCAGAATGTAATTTAACAAATGATCAGTTATAAATGTGTTGGACAGATGAAGCTGATTTATATGTAATTTTATAATTTCCCTTACTATTGCCTACAGTGTCTTTGCTTCATTTTGTTTCCAGTGTCAGGTTCTTAGATTTATTTGGTCGGTGGAATTTGAAGCTAGGTGTAATTTGAGCTCTTGCTAGGTAATGTATGTGTTATGGCATGAAAGCTTGGCCTCTTTATTTTGCAGACCTCAAATCTTAAAACATTTTACACAAAACTAAAGTATATTACTAAAGTCAGTAAAGCCTCAATTAAATATTTCATATATTCGATTTGTGTCATATGATTACCTTTAATTGGAAAACGTTCCATTACTTTTCATACAGAATAACTTTTTGCTAGTTCAGTCCCAAATGTCCTCAACAGATATCAGCAGTTCCTGTGAGAAGAAATCTTAATACCACAGCCTACAGCTACATTACTAGAGAGCTAGAGAACGGTACAATCCAACTTTGCAGCATCAGTCTGGGGAAGGTCCTTTGCTGTTTCAGTGTGACAGTGCCCCCTGCACAAAGCCAGCTTCAGAATCTGACTTCACTAATGTCCCTGCAGCCATGTTTCCTCTAGTGGAAAGTCTCTGAAGATTGTTCTTCTATTTAGTGAAAAAAGAGAACGTGAATATACCTTAGACAGGATGGTATCTTGCTCAAGGGCACCCCAGGGAAACCTACTGGTAAGGGGTTTGAACCCACAATCTTCAGAGTCTGTGGCCAACTCCCTAACCACTAGACCACTGCTGCCTATTCCTCTGTTGTCACAAATGCAATGATGCACATTGTTTTAGGATGACGTCATAAAACATATATGGAAGAGATGAGGGGCAGTGGTGGCCTAGTGATTAGGGAGTTAGCCCTGGATCGGAAGGTTGTGGGTTCTAACCCCTTACCGGTGGGTTGCCCTGCGGTATCCTTGAGCAAGGTGCCGTCCCCGTCGGTTCGTTCCTCCCTGAAAATGTCCCCGTCCTTCGCCCTGTGTGAGCTGGGATGGACTCCAGCACCCTCCCGCAACCCTAATTAGGACAAGCGGCCCAGAAAATGACTGACTGACCTAGAAGAGATGTTTGGTTGTCTACATATTTTTGGCCAGGAAAGAAATGGTCAAATAAGGGGTTACGCTAGTTTTAAAAACACTGATGTAGATTATCTTGCACCTGTTGCATATTTTTAAAAGCCAAACTTTAAATTCCTATTCCTTTATTGTTCAAGGCCACAAGAGTGCTGAATGAACATGTTTAAATATATGACCAATTTCTCCGAATCAGATTATTCCTAACCTAGAATAACAGGATTTTAATGACAGATTACCATTGAAATTGTAGGTTTAGCTAAGACTATGTTCTTGTCCAAAAAACAGCCTATGGCTAAATTATATGCTAAAAAATCAATAGCCAGAAAATAATATATATTAAAATATTAATTACTTAATAATAACAAGCAAATTTTCCAATCTAATCATACTGATCAAAAATTATTACGCTTCATCAAAGTTGCATCAGTGCAATGTTTTGCATTTACAAATAAAAGAATGTAATAATAGCACAGTTAAATGTTTGTAATATATTGCTGTCTTTAATTAGGCCGGAACCTTAAAAAAATATGATAATGTCTTAAAACCATTACATATGTTTTTTTTTTACAGGTCTAAAATGTTTACTGATGCATTACATAATAAGATTGACAGATTGTGCTTCACCCTTACTCCTGTGAAGGTGTAAGAGCTCAAGACCCTTTATCCATCCTCTTTTGATGTCTGGACATTTAATTTCATGAAAACATTGACTTAACCCTGAAAGTATTACGGCTTGTCTGAAGCAGTGTGTTTGTGAAAAGGTAGCACATGCCATTCCTTTCAGAACACAGCAGTCTGCCACTAGAGGTCTATTTTTTTTTCCATGAAAACAGAAGGAAATGAAGGAACCATGCAGTGCTTTTTGGACAGAGACCCTCGCTCCACAGAATACAGACTAAGAAGCAGTTCAAAACAGGCATAACAATAATGCTTGTGAAATGCATGTTTAAACTCCAGTGTTGATATTGATAATAAATAAAATAGAAATGTAATGCCCTTTTTATGTATTATAACATCATGCCATTTTTAAGCTTTCAGAAGAAACCCACACCTGCTCGGTTTGGCTAATGTGCTGTGTCTTACATGTTCCAATGAACAGCAGGGACAGTCATCTCAGATCAATAGCAAAAACAGCAGTGTTTGGAATCCCTATAGCCGAACATTAGTGCATGAAGGGTTAATTTTGCCTTGCATAAATGAAACCCAATGCTCTGCAGCCCAGGCAGGCACATTCCTTGCAGCCATGTGTTCTTAATTCTCAGTATCACCATTCACCCTCACCCCTGCTCATGGGCCCTGTATCAGCCCACCAGACAACAGAATGTATCTGGAGCTATATGTAATCCTTACATATGATGTTTTTTTATAATGCCACCCACACATCAAGCAGAAATCTGTACTTTGCAGTGTGCATATGCACAGTACCACAGCTTTTCCTGTTTGTTGGATACATATTGGTCGCTTGCGCATTTTGTTTTACTCTTGGCTGGCTGTGACAGAGCTCTTTGTGGAAGACTTGCGGTTGGCCCTCCGCCGTGGTGAAGCCTAGCCAAGCCACAATGACAAATCAGACAGGCTGGTTGAAAGTGGTAGGTGTTACTCAGTGTTCAGCACACATAGCATTTGACTCATCTCTTGCTCTCTTCTTCTGTCCCACTTCTCAACACACGACTCTTCGGTCATATGGGGACAACTGCGGCAACGTTTACCAACAGTATAGAGCAAACTGTGAGGGATGTCTTGAAAAAGAAAACAAGACTAATTCATCTACTTCACCTTCTCTCTATAATGAATGTCAGTGTGAAATTAGAGCTGCAGTCTGGCTGATAGAAAAACTTACCTAAAAGGTCCTGTCGCCTACTATGTGCTTCTTCGGTGGTATAACTGGGCTCATGTTATAGCACATATATTTTTGCACAACTTAAGACACTGAAAAAGTCTTTAAGCAGCAGATTTTACAAAAAAACTCCTGCCCAAACATGCCCACAAAAATAAAGGTGCCAAAAAGTGTTCTTTGGTGTGCTCAATGGTTGCTTAAAGTGGTGGTTCTTAAACACTGGAAATCAAGCAATGGGTAATGTTCTTGGGGGGTGTCAAGGGGGAAGGAAACAGGATGGATGGGACTTATTAGACTAAAAGTGTTTGACTGCTGACTTAGATTAATCTTTTTTAAAGAATGTAATTTCACACAAGGTAAGATGTACTGCTTTTTTCCTCTTCAGTGGGCTTTTCCTTGAACTCATCTGAAACAGAGTAGTACAGAAAGATCAATGAAATCTTGGCTGCAAACTTACTTGACTCTTCTCAGTGTAATGTCTAGAGGGCGCTACATGCCAGAGCACAAGTATCATTATGGCTTCTTCAAGTCCTTTTCAGATTATGTGTTTGAGTATCAGCACCATTACAATGGACTTTCTGGCATTTTTCCCTTCATGTGTTTTTGATCTTTAATTGGCCCTTTTAATGTTTCGGAAAAAATAACTAAATGCTTTTGAAGAGATGTTACTAACTTTAACCAGCTGTGTTGGCAGGAAGTGTACACTAGGAAGGAAATGTATATATTTGAGTTCACAGTCATGAGGAAGTTGGCTCCGGTTAAATATCGCTGTGAAAAACAGACACCACTGAAGGGTGTGAACTTTTTTTTTTTATTTTGCCCTCTTCTCCTTTATGATTTTTTTGAATACATAAATAATGTGATAAGCCAGCTTGTGTTCTTTGTTTCCTTGTTTTTCCTTGTCTTAAATTATAGAAGAACAAATGAACTGCAACAGGTTAATGAAAAAAGAAAGTTATTTTTCAAGTGAAGCTTGTTGTGAAAGAAATGCAGGTGCAGAAAGGTGGCATCCTTTTTAGCTTCTACAATCCTAATCAGTTCACTTGCTTGTTCTGCTGCTGTCTTTTTAGACCAATTTTGTATGTGTGTGTGTGTGTGTGTGTGTGTGTGTGTGTGTGTATGTGTGTGTGTTTATTAATATGACGCTGCTGCCTGGGCATCCTGGACATGTGTTCTGTATTTTCAGACCTGTGGCACCCTTTTTAGGGGTCAATGTTTCCATTCCTGCCTGCCAGAGCCTCTCGAAACAGGACCTCTCTGAACTAGCCTGCAAGAGCAACCTGCATTCTGCAGTCATAACGTTCCTCAACTCCATATAAGCCAACTGAGAAACTCCCATCTTTGACAACTTTGAACTATTGTAGTTTTCCTTAAAAAGAAATAAAGACTTTAAGCTTCACTTAGGGGATCACTTTTTCATTTGCTAAGATCCACAGGTCACAGGTCATAAAGTGAATCAGGTGTTTATGATTCTCGTAAAGCATCTATCACTTCTACAACAGAAACCATGAGCAATGATATGTGCTGACCAAAAATGTTATCCGTTTACATATCACTTCTGTTTCCTGCCAGTTTACGAGAAGCTTCTGTAAGGCAAACTATATAACTGTTCTACTTATATCTTATCATACAAAGTTCAACACAAAATCAATTTATTACTGTTAGAGAGTGCAGACTTAGCATGGCTTTCTTGGCCTTCGGAGAGATAAGATGCAAATAATTCTCTTTTATTTTGCAGAATCTTTTGCAAGAAATTGCAGGTTTTCTGTTATTGCTAGAGGTTACTTGAAAACAATATAGTTTAAGTTTTGAAATACCCAATAAAAAATAATAAAACCAGAATTGTGCTCCCCATTCTTGGCAGATATAACCAAGAAATCTTTGCAATTAGATAGGATTCTAATTGAATAATAATTACCTATGATCATAATTTGGAAGTGAGATTGAAATCAGGAAATTATGTATTGGTGTTCAATTAGACAAATTAAAGTCATAAAACAAATGGTCTCTGACAGTCTTCTAAAAATCCTATTGACTGCAGATACAAGTGGTAACTAGCCTTTGTTACTCTTTACTGGAAGAATCAAAGTAAGATGCATGTGGAAGTACCCAAACTGAAATACTTTACTCCAGGATGTCATCAATATACATGATAACTCAGATCTTTGCTTTATATTGTTGTATTGTTATTTGAATTCTTTTTTATTTTATTTTTTTGTTTGTTTTTTTGTTATAGTTATACACTCTATTTCACCAGCTCTACTAGTTTACAATTCTTTTTCATTTGTTAGCCACTCTTTATCTTGAGTGAGTGATGGTGTAAGATACCACAGCACATGCCAGAGGTTTTGCGGAGTCCTGTTTTGGTGACACAAGAGGAACCTCCACAATACTGGGCAGGTTGTTTTAATGTCTTTGCTGAATGCTTTAAGTGCTGTGTTAAAAATAATCCACCACCCAAAAATAGCTTCTTACTTATGGTCCTGTGGCAGTTCTGAACACTGATGCATAGGGTAAAAGCGGCTAACAAATGATGCATAAGGCAGGTGAACCTAATATTTATATATGTCTCTACTTAATGGAGGTGTTTTTTATAAAATCATAGACCAAATAGTCATGGTTTACTTGTGGGAACCTAAAGATGAAGCAAACTCTAGTTTTGGCCTGATAATTCATTCATTTTCTGCCACTTGTCCCAAGCGGGGTCACTGCTCACACAGGGCAAAGGACAGGGGACACACCCTGGACAGGACACCAGCCCATCGCAAGGAGGAGCATGACAGGGACGGCACCTTGCTCAAGGGTACCTCAGTGCAACCTATTGGGAAGGGGTTCAAACCCCCGATCCTCCGATCACACGGCCAATGCCCTAACCGCTAGGCCACGGCTGCCTGGCCTTATAATGTGAACATAAAATAAGTTGAGGAATCTTCAAGATGTTCACAGTAACAGTTTTTGATGCTGCAGTTGTGTTGACTGTGCAGGTGGGGAGGAAGGGGTGTTATTGGGGGATTTTTCATTTATAGATGATTAAAGCTGGCTGTTTAAAAGAATAGTCTGTAATAGTGACTGATGATCGCAACCTTAGATTTGTATCTTTCTGTTAAAGGTGTTATGTCCTTAATGGTTCGTTGTGAATCATTTATTTGAAGGGACTTACAGACAGAACTTACTGACAACTTACATACAGAATCAATTTCCCTGTAAAAAAAAACTGATGCAGTCAAAACGCTATTTATTACTATCGTCTTTTCTTGACTCTCACACAGGTTCTATTCCTATTAAGAGTTTTCAAACAGCTAGGAGCTGGATTAGATCAAAATGCTGGACTGTTTGGGGGTTCTGATCAAGTGCATGGAATCAGAAAAGCTTGCAGTTCAAAAGAAATATTTGTGTAATCTTGTGAAATTTATTTAAGAATTTTAAATTGTGTAATTTTGAAGCCTATGTTTATTGAAAAGCAATACCAGTTGGATTTATGTGTTCCACGACTTACAGTCAAAAGAACAAGTAGCGTGTCATTTTTCACCTCATGTAAAATTGTAGACTTTATTTATTACTTGCTCTCTTGTTTCTGCATTTCATGTAATATTACCACATATGGAAAATACCATAAATCAGTATATCCTTCAAAGAGCTTCCCCTCGTCACGCCTGGAGAGAGTTTGCCATGAGAGGGCACAGGGCAGCAAGAATGTGAAGTGTTTCCTGATGTGAGTCTCAACTCCATATGGGATGAGACCCAGCTTAGTGCCTGCATGACGGGCCATTTTAATGGGAGAAATGGTTCTGGAAACTCGTCTAAACACAATCTCATTTCTTGCTCTTCCTGCTGTTTTCTTGCTGCTATTTTCTCTTAGATTAGACAAATTTATATCAGCCTGTATGGAGCATTCATTAATTTATTAATTAACTTTAAATTCATGGAGAAATTTCACATTGGTGACTTGCTTGTTGTATATGCTGAAATATAGATTATAGGATACCACCTGCTAGAGCTTTCCAAGCCAATTATAAGTGCTGTCATTCTGAAGTGGAAACAACTCCGTGTAAAAACAGTTCAGCCATGAACTGAATGCCCTCAGCAGTGTGTGTTTAGCATCTTAAATTTTTTAGGTATAGCATTCATAGCCAAATTTGCAACTGCCCTGAAAGAAACATCAGCCCCAAAACAGTTCATCAGGATCTTCATGGCAGCTCATCTGCACACAAGCATAATACGTACAATGCAATCTCAAATGAGTGAGTTAAGTACACTACCTTTAAGATTTGAAGCAGTGGAACATTTTTTCCTGAGTAAAGAATCACACTTTGACATTTTGGTCTGTCCTAAAGTGTGCTTGCTAGAGTGCAAAACAGGGAATAAATTGGTATATTTTGTACAATCCTATAGATTTAGTTTGGCTTCATTCCATTATTTATAAACTGCTCAAAATTTGTAAAATCTGATTGCTTCATAGTAGATTCACTTAAGTGTAGTGTTATGCAGGGCTGGTAGCAAATAAACAGACATGGTAGAGTTGCAAAAGGAACATGGATGTAATGTTTGCTTGTTCATTGTAGCTCAAGACAACAGATTAACATTTATTTTTCCTCAACAGCAATAGGCCTTTAGCCTTACAATGAAATCCCTACATATAAGGCTGGGAATGAGTATCAGTTCAACCC
The DNA here is from genome assembly GCA_017165825.1 of Hepsetus odoe. Taxonomy (NCBI): domain Eukaryota; kingdom Metazoa; phylum Chordata; class Actinopteri; order Characiformes; family Hepsetidae; genus Hepsetus; species Hepsetus odoe. The sequence goes on from CM029371.1 coordinate 23,070,787, forward strand.
AGTTTTATTGTCAATTACATACCTTGTGTTCACAATTATTAGGCAAGTGAGTATTTTGAGGATTAATTTTAATCCAGTTCAATACAGTGCTATCAGTCAATCCAACATGTTAACCCTGAAACCTGAATGTTTTACAAAGGAAATGCGAGTGTGAACATTCTCAGGTTAAAGCATGTGTGTGCAATTAGGCAATTATTAGTCTAAAATTATTATGCAACTAAAAAAATTACAATTTTCCCATCTCATCTGTTAAAGTGAGAATAATAAACAAATAACTCAAAATGTACAAATAAACATTTCTGACATTTCAAAATCAGTGACCAACACAGCCGCAATTCTTTTCAGTAACAATCTGTCAGTAACAATCTGTCAGTTTCTTGATCTGTTGATGATCAACTTTTTGTGCAGTAGCAACCACAGCCTACCAGACTCTGTTCAGAGATGTGGACTGTTTTCCCTCCCTGTAAATCTCTTGTTTAAGAAAGTCCACAAGTTCTCAATAGTGTTTAGGTCAAGTAAGGAAGGGGGCCATGTCATTATTCTTTCTTCTTTAAGGCCTTTACTGGCCATGCAGTGGAGAACTTCCATGCATGCAATGGAGCATTGTCCTGATGAAAATCATCTTCTTGAAAGATGCAGACTTTTTCCTGATTCACTGCTTGAAGAAAGTGTCTTCTTAAAACTGGCAGTGGATTTGGGAGTTGATTTTGATTCCATCTTATACCCAAAAAGGTCAAACTAGCTCATTTTTTATAACACCTGCCCATACCAGTACCCCACCTTCACCTTGCTGGTGTCGGAGCTCTGTGCACGTCCATCTGGTTCAACAAGAGTCACTCTCATCTCATCAGTCCATAAAACCTTTGAAAAAAAGTCTGTCATGAGATATTTCTTGGCCCAATCTTGACGTTTCAACTTCATGTGTCTTGTTCAGTGGTGGTCGGGTTTCACAGCCTTCTTCACCTTGGCCATGTCTTTGAGCACTGAACACCTTGTACTTCAAGAGTGCCGCATCCCTTTGAAAGACTTTTTATAATTTTCTATTAGTTCTAATTAGTCAGTTCTATCTGTTTTTGGCCCATTTTGGAGAAAAAGAAGCTGCCTAATAATTATGCACACCTTCATGCAAGAACTCCTTAGGCCACACCCTTCCTCATTACACAAATACACATCACCTGGTATGCTTATAACCCATAAGCATTCAGGTTTATACAGGTTGGTGTTGGAATATATGCATAAAAAGTGAATTGGTCAATACCTAATAATTCTGTACGCAGTGTAATGTGTAATAAATCACAGCCCTGATTTGGCATTGAAATTTGGTCCAAAATGTATTTTTGAGTGATATCTTTACATTTGAGATTTTGGATTACATGCAGACAAAAATGCTAATATGTGTACATATGCATATCACACAACTCTGGGATTTACAGTAAAATGTATTCGTTCCGTACGCGGTCACCGATTTAGGTATTCAAAATGGCGGAATGTGAATTTCCTGGATTGAAATTTGAGAAATGAAAGTGATTTTTTGTGGATTATGTTGAATGACACTTTCAGATTTTTGCAGGTACATGTAGTACTATGTATTTTACTTGATAGGTACGCACCAAAAACGTGTATTCGGTAATAATTTAGAAGATAATTGCCTGGAAATGTGAACATTCACTGGTCTCTATGCGGAAGTGTCCATCACTGAAGAAAGTGCCCAATTATAAATTGCACATTAATTCCCCGTGTATAGGTCGCACCCCCATTTTTATAGTGGATTTTGGTACAAATGTTTTACACATGAGAAAATACGGTATACATGTTTCTCTGTGTCTTGTATAGTGTTTTATAAAGGGTAGCGGTGGTCTAGTGGTAGAGTACTTGCCTATAGATCAAGAGTTCCCAGGTTGGAATCCCACCTCTGGCACTACCACCACTGGGTCCCTTAACCCTGAGTGTCTCCAGGGGGGACTGTCCCTGTAATTAGGACATGGAAGTCGCTCTGGATAAGAGTGTTTGCTAAATGCTGTAAATGTAAATAGAGGGTTTTGTGTATGCAAACATTGGATAACCTGCCAAGCTCAAAGTATCCTTAAAAGGGAGAACTTCAGCTGGGAAATTAAGTAATTTTCTTCTTCATCTAAAGTGTTTTGAAGCAGTACGGCATGTTCTTCTTGAACTTTGGGATGCAATGCATTACCCCACCTCTACCCTACCTGTACTGCGCTATGGCTCTACATGCTGGCCCTGCACCCTTCCTTTGCAAGATAGCAGGTTCCCTGATGAAAGTGCCACATTTCTATTATATTTCTACCTGACATTGTTTGCTTATAGCATCTTGCTTTAATTCCTTTCTCAAACTTAACTTACCATTATTCAGTCTTTCAGGCTCAAGGCAGAATAATGAAATAGTAGAGGGTTTGCCTGTGTTCAGCTTTTATCTATTGCTAAGTGGGTATGGTATGATTTTTGTTTTTTTCTAATATTATCTCCCACAAATAAAAGCCATTGTTTTCTTGTTTTAATGTGCAAATAAATATTTATATATAAGAAAGAACAGTTTTGTCTCACAGACTGTAAGTAGTCTTACATTGTCTTCTGACAGCAGAATTTCCATAAAAGCAGCTCTCTTCTGTGTTTTTTTAAAGTTCTTAAAGTTGCATTTTCCTAATAAATGTAATAAATCAGGGTGTTTTAGATTAAGGTTTCTTGGACTAATGTAACGTTGCGCAGATGAACAGATACAGAAGTCCAATTTGCTTTATTTAACCCTTAATTTCTCTCTCGACTGTGTAAATTAAACTGTTGTGTGAACTGAGTGTGACAATGGTGAATGTCTGTCATACCTGCTTACTGTGGAACATTTCTTTTGCTCTATAGAGAGGATTGTGTTTAACACAGAGCTTGGCTTCATCCCATACAAATGTGATTTCTGCGCATGATGTGTTTTGGAGCAAAAGGAGACTCAAGTTTGTTCCCCCTCCCCACTCCATGAAGAAACAGCAGGAAATTTCTCCAACCTGAAGCTGCCTGGCCTGATCTGGTAATAATCTGTAGCCCAGCTCCTTTGTCTGCACTTCTAGCTTCTTGGCTTTGCTTATCTAAAACCAGCTGTTTGCTTCATCCAGGCCTTAAAAAAGACCTCTGAGGGCAAGGAGGGACCTGGCATTCCACAGCTGGGCAGACAGTGCATGCAGAATGAGAAGACACAGGGAAGAACATTCACAGAGTTGTTCAGATGCAATTTTTCTTTTTTTTTGTTATAAAAGCAGTAGTGCACAATTGGTGAGTGGAATGAGTTTAAGCAATTTTGCAAAAAGGCATGTTAGAATATCCATGCATTTTCAGCACCTATTATAAGTGAATGTAGCTTGGCAAACACTGCATCCTGCTTCCATGCAGAGAGTGGAATGCCTGTGTGCACACAGCGAGCCCTGTTCTGTCAAATTACCCTCAAGCTTTGCTCTTGGGACACCTCAACCACAACCTCTGCTTTGCTAGTTTAGCAGAGATGTGTACTGTCTGAGAGGTTGTTGCTGACATACAATGTTTTTGGACCTTTTTCACATACAGTGTAAATGACATTTGTTTCTCTAAAGGAGTCTCTTATGACATTCAAATTGTCAAGCAGTTTGTACACCTAAGTTATTTATTAAAAGAAATGGTATACAATGGTACATTTACTTTAGGTGTAGTGGATAAGCCGAATTTTGATTCTCCAGTTTAGAGATGTGTTTAATGTTTATACCTTGAAGTGGGGCAGTGGTGGTCTAGAGGTTAGGGAGTTGGCCTTGCATCGGAAGATTGTGGGTTTGATTCCCTCACAAGTAGGTTGCCCTGAGGTACCGTCCCTGTCACTGCTCCCTGGGCGCTTTCAATAGCTGCCCACGGCTGCACGGTGTTTGTGTGCATGGGTTAAAAGCAGAGGTCCAATTTTGTTGTGGTTCATGGTGTGCAGTGCTGTGACCTCGCAATGACAAGGGTTGTCACTTTCATTAAGCTAATGTAACTTTCTGGTAACTTAACCAGAACTCATCACTACATCAATTAATTTATGAAATGCACTTGCTCTTTCTTTTCCCTCTTTATTTCCAGTGTTGTCCAGAGGAGGATGGGTTCACCTTTTGAGACTTGGTTCCTCCCAAGGTTTCTTCCTGTTTATAGAGTTTTTCCTCACCTTTGTTGCCTCAGCTTACTCACTTGGGGCTCAGACCTGAACTCAGTAAAGCTGCTTTGTAACAACAACAGTTGTAAAAAGCACTATATAAATAAAACTGACTTGACTTAAAAAAACTACAATTCAGTAGTCACCACAATAGCCAGAATTACACCTCCAGCAAAAATACACCACCAGATTCTCCCATAATTGAGTTTGTTGTGAGGAGTTTTCATTTAGTATTTTTATGGCTATTTGGTGAATACTGGCTAGTCAGTCAAGGCATGTTTGTTCAAAAGATGGAAAAATTGAGACAAAATTTAAGATTATGGTTTACTCTATGTAATTTATTTCTGTTTTTTAATATACTGTTATATATTTCTGTTATGTTGTTGTAATTGTATATATTGTCTGTTATAAACCTCTTGACGTAGACGTTGTTTTGAATTTTTACATTATTTTCCAGCATAATAAATGAAAATGGAAAAGAAAAAGCCCACATGCCACATGAATTTTCTTTTGCACTGACTTAAATTAATAAGTTCTTGTTTTTGAGGTCCAAGCTGTTGTTCAAAAAGCAATCACATACTCAAAAGAACCACATAATCAAAGCACTTCTGTGAAGATTCAAGCATGCTGTGTTAAGTGTAGATTAGTTGCTTTCAAAACATGCATTTGCTGGTCAATTATATATCTAGGCTAACTGCACTGTGAGATTTTATTGGAGTTTTTAAACATCTCGCTTCTTTTGGAGTCTAGGCCAGATGTTACCTTCCTCCAAGTTCGACATAGCCAGTTAAGAAATTATGACGCTAACTACAGAAACAGCTCTCTGATGTCCTGTTCATGGGCCCAGACTGGTCATAGGCTGAATGTGTTCTTTCTGCTTCAAGAAAAAGTCAATGTGTGGACTAACAGATATCAATGACTTGTTTCCCAGCTGGGATTGAGGGATAATGGTCAGCCACCCCTCACTGGTGTAGAATGGACCAAGGATGAAGAGAGAGAAGTGGGCAGTAATTGGACAGGGTTTGGGAGGGCTGTTTTGGGGGAGGTGGAGGCAAACAACTCAAAGGGGAGAGGGGGTATTCACAAAGACTTTGGAAAAGCCACTTAGTACAGTGCTACAGAGGCTCTGGACAAGGAGGGAGTGCCTTTGAACTTAATCAGGTAGGTGTGTTCCTATGTGATCTTGCAACGTGTCAGACTGACCTGTATTCACAGTGTTTTTCTGTTGGTTTTTTCTTCTGTGCTGCTAGGCACATTAAACATTTCAATTTGACTCCAAGAAAAGCAATGGCTAGATTGAAAGTTTTTCCTGTGCACTGAATGTTTTCTTTAATAACAAATGGGAAATTAAATATTTTGCGCCACATTTATTTAATTTCCACTTAAAGTTTAAGGAAATAACCTATAGGGACATCAACACTGTTTCTTTGTTCTTAGCTTTTACAGACACACCTGTATACTGTTTATTTCTGCTGTGCGCTCACTGAGCCCCATGCTCTGGATGTTTTTGTGGACATTGTGTTCTTTTTAAATAAGTTTGCACAAAATGTTTTTACTACACTCAGCATTTACATTCTACACTCTACATCTACTATGTTTTTCCTACACTCAATTTTATCAAAGTTTCTCCTACAGTAGTTCCTAACTTTGAGTCCTGCAGTACCACCACTCTGCTTGTTTAGATTTTCCCAGTTGTGCCTAGCCTGATCCAGTGAACTAATTCAGAATTTCTCAACCCTGGTCTTGGAGCCCCCCAGCTTTGCACATTTTTGTGCTTTGTTCCTGCTATTATACACTTGATTGAACTTGTCTGAACATTACCTTTAAAACTTCTTGCTAGGTTGAAACTGATTTGTCACAGCATGAAAGCACAAAATTTGCAAGGAAGGGTTGAAGTGAGTGTATAAGAACCTGGAAAACTAAAGCGTATGGATATCCCAGAAACAAAATTGGAAACCACTGCTAAAGTGTATATAAAGAAAATCCTCTTTTTCTGCTGCAGCTGCAGAGCTTCCTCTGTTTAATAACAATGCACCTGGTGGCTCTCCTACTCGTGGGGCTCTTACACCTCACATTGGCCCAGGAAAGAGACCCATTCTTCTGGATCTTCAGCCTCCACCCTATGGCTGGCTTACAGGCAGACAATACAGGAGGAGACTGTCCAGCTGAATGTGACTGCCCTCCAACCTTCTCTACTGCCATGTACTGCGACAACCGTGGGATAAATCAGATGCCTTACATCCCTTCCCGCATGAAATATGTTTACCTGCAGCACAACCAGATCACCACGGTCTCAGACAATGCCTTTGGAAATGCAACTGACCTTGTATGGCTCATGCTACATGAGAATCATATAAACACAGTGGGAAAAAAGGCCTTTGCCAACTTGGCAAAGCTAGAACGACTTTATCTGAGTGGCAACAACTTGACTGAAGTTCCAGCCAGCTTGCCTCACTCTCTTCGAGAGCTCCGCTTAAACCACAACAACATCGCCAAGGTTCTGCCAAGTGCCTTTGAGGGAATGGAGAATCTGACCATCTTGCTGCTCAATGACAACGCCATCCAGGAGACAAGTGGGGCACTAAAGGGCCTTAAGTCGCTCACTTTGCTTGATGTTAGCAACAACCAGCTAAAGAAGGTTCCTGAAGGTCTTCCAAGCATGCTCCACCAGCTTTACCTGGGCTCCAATGCCATTGACACCATCCCAGACAACTTCCTGAACCAGTTCTCCAACCTGCAGTATGTGCGTTTCTCCCACAACAAGCTTACAGACAAGGGCATTCCACCTAACAGCTTCAATGTGAGTGGGCTTATTGAGCTGGACCTCTCTTTCAACAAGCTGGAGAGGATTCCACCTGTCAGCACCAGTCTAGAGCACCTCTACCTGCAGGCCAATCAGATCAAAGGTAAGGCTGTTTCTTGCCTACCTTCCATTTCCCAGTGTTACATCTGCTGTTGAGGAATAAGGTGTTTAGTTTTGAGGAATCTTCAGTGCTGCCCTCTGGTGATGAGGACAGGTCTCATAGCTTGCTTGTTAATTGTTAACTAGTGATTTTAAAGCTGTGCAGGGAATTGTACAGTTGTATATAGATATTTTGGTTTGCATTAAGATTAATGAATAAATTAAGTCTATTTTGAAAAAATAACACAATAAATATGTTATTAAATATATTAGTAGTAGAGACAGGACTGTCTTGGGAGAAATGCCAAAAGCCATGTTTTGTCTTTCACTTGTTGTGATATCAGCATTCTTTTTTTTCAGTTGTTAAAAATCCAAAGGTTTTTAAAAGACTTTAGGTATGTGCTTTTGCATGATTAAAAAAAAACTGTCAATCATTTTTTAGGAAAATTGTATATTATTGAAGAAATGTTTTAAATATTTCTGTGTGTGCTTGTACATAAAGCTACAGTGAGAATTGGGTGATGATAAAGATGCTAAAGTGTCTCTAATGTTTGATAAGAAGCATTTATTAAATCTGCTTCTCAAGGATGTTTTATATGTTTAAACAAGACATTAGTTTTTACATTAATGGGTGAGAATCACCCATCTATTTTGAAAAAAAAAAAAAAAGAAACAGAATTTACTACTTTCTATTGTTTCCCTTTAGAGCTGATATGGAAATATGAAGCAGATCATTTGAAATGGACTTTTTAATTAATAACGTGAATCACATACTAGAACCACATGGATCACATTTTGCTAGTTAGGTATATATAAAAAGGCCCATAAGAGATGAAGTGGATTTTTGCTTTGCACAGATATGAAAGATCTGAAAGATATTAGATATTATATAATATGAAAGAATTATCTTCAGAAATGATCTCAGCCTTTTTATTCAGAAAGTAAGTAAGAGCATATGTTGATGATCTCAATTATCTGATTTCTCTGAACTGTCACAGAATTTACTCTGGGTAGTTTCTGCACCATAGTGGATGTGATGAACTTCTCAAAGCTGAAGATCCTGCGTCTGGAAGGCAATGAGATCACTCGCAGTGACATCCCTTCTGAAATGTCCATGTGCCTACGTCTTGCCTCGGACATCGCTTTGTAACTGCACCAACTAAGAGACAGAGGGCAGCCCTATCCACTTTTCTGTCTTTCTGCCCTGTTTTCATAAAATATTCAAACATTTCTTTATTTTCCTTGCTATCTGTTCTTTTGTGCTGATGTATTCTGAAGGAACAGCAGAAAAAAAATGTTAACAATTACCTACTTACTCCAGATATAGTTGATTAGCCAAGACATTTTTGAGACCAGATTGTGTTTCTTTACTTTTAAACTTGCTAATATTTAATCCCTCAAACTTCAACTCATTCAAACCACATTCAGTGGCACAGACTAATCAGTTACGTTAAGGACACAGTACTACTTAATGTGAGCTGTGGAAATGAACAAAACTGTTACACTATGTACCTGAACCAAGGCCACTTTAGACAACAAAGACCCAACAGGTATAGGAGTGCAGATCTAGAAACAGATTTTCTGATAATGACCATCATTAAAAATAACAACTTGATTTTAGATGTGATCCAAGATCAGTGCTTTCAAGCCCCTGTGTTGTCTGGGCAACTTTTGTCTTATAGTTTGGTAGTAACATTGGCCTTGTAGCAGAATCAAAATTTTAACTCCATACATGTTTGGCTGTATGGACATGGCTGTCGGTTACATGTAGGGTAAGTGGAATGCTGTATGAACTAGATTTTATCACAGAAAAAAAGAGTTTGGTAAAATGACTTACTGGTTTGTTTATGTGTATTCTATGTTTAAATGTATGGTTTGACGAAAGAAAAAAGAAGAGCGTAAAGAAAAGGTGGGAACTGTAACTAGGTAGAAGGGTAAGATTATACTTTTCTTCTTTAACTTTTATGTGCTTTCATGTAGTTCTGCACTGGAAAAAAGGTGATGCAGTGAATTAACTATAAACAACATTTTATAAAATGTGCTCATTACATGCTTTTGTCAGATGTAAGTGAACTGAAAGACATGGTGGTGATGTAACATATTTTGTTCATGAACCTTACCTTTACATCTATTATATTCAATGCATTACATTTTTTCAGTGTGTGCGTGTGTGTCTGTGTCACTGCATGCACTTGTCTCTTTGTCATGTTTGCATGGTCTAGGTGCTGGTCACTGGGTGTGTCTCCAGCTATTGCAATGTCATTGTTAAGGTCAGCAATGTGGTTACTTGGTCATAGGTAATGTTTATGGTCAGCTCTAGGTGTGCTCTGTCTGTACTCATGTCAGCTCAGGAGTAGCAGTTGAACAAAAATGCTGTGAGTATTTATTGTGTCCATTGGCCTGGGAGAGTTCCGCCTATGGGCACATATGAAAGAAACTTGTTCTCCTTCCATAAGTACTTGGTTATTTTTCTGTGTTTTGAAATCTAATAAGGTAGTTTCATTTTGTTTTATGAATGCAAACCTATTTTTTAATTTTCTTCATATTATTAGACTTGAATTGGATCTTTTGTGATGTTTCTAGATCAAGTGTATTGCATGTGAGATGCTATAAAAAAAATTTTTTTAAAGACTAAGGCCTTGATGTTCTTGACATCTCTGCAGACCTTTGACCCGAGTGAATAAAAGCTGTATTTTAATAAGACATGCGGCAGAGGTCAAGGCCATCAAAAATGAAAGACTGCATTGTTTGTTTGGCCATCACCCTTCCTTTGTTTGAAAAGTAATCCCTCACTTTTTGAGACAAAAGGTGAGCAAATACCCATGCTTTCTGGCTAAAGTTGAGAGCGAGACACCAATCATGAAATGTCAGTTTGTAGGTTTGGCAGAAACTCATGCTCACACTTGCCTCTGAGGGTTGAAAAAAGGAAAAAGGATAGTATAGTGGTCTGAACAGCAGATCTTAAAAAAGGTACATGTCTGATGGTACATTAGTCCAGATAACCTTCAATAAAGTGCAGCAGTAAATACAAAAGTTGTTCAAAGGTTTGGAGTCAGTGTTTTCACAGACAAGACACTTAGCTGCAGATGCACATGTAAAGGTTCTAAAATGTGAGACCAATGTAATGTCATGAGTTTCAAATAAATAGTAGGTAGCTGTACAAAAATGCTAAATGGGCTAATCTGTGTGACTTAATCAGGAGGGCTCGACACATATAACACTTTAAAGTTAGTTGCTTTAGAACTATTATACTTTTAATAACCAGTTAGTAATGGCTATTAGAAGGAGACATATTTGTAAGAAACCATTGGTGTACTGAGCAACAGGCTCAAACCGGTTGATCAAGGAAAACTTTATGACAGACTATCTGTGAAAGTGGTAAAAATGCAACAGTCCACCTCAAAAGGGCAGAGGTGGAGGTTTCACAATCCCTCATTGTTCAAGAGTGAAAATATAGAGGCGATACCACTAGATGCAAAGAAAAAACCTCAAAGTTTCTTGAACAAATTTTTATGGACTTTTAAAGCTCGCTTGTTAAGCACAATAGTAGTTGTTCACGTGGTTCACATGGTTGCTTTTGGAACAGGGTTTTAGTCATTTACTGAGGATGACTTACTGGTCAATGGAGTTTGGCTGATTTAATTTACACTGCATTCATATTTATATCCTTAGCAATTCTCTAAAAATCATGGTTTACAACCTTTTATCTGTATTTGAGAACCTCCCAAAATGAAAGTCCCAAGCACATGATGGATAGAATGCTGAATGAAGAATGTGAAGTTGCACCATCAGTAAAGGGCCAATCAGAAGAAAAGTACATTTTCCAATGATGTTGTAAGGAACTGAATGATTATGTCCTTATTCACCCAGACAAAGAACTGTTTTCAAGCATGAAGCAAACATGCGTAGTGTAGCGGTCAGCCTTTGTTTGTTGCTCCATGTTGACATGAGGTTCTAGCAGGAGCTGCTAAATAACAACTTGTTTTACACATAATGATGGACACGTCATTTAACTGTGGCTTAAAACAAACCACTGAACTACTGATCAGGCTAGTTATGGAATCAACTTAACACAACCGCTCTACTACTTTGCCAAGTGTAGTGATTTTTTTTTGTGTGTGTTATATTTTTTTCCTGTAGAAATGATGTATCAAGTGACTTTAATATATTTGCCTTTTAATGTGGACTTCTGCACTAAAATTCTAAATAATAATTAGTATACAGACTATTGACCTTTAAGTGTTTATTAAAAAATGTATAAGGTTTCCAAATGAGATTTAATCTAAATACAAACAAATTGTCTTGCTTAGAGTGTAATCAATATGATTCTGACATCAACCAAACCAGAGGTTATTTTCCTCTGACCACTGAGCACCTGGCTATTGCTCTAATAATGGCTTTACTGAACTGCTGACATTCCAGGTGTGACTCATGAGTGGCAATGTAAGGCTCACATAATTTTGTGGTTTGTATTTATGTGTTAATCCCATTATTACTGGCTGGGCAAAAATGCTGAATTTGAGGATTCCTCACCATTTAGTCTAATTTAGTTTTCAATGCTACTACTGTCTCTTTCATATTTTTGGCAGTTGAGAAGGTTTTTATCCGTGAATCCCATTGACAGTGTGTTGGTACTTCAGTACTGGTCTGCTTCTTCCCACATAAAACAGGGAAGTTAATGATAATTCTTGGAAGTGCCTGGACATCACAACATTGTCCTTAGTGATTCAAGACTAATTTGTTTCCTGGAAAGTCATATATTACAGATTAGAGATCTAAAATTTAGATTAAAAACAGGATACAGAATTGGCAAAACACCTTTCATCAGAGTAAGCCAATTCCAAACTTTGAAAATGGGCCACTATAATTTTATTGTAGTATTTTATCATAACATTGAGAACAGTAATACTGTAAACCAGATTTCAAATAAAAACTACCGACATGAATGGCACCTACATAAATTAGGTTCATTAGGTAATTAATCACAATTTTCAAAAACAATAGCCAATGAATAGTTATTGAGTGCTTCTACAGAACTGTAATTTGCGAAGACCATTCATGTGAGGTTGCATCATAAATGATCTACCCTAGTGTTTGCCTTAAGAAAGAGGGAGGAGGAGGGATCATATAAAACTCCATCCCTTGAGGCAACATTGTCATTCACATTCATGTTGTCCAGGTTTTTCGTCACCAGCACTTTGCTTCACGAAGAAAATGAGGAAATACGGGTTGAGCGACATCTCAGATTTAGTATTCAAAAACCCCACAGCATCTGACGAGGTAAAAGCTGCTTGCTGCAATTTTTATTTGTTTAATAGGGTTAGCAGACGCACACCTGTATCCATAGTCGTTAATGCTATAAGATAAAATTTGAGTCTATTGATCCATAATTGTCTATGTTAAACCTGTTACTGCTTTAGGAAAAAAATGCAGGAAAAAATCCAGATCATCATCTCAAGAGTGATGATGAGAATACAGACAGAGGAAACTGGAGCAATAAACGAGAGTACCTGCTGTCTATGATTGGATATGCAGTCGGACTGGGAAATGTATGGAGGTTTCCCTATCTGACCTACAAACATGGAGGAGGTAAGTAAGCACACCAAAGAATCACAATTGGCCATGTTAGGTAGGGTGCTGGTGGTCTAGTAGTAGGACACTCACCTACAAACCAAGCAGTTGAGCAAGACCCTTAACCCCAAGTTGCTCCTGGGGGACTGTCCCTGTATTAAGTAAATGTAAGTTGCTCTGGGTAAGAGCATCAGCTAAATGCTGAAAATGTAATGTTACTCAATGGACACATCCGCTCCTCTTTATATTTTATGCAGCACACTGAAGTGGAAATTCAATGTTAATAGAAATTAGGGTTTACAATGTATAAAATGCATCTTGCTATGGAGCCTTTTAATATTCTTTCACAGGCTACAGTGAACCTGCATGTCTTTCATGCCATGAGTATCATTAATGTTGATGACAGTAAAAGTGTTAATGTTTAAAAAAAAGAGTTAAAGCTTCTAAAAAGCTTTTTGGGGGATATTTTCCCAGTCATGAACAGATGAACAATTCGTTTTTTGAGGCATTTACCAATTTGAGTACCAGCTTCCTGAATGGGTTTATTTGCACCTTAACAACTGTGTTATCCAGAAATGTTGGAAAATTGGTGTAATCTCTTTTTAAGAGATTCATAAATTAGATGACTGTAATAGTTTTATGTATGAAAGTGAAAGATTAAACTTTAATTTGTGAAATTTGTGAAACACTAGGATTCCAGTTTAGGTTTAAGCCGTTACCCAGAAAAATAGCACTCAGATCATTCCATTTAATGCTTTTATTTTAAGCCTGGATAAAACCTTGTCTTTTACTTCAATTTAGACCTTTTTTTTTTTAGACTAGATGTTAGATTTGCTATCAGTCGTTTATTCATCTTTAAGACAATCCAGTCATGACTACATATTCTGCTTTAGCTATTGAGATTAGTGCTTTGTAAATTTAATCTTTCTTGACCAATAAAACATTTCTTCTTCATTTCACTTCAAAAATCTCTCTCTTCAGGGGCCTTCCTGATTCCCTATGTTATCATGCTGTCTATTGCTGGGCTTCCACTCTTTTTCATGGAGAGTTCCTTTGGCCAGTTTTGCAGCCAAGGACCCATTAATGTGTGGAAAGCTGTGCCAGTCCTGCAGGGTAAGAACCCATCTCTTCTCTGTCTAATCAGTAATCAGTTAAAAGGTTCAATAAAAATCAATTTAGGTTATTTTATCATTTACTGATTAAGATATTATTATACTTTGCTACTGAAAAGGATGCAAAAGGATGCTTTTTTATTTTAGTTGAGTATACACTAGAAAGCCACATGTACACCTACATGTAGTTTCTTTTAGCTTCACTCAATATACAATTCATTTAAGTATGTACATAACTAGTAGTGACAACATTGGTAGAACTAAAAACATGTATCTTCTCAATATAAAAGCAAGATTGATTGTAATTCTATGTCTTTTTCAGGTGTTGGCATTACCATGATGCTGGTCAGCACCTTTGTATCCATCTACTACAATGTCATCATAGCATATAGTATCTACTACTTGTTTGCATCATTTCAGTACCCGCTGCCATGGAGCGATTGCTCAGGGTGGTCTGACTGCAATGTCACTGCTAAAGGTTCATAATTTATTTTCTTTTCCACTCTGCCTTTAGGTTTCCAACCTCACTCCCGGAGCCTGCCCTGCATTTTAGCGTCGTCCAGCTCTAAAACACCATTTAGGGCTCATTTATTAGCTTGACCAGAGGCAGGAAAAGCATTAAAATGTTCAAAGGCTGGGGGGCACCATAGGAACCTATTCTTTAGAATGGGTCTGTTTGCACAGAATAAGTCAAATATTTGTGACAAGTCTAGTCCAGCATAAGTAAACAGCATTCCTGGTGGTCTGATTTTTGTGAAGGAAGTTTGCGTCTGAAATTGAACCTAGTCAAAAATTACCTTAGTTGAACTTCCTTGTGAAAAGAATGTGTCTTTTATGAAACTGTCTAGAAAAATGTATTATTGCACATACCCATAATGGAGAACATGGGCAGATTCTGCTATTTCAATTCACAAATAATACAGTCAGCTTACTCTTCTAAAACTGTTTCCAAATGTGTGGCAGCAGAAGCTTAGTGTTAAGGGACTCGAATCCCAGGCCAGTAGGTTGCCCTGAGGTACCCTTCACCTAATACCTAATCACAAGGTATTATCCCCTTCACTGCTCCCAGGGCTGCGTGTGTGTAGGGGTGAAATGCAGGGGAAGTATTTTGCTGTGTTTCACAATGACAAATAGTCACTTTCACTCTAAATCACTTCACTTCTTTAATCTGGGCTTGAATCCCAGGCCAGTAGGTTGCCCTGAGGTACCCTTAGCAAGGTACTATCCCCTTCACTGCTCCCAAGGCTGCGTGTGTGTAGGGGTGAAATGCAGGGGAAGTATTTTGCTGTGTTTCACAATGACAAATAGTCACTTTCACTCTAAATCACTTCATTTTTTTCATCTTGACAGAATACTGCAACATGACGGCTTACAATGAAAGTCTACTAGCTGTTAATATGAGCGTCATGGCTGATGGGAATCAAAGCTGTCTAGAAGAGTTCATGGTTAGCATGCCATTACAGACCCCCAGTGAGCGGTACTGGGAGTGAGTATATTGCATGTATGTCTGTGTATGTATGTCTGTGTACATTAGTGTATTCATATATGCAGTCTGTCTGCTTGCCTGAAAATGAATATCCATCATATCAAAGCATATCCAATATATATCCAAAAGTGTCCAGATAGTACTTCTGTCTAATGAATTCAGCTATTTTTTTAGGTGCACCTATTGCTGTTCCCTCAGTTCTGCTGCATCAGATTAGATAGAAGTTCTACTCTGTAAAACATGATGTTCTGGAGCAGCTGCCCATGACCGAAAGGTTATCATGCCCTTTAGATGGAGGGTATAAAGTTCCCAGTGCTTAGGAATGACAGAACTGCATCCAACACCATACTTCACCTCAATAGGGCTCTAATGGCTGAATGCAGTCCAGTTCTCACAGTTATGCCCTATTATCAATTGAAAAGCTTTCACAGAAGAGTAAAAGCAGTTATTATGGAGGAAAAATTCCTTATTTAAGCCTTGATTTCAGGAGAAACACTGGATGAGCAAGTGTCTTCAAACTTTCAGACAAAAATAATTTTAATGACCTGCCAGCTTCATCAGATATTCATCATATATAAAAATTTGTTTACTTTTTATTTATTTATTTATTATATTATAAAATATTATAAACTATGGCTGAGAAATGAATCATTTTTATCAAAATCACAGTTCATATGAACATTTCGGATAAAAAAAAAAAAATTATTATTATTATAAAAAAATTCAATTACTAAAACTTAAAACTTCTATTCTTATATTTAAGTATGTCCTACCTCATCCTATATTGATATGTTCCTCTTTGGGATGTTTAATAATAATAAAATGTAGATTTTCTACCATTACATTTAAAACTCGAGCCTTAATGCATTTTGCTAGAAATTTGATTTTAAAAAAGGGGAAAAAGGCTTAGATAGAGATAAATTATTAATAGCAGCTAATCACAGTTAATTGAAGAATTTCAAAATTTAAAAAGAATTTTAAATTGAAGAATGACATTAGGTATTTTCTACTAGTTCATTATCATAGATAATGCTGATTAATGATTATCAAGGTGCTTATGACCTAATTAGTAACCACTGGTAAACTGATGTTGAACATTCATAAATGATTTACGTGGGTAAACTGGTAGCAAATGGCCCAAGAGTGTAGGTATGAAGGAGGTACCTGATAAACTGACAGCTTCGGGTGAATGTTTGCATAAATACAGAATTTCAGAAATGGTGATGTGGAAGGGGATGTCTTATCATTGCAAAGATTAGATACTACTTTATTGTTCCTTGTACCTATAATAACTAATCCTTTCAGTGCAGGATGAGTAAACTATGCCATTTATGAACAGTTTGTTAACCAACCAAATCACAGAAATCTTTGGTTGTATATTTTTGCTGACTTTTGTGGTGATACTGGCATTGTTTTATGATGAGCAAAAACTTTTTCCTTTAGTTTGGTGGCCCTGCAGCGCACCAGCAGCATGAATGAGACTGGGACAGTGGTGTGGCACCTGGCCCTTTGCCTCCTACTAGGATGGATAATGATTGGGGCAGCTCTTTTCAAGGGCATCAAGTCCTCAGGGAAAGTAAGTGTTTCCACAGAATTAGATGCTGGTTTTTCAAAAACCTGCTAGTCCAATATTTAATATGTGCTTTTATGGGGAAAATGCTGCACCATGTGCCATGATATATTTAGAGTTTACTTTAAGTAAATACATAGTTAAAAACAGCTTAATGTGTAAGAACATATATTGTTTTGTAATAGCAACTAATATTTTTACATAGTTGTCTGATATATTTTAAATGTATGACATAAGTGTATACATTTAGGTGGTGTATTTCACTGCCACGTTTCCATATGCCGTCCTGCTGATTCTGTTGATACGAGGCGTCACTCTGGAAGGTGCAAGAGATGGCATTGAGTACTACATTGGTTCACAGTCTAACCTCACCAAACTGGCTGAAGCTGAGGCAAGATCTAAGATTCAACTCTCAAATTTACTCTGACATATGATATTACAATTTATCTTCACAAGATCGTCTAGTTACCTCAGTCTGCTTGCTTTCCTTATCCAGGTCTGGAAAGATGCAGCAACTCAGATATTTTTCTCGCTTTCTATTGCCTGGGGTGGCTTGACAGCATTGGCATCCTATAACAAATTTCATAATAACTGTTACAAAGACTCCATCATTGTGTGCGTCACAAACTGTAGCACCAGCATCTTTGCTGGCTTTGCCATATTCTCCATCCTTGGACACATGGCACATGTCTATGGGCGGCCAGTTTCAGAAGTTGCACAAGCTGGTAAGTTACACGTACAGACACACTCTGTCTCTAAAATACATGTGTGTTGTAATCCCTAGTGGATACATCCCAGTTCATCCATGGCAGGTTAGTGTGTAAATTCAGGTTAGGCAGGTCAGTGTGTAAACTCACTTAGATGGATAGAAACAAGAACGTCAGCTTCAGTCCAGTAGGTGTCCTATACATTCTTAGGCTTCATAATAAACTGCTAATATGAGCTGTAGTTTGTTACAGTCAGATGTTAGAAATGAAAAAGTAGCTTTGTGGGCTCTTAACTGAGAGTCACTGTAAAGTATGTGAGGTAAAATATTTGGGTGTCTGTAACAAGCTTCAGATAAACCGGAATGTCTTTCACTAGTCTTAATTGTCTGTGGTTATCTTAGAATTAAAAATGTTCATGTGTACTGAACAGTTTTCTCTGGGATCAATCATTTATTAATGCATCCCTGTCAGAGCTAACTTACTAATAGAATTGTATACAGTTACTAGCAAACACTAACATTGTTGTATGGGAGGGATTTTTTTACTATGTGTGTACCAAACTGAAGGCCTCCGTCTAATAATAAAGGTTCCTTGATGGTACAAAGTAATATATGTACAATTTTAGGAGCACAGTGGGTAGCAGTGTTGCCACACAGCAAGAAGGTCCTTAGTTTGATTCTTAGGCAGGATGTCTGTGTGGGTTTTCTTCTGAGATCTCTGGTTTCCTCCATCAGTCTAAAGACTGTGAATTGGAGGTGTTAAATTACCCAGTTAAGATAAATGAATGAATGAATGAATGAATAAATGAATGATTTATTTTACACCAGATAATGATCTATTTGCTCTTATCCTGTCTGTTCAAGGTTTTGGGCTGGCTTTTATTGCTTATCCTGATGCCCTTTCCAAACTTCCTGTCTCACCTCTGTGGTCCATCCTTTTTTTCTTCATGCTCATCACACTGGGTCTGGACTCCCAGTTTGCCGGTATAGGTGAGCTTGAGAAAGATAAATATTCAGCTTCCTTGTCATGCATCTATGAATATGTTAGGTATACATTCAGTTTACAATCCAAAAAAGTTAGGCAAAAGTTAGGAATCACTTGCCACTTGTATTTATGTACATTGATAAACTGTACAATTTAGATGTAAAACTACTAAGCCAGACATCTAAAAAGTAAATATATAGATTAAGTTGTAAATCTAGACTTTAATTCTGTCACGGCCTGCCAGCCATGGCCACAATCCCGTTCTCCGGGGGAGAAATCCTCACTACCAATCAGCACAAACCGTCCCACCTGTGCAACCATATTGTCCGTTCTTTGTTTGGAGCACTGCCTTTCCATTTTGTTTCGTGTTAGATAATTAAGTATCAGAAAGCTTTGCCATGCACTTGTGCCTCAGAAAATCTTCTTTCGGCCACACAGAAATGACAAATTCTCTAATTTTTTCCTTTTTTGTTTTGAATAGCACTGCTGGATGTGAATTTTATGAAAACCTACATTTATTATGCTGGGAACAGTTATAATGTATCAGTATTTGAAACATGTGAGGCTGCCATAATTAGAATAACAGAACGATTTTATAAATTCTTATTTTTTAACCCATTTTATTTAATTTTAGAACAGTGATTTTCTACATGTGAGCAGTTATGCAGATATTCTTTGCAAAGTCAGCTCACACTCCTTAGAAACCTTACATGTGATCTGTCCGGCAGAGGTCATCACAACATGCCTCCAGGATGCATATCCCAAGATTCTGAAGTCCAGACGTGGCCTCATTACCTTTTTCATCTGTGTAGTCCTCTTTTTGTTGGGCTTGCCTTGTGTCACTGGGGTAGGTCCTTTGCAACCAATCAATACAGTCACTCTATAGAAATAAAGCATTATATGCAGTGGTTTTTTACCATATAAAACAGACTCAGGTGTGCCCTCATCTGCAATAAAGCAGTCAGGGAAAATAAACTTTCTAAATGCATGTGAGCACAGTTTTTGTAACTAAATCCATCTAAAAAATGTACTATTTAAAGGCAGGTATATACTGGGTGAATCTGATCGATAACTTCTGTGCTGGATGGATTCTTCTGGTTGCTGGGCTATTGGAAGTCATTGGGCTGTCCTGCATTTATGGTAAGTTTATGACTTCTTGTTTTGCTGATTCAATCCAATATTGGAGTACTATATTTTTAGCTGAAATTCTGCTTTCAGGTGGGAACCGGTTCATCAAAGACATTGAAATGATGATTGGGACTAAGCACGCCCTCTTCTGGATTTGGTGGAAAGCTTGCTGGTTTTTCATCACTCCTCTAGTTCTCCTGGTGCGAATGCTATAAACTCACAGCAAATATGAAAACTGGAAAGAGGGGCGTACCAAAGGCTTAAATAAAGTGAAAGTTTCGGTAACGTAAGCAACATTTAGTCAAGAGGAATTATGGGGCCAAAATATTCTCAAATTAATAAAATACAAGTAAAAATTACATAAAACATTTTAAAATTACTTTGGAAAATGACATTTGATATATGAAATATGTGATACTGTGGTTGATGGTACAAGAATAGTTACAACGGTATAAAATCAGAAGGATGTTTTCAATAAATTAAAATAATATAATTAAATGTGCAGTAACTTGGCTGATTTTCAGAGAGAAAAAGAGAAAATTCTCCTGGACATTCGTTGCAATTCCTTTGAAGGTCTAAATGAAAATGTTTGTAGTAAAAACTATATTTTGAGTAAAAGTACATGGGATCAGTTTTAATAATACTTGTGTACAAATATTCAAAAATAATAATCATGTACAATACTCTAAAAGTATATTTATATTTATTCAACTATTTTTCACTCCTACAAACTACTGTTTAAAAAGTAGCAACATTCATTTACTACTTAGTAAGTGAATTCAGTTTGGGAATTTATATTTAGTTAATATTCACCAAAAAATCAAATTCTGAAATTAAAGCATTAGAATTTTTAAGAATTAGAAGTTAAAATTCCTCTGTTGCTAACAAAACATATAACAATAATGTGAATTGTAAATTTAAATGGTTTCTCCCACTACAGCTACTTATGTGAAGCTTTAATTAACTTACAATGATGAGAACTTTATTCTTCCTTGCTTAAATCAAATTCTTACAAATAAAATCACTCACTCTTTTTTTAGCCACTTTTAATGTCATTTTCAATAGTATTACATAAATTTAGTCATAATTTATCAATCAGTTCACTATTGATTGTTATTTAAATTAAATTTGTTTTGTCATTAAGAACCATTTGTGTATCCACAGATCATTCTCGCCTGGTCATTGTATACATTTACAACACCAACATATGGCTCAGTTGAGTATCCTCAGTGGGGTATCGCTCTGGGCTGGTGCATGACTGCTTTCTGTCTGGTTTGGATTCCAATTGTGGCTGTCTGGAAGTTTGTGAAGGCCAGTGGAAGACCCTGGCAGGTATGAGAGATGTTTGTTTGTGGGTTTGTTCAGAAAACAAAATGTCTACAGACATATTAAAGTATTCTAATTAGGTTTTAAGCCTAGCTCTGGCCTATATACAGTATTTTGCAAAAGTTTTAGGCAGGTGTGAAAAAATGCTGTAAACAAAGAATGCTTTCAGAAATATAAATAATGATTGTTTATTTTTAACAATTTACAAAATACAAAGTGAGCGAACAAAAGAAAAATCTAAATCAAATCAATATTTGGTGTTACTACCTTTTGCCTTCAAACCAGCATCAATTCTTCTAGGAACACTTGCACAAAGTCAGGGATTCTGTAGGATTATAGTCGGTGTATGATCAACCAGTTTTACCAAACAGGTGCTGATGATCATCAACGTCACACAGAGGTTGAAACACAGTCATGTGTGGAACAACCGACCAGCCGAGCTCCTTCAAAAACTGTGTGCAAGTGTACCTAGAAAAACTGATGCTGTTTTGAAGGCAAAGGGTGGTCACACCAAATATTGATTTGATTTAGATTTCTCTTTTGTTCATTCACTGCATTTTGTTGATTGATGAAAATAAATGATGAACACTTGCATTTCTGAAAACATTCTTTGTTTACAGCATTTTTTTACACCTGCCTAAAACTTTTGCACAGTACTGTACATGATCAGTGAAGTATAGTGTATATTAGTGAATTCTAAGATAAGGCTTAGGTCATTTGCAAGTAATTGACCGTAAGAGTTCATATGATTTTCTGCTCTAAATTTGATGACTTCTTTCTTGCAGCGTCTTAAATCAGTGTGTTCACCCACTGAAGACTGGGGTCCTTACCTGGAATGCCACAGGTGTGAGCGATATGGTCAAGCAGGCATGAGTGACAGTAATGTCTATGTGATCTCAAACAAAAACAGCACCAGACTGTAACTGAATTTAAAAGTATCCAGAATGTTTCACATTTTTATGTAGCTTTTTTCAGCTGTACAGTTTACAACATTTTATGCATTGCACAATTTCAGCTTTTAAAGCAGACCCTACTCCTGTGGTGTCTTGTGAAAGCAGATTCTGTATTCTGAAAAGGCTGACTGCAAAGTCATGTCCTGAACCACTGATAAGTTTAATAGACAGATTGTTTAGAGACATTAGCCTCCTTGCTCCTGTGTTAAAATAAAGGAGCAAAATATTGACTCCAAACAAAAATCTGATTGACTACATTTAATAAGATGTAGGGGTGAATTGTGTAAATGTGCAACAGGTGGTACCACAATAAATGAATTGTATTAACCAATTTATGCATAGAAGAATACAGTTTAAAGCCTCATAGCCATAAAACAAAATGAAAAAATCATGAATGTTCAAGTTTATGAATGGGTGATGGGTTCCCATCTGTGGTGCTGCAGTCTTAAAACAAGTGGCAACAGTCAAGTATTTTTTTTATTCCAAGTGTATATAATTTCAAACTTGTGTTTAAATGTGTTGGTTTTTAATGGCCTGAAATGGGTTTTGAATTTTTAATTCCCTAAATGCCCCAAAATCAGAAGGTCATGAGTATGAATCCCAGACCAATAGGTTGCTACCTTGAGTAAGGTACAATTCCCATGACTGCTCCCCAGGCACTTGATATGATGGTGTTTGTGGGTTAAATACAGAAGATGCATTTAGTTGTGGTTCGCTGAGTGCTGTGCTTTGTGCTCACAATGACCTTTTTTATTATTATTATTCATAGTCCCAAAAATGTTTTTGGGGTATTATTCTTTGGTGTTTCTTTCAATTTTGTGTTTTGTTTTAATCAAAAATGTAGCTGGTATTTGTAATAAAAATGTATAAAAAAAATACAATTAATTTACTCTCCCTGAATAATAATTATGTAAGCAGAGTTCATGTAATTCACAATGGATATTGTTATACCACATAGCATGTTCATATTTTTTGATTTTGTTTGGTGAAAACAATATACAAAACAGCAAGGACAAGCAACAGAGCTTAGCTTTGCAGGTTTTATTTTAGAAAGACCAATCCAACAAATCACATCAAGAATGCAATAAAAAATTGCATGTTTGATACAGGAGTTTAGGCCCAGTTACAGCAAGAGCAGCTAGGATCGAAGACCAAGCCAGTAGCACAGTGCTCAAGGTAGGTCTTGCCCTGGTTGCAGCTGTAGAACTTATTCTTGTCGGTGGGGTCAGGGTACAGTCCGTTACTCTTGCCAGCACAGAAGCCACTGCCTCGGCTTGAGCTGCCGCCACTGCTGCTACCGCCACTGCTGCCACCACTGCTAGGCTGGGCTGGGGCAGCGGTAACAGGGGGCAGGGGATTGGCAGGTGCGGAACAACCTGAAATGAGGAAAAAGAGATGGATGGTTTGATAATGAAACAGGATTGTCTTTTCTTACAATTTTAAATCATTGCTCATTTTCTCTGTAGTATAAACCAACTTAGGCTGAAATAGATATTTTTTCTTTGTAAATTTTAAAAGTAATATCTAAAAAAACCTCATATTTCAAAATTCAAGACCAAATTATATATTACATGACCAAAATATACTTCTATAATATGTATGCCTGATATATTTATTGCTTTTTCTTCCCAAAATAAATTAAAAAGCTACTGAAAAAAGTCAAACATTTGAGTAGTAATCTATATATATTATATATTTACATATTTCATGTATTTAACTCACTCTGCCCAGTTCCCAAGCCGCTCTTCAGGGTGTTGATCAGAGGGTATTTGCCCTGGTTGCAGAAAGTACCACTGAAGTCATCCAAATCCAGAGACCACACCATAGCACCTCCAAAATTGTTCTGCTTCAGCCAGTTAATCTGTGGGCAATGGCAACAGAAAATATTTAGGGCAAAATGCAGAGTATGTTAATCGTTCTCTTAGACTGAAAATTATAAATCATTTATAATTGAAATAAAGAACTTTACCTTGATCTGGAAACTCTTGATGTTGTCATAGCCAACCCAGATGTTCTGGCTGTTGTAGGCATATGGTACATCCTGAGGAGCATCCCATGCCTGAGTGGCTCCTTGAGACAGGAAAGTACAGATCTAGGAGGAAAGTGTTGGATTTAAAAATAAGATAAAACAAATAATAATAATTCAGGTGTTTTGTTTCTAAAAGCCTCACTTCATAGTAAGCCCAGAATCCACTCTGCCTGGTGTAGGGACCAGCAGGGCCAGGTCCAGCAGCAGGGGCTCCAACACCAGTGTTGGAAGAGCTGGCCAGCTTGAAAGTGTGTCCGTAAGTGGGGAAGCCAACAAGCAGTTTCTCAGCAGGAGCACCGTTGCTCTTCCAGTAGTTCATGGCGTAGTCCTAAAGTAGAGAAAGGTTATTTAGAACTCCCAGAAATTTTGACAGAGGCTACTTCAGTTCAAGTCATGGGCTTGGAGAATCACATACAACATTGAAGTAGATATAAGATCCCTGGTCAGCTGGTCCTTTGTACAGGGGGCTGTTCTCCCCAGTCTGCTGCTCCCAAGAGCCATGGAAGTCATAGGTCATTACATGGAAGTAGTCCAGAACCCTAGGGTAAAGATCGCAGCAATTTTGTAGTCGACATACAGAATGCATTAAATGTATGTTAGAATGCCAAGAATGACTGTAGAAGGACTACAAACTGGCCAATCTGGGCAATCTGGTATCCACTGTCAATGGTGCCCTTGCCAGCGGAGACAGCAGCCGTCAGCATCAAACGAGGACGGTTGGTCTGTTTTCCCTCAGCTACGAAAGCAGCCATTATTTCCTATTTTGAACAAATGGATATGTCAGCAATATGTAGAATGAAGTAATACAACACTAATAAAAGTCTACAGTGGGCATTATCAGTCCATAAAATATTAACAAGACAAATCAGTTATAGAGAGCCAGTAAAAATGTTTAATATAAAGTATAAACTGCATAAAAGCATGAACACAGACATTTGGGTAACAGGTTTTGCCATATTGCTGAACCATAAAGATCTGGCTTAATAGGCAGTCATCAATATTTACATTGTATGAGTTTAAAGCAATGCACAGTGAAACCTTCCTATTTGTGGATTTGGGACATTGAACACTATGAGATGGATACTAGTTCCCACCTGCATAAGAGTGGTGTAGAGCTGTTTGTCTTGAGCAGGGCTACCACGGGATCCAGGGTATTCCCAGTCAATGTCCAGACCGTCAAACTCATACTGCCTCAGAAATTTAATCACAGAGCTGATGAAGGTCTGACGAGTGGCAGATGAAGCCACCATCGCAGAGAACCTGAGAGAGAATAGTCAAGTGAGTAAGAGCTAAAAAAACTTAATTTTACATATTTTGATTTGATGTATGTTCAACAGATCTTAATGAAGGATTTATGTACTTGGCAGTGCCGAAGTTCCAACCACCAATAGCCAGAAGTGTTTTCAGGTTGCTGTTCCTGTTGAAGACACAAAGAACATTAAAGATTCAGAACCTAGTCCAGTTGTGAAAAGAAAAATGACTTAACTGTAACCAACCAGTCTGATTGGATGTTAAATTATAGCAAAGTAAATCATCTCACTGGTTCTTCAAAGCCTGGAACTGCCCATAGAGCTTGACATCGTCCCACTCGTAGGTGGCAATCTCATTGTTGTTCATACCAGCAAAGGCATAGATCAGATGGTCACACAGGCATGGGTCAACGTTGGTGGGGAAGTACTTTCCTGCTCCAGGTCTATACTGTCCCCAGTTGGTAAAGTAACATGACAAGATGTAGGAGGATCCTGGGTGAGGAAAAGGAAATGTTGAAATGGCAGATTTTGTTTGGCAAATAACCACAAAGCTTCTTTTACTTTCCCTATGCTGCATTAAACTTGCAGGTCCAGGGCTAACTAAACCACTTGGCTAATGTTTAGAGTAAGGAGAAAAGTCTATGTTTGATTTTTCAGTGACCCTATTGGAGTGTGATTATTCATTATACATCCTAGATGTGTGAAAAGTGCAATTATACTTATGAGAAAGTATGGTTACCTTAATAATACACTATATTCAAATATAAGCATATAATATAAGTATTATAGTTTTATAAATATATAAGTAACAAGTAAATGTTCTCTGCTCTCTCAGTTTTTGGCATGAAGTGCTAAACAATAGATGATAATGGCTCTAAAAATAGCTTGTACTTAAAATAGTTTGTATTTAAAAGCATTTAAAATATAAAATTGGCTGGATGTAATAAAATAAACAGAACAAATAACTAATTTTTCAAAAAGAACCATTAAAGGTCCCATATCCTTTTTTTTTTTTTTTTTTAAATTTATTATTTTACCTTGGGTAAATATATATATATGCTTGACATTTTTATGTACCAAAAACAGATTTTCTTTTGTTTTGTAAATTTATTTTACAAAACAAAAGAAACTACTTTTTCCAGCCTCTCTTGGAAGGTTGTTTTTTCTTTTGCTCCTATGAGACTGATAAACAAAGCTTTGCAAAAGTCTTGAGCCACCTCTAATTTCTGCCTAATTTTCATTCAAAGAACCACACGTGCTTGTGTTTTAAAGTACTGTTGAAGAATATTTCTCCAGGTGTCCTTGTCAGGTTTTTGGCTCTCATTTCAGCCCAGTTCTTATGCCAAACTAGTTCTGGTGGAATAATTTTTGTTTGTTAAGCCACAAAGAGACATACACATGAAATATTCAAGCATAACAAAGCCGACCTTGGAAGGTCTTTCAAGGAGCCTGGAAAACAATTTCTAATGACTGCTTAAGGAAATCACAAAAAAACTTGCCTAAGAGAGTTTAGGTTGTGTGAGTGACTAGTGATGGTCATACCAAATATTGACTTTAAGCTCTGAGTTATGCAAGCTCTATTTGTGTTATATTCTACATTTACATATATGTTTGCATATTAATTGCACATTATGTTGCAAGATTATATTATATAGTAAGATACCTATTGCCTCATTTTTCTAGCAATTTCTAAAGAATTGTGGGGTCAAGCCTATTGCACTGTACTGTGTGAAAATGGCCTGTGTTCTGATCATGTGATCTATATTGTGCTTCATCCAAAACATTTGCACTATTGCCTGATCTGAGAAGGTTCTACCTCTGGCAACTCCTTTAATGCAGCTCAGTAGTCTTAACAACAGCTATGTACAAGAACAGAAGGAAAGAAGCAAGAAGGAAAGCTGAATAGGGTGCTTACCTAGCTGTGCATGCAGCAGGAGAGCCAGTCCTGAAAATGAAAACCAGACACACAGTTACAACACATCTTATAACATAAATCATGTTCAACGGACAAATAATTATCAATATGCTACATGATGATTACTTGAAAGCTCTGCTGAAGGCAGAGAACAGCTTACCAACACAAATCAGCAGTTTGCCCATGTTGCCTATGTGCAATGTACAGTGAGCTTCTGTGCCTTTATATACCCCCTGACCACATTCTAATTATTCCATTCTCTTTTACATTTATTTACCCAGCCTCTCTCCGATAGCCATCAGTGCTTCAAATGGGTTTGAACATTGATAACTTTCCAGATAAACGTAATCTGCCCTTGTGTTCAAGGAGCAGTTATTGCTGACATTTCAAACCACATCTGAAATGCATGCATTACGCAGACATACGAGGCCGCCAGCAATAAAAATGCATCAGTATGAAAAATAAATGAACTTTAAGTAAAATAAGGCTTTAAAGTAGGGCTTTCTCAGAAGCAAAGGTGTGTTAGGTAGTACAATTATATTAAATCAAGTGAAACTGATGGATTTGTACTTTTCAAATTAAGTAAATCTATGGGGAAAATAATCTACTAGTAGTTACAATTTAGTTGTTAACACTTTGCTAACACTGGGGCTTCATCTCAAATGGACACCTACTACCTACCTAGGGCACCTAATATGCATCTAATAGTGCATAATATGTCAAACAAATCCCAATGAGATTTATTCAGGTGTGAACATTTCCAAATAATCAAATTTCTGTAGTGAATGCGGAAGACTTACCAGATCTTACTGAGGAAGGTTCTGATGACTGAGGCAAATGTTTATCTTCTAAGGTTTGGTTGAATCATTCTAGCTGCCTCAGTCATGGGCATACCATGATTTATGACTTGGTTTGCAAATATTGCTCTGATCTTGTGGGACACTCTTTGTCCTTAACCACCATTCAGGTGTGGCCCAAGCCCTTCTCTAAGACGATTCCATGTCTTCCCCTCAGATACAGTGCCCTCCACAAATACTGCCACCCCTGGTTAAGATGTGTTCTTAAGCTTCTAATAAATTCATTTTTTTTCCCCCAAAATAAATATAGGCTCACAACACAAAAAAGAGAAAAGTCCAAACTTTAATTAAAGTACATTTATTAATTGGAAAAAAAATCCCACATTAGGAAACACATGTGAGGCGTGCATGAAATCATGTGTGCCTTAATTATTGTTAACATTTTGTACACAAGACAGCACTTAAGTGAAGTGAAAGTGACAACCCTTGTCATTGTGAAACACAGCACCGCACAACACAACAAAATTCAACCTCTACATTTCACCCATACACATTTACATTTACATTTACGGCATTTAGCAGACGCTCTTATCCAGAGGGACTTCCATGTCCTAATTACAGGGACAGTCCCCCTGGAGCAACTCAGGGTTAAGGGTCTTGCTCAGGGACCCAGTGGTGGTAGTGCTAGAGGTGGGATTCGAACCGGGGATCCAGAGGTCCGTAGGCAAGTACCCTACCACTAGATCACCGCCATCCCTAAATGCTGTAAATACACAGCAGGGGGCAGCTATCAAAAGCACCTGGGGAGCAGTAACAGGGATGGTACCTTGCTCAAGGGTACATCAGGGCTGGTGAGGGAATCGAACCCACAATCTTCCAACCCTGGGCCAACTCCCTCCCACTAGGCCACCGCTGCCCCTGAATCTCTGTATTTAACCCATGCACATACACACGCCATGCAGCCGTGACAGGGATGGTATCTTGCTCAAGGGTACCTCAGGGCAACCTGCTGGTAAGGGGGCACAATCTTCCAGTTCTATGGCTAACTCCCTAACCAGTAGGCCACCGCTGCCCACTTAATCTTCTCCCATTACATTTCACAAGGTTGGAGAATAAAGAGGCATTTTTGACCATTCTTTGCAGTCTTTCTAGATCATCCAGAGTCCTGGGTCCTCTGAAACTTCTGAGACTTTCATGTTTATAAACATTAATATTGTTCCTCTGGCTCCAGTAAACTGTTCTTTAAGATGCCATGCTTTTTTCTTATTTAGAGCAGTTGTATCAACTGAAATGTGTAATATGGGGGGTGGTGGTCTAGTGTTAGGATACTTGCCTGTAGACCTCTAGATCAAGAGGTCCCAGGTTCAAATCCCACCTCTGTCACTACCACCACTGGGTCCCTGAGCAAGACCCTTCACCCTCAGTTGCTCCAGGGGGACTGTCCCTGACTAGTGTCTGCTAAATGACATAAATGTAAATTTCATTTTGAACTAGTTATTTTAGTTCAATGAAGAAGTGATTTTTGGTTCATGTGTATTGTATTCAAGCAACTGGAAAGATTTCTTTGAGGTTCTAAACTAGTCCTAAAGCAATTGTAAAAATGTCTTAATAAAAATGTCAAATAAATGACCAACATCATGAGTCTGATGTTTTCGTAAAATTACGCTCACTTTAGAAATTATATGAATGAATTAAAATTAGGCAATTATTAAACTCGTTCTTGTTTTTACACTTTCCACTGAAGTGCTCCGAACCTCCTCTTATCAACCAATTAACGTACTTGGAATTGTGACTTATTTACATATTTACTTGAGCAATGAAATACAAATATGTACTTATAGATAATAAAGGAACTAAGAAAGAAATCTAAGGATAATCTTTAGAGTGTTGTTTATTACACATGAGAGCAATTATTTTCCATTTCAGGCTGTAGAGCGTGTTGAGTTTTGCAGGGGGGTCATGGCAATATAGCAGTAAGGTCATGTGAAATGTAAGGTGAAGGCAAACACAATGAAACATGTTCACCAATTCATATACACAAACCTGCTCACCAAACCAGCCCAAACCTTTTACACCTGATTCCTAGAGCCACACACACACACACACACAATTCATTTATATAAAAGGGATAATCACTATGTCATACTTAATCACTCTATCAACAACTTTTGCTTAAAACATTAAATTAATCAATTTGGGTTTTTTTTAATGATTTGTAATACAAACATACTATCTAGTTCACCCTGAGATGTCTTTTATTTCTTTCTTTCTTCTAACATCTGGACTCATTTAGGGGTCGCCATAGTGGATCAGTTCCCATTTCTTCTGGTCCTCTGCATGTTCCTCCTTCACACCATCTGCCTGCATGTTCTCTCTCACCACATCCACAAACCTCCTCTTTGTCTTTCTTCTTCTTCTCTTACCTGTCAGCTCCATCCTCAGCATCCTTCTCCTGATAATTTCCTCGTCTCCTCCTCTGCGCATGTCAAAACAAACACAGTCTCGCTTCTCTAACTTTGCCTCCACTCATCACAAAAAATTTAAGTATGTAAAGTATGCAGTTGTGTAGTTTGGAACACAGCCTATTAACTTAGGTGAAGTGAAAGTGACTTTTTGTCATCGTGAAAAACAACAAAATGCCTCCTCTGGTTTTCACCCACACACATGTGCAGCAGGGCGCAGATACATCCAGCGCATGGGGATCAGTGATGGGGACAGAACTTTGCTCAGGGGTACTTCAGTGCAACCTACTGATCTGGGATTCCCTCCTACTCCATCAGAAATCAATCTGGGAAAGCATCGTGGCAAGCAAACGAGACTCTGTCAGCTCTCTGCTCCGCTCCAGCAGGTGGCAGTTAAGAGCTTCGAAACCGGTCGCCACTATTACACCGTCTTCTGTGCAACACCGTTTTACAGTAAGACATAAAGAAGTCCAGTAGCGTGAATCTAGCAAGAATAATGAACCGGAAGTACATCTGTTGTCGTGGTTACAGTGATGCATTTTTCAAATTTAAAGGGTTACGCTTTTCGATATCAAGGTGGCTTGCAGTTCCGTGAGACTATGCCGAGATTTTGCTGCTTATTTCATTGCCAAAGCGATTTCATTTCAGCCTCTTTTGTGGATTAAAGGTAAAAATAGTGTTGTCGTTATGATGTATATTCATATATAAATAGCGGTGATAAGATTTCTTTATTTTATTTATATTCACATTATTTATATTATTATTATTTGCATTTATCACATTATGAAGTCGCAAATGTATTTCAGTCTGTCTTAACTGTGTTAACTGATAATGTCTGCAGTGATGGATTACTACGGTACTGACTTCAGACACAAGGTGGAGAAGTGGCCACGGTCTTCCAGAACAGACCTTTTCCACAAGACTTCTATTCAACAAGGAAAGAAAGTGAATATATATATATATATATATATATATATATATATATATATATATATATATATATATATATATATATATAAATATATATATATATAAATTAGAATAATATAATAGTATGAACTAAAAAAGAAGAAATATAAAAAAGATACTTTAAATAGAGATGTACTCCACATAGGTCAAATGCATGTGTATAACACAAATTGCAACATTTCTGCCAGATTCAGCCCTATTTAGATATATTTTATTAACTCTATTTAAAAAAGAAATTAATAAAATAAGTGCCAGCTTTCTAAATTTTGTACATGGTGCCCCAAAGGCGAAATCAATATATATCAATAATCAATATAAAATAAAATATATATATTATGTTATATAGCGAAATCAATATAATATAACATTTTATATGTATATGTATGTATGTATGTATGTGTGTGAAATCAGACTGAATTATCGCCTTTTGGTGTTTGTGTTTAAAACCCAGCAAACTTTTTAATGACGCTTATTTGATATATCTGACACCTGTTTCTATTAAGGTAGAGTTAGCCGACTATATTGAAATTGTATGGAAAATTTATATAAACCAGAAATTTAATGCATT
This sequence comes from Hepsetus odoe, assembly GCA_017165825.1. Lineage (NCBI taxonomy): Eukaryota > Metazoa > Chordata > Actinopteri > Characiformes > Hepsetidae > Hepsetus > Hepsetus odoe. Next base: position 23,102,672 of record CM029371.1, read on the forward strand.
TTCTTCCTGGTTTATTTTTATACACGTTTTAATCAATAAATACGGTAATTACGTCGATGACACTGTAATATATCATGGCAATATTTATTCTTTTATGTAAATGGACTGAAATTTAAAAATTGATTGAGCAAACCGGACTTTTATTTTGACCAAAGAGAAATTGCAACTGGAAGTCTCCTTTGTATTCTTGGCAATTTCACGCTGCTAAAAGTCCCAGGTGGTGAAACGCGCAGCAGAATCTTCATCATGAACAAACTGGAGTTTTTGAATTTGTTTCTGAAGGAGCGCTTATTGACAGTCGCTGGAGAAATATTTGAAGTGTTTATAGACGCCGTCGCTGAATATCAGAGAGAGCTAGAGAGCGTTACTGAACAGAACCGCTGTTTGAGAAACGCGCTGACAGAAAAGCACCAGCATATAAACAGAGAGGAGCAGCAGACAGGTACGTACACCTGAATCACCTGACCTATTCTCTCTCTCGCTCTCTCACACACACACAAAAACACATACGCACGTACACTCACAAATACACATGCGCACACAGACACACAAACACATTTACACGCACAAATAAAGCCATTTTCCCCAGAATCTACACATCATCTGAGTTTGTGCGCTAATAGTTATAAATAAATGGTCAAAGCGCAAACATTTTGCGTGAGAAATATAATTAATTTAGGTTTACAGGACTAGCTTGACTACTAGATATAAAAAAAAAATCTTTTCATTTGGCTGCTCCCGTTTAGGGTCGCCACAGCGGATCAACTGTCTCCATTTCATCCGGTCTTCCTGCTTCAAATCAAGCTCGAGATAGATAGATAGATAGATAGATAGATAGATATATATGTGTGTGTTTTACAGTTACAGACATACGCATTTATAACATGCATGAACCATTACTCATTTAGTTGCATTCAAATTACAATATTGTACTTAACCAGTAACAGTCTTATTTTTAAAATGATTAAACATACAGCCATGGCAAGCATTGGCCCTTATGCAAAAAAGGGTTAGATATTCCTTCCAGTTCTTTTAATGCTGTCAAAGTGGTATGAACAATTAATAGTTTTCATGTTGAAATCGTTCAATTTAGTTTTATTTATATAGTTTAGTGTATTTTTAGAACAGACATCGAAACAATGTCACTCATTTTAAAGTGCAATGAAAACCAATGTATTCTGCATGTGAATGAACTGTTTGCTAACCCTACGCTATTCCTTTTTAGGCTGTCAGTCTAGCTGTACAGATGGAATTAATAAGCACTGCTCGAATCCAGAACTGCTGGACTCTGAACCTTCAGTAATACAAGTCAAGGTGGAGGTCACAGCTCTAAAACAGGAATGTGAGCCACATCCAACTTTAAATAATCCATATATGTGCACCTCTGATCTAGCAATGGCTGCTCACAGTCCAGAGCCAACACAGGATATTTCAGAAAGAGCTGTCTCAGAAGAAAATACAGACGGCATCCAACATTTTGACTCAGTTGATTCAATCAAAGCAGAACCAGTTGGATCCCAAATATTTTTGTCTGGTGAAACAAGCGCTGGAAAAGCAGGTAATGAACTGGTGAACTGTCCATCCAGAGATGGAATTAAGAAGCACTGCTCAAATCCAGAACTGCTGGACTCTGAACCTTCAGTAATACAAGTCAAGGTGGAGGTCACAGCTCTAAAACAGGAATGTGAGCCTCATCCATCCTTGAATAATCCAGATATGTGTGCCTCTAATCTAGCAAAGGCTGCTCACAGTCCAGAACCAATACAGGATATTTTGGAAAGAACTGTCTCAGAAGAAAATACGGATGGCATCCCACTTTTTGACTCAGTAGATTCAATCCAAGTAGAACCAGTTGGAACCCAAGTTTTCCCTTCCGGTAAAACAAGAGCTGGAAAAGCAGGTAATGAACCGGTGAACAGTCTATCCAGAGATGAACAAGACATTCTTTCCTGCTCTACTTCTGACAAAACTTTCTATGAAGTTTCTCATCCAGCTTTGCATTTGAAGACTCATAAGGTTTTGTTCACATGTGAGTTGTGTGGAAAGTCCTTCAAGAAGAAAGGGAACCTGAAGATACATATAGTAGCCCACCAAAAAGATAGGCTTTTTCGCTGCAAGTTGTGCCACAAGTCATACAGTTTTGCTAAAAATCTGAAGGTGCATCTTATAAGCCATACTGAAGAAAGACCCTTTGGTTGTGGCTATTGTGAAAAGCGTTTCAAACATAAGTATCATCTGAAAGAGCATGAGAGAATCCATACAGGTGAGAAACCCTTCATTTGTCCTGTATGCATGAAATGTTTTATCAGATCAAGTGCCCTCAAGAAACATGTTCAAAGGAAACATCATGAACAGTTACAATTGCTGCTGGACCAGTAAACCAATATTTGACACTTGATTTTTATGGTGTCTACATTGGGAACAGACAGATACAAATAAAAGTATATTTACAAACCAGTACTTGAGTATTTGTGCACCGCTTGTGCTACACTGTGTACACAGTTATTAGGCAAGTGAGTATTTTGAGGATTAATTTTAATATGGAATAAATCCAGTGCTACCAGTCAATCCAAAATGTTAAACATGAAACTTCAATGTTTTATAATGAACTGTGATTGTGAACATTCTCAGGGGAATACATGTGTGCACAATAATTCTGCAACTAAATAAAAAATCATTTTCCCATCTCATTTGTTTATTTTCATCTGTTAAAGTGAGAATAATAAACAAATAACTGAAAATGTACAAAAAACAATTGACGTTTCAAAATCAGTGACAAATATAGTCGCCCTTCTTTTCAGTAACAATCATAATCCTTCCATTCATGGAGTCTGTCAGTTTCTTGATCTATTTATGATCAACTTCTTGTGCAGCAGCAACCGCAGCCTCCCAAGCTCTGTTCAGAGAGATGGACTGTTTTCCTTCCCCGTAAATCTCTTGCTTAAGAAGGAAAACGTTTTTTTATTGCTGGGCGTAGGGCCCTGCGTCATCATAAGGGTTTGGGATCTTTATCCTGATAAGAGTATTGTTGGATTCTCAGATTGAGAACCGAGGTTCGAGGAGTCAGTGATGAGGCGAAGAGGTTGTTAAGCTATAGCAAAGTTTATTAACAGAAAAGTAATGAAATTCTTACAAGATGTTCAAGAGACTGGTCAGTGTTCCTCTCTGTGTTGAATCCTCTCTAACTTGCACAGTTCAGCGTGTGCCTTTTTATCTATCCCCGGGAGCTCCAAGGCCTCCGGTGGAGACACCTAATCTAAGACTATGACCTTGTTTGGGTGTTTTTGACGTGCAAAGAAAGTGTTATTCAGAAGAGAACAGAGAAAAATAGAGATGCAGTTAATAATATTTAGGTTAAAGGTGACGTGAATACTACCTAGGGAAGGGATTTAGGGTAACAGGTGAAAGGGCATTGGGCTGGTAGAGGAGTTCAGGGATGGAAGGACATAGGAATGGTCGAACTACAGGAATAGGGCCATGGAGGAATTAATGTGGGCAGAAATAAATGAGTACAATCAAGCTACATTCCATCAATCCCCCTGTGATTCTATGTAAAACCCATTGAATCAACATTAAATCAATTTGAATTAAAACAAAGACCCTCATCATCATGCTTAATATTCAAAATCAAACTGATTAATGATTGAACTGTAATCATACCATCATCATGTATCATTACAGGTAATGATTAAATATTTCTAAATCTGGAGACAGAGAGACTACACTGACATGTACAGTCTTACATGTCCTGGAAACAAAACATAAAACAATCTTGATTATAGATACATCTGGAATGAATGAGCAACACTCATCCCCAATAACAGCACAATTTCCTTTTTCAGTAAGCAAGAAATCAAGAGCCAACCTGCTTTGGAGAGTCATGTGTCTCATGTTGATTAGTTCATGATTCATTTGATCTAAAGCATGCGTTGTATCATTATTTAAACCTTCCATTACTCTCACTACTTCTCTAATTTCATCTAAAGCTACTGTCATTCCATAATTAGGAGAAAGAGCTGAAATTAATCTTTTAGCAGGTTGTGCTACAAGTTCATGAGAATGAAATAAATCCCGTTTGTATAAATGATTAAGTCCAGGATCAGTAGTGTGTCTCAAGGCTGGTATGACATAAGCTGCATAACATGTACCTGACCAGTGTTCACTATAAGCTGTGTTACCACAAATGTACACGGTCCCGTTCACAGTGGGAGTGTCATCTGAAAAATATGCAGTTTTGAAAATCAAGGTAAACTGTACAGAATGATCATTCAAATGTACTATGACAGACGGTACATCAGGTGTGATGGTCAAATGACATACACTAGTACCTAAATAAAGCCCAGAACCATTATTACACCAACATAGATTCCCTTTGGGTGTGTATGCTAACTTTATGGGTGTATCTGGTTTAGCTATTGGTCTTACGTGGTGATTAGCAGTTATGACTGTCTCATAACCCAAATCCTCATGTTTCAGAAAGGGCCAGGTGCAGTCGTGATCAGTGATGGCGAGGGGAACTGCCATTTGTGGGAATAGAATAGAATACAATAGAATAGGCTTTATTGTCATTGTACAAATGTACAACGAAATTGGGGGGGGGGAGGACAGGATTGTGAATGACGGTTATGTGCTGGTCTGTTCTGACTGCTGTTTCGATCAAGAGCATGGGCTACAGAATGAGAGAAATCATGGCGGACAGACCCGACAGGAAGCTGTATTAGCGGAGTCCTGCAGACGGCGCTGTGGAGACGACGCCTGCTTTCCGTGTTAAAAACGAAGAAGCCCGAGCCCGAGCCCGAGCCCGAGCCCAAGCCCAAGCCCAAGCCCAAGCCCAAGCCCAAGCCCAAGCCCAAGCCCAAGCCCTAGCCCTAGCCCTAGCCCTAGCCCTAGCCCTGAAGTTTGCTATGCTTAGTGCTGCAAAAATGTCTCAGTTAGAGATGCTGAATTAATTTTTCTGTGAACGGCTAATGGCTGTCGCTGCCGAGCTTTTTCAGGCAGTAAAGGACACTCTCTCCGAGTACCAGGACGAAATAGAGCGCTCCAAACAGGAGGTTGTTTACCTGAGGAGGCGGCTAGCAGAAGTTAGCATCAGTAATCAAGAAGGTGAATCACTCTCTTTTTCTTCTGGAAATGCAAGTCAAACGCTGGTTTGCTTTGTTTTTGGCTTCTTGCTGTACAAAATCAGTTAAAACTGAATTCATATTTGATATTTTACAGGACAGTATTAGTTATAATTCTTTAACAATTGCACTTTCAACAACCAGAAAGCAGCTTCTTTATTATACAGTCATGTAGGCAGACATTGTGTGCTTGTGGAAAAGATGATACACTGTTCGATGAGGGTTAAATAACCTGCCTGCATCAGTCACACCAAACAACTAATGAGATTGCTGTAACTGCTAACATTGGGTTAAGAACAGCTCAATGCGTTATTAAAACCTGGAAGTGTAGCGGTGAACCATGATCTTCAAAAAAGTAATGTGGACACAAAAAACCTTGTCACAAAAAAAGATCATGATCAGCGATCACAATGTTTTGAGAATCAAAATGTAAAAATATCAACATCTCAAGTCTATGTTTAATAGTGATCTTAATGCATTTCCACACACATACATAGAGAGCTTAAAGACTGGACTGTAGAGCGATGGGGGGGGGGTCTTGTGGACTGAGGAATTCAGACTAACCCTGATCCAAGGAGAGGAGGACTCCCATCATCATGACTGGGCTAATAGTTTAAACCTGTTCTTTAACAGGTTTGACTCAGGAATCTGCCCCTCACCCAAGCAACAAAGCCTCTCTGCAACCCCCACCAGGGATATCAGCTGCATATCCCCTTTTATCTTCCCCCCCCCCTTTCCCGTGTGGACTCTCAGCCTCAGCCTGGAGCGTGTCCCTATTCTGTGGAAGACCTCGTGCCTAGTTCCAGTCCCTAAGACATCACACCCCAAGGAGCCAAACCATTACAGACCTGTTGCCCTCACTTCAAACCTGATGGAGGCTATGGAGAGGATCATCCTCCATCACCTTCACCCACTGGTCAGGAGGGACCTAGACCCGCTGCAGTTTGCTTACCAGCCGCACATGGGGTGGATGACGCCGTCATCTACCTGCTGCATCGGGCCCTTACTCACCTGGAGAGTCACAAGAGCACTGTGAGAGTCATGTTCTTTGACTTTTCTAGTGCCTTCAACACAATCCAGCCTTCCGTTCTGAGGGGGAAGCTGGAGGGAGCAGGAGTGGACCATCACATGACTGCGTGGATTATTGACTACTTCACCAATAGGCCCCAGTATGTGAGACTCCAGGACTGTGTGTCTGAGGTGGGGGTTTGCAGCACCATTTATTACTGTTTACTGTGTATATGGTCATCTTTCCTTATCTTCATGTAAATATGTATATGTGTATATATATATATATATATATATATAGATAGATAGATAGATAGATCATTTATAGCTCTTGTATATGGATGTTCCTTGTTCTTTATATATTTCTATTTTCTTTCTGTCTCCTTGATAAAGAGCCCTGTAACACCCAAATTTCCCATTCATGGGATAATAAAAGATTATTCTATTCTCTATTCTATTCTATTTGCACAAAATATTGGAAAATAAAGAATGCAGTTGTGGATGGAAACAAATGTTGTGACATTGCTTAAGCTAACCATGATACCAGGGTGAATGCATTACATAATCATCCTCCAAGAGCAACATCTCCCAACCATCCTAGAAGAGTTTGATGAAGAACAATGCCTTTTCCAGCATGATGGAGCGCAGTGCCATAAGGCAAAAGTGAGTGGAAGTGAAGCTCTTGGCCAGTTACTGATCCACCCACGGGCCCATCCATCAGGTCCATCAAGAGTCATTCTCATTTCATCAGTCCATAAAACCTTTAAAAAATCTGTCTTGAGATATTTCTTTGCCCATTCTTTATGTTAACTTAGGTATCTTGTTCGGAGGTGTACGGGTTTCAGCCTTACCTTGGCCATGTCTCTGAGCCCTGAACACCTTGTACTTCTTGGCTCTGCAGGTAGGTTGCAGTGGACAGTGATAGCACTGGAGGATAATCAGTTTCTAGCAGCTTCATGTTTGATTCTTCTCAAATCTTTGACAGTTTATTTGCATCTGTTTTTTCCTGAAAACGTTTTGTGACTATTTGCAACAAACCATTTGATGGTTCTGTGATCACACCCCAATGTCTTAGCAATTTCAAGAGTGTCCCTCTAAATAACTTTTTACAATTTTTAATTTTCAGAGTCAGTCATATCTCTTTTTTGGCCCATTTTGCCTGATGAAAAGAAGCTGCCCAATAACTAGACACACGTTGATACAGGGTGTTGATCTCCTTAGGCCACACCTAGGTTTAAGGTTTTGAGTCACTGTTTTTTTCTTTTTTGTTGTTGTTGTTTTTTGCTTGTTTGTATGTTTTTTGTTTTAAAGAGCACAGACCAATACATTCATTAATCAAACAAACACTTGGAGGGCAGTGGTGGCCTGGTGGTTAGGGAGTTGGTAACAGGCTTGGAAGATTGTGGGTTCAAATCCCTTACCAGTAGGTTGCCCTGAGGTACTATTGAGCAAGGTACTGCCCATGTCACTGCTCCCTGGGTGCTTTCATAGCTGCCCCCTACTGCACAGTGTTTGTGTGCATGGGTTAAATGCAGAAGTCCAATTTGTTGTGGTGTGCTGTGACCTCGCAATGACACAAATAATCACTCTCACTTATTAATCATTCGCTTTCAACTATTGATTAAGAATTAATTTTGTCATAGTATGTAGTAAATATATAGTTATGTGGTGTTTAAACACAGAGAAAATTGTTGTAAAACCTGCTTTTTTTCTGGAAACAGGATTGTGAATGACGGTTATGTGCTGGTCTGTTCTGACTGCTGTTTCGATCAAGAGCATGGGCTACAGAATGAGAGAAATCATGGCGGACAGACCCGACAGGAAGCTGTAT
>CM029371.1:23113442-23152253 GCA_017165825.1 Hepsetus odoe
CGTCGTCTCCACAGCGCCCTCTGCAGGACTCCGCTGATACAGCTTCCTGTCGGGTCTGTCCGCCATGATTTCTCTCATTCTGTAGCCCATGCTCTTGATCGAAACAGCAGTCAGAACAGACCAGCACATAACCGTCATTCACAATCCTGTTTCCAGAAAGAAAGTCATTGCCATTGCACTGCTTCATCTGTTCATGAAGGAAGAACTCGGTCTTCCTTAAAATGAAGCACTGACAGTGCTGCTTCTGCTGCTGCTCCAGGTCCTTTACAATCAGAGACTTAAAGTTAAACATTTGCTACACAAAGTTTCACAAATTTTCTGATTTAAACACCAGTAAACCCAAGATAAATGGCCTTTTTCCCATTACAGTCTAATTCAAAGCAACTTCCATTTACTAATTACAGGGACAATCTCTGGGGGGGTTAACGTGTCTCACTCAGGAACCCAGTGGTGGTGGTGCTAGAGGTGTGATTTGAAACTGCAACCGCTTCATCCATGGGTAACTATTCTACCCCTAGTCCACCCCCACTTACAGCATGCTTGTTTGATTAATTAATGTCTTGGTCTGTGCTTTTTGCAAACCAAAAGTGCTTCTGGAATGCCCAGAAGTACAAAGTGCTGACTGCAAAGAGACATGGCCAAGGTAAGGGAGGCTGAAACCTGACCACCACTGAACAAGACACATCAAGACTGGACCAAGTGGGGTACTGTAATGGGCTGGTATTATTAAAGATGAGCTAGTTGGACCTTTTTTTCAGGCAGTGGTTCAGGAAGAAGGTCCGCATCTTTCAAGAAGACTATGATCTTTATGCAGGGTAATGCTCCATTGCATGCTTCTATAATAGAATAAAATAATAATCATGCCTTTTCTGTTCAAGTGTTATCTTATGAATGCAGGAGTATGGCTGAGAACTCAAGGTCACAGGATACAAAGTCATCCTGCCCTCTTGTTGAACCCTAGTCTAATCTTTTGTAACCATTTATTTGTCTTCTTTCAAGAAGATTTTCATCAGGACAATGCTCCATTGCATGCATGGAAGTTCTCCACTGCGTGCCCAGTAAAGGCCTTAAAGATGAAAGATTAATGACATGGCCCCCTTCTTCACCTGACCTAAACCCTATTGAGAACCTGTGGACCTTATTAAACAGGAGATTTATGGGGAAGGATACGATCCACCTCTCTGAACAGTGTCTGGGAGGCTGCAGTTGCTGCTGCACAAAAACAAAAATTGATCGTCAACAGATTAAGAAACTGACAGACTCCATGAATGGAAGGATTATGACTGTTATTGATAAGAAGGGTGGTTAAAATGGTCACTGCTTATTTTATAGACTGATCTGTAACAGACGAGTACCAGCAAGAGTGAAAGGAAAGATTTATAGGACATTAGTGAGACCAGCAATGCTATATGAGTTGGAGACAGAAGCACTTACGAAAAGACAGGCAACAGAGCTGGAGGTGTCAAAGTTAAAGATTTTCATTGGCTACGACGGGCAGGATTAGAAATAAGTATATTAGAGGGACAGCTCAGGTTGGATGTTTTGGAGACAAGGTTAGAGAAGCAAGGTTGCTTTGGTTTGGATATGAACAGAGACGAGGATTATATTGGGAGGAGGATGCTGAGGATGGAGCTGCCAGGAAAGAGGAAAAGAGGAAGACCAAAGAGGACATTTATGGACGTGGTGAGAGAGGACATGCAAATGCAGTTGGTTTGAAGGAGGAAGATGCAGAGAACCGGAAGAAATAGTGATGGTTGATCCGATGTGACGACCCCTAACAGGAGCAGCCCAAAGATGTAGAAGTGTGGTTACTTATTCACAACTTGTGCCTTCCACATCACATCCACCGGTCCTCTCACCAGACTCTTATTTTGAAAGGCAGCTGAGAGCAGTGAACGCTGTAGGTTTAGGCAGAGAGCCTTCACCATGGATTCTTCTGTGACAAAAATTGAGTCTTTGAACTTCTTCATCCACGATCGGTTAAAGACAGTCGCCGGAGAGATATTTCAAATACTTAAAGAAACCTTCCATGAGTTCCAGGATGAATTACTACACTCCAGGCAGGAGAATGTTTACTTGAAGGCAAAACTAGCGGAACTCAGCATCAAGTCAGGTGGGTTATCCACCACAACTTCCTCATCCCAGCTTTCATAAAGACTGTGGCTTACCTTTTGCAATTTTATTTTTGTCTTTAAACGGGATGTACACGCTTTTCTGTCTAAAGCCCTGACTAGTGTTCCTGCCACTCCGATTGGCCTGAAAACATATCTTTTTTTTTTTATCTGAGGGTTTTGTAATTGTTTTTCTCCTCAGGCAAGTCTGATCCCAGCCTACGTTAGGACGAAATGTGTCTGGGTTAGCTGTGATTCACTCGTGGAAAGCCAAATATATGAAAAAAGTATTTGGTAAACCTCCCCTCTTGAAATCAACACTGGGAAAATTATTGTCTTGGTTGTGTGATGAGCTTATCTCAACATTAAAGTATATATTGTCAAATGAATATGTTATGAAGAAAATTAATTTAAAGTTAAAATGTAAAACATTTACCCTTCTCAGCAAATCAGTGTCTTTAAGGGGTCGCAAATTGGCCAATTAAAGCAACTTTTGTTGAGATGCATGAACTTTATTAGATGAGTCTGAGTTTTTTCAAAAACAATCATTGGTAAAATGGCCATTTGTATATTTTTGACTTCAGTACAGTAGAGACAAAAATTGTGCAAATGACTGAAATATGACATGTTGTGAATCCCTAATATATAGAGATATATAAAAACAGGCTGTAGCTGATGAAGTCAGACGGTGAAGAATGTCTCATTGTTTAAACTCCCGAAACGCTGGCCATGAATTCTTCTGCCTGTTTCTGATTTCTTTACAGTCTGATTGGTGGCGTTGGGGCTCCTTTTTTAAAGAGAACAGGGATCCATTTATCAAAAGAATCGAAATTGCTGTGTAAATCACTGCCTTTTTCCCCATCATGCAATCCATGATCCACTTAAAGAAATGTTCTGTCATTTAGGGCTTATTCTTTTATTTTTATCTAGAATCCTAAAATATCGTTAGAGTTTCACAAAGTCCTAAAAGTAGATCCCAGTTATATTAACGGGGCAAAAGTACCTTACTTGACTATTTATTTATTGAGGAAAAGGGTCCAGTGTGTGAGTTGCAAAAGTATGCAATTGATCATCCAAGCAACACATCAGTTTGACTCTTTGTTAAATGTAAATGTAAACAGTGTGAGGCACCAGGCTACACTTGAACCAAACTTTAACACTTTATTGGTTTCATGTCATTTAAAAAGGCAACAGGTTTTAGAATTGAAAATCTTAGTTCAGCATAATAAAGAGAAAATGTAACTCATGTTGAGATTTCGGCTAACAGAATCTTCACCACTGCAGAAGTTATGAGACTCGGTACACTCTTCCTTCATTCTTTGGCTTTGCATGTCCTTCCAAACTCAGAAACCACTGTTTGCTAACCTTCTGGGATATGTAGGATATTCTCATTTATACCATATTGTAATTGACCTTTTCCTAACAATTAAGTAATTACCTAGTAATTTACTATCCTCAGGTAAAGTCTTGCACAGTGTTTGCTTTTTGATTCTTAGAAGAATCATTTGTAACCTACTGTAGAATGTTTTGCTAAATATACCAACTTTTTACATTTCTTACAGATTCACAACCCTGCCCCAAAGATGGATTTTGTCCTCAGAACACCAGTCACACCTTGGGCAACTCGGGTGTAGAAGTTAAGCTGGAACTTTGCAACACACAACAAGAGGCTGAGCCACAACCACCAGCAAAAGATCCTTCAACAAGTCCTTCCCCATATTTAGTGACTGAATATAGTCAGGAGCCACCTCACTTTTTATCAGTCAAAATTTTCAGCACAGAGGGGAAAAATGTCGGTTGCTCCTTGACCAACTCTCAGAGTAAAAACTGCTCAGAACCATGTAACTCTTCCGTTATCTCCTCTGATGATTCAAACCCTAATTCTGAAAGTGGATGTGAAAATCAGATGGTAGTGGTAAAACATGAACCAGATTCCAAGTGCGACTCTCACACATACAGCGATTTTCCTCATCTGTCACCTCACTTGCAGAACCATGCAACAGACAAACTGCTTTACTGTGAAGTCTGTGGCAAGCCATTCAAATATGATCGACTCTTGAAGGCACACATGGTGGTGCACCAGAAAGAGAAGCCATATCGCTGTGAGCTGTGTGGAAAGTGCTACAGTTATGCACATGTACTCAAAATCCACCTTAGAACTCACACAGGAGAGAGACCGTATCACTGCAGGTACTGTGGTAAGACATTCAATCAGAAAGGGCATGTGAAGGGACATGAAAGGATCCACACTGGAGAAAAAATCTACAGCTGTTCAGTCTGTGGCAAGCGTTTCACTTGGTTGGGTCAAGGAAAGGAGCACCTTCGGATTCATCAGGATCAAGTGGCTACAATTATAAGGAAAAAAAGAGCAACCGTTGAGTATGAAGTGACATACTGATTTCTTAATAAACCTATCTATATTTCCCATTTATTTCCTTGTTTATGGCAAAACGCTAAAAACTGTACCCATATATAAACCAGTGATTCTCAATATGTGTGGCAAAGCACAATAAAAAGTTTGGAAGTTTGTTAAATTGTGTAGCAGAACCATCCATTATCCGCCGCTTGTCCCAAATGGGGTCGCGCTGGCATCCAACCCAGCGCACACAGGGCGAGGATAGGGGACGCACCCTGGACAGGTCGCCAGCCGCAGGGAGGAGCGGGACGGGGACGGCACCTTGCTCAAGGCTACCTCAGGGCAACCTATTGGGATGGGGTTCGAACCCCTGATCCTCCGACCATGTGGCCGACGCCCTAACCACTAGGCCACCGCTGCCCCTGTAGCAGAACCAAAGTGGAATTAACTTTCAAGTGGGAGCAATGGCAAATAGTGCCTTTTGTTGTTTCTTTTTCTTTCACACTGTAGCTGTGTCACAATTATAAATGTCCAGATTGCAACTTGAGTAGAAAGGGGCCAGTGCAGGTAAAGCTCCAATTCAAGGAGCGTATTGCCTAGCAGAAATCCATGTGAGCAATGACTAACGATCCCTGGGGTGTGATTCACGAGAAGGTTCATTTCTCTCACTTATTCTGCAATCAGACTGCTTTCCAACCATACAACTAGGGCTGCAACTTGTGATTATTTTGATAGCTGATTAATCAGTTAATTTTTAATGAAACTTAGTTGGTTGTTTTATTATACGCAACGAAAAGGATTTGCATAAAATTTTTATTGGTGGTGATGATGCCTGATTTGATCCAGTTTTGAGCCTGTTTTGGGGGCAGTGGTGGCCTAGTGGTTTGGGAGTTGGCCCTAGGATCTGAAAGTCATGGGTTTGAATCCCAGACCATGAGGTTGCCCTGAGGTACCCTTGAGCAAGGTACTGTCCCTGTCATTGCTCCCCTGGTGCACGGTGTGTATGGGTAAATAGCAAAGGTGAAACTTCACTGTGTGCTGTGTTTCACAATAATAATCAGTTTCATGTGATTAAAGTGAAGTAAATTAATTGGCAACTATTTTTATAATTGATAATCTATTTTATTTATTATTTTCTGCGGCTCCTAATACAAGTGTTGGATGTTTCACCCTCTTTTATCTCGGCTGAAACTCTGATGTGAACCAAACAAACTGAGGCCTCACCTTTTTGCGATGGACAAAAAGAAAAAAACAGCAACATTTCTGAGACAAATTGGACAAATTTGAGACAAGTCAAGAAAAACTGAGTTAGACTGAGACTGAGTTAGCCGACTGAGTTAGAACAGCAGACTGGATGCTTTAAAAGGAGGGCAGTGCTTGCAGTCATTGTTCTTCCTCTGCTAACCATGGTTATCTGCAAGGAAACACATGCAGTCATCATTGCTTTGCACAAAAAGGGCTTCACAGGCAAGGATATTGCTGTAAGATTTCACCTAAATCATCCATAGCCTCCTGTCAAGAAGGGCAGCAAAGAAAGTTTTCTTTTAAAATCTGATCTTCACGAACACATGCTGGTGGAAATGTTTCAAGCTATGAACAAATGAGCTTATGGTTAAAAAAAAATTACAAAACCATCTCATAAATTTGGACACTAACATTACAGTCAGACAGTATAAAATAAGAGGAAATGATTGTTGGTCAATCAAAAAAGATACAAACTGATGTTTATGTTTTTTTGTTCATTCACTGAACAATGGTGCTTGAGGCAGGAAAAAGCCTTGCCTCTCTTATTGCAGCTCAACTACAGTTTTCTACACATGCAGCCATGTCCAGTCCCCAGGGAGCAGTAATGGGGACAGTACCTTGCTTAAGGGTACCTCAGGGCAACAAACTGGTCTTGGTTTCGAAACTCAAGACCTTCCCATCGTGGGGTCTAATCCCTAACCACTAAGCCACCACTGTGACAAAGTAGGTAATGTAGTGAAGTGAACGTGAAAGTGACTATTCTTGTCATTGTGAGTACACTGCACAGCACACAGCGAACCACAACAAATTTGGACCTCTGCATTTAACCCATACACACACCTTGCAGCAGAGGGCAGCAATGAAAGCGCCCGGGGAGCAGTGATGGGGATGGTACCTTGCTCAAGGGTACCTCAGGGCAACCTACTGGTAAGGGGTTTGAACCCACAATCTTCCGAGCCTGTGGCCAACTCCCTAACCACTAGGCCGCCACTGCCCCCTAAATAGTTTTTAGTACATGCAGAAAAAAATATTTCATTTTTCTTTTGATTTTAGACTGAATTTATGCTTTTGTAAAAGCAGCTCAATTGTGTGAGGTCACTGTGAGATTGCATTCATAAATTCAGATAGGGTTGTTTACTGTGAATACTGTGAAAAGCACAAGTACATGAGATCCACTGCAGGACACACAGGGGAGAGACCTTATCACTGCAGGTTTTGTGGGAGAAGGTTCAATATGAAAAGTTACCTGAAGTACCATGAGAGGATTCACACTGGTGGGTTGTGTGGCTAGTAAGGAAATGATGGTGATGAATGAAAACTATTCCATGGTTCAGCTCATGGTGCATGAGGTTGCAGATTTTTCCCCCCCTCCTTTCCCTTTTTCTTCTCAAAAAATTGTGAAATTCTTGAGACATGGTTCATTGTAATTACGAGTGATTGCTGGATGCTTTAAACACCTCACAGGATTGTTGCAGTAACATCACACTACATGACTGATACATGGGTGGAACAAGGAATAGTAAGGGTGGTGGTGGTCTAGTGGTAGGGTACTACAGCCTTATAGATCAAGAGGTTGATGGTTCGAATCCCACCTCTGGCACTGCCACCACTGGGTCCCTGAGCAAGACCCTTAACCCTGAGTTGCTCCAGAGGGACTGTCCCTGTAATTAGGACATGGAAGTCGCTCTGGATAAGAATGCCTGCTAAATACTGCAAATGTAAACGTGTTCTCCAGACGTCCCATTTAAGAAGCATCTATGAGTAAACGAAAGAGGATTTGTTTTCATTAATTTAATGAAAAACATGTTTGGCATGTCTTGCATTAATAATGATAATAATGCTTCAAATCTTGCATTTAACCAAAAAATCTGGTTTTAAATATTTCCAAGCAGAGATGTTGGCACATAGGGTGATCATTACACTGCAGAGGGCCACCAGTTTGCCTTCCTCAGTGGTACCCATTCACTCCCTAGTTCAATTTCTTGATAACTTTAAGTAATAAGATGAGGCTCACAGTAGATGACCAAGGAAATGTACAAAAAAAAAAATCACAGAATCTCTAAAATATCATATGAATATCATAGGAAATTAAACACTAATAAAAGCAAAGTAAAAGCATAGGTTAATATTTGCTCCAAAAGATCACATCATTTATATTCAATTTATTTTATATACCATTTTAAATATAATTATATTTCATTCTGAGGGTCCTGCCTGCTTAAATGAAGATTAAATAAAGTAGTTCATGGTGCAGTGGTATCAGATCCCACCTCTGGTCCCGCTCTCCAGCCTCTCACTCACTCAGCCTGACTGTCCTCGGAGCTTCATTCAGTCCAGTGCTTCCATCACTGCCAGCCCCCCTCACACATGCCCTTTGGGGGATTATTCTATTACAGTGTTTTTTATGTAGCAAACGTCTCAGATATAAGAGAGATGCTTACTTTAGGCTTTGTTGTGCCATCTTGTTTTACTTCTTGGAGATGTCAAGACATGTTCACATATATGTTGATGTAGAATCTGCAGTAACCACTGAGCTCATGTCTGTATTTAATTATTTGATCTGTCCCAGCATGTCAGTTTTCTCACAAACACACACACACACACAAATGGTCACACTCTGGACTTACTCTGCACTGCTGGTATCACTAATGGGCACACCTTAAGCACAATATCACCGATCATAAGCTAAAAGATGTTAACTCTCAGTTGCTCTCTGAGCTATTTCTTCCCATTTTTCTGATTATGTCAAGATCATGGGTATTGATTACCTCTTCTCCATCTACAGTCAGTACCTGAAGCCTTGACTCAGGTGGTGCCTCTGAAAACTGATCTACAGTACTGTGCAGAAGTTTTAGGCAGGTGTGAAAAAAAATGCTGTAAACAAAGAATGCTTTCAAAATGTTAATAATTTATTCATCAATCAACAAAATGCAGTGAATGAACAAAAGAGAAATCTAAATCAAATCAGTATTTGGTGTGACCACCCTTTGCCTTCAAAACAGCATCAATTCTTCTAGGTACACTTGCACGCAGTTTTTGAAGGAACTCAGCTGGTAGGTTGTTGACATTGATCATCATCAGCACCTGTTTGGTAAAACTGGTTGATCATACACCGACTATAATCCTACAAAATCCCTGACTTTGTGCAAGTGTACCTAGAAGAACTGATGCTGGTTTAAAGGCAAAAGGTAGTAACACCAAATATTGATTTGATTTAGATTTTTCTTTAGTTCACTCACTTTGCATTTTGTATATTGGTAAAAATAAACAATCATTATTTATATTTCTGAAAGCATTTTTTGTTTACAGCATTTTTTCACACCTGCCTAAAACCTTTGCAAAATACTGTATACCACACTCTTCTCCTTGGTTCACTACTGAGCTACCATCTATGAAGACATAGGGTAGACGTCTGGAGAAGCTTTATCGGAAAACTGGCCTTGCAATACATCTGCAGTTATATAATGACAACCCACAAAGGGCTGGCCGAGGACTGCTCGTGTAAACCACATCAGTTATAATTAACAGATCAAACATGTTTAAACATGGAATGAGACTGTTAATAAACAGACAAAGCCTTTGGGGGGGATGTAATGTTCTCCCTGCAGCTATTGAGCTCTGCGATTCTTTTTGACCTTCTTTCAGAACAAAATTGAGTATATTTATACTTAGTATCCCCACCAACTTTGCATCCAGTGAACCAACAACTCTCCAACCAGCTTCTACACTGTCAGCTGTTTCACCAGTTTGTCAATGACACAGAGATCCTGATTAGTAATATTAAGCCTGTAAACTCTAAAATTACCCCAGCCCCCACATCTCTGTTGAAGAGCTGCCTTGTTGCTATTGCAGAACCCATTTCTCACTCAATACTGACTATCATCTTCTCTGAAAATTGTTGCCATAACCCCTATATTAAAGAAACCATGCCTTCATCTTAATGAACTTTGTTATTATTGGCCTATCTCCAATGTCCCTCTGGTTGCTAAAGTCCTGGAAAAGTTCCGCTTTGCTATTTAACCACTGAGCTCTAAACAATCTTTTTGAGACTTTCAAACCCCCTGGCTTCCATCCTGCCCACAGCACAGAGACAAAACTAAGGTTTAAATAAAATTTAATAAATAAACAAACAAACAAATAAATATTAAAAAAGAAAAACCCTTACTCTTACTTACAGTTCATGTAGCAAAACTGAACACCATCATGCACGCACACACCATACACTTCAACATCTCACTCACACAATCCTTCACGCATCTACTCACACAACATACTCAACTGAAAAACACCTGTATGACACACATACCCGAGAAACACCCACACTGTGACATGCAGTCATGACAGTGAGAGTGGTGGGACTGCTTGTTTTAAGGCAGTTTATAATGTTCACAGTGACAGATTTCAGAACAGAAATAAAACCTTGGAATACCTACCTGTTCCTGCCTTTAATCAGAACTACACCCAGCAGCCAATAATAACTGGAATATTAATAAAAAGGAAGAACTCTAGAGGGCAGAGCCTAAAACAGGCCTAAACAGAGCATGTGGCCCTTTAATCTTCACAAAGAATCCTGAACACACACACATGAAATTAAGAGCACTTGTTTATTAGAGGGTAATACATGTGAAGAGGCTGAGCTCTGATCACATGTCCAAACACTACAGTATAAAGGGAAGAACTGACCACAGATCAGTAGGAGAGGGCTTACTTTGAGGATCAGACTTAACACACACGCACACTTTACTGTGATAGAATGCATGTAAACACACTGGCCACTTTATCAGAAACTCTTCATACTGGCTTCTAACCAGAAACATCTGTCAGACTAACAACACAAACCACTTCATCCACTGTGTGTGTGTTTCTGTATGTATATGAATGTGCGCATGTATGAATGTGAGTGTGAGAGAGAACAAGTGTGTGTGTGTGTGTGTAATTTTATGCAGTAGCTTTCTGTTCCATGCTGTGCTGTAGAACCTGGTGGTCCCATCCTGTTGTGGTCAGAACATCTGATCCGCCAGGGAACCAACAGACACCTCGCACAAAGTCCCGGTGCCGGACATCCCGGTAACTAAACACACACAGGCACACACGTCAATATGAGCTTCATTAAATGCAGCTCTAAACACTCCAGCACAGACAGAATAAAATAATACACGCTTCATAAATACATTAACAACAGACTGTTTACAAATGTAGTCCTGACGACGCAACACTTGTGATCACAAGCTTAGCGGCTGAACAGAAGAGGGATTCAGTCAGACATCTCAGTTTGGGTTTGAGGACAGATCGGAAGGACAGTGGAGATGTGGCTTTACTCACATTTCTCTTAGCTGGTCATTCACTACAGCAACAGAGCAATCATCACTCACTGAGGCCAACAGCGGACAACTACGAACACACAAATCACCATTATGAAAAAACACTCCTTAAAAAGAATCAGTGGGTGAAGATCTACATTTATATTTACACATGTACCCATGTGTATTTGTGTGTACCTGTGTGAAGAGAAAGCCAGAGCAGACACTCTGCGTGTGTGTGTGTTCACTGTTTGTACAGATCCTGAAGCCTGGAAATCCATCAGAGTCACTCTGCCTAGCTCATCACCTACTCTCACACACACACACACACAAACACGTCAAAAAGCTGTTGAGTATAGAGCCTGTGGGTATGTAGTTTAGTACAGTACAGACCAGGTAATTGTGGGTAATGTATTTACCATATGCAATTGTGGTGGTCTTATGAGGGTGCCACGCAACAGCAGTTGGACAGCAGCTGGGGGAGACCACGTCTATATAGACACACACACACACACAATCATGCTGTTATAAAACACAATCACACAGAGGAGAAAGTGAGAACTGCAGGATCAGGGATGGGATGGAGCTCTCATGGTTCACTCCTGGGGAAGCTGAGGGTGCTGCAGCACTGACAAGTCTTCAACTAATATGATTTGAATGTTTTAGATTCTGTTGATTGGTTTGTATTGTTTACTGATGTTAATATTTGTGTGTGTATGGTTTCTGAAGGAAGTGTTGGTTCTGGGTGTGGCTGAAGGGGGCAGGGCTTATCCTATGATTTATTAACCCCAAGTCAAAACAGACAGTAGAAGCTCATATTTCTTCTGAACCTACTTCCTCATAAAACTGCAATCCAAACCTACCTCCCCAGACCTGTGTGTATGTGTGTGTGGATGCTTATACCTAATCGAGAGGCAGGTTTGGGTTTTCTGCGATCCCACAGCAACAAACGCCCATCCTGCACAACAACAATATCAATAATAAATTATTCAGTCTCTACTCTAAACACTTATCACTCACACAGTGATCAGTGAATGTATCCTGTGTGTAATCCATCCTGCACACCTGTAGTGAACAAACACCTGGAGAGATGGGTGGTAAAACCTGCACTGGGGAGCAGTGCTGGGAACAGTACCATCCTAAGGCGAGCCTACTGGACCTGAACTTTAAAATAACCTTCCCAACATGGAATCCCTAAACACTAGGACCACACCATACCCTAATGTGCAGGATGGATCCAGTGAAGTGTTTGTAGGTGTGTGAGAGGCTGACCTGAGCACACGACAGGAAGAGAGCATCATCAGTCGGACTGCAGCTCACACTGTTCACTGGCATTGAGTGAACTAGACAGAGAGAAAGACTGAGATTGAGAATGAGAGATTAAATGCACCCCCTGTTGGTAAGAGGTGAATAGCTGTAAACAAACTTAAGAGAATAGTGTTTATTTAGTTAAACTCAACATTGAAATAATGAAGCATTATTATTGCCGTGTGTGTGAGTATTAATTGATTAGTGTGCGTGTGGGGGTGTGTGGGGTCCGGAGTATATTGTCCTACATTTTGAGAGTAGGACTGGACTATCGAACTGAACTGACTAGACATTAGGACACCTCTGTCTGTATGAGGCCTCACAGCTGATTGTGCACCCAGAGATCCAGAGAAATGCCCATAAAGACAAGGACACAGATCTGGGGACACAAAAACATTCCTGCAACAGTTCCAGGGCCTCCATCATCCCCAATGAAAGAGATTTGGAACCAACAGTGTCACTTCAAACAAATCCAAGTCATTGGGACAAAGAAGACAGAGAACCCCAAACCCAGCCACCTCTGTAAAAATTCCTTTTAGAAGAATCAAAAAGGAGAGCCATCAGCTCTACACTCCTTCAGAGATCCTTATGGTTGGGTCACATGTCATCTTGCAGGGAGGAGCCAATCAACTCTCAGACCAACAGCATGCTCTTTTTCTGATACGTGGAATGAACTGGTTAACCTGATTCCCAACAGCAAGTGTGGAGGAAACCAGAGCCTGAACATCATCCTAGTAACATTTTCCTGAGACAGGGTTTTGGAGGTTGCTCAGGACGGAGGGAAAGATGGTTCCTCTGCATTTCCCTGCATCCCTGAGTGACAATCTTTTCCAGTGTTGAGGATCTCAGGGGCTTCAGGAAAACTGCTGGAGTGGCCCAGACTGGACCCGAACCCAGGAGAACATTTCAGAGCATGGTGCTCTCCATCCTTACTGAGTGATCATGAACAATCCTGCTCGGAAGAAAGGTGTTCTGAACTTGTGGAATCAATCCTGAGAAGGCTGCTGAAGGTGCTCCAACCAGGTACTGAGAGAAGGGTGAAAATAGTTATGACAGGGGAATACAACTCTCCAAAAATCCATGTGTACCTCACCATTGAGGAGGACTGTTAGCATAAATGAGGGGAGGGGTGTTTAGGAAGAGATGTAGCCGAATGTGTGTGGCAGTTCCAGGTGAATGTTCTGACCTGAGTAGGTCCTGATTACCGCCTCCTGACCCAGATCCCAAACTTTAATCCTGAAACAGCACAATTCACACATTCAGTCCTGCAGCATTCAGTCTGCTGACAAAAACTATGAAACACAGCACTCTCTACTGACCTGCAGTCCATACTTCCACTGACAGCATGGCAGGTGCCAGCTGTGGGGCTGATTGCCGTGACAACATGATCGTGCTCATGGTGGGTGAACCTGTTCACCAGCAAACGCTCGTCCTCCGCCAGCTCCCATAATTCAACAGCACCTACACACACATACAGATTTTTTTCTGCAATTTTTCATTTAATTAGTACAACAGATTGAACAGCAGCATTTTAGCCCCACCCATTTACCTACAGCAGTTTAGCCCCACCCATTCATCCAACAGCAGTTTAGCCCCACCCACTCAGCCCACAGAACTTCAGCTCTACCCATTCTGCCCACAGCAGTTTAACCCCACACCTTTCCACACACAGCGGTTAAACCCGACCCAATCAGATTACAGCAGTTTAGCCCAGCCAATTCAGCTTTTACTAGTTTAACCCCAGCCATTCGTCCCACAGCACTTTAGCCCCACCCATTCAGCCTTGCTCCAAGGCTTTTCTAATTTTATATATTAAAAAAAAAAAATTAATTATTATAATATTCTTTCATTCATTTTCTGCCGCTTGTCCCAAGCGGGGTCGCGGGGGGTGCTGGAGTCCATCCCAGCTCACACAGGACAAAGGACGGGGGACACACCCTGGACAGGGCGCCAGCCCATCGCAGGGAGGAGCGTGACGGGGACGGCACCTTGGTCAAGGGTACCACAGGGTAACCAACGCCCTAACCGCTAGGCCACCGCTGCCCCAATTATAATAATATCCAAAAAGAAAAGCTTTTTCACTGTTCAACTGCTTATGTTTCATAGCTCATCAGCATTCTTTATAATCACACACACACACACACACACACACGTCAGATACATCTTTGACAAAAAAAGGTAAATTTATAGTATATACATAATATAATATACAAATAATATATGTATACATTTATTGTCCCTTAGTTTGAAGCAAACATTTTAGCTCCAGCATTGGTCTTCCATTATTTATCACATTATCCAATTCCTGTTTTAATCATTTTTTTAACTTCGATATATAATCTTGCATTCTGGCAGTCCGTCAGAACAAACAGTAAAACTAGAGGGATCGCTTTCTAATATTGTGATAATTAATTGCCAGCTGTTGGGCTCATATGCACCCCATTCCTGTCTGCTGCACCTTCTGCCTTTTCCCTGTGGTTTTCTGTCTGATGGCCAAAACTAAATGTTACATTCATTAAAGACAGAAGCCAGACTGTGGAAAGTCAGGGTGTATAATAAACGTTTCTGCAAACATTATATTGGCGACATACAGAAAGACAGCAACCGGCAGACACTGATTACATACATCAGTCCTGCATGTGAGGGACAGTGTGTGAGGGTTTTCCCATGGATTTAAACAGGAAATGCAAATTCATTTTGACTATAAAACTATCGGAATCAGAAAATTTATAGCACATACCAGTGGACTTTACCATTATTAGTTTTGTTTTTGTGATTTTAACTGTATGCTGACAGAACCTCACCTGCTTCCCCTGACCACACGTCCCTGCTCATCGGTCATCGGCTCCCAATTAATCAGATTCAGTCGCTACAGACTGACTGGATCTTCTCCCAGCTGTTTATACTCCTAATCCTACATAATCCTACAGGCTGTTCCTCCTTCACTATGCTGCTTTAAGGAACGCCATCCACCATCACGTCCCTTCACACAAAACCGTCTCAGTCCAGTTTTCATTCTCAGCTCCCCAACGGTGGCACCACAGCAGGGCGTACCTCTCTAAGATGATCTGAGGTGTGTGTGTGGGGGTGTGTGTTTATTACCGGAGTCGGAGGCCAGCAGGATGGTTCTGTCGTTCAGCCACTCAGCCTGAGTCACTCCAGCCTCGGTCTGAACCCCCGCCTTGCAGTAAACCTCATTAGGAGCCAGTTTAACATCAGGAAAAACCCAGACAGAACCGAGCCAACATCGACCTGACAGGGCAGACGCTCCCAACAGAACAGAACCATCTGTGTGAGAGAGAGAGAGAGAGAATAACAAATGATCATATACGTATTAATAAACTGAACTGTTATAAAGTCACTCCTGCAGGATTTAAGGTGGAACGGAAAAGAAACACCGAGTGTACTAAAGGTCTGTGTGTGTGTGTGTGTGTGTGTGTGTGTGTGTGTGTGTTGTGAAGTGTGTTCGCGCGCGGTCTCACCTGTTCTGAACTTAATTGTTTCCAGGTGAGTCTCCATGCACGCGGGTGCGCTCGCGGGACACCAGCGGCTCTCCGTTAGCATGTCGTTTGTCTTTCTGCCTAACTGTCTGTCGGTCTGTCTCTCTTCTTGTCTACTTGTCTGTTTATCTGTTTGTGTCTCGCGCTCCGCCGCGTGAATGAATGAAGCAGCGTGGGTCAGCCTCTGGATTCCGCTTCCGGTTGGATTTTTTAAAAAGTAAAAGTCTTCTTAAAGCGATACATTTTATAATATTTTGTATTTGATGTTTGTGTTGTGAAAAAGTGATCTATAAGCAGGAGTTGAATAGTTTTACTTACATTAAACAAGTGAATTGGACGTCCGTGTTTAAGAACTTTGTAGCATTAGATTAAACTCAATCAAATGTCAAAATTTCCATTCCCGTGGTTAAGTGTAAATTATGAAAACATGGAGTTTATTTATATATAGAGCGAATATAATAAGAGTCACGGGTTGAGTCCAGCAAAGAAACTACAATGTCTGTATATGAGCAATTTAATATGTTTTTTTTTCTAAGTCTAATATTGAATTCTAAATAAATTGTGAGTTTTCCAATCTTTAGGTGAAGGTGGAATAACTGCTGTCTTACCGCTAGGTGGCGCCATAACAATGCAACATGTGTGTATGTGTGTCAACATTATTTATTTTTGTTGTTGTTTTTGTTGTTGTCACTAAACGGTCAGTAAACTCCTGTCCTCCATAACCTTCACACACTCCCTGTTCACTACCACGTTCAGTTTAAAATATTCCTCTTTACATTTAAGCCCTCTGTGACCTCACTCCTCATTATCTCTAAGAATTACCCCACCATCCATCCAAACAACCACCCATCCATTCATCCATCCGTCCATCCATCCAACGAACCACCCATCCATCCATGAACACAGTTAGCGGAGGTTGAGTTAGTATGTTTTAACAGAGTATCATCAGAGAACCAGAGTCAGTAAAACTTTATTGATCCTGAGGGAAATTGCTTAGGAACAATACAAGTGAAGTGAAATCTCACGAATACATAGCACACAGTGAACCACAATAAAACATTTTTAACCCACACACCATCCAGCAGGGGGGAGCCATTTCCAGCACCCAGGGAGCGGTGATGGTGCCGGTTCCTTGATCCTGGTAACCTACTTATTCTCAATTCAACCCCCACAACCTTCCAGTCATGGAGTCCCTTAACAGTAAAACAACACTGAGTAAAATAAATGATTGTGCTGTAAAAGCTAAGAGATTTGGTTTATTTTATTAAACTCAGTTGTCAACTTGTGAGCAGCAGGCAGGTGAGCAGCTGTTTCTCCTCATTAAAACACATGGAGATTTAAAGCACAGAGGCTTCTGTCACTCTAGAAGGAGGTTCTGGGGGGTAAAACAGCGTTTGTGTGTGTGTGTGTGTGTGTGTGTGTGTGTGTGTGTGAGTTCCCAAAAACTGTTGAGCAGGTCTTCATTTTGTCCTTCAGCTCCATCCAGTGTGGGTTCGGAGCAGAATGTGAGTCTCAGTTTCTCTGCGATTCCCAAAGCAACCCCCAGCAGGGCCAGCGTCGAGCCCACCAGGTAAACTTTCAGGAATCCAGGCCGGAACCGCAGAGACAGCAGCTCCCGCGCAAAAGGAAACAGAACTGACACAGAGTCCATCCCTACCAGCTCTTGAGAGAAAACTAAGCACGGCAGCCTGAATGGAAAAGAAGATTAATGTCTAAAACTATTATCATATGCTAGTCCTAAACAACTTCCCAGGCTAACAAAGATTTCCCAAACTAATGAAGAAATTCCAACACCAATGAAGAAACCTCATTAATGAAGAATTCCCACATTAATAAAGAATTGTCTACAGCCTGGATACAGGGCAAATTAGAGGATATACTCTCTGACCACAACCACACACAAACACACACACACACTTCTCCAGGTAGATGACTCCTACACTCACCTGTATCAACCACGTTTCTTCCTGACTCTCCTCTTCTCACACTGGTTTATATCAGCTCTTGGATGTGTGCGTGTATGCCGCCCCCACTGTCACACAACAGTGTATGATTAGTGTTTACACACTTCCTCAGTGTGTGTAAATCTGTCTGGTTCAGACTGGGATCATATCTTGGACACTTTCCACACTGGAGCTGCTGCTGGTCAGTCTGAGTGGTTCTGACGCGTCTGTTTGTGACGTGTTTCAGGTCAAATGCGGCTCTTTGAAGGGAATTTTCTGGAACAGTTTTCTGAGACGTGAGCGCTCAGTGAACAGGCTAATAAGATTAAAGATTAAACACATTCCCTCCTTGTTTTTCCCAACAAAATGCAAAAAAAAAAAAAAAAAACAGCTCAGATTTTTCTACAGTCGGACCTCCTACCCTCCTCTTCTAACAAAATACCCATTAAGTTCTTTCTGAACTGAGTGTAGACCCACAAATCCTGTCTGAACCCACTGTGGATCCACAAAGTTCTTTTTGAACCAACTGTGGACCCAAGAAGCTCTGTCTAGCTTGACTGTAGAGCCACTTGCCTAATGTTGTACAATGTCGTAAAGTAAATATTGAGAATTTTCTGGTCCAATCTGGTAATATTTCCACTGGAGTGTGATCTCACTTAGCGTATAGACACACACACACACACACACACACACACACACACACACATCATCACCATGGAGACCAGTCAGTGGGGCCTGGGCATGGACACCCGTGTCTGGCTCTTCGTGAAGAGAGATGAGTAAGGAAACACACCTTCACACACACACACACACACACACACACCTGAAGCTAGTTCATACTTGCAGTGGAGAACAGCAGATTCTGTGGCCTCAGGCTGCACATTACCGTACACCACACCCAGAACACACAGACACGCATCACTGCTGATGCACTGAAGGAAACCAAATCCAAAAATGCAACACACAGACATCCTAATATTCATTACCTAAACTTGAACCTGAATTTTTTCAGTTTAAAGTTTTTCTCTCAGAAACACTCACATGGTGATCCACAGTATTTAACATTATATAATATCTATATATGTATACCTATCTAATATCTATAATATTCATGCAAAATTCATGTTTACAGTCACTTTATAGAGTTTGATCTGAACTTCATAAGGTTCACCTTTCAGAAAACAGAACCTACTTTATCCCAAATCTAATAGTGTCTAACTGCAGGTTATTTTGTTTAATGTTTAGGGTTTATTGTCTATTGTTTTGGCATTTAGTGTTTAGGCTTTAGCTTTAATGGTTCATGGTTTAGTGTTTAGTGTTAAGGGTTGTGTTTTGTGTTTATAGTTCAGGGTTTAGTGATTAGTGTTTAATGTTTGTGGCTGAGTGTTTAGGTTTTAGTGTTTAATGTTTATGGTTTAGAGTTTATGTGTTTAAACACTAAACAGTTTTTAGACAGTCATGCTTTTTTCACAGCTATTGGCTGCATTATTGATAATGGAATGTGAGTGTGTGTGTGTGTTCTGATTCATTTTGTAGGGTGTGGCGCTCTGAGTAAGTGTGTATCACACAATGTTCCTGTCTGTGCGGGCACACACACACACACACATACACACAGGTGTGTCAGTGCTGGATATAAAACCTGGGCAGGGAAAGAGTGTACATGGTGAAGCTTTAGGAGGTTCTCCTGACAGTTCTTCAGAATCAGGTTCCAGAATTTGAGGAATTAAAGTTTTAGGTTTTCAAAAGGAATATTTAATGAAGACGTGGATCTTCCTTCAGCTCGCGGGTAAGAGCTCCGATTATTACTTTCAGAAACGACAGAAACAACGTTTTTTAAACATTTATATTAGTATTTATATTTTATTGAATATCACACTTTAAACATTAATTTACAGGAATATAGAAAAGTATAAACGGTTATTTACAAGAATATACAGGAACCAGTTCTGTAGAATCTGCTGTGAGGTGTACGTGGATGGGAGGTGGATCTTCACAAAAAGCTTGCTATAGTTTAAGTTATGTGATAATAAGTTGTGGTTCCTACTGTTGAACAAACACGCTGCTACACTCATCAGTTCTCTCTAAATGGTTCTTTCTGACTGGTTCTCCCTGACTGGTTTTCCTTCAGTGGTTCTCTCTGGTTGGTCCTCTTGTGTGTTCATTGAGTGGTTGACTTATTTGTTCTCTGGTTGTCTCTGACTGTTTCTTTTTTGTTGATCGAGTGGTTCTCTCTGACTTGTTCTCTTGATTGGCTCTCCCTTGCTGGCTCTATGAGTGGTTATCTCTGACAGATTTTCTGACTGATTCCCTCTGACTAGTTCTATGAAAGACTATCTCTAGCTGGTTCTCTGGTTGGTTCTCCATAGCATTAGCCGCAGTGAGTGTGGCACAGCAGGACTGTAGGCATGGCGCCTGTTATCCCCAACCTGGGGAACTGCTCACTGGACGAGAACAAAACCTGAGAGCCTC
Source organism: Hepsetus odoe (assembly GCA_017165825.1). Lineage (NCBI taxonomy): Eukaryota > Metazoa > Chordata > Actinopteri > Characiformes > Hepsetidae > Hepsetus > Hepsetus odoe. Next base: position 23,133,675 of record CM029371.1, read on the forward strand.
CTCCACCTGCGGCCTCACCACCACTGAGATCTACTGCACACCTTTCGGACAGGTAAAGGCACACACAGTGGCTAGTGGGTGTATCCAGTGTGTGTAACATATATGTACTTTAGCTTATTTCTGTAAGCAAAATGAAAGTGTACTGAATAACGCTGAACTTTACTGCCCCCTAGTGGAAGATGAAGTGCTGTCCATGTGATTCTCGGAACCCAGCAGGTCCAAACGCCCACACAGTTCAAAATATCCTGCCAGGTGCTAGATCCGACAGGTGGTGGCAGTCAAAGAAAGGTACCTCACAACTCACAACTCTGAGAGCCAGCCTACATAACCAGACTGTAATACACACACATGCACACACAAACGCACACACAGGAACAGTATGGACGTACACTCTCTCAATACGACTACTGCTCATACTAACTACTTTGTGTGCGCTTGTGTGTAGATGTCAGTCCAGTGACTTTAGAGCTGGATCTACAGCAGCTGTTCCAGTTGGACAACATGATGCTTTCATTTAAGGTACACACACACACACACACACACACACACACACAGTATTAAAAGATGTGTTATTGTCAGTTATGTCAGCTATAATAAACTGTTTCCTCTTCTTTGGTCCTGTGACCAACCTGTCTGAACTGTAACACATCAAACAATCTGAGCTTTATTCTAATTCCATTTACCATTGACCTTTCACCATGTACAGGTTAGTACATGGTTATTACATTGGCCTGTCTGTCAAAACACATGTATATGTCTAACTCCATGTGTATATATAACCCCGTCACTCTTCTCCCTCTGACCGGCAGGGTCCTCGGCCGGATGCACTTATCATCGAGCGTACAAAAGATTTTGGGAAAACCTGGCAACCCGCACTCTACATGGCAACCGACTGCTCCTCTGCTTTCCCCTGGGTTACCACAGCAACCCCTGGCAACCTCGACAAAACTTACTGCTACACAATCCCCCCCACCTCCCCTAACCCCTACCAGGACCAGCGGGTAAGAACACACACACACACACACACACACGCACACACGCACACAAACACACACACTGCTCTGTGTATTGAATAGTGCTGATTGATTATCAGTGATTATTGATTTGTCTTCTTGCCATCAGGTTTATTTCCACCCTCTCCATCAATACAGCAGCATTAATCAACCACTGCCTCAGAAGATTGAAGGTAACACAAACACACACACACACACACACACAACCAACAGCTCCTAATCAATTCACTTATTAATACACTAATAAATACACTTATCAAAACATTGATTATTGTACTGATGAGGTGATTTATCTATGATAGATTTATAGATCAGTATATGTTATGACTGTCATATTGATGAGGAAATTTATGTATTGATTTATTATCTATGCAGAGGTCAGTGGTTTTACAGGTCTGCGTGTGAATCTGATCAAGTTTGGTGATGTTTCCCGGTTGCCGGGTCGGAGTCCAAGCCAATACTATGCTCTGAAAGAAATAACGGTCACAGGGTCGTGTTTCTGCCATGGACATGCAAACCGCTGTCTCCCAGACCCCAATTCAAACTATCTGCCCACTGTACAGGTAACCAATAAACACATACAAACCCAGCAGAATACATACACATACACAGAGATTCGATACATAATTAGAGCTGTAAAATATTTCACCTGCCTGTTAGGTGTTAAATTGGGTTATAATGGGACATATTGTGTTATAATGGGCTACAGTGGGTCATATAGTGTTATAATTGGCTACAATAGGTTATAATGGGTTATATAGTGCTGTTGAGTTATAAAATGTTAAAATGTGTTATAATGGGTTGTAAATGGGATATATTGTGTTATGAAGGCTCAAAGTGGGTTATATAATGTTATAAATGGGTGTTATAAAAAGGTTCTAAGGAACACTTTATAACAAATGGCCTCAAACAGCTCAGCTTCACCACAAAGAAACTTTTGTGTTTGTGTGTTTCAGGTGAATGGAGTGTGTGAGTGTCAGCACAACACGGCGGGTGTGAACTGTGAACGCTGTGCTGACTTTTACAATGACCTGCCCTGGAGACCAGCAGAACAATATAACACACACACCTGCAAACGTAAACACATTCCCCCCCCACACACACACACACACACACACACACACACACACACACACACACACACAACTACCTCCCGTAACTAACCTGAACACACCTTTAACACATAAACCTACATCCAGGCTGATACAATAATCAGTAAACTTAACCTGTTACTAATTATTGTGTTTGTATTGTGTGTGATGCCCCCTGCAGGTTGTGAGTGTAATAACCACTCTGAGAGGTGTCATTTCGACAATGAGGTGTATGAACGAAGCGGCCGTCGCAGTGGAGGGGTGTGTGACAAGTGTTTACACAACACAGCGGGACAGCAATGTGAACACTGCGCTCCAAACTACTACAGAAACCCCTACAGTCACACACAGAGACCAGACACATGCTTACGTGAGTAACACACTGATGGATTTTGCTAATAATCCCATAGTCAATGATGAGGCAGACCTTCATTGGTAGCAAAAGATCTCTGTGGGCCTTGTCTCTGTCTAAAGATAGGGTCGAGAGGTCTCCCTTTTTATCAGGTGTTTACAGAACAGGCTTGAGACTTACTGGACACTGAAGCTCAAAAGCTTTCTAAATCAAGGCACAGACAGACACACAGAACTCTAGAGAACTGCGCTGTGATAGAGAACTCAAGAGAGTTCTATGTCACAGTAGGGGCTGGAATGCAGATTTGTCTTAAACAAGTGTAAAACCTAGGTAGTAGCATAATGAGAAATGTACAAATCCCACAACACACACACTTAAGCACTGTTACATACAATGAGAGCTACATTCAATACTTACTGTATGTGTGTGTGTGTTTGTGTGTGTGTGTGTGCGTGTGTGTGCGTGTATGTGCAGCGTGTCAGTGTAACACAGCAGGTTCTGTACGTGATGGTCCGTGTGATCCAGCTACAGGGGTGTGTGTGTGTAAGGAAAACGTGGATGGTTCTCGATGTGAACGCTGTAAAGCTGGATTTTATGGTCTGAGTGCCGCCAACACATTCGGCTGCTCCCGTGAGTGACTTCCTTCCTCCATCCCAAAATTAAATGTGTCATTATGAGAGGAATTCATTGGAGGAACTAAAGAACTGGTGGAAATACTCCTTATTCCACTTTATTTTTTATGCTCAACCTGTGGAGTGATAAAACAGCTCTGACCCCTTTATGTGTTTGTGTAGGGTGTTCCTGCAGTGTGACTGGCTCTCTGCACAATGTGTGTGATGCAGTGACAGGTCAGTGTGTGTGTCGACCAAATATGGAAGGTGTTTCATGTGACCGCTGTGCTGCTGGATTCTGGAGCTCAGCTTCAGGCTGTCAACCTTGCAGCTGTGACCCCAACAACTCATTCAGCCTCACCTGTGACCAGGTACATACATACACACACAGGCACACACACACACACAGGCCCAGTCCCCATTATTATATTGTGTTATAATTGGTTATAGTGTTGTGTGTTACAATGAGTTATATCATGTTATAAGGTGTTTCAATGGGTTATAAGGTTTTATATTGGGATATAAAGAGTAATAATGGCTTATAACAAGTTGGAATGGATTGAAATGTGTTTTTGGGTGTTATAATGGATTATAAGATTTAAGAATGTGTTACAATTTTTTAAACTCAAAATTAACATAATTCTTCATAAGCCAAACAAATCTCAGTGTGTCATTTGAGGTGCTCACTCTTCAGACAAGCTCTCACAGACACCTGACCTGTTTTTTCTTCTCTTTGTTGACACTTTGGTGGATTTTTAATTTCCTCCAGCAAACAGGTCAGTGTCGGTGTCGCCCAGGATTTATGGGACGAACCTGCAGCGGTTGCCCGGACAACACGTATGGAGACCCTCTCACCGGCTGCAGGCGTAAGAGCTCTACAGAAAAGAACCTCAATGAGTGATACAGATATTGAATTATACTTACACTCTCTCTGTTTCTGTCTCTCTTTCAGCATGTCAGTGTGACAGTTTGGGCACCATCCATGGTGGGTGTGATAAGCAGACAGGTGTGTGCCGCTGTAAGCCGGGTGTTGTGGGTGTCCGCTGTGATGCCTGTGCTCGTGGACAATGCGCCATATTCCCGCAGTGTCCTGTGTGCCCGTCCTGCTTTTTCTCGCTGGACAACCAGCTGCATAACCTGACACTGACCCTGGATAGACTAGCTGGACAGTTGGACACTCAAACCGGCACAGTTATCCCCAGCAACCTGGCCGAAAGGATCCAGAAACTGGAGAACACCCTGATGCAAATCAAGGGCATCCTCAGTCTGCCCCTGCCCTCTAAACCCCTACTCGACAAAGACCTGGACACACTAGACGCACTCCGGTCAGTCACATTATACATACATAACCCTGCCCATTCACTCAAACCCCACCCACTAAACTATAACTCTACCAATACACTCAAAACCATGCCCATTAACTCAGAACACCCCTCATTTACTCAAAGCACTGCTTCACAAACATAACCCTATCCACTCAATCATACATTCAAAGCAAAGTTACACTACATTCACTTCCATCCTATTTCTTACCATATTTCTCTTTCTGTCTCTCTCTGTCTGTCTGTCTCTCTCTCAGGTCTATAATTACAGGGCTGAACAGCAGGCTTCCTGTGCCTGAATCCACTCCAGATCTGCAGGGGGAGCTAAACACACTACTGGCTCAGCTCAGGAACATCAACCTGCAGTATGAAGTCAAGAAAAATGTTACACCACACACAGACAACTACACAGGTACACACACATACATGCACAACCAAGTGTACACACACACCCAGTCCTCCCAGTCTGCAGTGTTTATGTGGTCTCTGAAACTGTGTGACACTCTTATCTAGAACTGCAGAATAAAATCTTGATATACTTCAGCAGTCCTGACTGACTGACTGCCTGCCCATTTAGGGGGACCCTGTGTGAGTGTGAGGTCTAACAGTACTTCCCCTTTAACCCAGTATATATGTGTGTGTGTGTGTGTGTGTGTGTGTGTGTGTGTGTTCAGATGCCCTGTCTGCAATTAAAAATGCATATGACAGATCTTTGGAGGCAGAAAAACAAGCAAATGCTACAGGAGAGACCATAGAGGGGTCTGCTGCCCTTAGAGGGGACACAGTGAAGCGCCTGGACAGCGTCCAGCCGGCTAACACCAAAAACCTGCACACACTCGGAGAGGACCTGGCAACCCGGCCTGACCTCACTCCCACAGCAGGACAGGTACCATTTAGAATCAACACAACAGAACACAAAAGTACAGAGAACACAGAGAACAGAATGTGTTTTAAAGATCCACTCCCTCCCCCACACACACACTTACACAAACACAGAAAAACACATTGTCCCTGTACCTTAACACTCATACACAATGCTGTGAAAAAGTCATCACCCCCTCATTTCTTAATTTTTCTCTTCCTCTTGCATATTTCAAGTCTTGTTGAGGAACATTTCTCCAGTTCAGAGAAAGTTTTTGTTTCTCATTTTCAGTGCAGTCCCTGTGCCTGAGCAGTGTCAGTGGATTGTTTTTTGTGGGGTTATTCCACACAGTGATCTACGTATGAATCCTTAAAGCAGAACAAAGCCATCTAACTTAAGACATGAAGCAGTGAAGAAACAGGGTCAGATGATTCCAGATGATAAGGCCGGTGATTAGTTCACTGCTGATGCTGAACACTGAGTGCCTGGAACCCCTTTATCTAGAACCTTGTACCTTTAGGCACTTGGAAGCCTACTACACTAAAACATTTGCATTTCTTTCATTCAACTCAATATGATGAAGATAAGGCAGTCTGACAGGCAGGAAGCAGGATTTTTGCACCAACAAGGAGATTCACTACAAAATATATATAAATGCGGGGAATGGGGTATAAATAAATGTGCTGATATAAAAAAATAATTTTAAAGCCTGGAGTGTTAAGTCTGTGGAGTGAACAGTATTTTTCTGAAACAACACCAAACTGTCTCTTTAAAAAGTGTGGAAAAACACAGATTTTTCATTGAAATTGGCTGTTTAACAGAGCTACTACAGCCTGAATCATTCACCAGATCCTGTCTGTCTGCCTGTCTGTCATTAGGTGTGTGGCAGCAATCGTGTAACCCCCTGCACCCCTGTGAGGTGTGAGGGTGAGCTTTGTCCCGTAGCTGGAGCACTCACCTGTGGTCAGGGAGAGGTGTGTACCGGAGCCCTGCCTCAGGCCTTCAGAGCAGCAGAGGATTCAGAGGAAGTTCAGAAAAAACTACAACAACTGAAAAACAACATCACAAACACTTATACACAGGTAACACACACGCACACTATACACATGCAGTACATGCACTATACACACACACACTAGTTACACATTGTACACTCACAAACTTTGATGTCTGTTTGATATGCAGATCCAGCAGACTCAGCATTCAGCCAATCAGGTGAGACTGGCCACAGATGAACTGACCAATCAGATCAGACGGACACGCAACGACCTGGAAGACGATCTGAAGGACGTTAAAGAGTTTATTACCAAACTGAAGAGCTACTTAACAGGTGAGCACAGACTCCATTCTCCTGCACACAACACACACAATACAAAACACAACATACACACACACAAAACAACGCTCTACCAAAGTCAACACAATGCAAACAACACAACACTAACACACTATAAACACATCAAACAAAATACTACAAACACAACAAACAAAACAAGCAACAACACACTACAAAGCTAACGCACAGCAAGCAACACAACAAGCAACCATTGAAATGAAATCAAAGAAATTGAACAACCAAACAAAAGCCATTAAGGAGCTACCTGACAGGTGGGCACAGACTCCACCCCCCTCCTGCACACAACAAAACACACTACAAACACGACCATAACATCAACTCAGTACCACAGCAACACAAAACAAACACAGCACGTTACACTTTTCACCACACCGTGTTAAACCTTGATGTGTGTGTTTGATCAGACCCCTCCTCGGACCCTGCCGAAGTGCAGCGTGTGTGTGAGGCCGTGTTGGGTGTGAAGTTGCCAGAGGGGGCGGAGACTCTGAGGAAGAAGCTGCAGGAGATGCAGGAATTGGCCGCCGCCCTGCCAGACAACAGCCGCTTGCTGAAGGAGGCGGAGCCAAAATTAGAGCAGGCACGGCGCCTCCTACAGGATGCTCAGAACACCAGGTATACACACTTACTGCAGCAGAAACACAGCACACCTCTACAGGACACAGATGTTCTGTTCCACCTTAAACGGGGAGGCAGCTACGGTGCTGCTTGTGCTCCAGATTTAACAGCTGCACATTTAAGGTGGAATTGAAAAATGTGAACCTGATGTAAGTTGCTCTGGATAAATACAGTCTGCTAAATGCTGTGAATGTAAACATAACCTGGCCTGAATCCGAACGTTACAGTGAAACTGTGACCAGAGGGGGCGCTGTTTCATTCATCTATGTAAAAGGAAAGGAGGAGCATGTGATTTAAAAATGCTTGGACTGGAAATGCCTGTCAGACTTTACAGCTGGACTGGCCGGTGCAGCCCGCCAAGGTTGCCAGTAGCCATAAACGATGAAAAAGATTTGTTCATGTAACAGAATGAGATTCAAATATACAAGTGGGTAAAAAGACCTGAACTTCCCAGCAGTACTGATGACAGACATCTCCTCCTTCCTGTCTGAAAAGTGAAAGACTCACAGCACCACCTAGTGTACAGGCACAGCAGCGTTCACAATTACAGCTAGGTTGATATGAAAGTGAAAGTGAAAATGAAAGTGACAACCTTCGTCATTGCGAGGTCACATTTAACCCATGCACACAAACAATGTGCAGCAGTGGGCAGCTATTGAAAGCGCCCGGGGAGCAGTGACGGGGACGGTACCTTGCTCAAGGGTACCTCAGGGCAACCTACTTGTGAGGGAATCGAACCCACAATCTTCCGATGCAGATGCAACTCCCTAACCACTAAATGTTTAATCAGAAATCCCTCAGGTGTACATACAGTACAAGGTTTGATTTGATTTGTCAGTTGGACTTATGTCGTTGCTAATCTGTTTGTTGTTTTTTGTTGTTGGCAGGAACGAGTCATTGTTACTGCAGAAGGAAGCTGATGGGCTGCTGGCAGCACTGAATCAAAGCGAGGATGACATCGCAAATATTGAGAAGAAGCTGAAGCAGAGCCTGGACCTCGTCAACGAAGTGAAGGACGACATCCAGAAGGTGCGTATGTGCATGTATGCATGTGTATGTGTGTGTGTGTGTTTGTGTATGTGAGCACTTGTTTCATAAGTATAAATTACTGAGATGTCAGAACTGCTTGCGTTTCTCAGGTGTTGAGTTTCTAATGCGTTGATTGCATCTCTCTGGCATGACTGTTTTTCTCATGTGTTGACTGTGTGTCACAGGTGGACGAGGTGTTGAGTCCTGCAGACCAACTGCTGAAGGTGGTGCCGGTGTTATTGGGGTCAATGCGCCCCCTGCTGGAGGGGCTTAAAGATGACGTGCAGAGGGCAGGAGAGGAGGCGCAAGATGCAGAGAAACAGGCAGGAGGAGCAATTCTGGAGGCAAACGTAGCAGCTACGGTAAGGATACACACACACACACAAAGAACCACCTAACAAAGCCCTCTAATAATAGTTATTGTTATTCTTCTGACCTGTAACTCTGTGTGTGTAGGAGCTGGCTGATCTGCAAAAGCAGCTGGAGAAGCTGAAGCAAAGTTCGAATGCAAGCAGCGAGGCCAGCGAGACAGAGCAGCTTCTTGAGACATTAAAGAAGAATGCTACAGCACTCGTCCAGGAAACGGTGGACATGGTGCAAGAGCTCACAGGTAGGTGAGGGGTGGGTGGCAGTGTGAGTGGCACAGGTGGGGATGGGGACAGATACATCAGAACTGGTTTAGACCAGCGGTCCCTAACCTTCTTTGTACCACAGACCAGTATCATGTAAAACAATATTTTCATTAATGGACTGGCGTAGAAACAGCTAAGTTCAAAGTGCAAATAAATGTACTAATTATTGCTAGCTTGTGGGCTTAATTTTTGATGTACAGCATCACATGGCCAAGACGAGTGTTTTTCCTAAATAAAAAGTCTTTTAGACTCTGATAATTAATCAAATATTTTGAATCAGTATTTCTGTGCAGCCCGGTACCAGATGTACCGGTCCATGGCCTTGTGTTTGGGGACCACTGGTTTAGAGCACCCACCACAAAGGAAACTGGTCAGAGCACCCTTTGCTGTTCAAAGACCGATGAACTGAAGGGTCGGAGAACCCGGTCCATGAAACGTTAAAGTGAGACAGTATATACACAAACAGATTAAAAGAGCGGGAAAAGGAGATAACAATAGATGGTGGACAGTGATGACAGGAAAGAATATACCAAGATGACAGGAAAGAACAGACCAAGACAGAAAAGGTGACTGAAATTAAGTTTAAATTTGACTTTTCACAATTCCTGATGAAATCCCAACAAGTGAGAAAACATTACTGTTCCCCTAACAGACTTTATATTCACGGTGGCACTGATGGCATCACTGTCCATGTTCTACCAGGTAGCGCCATTCTGAGCCCTGAGTTATGAACTTTAACAGCAGTTAAATCCTTAGTGAAACAGCTCTGATACACATTCTGCTGTAAGTGTATTTGGAGGTGTTGATTGGTTAACGTCACTGTTACTGAGAGCTGATTGGTTAGTATTACCATTGTTGAGAGCTGTTGGTCAATGATGCATTGTCATTGGTTAATGTTTGTCACTGAGAACTGATTGGCTAACATCACTGTTACAGAGAGTGGTTTGGTTACTGTTAGTGAGAGCTGATTGGTTAACAGTCAGAGAAGTAATAAAGAATGACATGCATTAACAATTTAATTCACATTAAAGCTGCATCAAACACATTAACTATACTCTCACTCTCTCTCTCTCTCTCCCACCCTAATCTATTTCTGTCTCCCAGATAAAGAGCGCTCCCTGCAGGACGGTGTGGGTGAATTATTGAATAAATCAGAGCTGCTGGCTGGTCTAGAGTCTGAGTTACAGAAGCTCATTACCAGCATCAACAGCAACGCCACTAATCTGGCCATGTGTCAGGGCTGAGCACAACAAGGGGGCACTAATGCCCAACACAGACCATGAATATTCAGCCTGGAGGCTGAAGGAATCATCATCCAAAAACACTTTACAAAATAAAAGTCTCAAAAAGGAGTAAAATCTGTTTATAAAGGAACATTCACACACCGCTTAAATTCTAATGAACTTTCTCAATTTTCTGTAACGCTAACTCTGATTATTTGGTGTAACACAACGGAGGGGATGTTCAGAGGACAACACAAAACACACCTTGGGGACATCCCAAGATGCACCATGGTCATTATTAGTCAAGTGAGGACTGTCCATAAAAAAAAACTAATCATTTACAGAACTGTTTTGTCAAACATTTCCTGTTTACATTTTAAAAGCAGTGTTTACTTCAAAGTATATTAAAACTTAACACACAACCAAACTGTGGGAAGTGGATTCTAATATATGTTCATATTTTTATTGTCGAATGAATAAACTTAAAAACATAGAAAACATGCTGTTATGGCCTTTTATTATTCACAGTAAATTAGCGTAACACACACGCACACAGACAGACATAAACAAACAGATACATGCACAGACAGACACACACACATAGGGCTGCTAATTGTATTGTTCATTAATGTGTGTTCAGTCTGCAGTACAATGAGGCAGGCTGCAATATGCAAATGAGGATAATGTTGGAAAAGATCATTTACAAAGTTTTATTAACACTACTGTTTCATCCATATTGTGCGGCCCTCACACACACTCACAAACACACACAGCCATGTCAAATTTCTTCACAAATATTTATTGCTGATTATAATGATGATTTTGGAAAATCTACATGAAGAGGGGTTAAGTTGAAATATCAAATACTGAACATAATCCCCAAATTTACAATTACATTTTGCTCGCTTCAAAACATTTTTTTGCAGAATACAATGCAGTAAATTTAATCCTGTGCATGTGACCATAACAAAATGTGTTTCTGTTACTGTGGCCAAAACTGAAAGCGTAGGGTATAGAGGAACAAAAACAAGAAAATCTGAACAGTGAGGTGAACAGACTGACCAAGGTCTCCTGAGCTGTTTGAATAAAGCAGCAAAATCCAAACACATCTAAAGAGAAAAAAGATTTATCTGGTTTCCAGCTCCTCGTGAGCGAAACTGTTTATTCTGATGGAAACTTAATTTTTAATTAAAAAAATTTTATTTGTCTTATTTGTACATTGACTTCAACAGTTTTCTGGATGTAAACCAAAAGTTGACCACAAAACAAAGAGTTGCAGTCAAATGTTCTCAACATTCCTCAGTGAAAATAACAAGAGAATAAGAACACATCCTGCATTAATGAACACAATAAAAGATTATAAATACTAGTGATCAGTATGAAAATAAAGCACCTGCTAGAGGTTGCAGGTGAAATGTAAATTCATTTCTGCGTAATTATCAAGGCTCTACCTGGAATTTAGGCATTACCAAGCTCCTGGCCCCCGGACTACTGAACCGGGATTCCAGATTCATCAATCACTCCTTTCCCTCACCCTCCATTAACCCTTATTTAAGAGTTGCCAGTCCGACCTATCTGTCTCTTCTGTTTGTTTCCATGGGTGTGTTGGCTGTTGCCAAAAAACTCAGGAAAAAGTGTTATTTCGTTCTCTCTGTGCCTCTGTGTTTCTTTCTTTTCCACATATGCCATCAGGACAGTAATAAAGCATGGGCCAAAAGCAGCATGAGAAGCACTCCTGTCCTTTAATAAAGAACAATAGCTGAGTGATCAGTCTCCTCAAAGAAACACACGTCCTCAAAATGTCCACATTTGCCCTCCATTTCCATTCCCACTTAGAATAAATACAGAAATGACCCTCCAGAGTAATATTTTATACTTACAGATGTATATTTAGATATAACTCTTGTCATTTAGGATATATATGACTACATCAGTTTACACAAGGTGTGTGTTTGTAAAGTGGGCACAGCTGTATCTCTGGGCACGGTCGGGTCCAGAGTGGTTTTGGATCCTCCAGAGAAACACTGTATGTCCTCAGAACCAGAAAGGAAACGGAGACAAGCATTCACCTCCTTAAACACTGCAAACACACATACACACAGACCAAAGAAAGGAGTGAGATACCAAAACAGATAATTGAGGTCAGTCCTGATTTTCACGATGTTAATTTTTTATGGGTGTAAAGCTTGGGTAGTTGGTGGCACGGTTGCAGTTGGTTGCGCTGTTGCCTCATAGCGAGAAGGTTCCTGGTTCCATTCTGGGGCGCTCCGGGTCCTTTCTGTGTGAAATTTACATGGTCTCCCTGTATACGTGTGGGTTTCTTCCGGGGGCTCAGGTTTCCTCCCATCAAAGACATGCATGTAAGGTGGATTGGAGATTGCTAGATTGCCCGTAGGTGCGTTTGTCTGTGTGACTGCCCTGCAATGGTTTGGCAACCTGTCCAGGTTGTTTGCTCTCCTTTCATCCTGTGAGAGCTGGGATAGGCTCCAGCACCCCACAACCCATATTAGGACAAGCAGCTATGAAAGAGTGAGTTTGAGGAGTGAATTTTGTTTTGGGGTGTAAAGTTTGTTTGGGTTGTACAGTTCATTCAGGTTTTGCTAAAGACTTTCCTAAACCTTCCAAACTTGTCTAGGCAACATCTGAGATTCTGTAACTTTAGGTCAATGCAGTCTGTCTATGTGTTTTGTAGATGATATACAGTAGCTGCTCACCTGTAATGATTGACAGCTGTTAGTCAGCAGCATGTTTACATCATAGAACAGACTCGGGTCTGTAGGAGCGGATCCGAACAGTTTGCCCCGTCCCCCCTGAAACACAGAGATAACAACAGAATGAAGTCAGGACACTGTTACTCAAAACACCTGGAGGACAACCCAGAAGACAGCTCTAATGAGTGTGATGGGGAGAGGGAGGATTTCCCTACTCAAACAGAGAGAGAGGACAGTTATACTGAGTACAGTTGAGTACAAAACTGAGGACAGTTTTGGATGCCTGTGCTGGGTATGTACCTGCTGGTAGTGTTGGGCAGCTCTGAGTCTGAACGGTAGGCATGTTTTCCCGTCTCAGTGATTACCAGTGCATGGATGGGTTCACTTTTACATGTCTTTAGGGAGCACAGAGCCCTGCTGACGTCGCCATTCACCGCCAGCATGACGGAACCCGAAGAGGGGTTGCCATTTGTGTCCAGCATGCAGTCAGGAGGGACAGAGTTGGACACATCCACCACCTGGATGAGCGGGAGCGCTTGGGGAACAGGTAGCTCACTGTGGGCTAAGTGCAGCTTCTTCATGTGGCTGATCACTACTGTGGCATTGTAGGCTTGCTGTAACACACACACACACACACAAACACACACACACACACACACACATTTTATTAGCATTTAAATCCTTTAAGACTGAAATAAATTACTTATGCTGCCCACTTCATTTAAAATACTTAGTTTATTTTGAACTCAAATAATTCTAATAATAATAAATTCAAATAATTATGAAACAGCATATAAGAGAGCACAAAAGACTTTTAACTTTACTTTTAGAATTTTTAACATACTTACATTTACATTTACGGCATTTAGCAGACGCTCTTATCCAGAGCGACTTACATGTCCTAATTACAGGGACAGTCCCCCTGGAGCAACTCAGGGTTAAGGGTCTTGCTCAGTGGTGGTAGCGCTAGAGGTGGGATTCGAACCGGGGACCTCTTGATCCAGAGGTCCGTAGGCAAGTACCTTACCACTAGACCACCGCCACCCATACTTAACTTACTTAAGCTCAATAATACTTGAACTTATACTTTAAAATACTTTAAAATGCTCATGTAAACAGGAAAATAAAGTTTAAACGTAACAACCCTTGTCATTGTGAAATGCAGCACAGTACAACACAACACAATGAGATTCAATCTCTGCGTTTCACTCATACACACACATGCAGCAGCTATTGAAAGCACTCATGGAGCAGTGATGGGGATGGTACCTTCCTCAAGGGTACCTCAGGGCAACCTAATGGTGAGGGTATTGAACCCACAATCTTCCGATCTGAGGCCAACTCCTTAACCACTAGGCCACCGCTGCCCCTAATTCTTAAATCATACGAAACTGACAAATGAAAGGTGTTCTCTATAAATAGGTAGAAAATGCAACATGTATGTCTTAGTTATGATAAAGAGCATGATGTCAATACTCAGTTTTCCCACCTTCCACTTGGATTTGGCAAAGTTTTTCTGGAACTGTTCACACACTGACTTGTAAATATCCTGGGTTTTCACAGTCTCTCCCTTGATCCTGCAGGTCAAAGGTTGGATAAAAAAAGTCAAATGCAGGCTGGCAGATTTGGGCAGGTGAAGTTGTACCCACCCTGAGTTTCATTCCCTAAATTTGTCTTTAACTGGATTATCACCATTTTCCAGTTACTATCCTGAACTGAACTACCCTTCACTCTGAGCTGAGGTGCCCTGATCCTTACCAGGGGTGGCGCAGCGCCAACTCACTGGTGAATCGCTTTTTCGGGTTCTTCTCCAGCATGTTCTTGATGAAGTCTTTCGCTGTAACACACAGGGAGGGGAAAATGAGTTCTGCTCATTTTGTACAGAATAATAGTCAACATTTGTTTGTGTGTGTGTGTGTGTGTGTGTGAGAATGTGAGGAAAAGTACCTGACTCAGAGATGTCATCCCAGTAAGGGGAGTGGAAGGCGTATTCTGCTTTCATGATCTTGGAAAAGAGACGAGTTTCATTCTCCTCATAAAAGGGAGGGTAACCGCTGAGCCTGCAAAGAATTAAAAAATTCAAGATTCAAATTTTAATTCATAATTAATAAATTCACATTTATTATTGTGTGTACAGTGTACAGGGACATGAGCAATGTAATTCTCACTTGAATGCCTTCAGACAGACTGAACCATTCCATTGCATTACAGTGTAAAAAGTAGACAATGCAACAGTATAATAAATGCAGACACACAAACTATGATAAAAACAAATACAAGCTAAAAATGTTGCTGTAAATTAACCATGTGTGAATTATTGAGGCAGGAAGTGACAACAGTGTCTGTAATGCTAAAGTGACGGAGCAAATAAATAGACGAGAGGTCTAAGAGAGAAGGGTTTAGGGGAGTTAGAGGAGGTGGAGGAGTATTTAGTGGATGTGGGCGAGTTAGAGGATGAGTTAGAGGAGTAGTTGGAGGATTTAGGGGAATTAGAGGAGGAGTTTGAGAAGTAGTTGTAGGAGTTGGACGAGTTAGAGGAGTAGTTGGAGGATTTAGGGGAGTTAGGGGAGGAGGTGGATGAGTTGGGGGATTTAGAGAGGAGTTAGAGGAGTAGTTGGAGGATTTGTGGGAGTTTGAAGAGGAAGAGGAGGAGGAGTTGGAAGAGTTAAAGGAGGTGAAGGAGTAGCTGGAGGAGTTAAGAGGAGTAAGAGGAGGAGGTAGAGAAGCAGTTGGAGGATGTGGGGGAATTAGAATAGGAGGTAGACGAGTAGTTGGAGGAGGTGGAATCATTGGAGAATTTGGGGGAGATTGAGGGGGAGTCAGAGGAGTAGTTAAAGGATTTGGGGGAGTTATAGGAGGAGGTGAAGGAGAAGTTGGTGGGGTTATAGGGGTTAGAAGAGGTGGAGGAGTCTGCAGAGTTGTTTGGAGGAGCAGCACTTACAGGATGTATGTAATGACTCCAATAGACCAACAGTCCACAGCCTTACTGTAGGGCTTCTGGGCCAGAACCTCTGGTGCTGAAGAACACACATACAATACACACGCAGTTACATAAACACACACACACACACACACACACACACACACACACACACACACACACACACACACACACACACACACACACACACACACACACGCACACACAGTTACATAATGTTCTAACGAGGTAACAACCAGACGCACATTCTCTCTCTCTGTGTTTCTGTCTTTCTTTCTATCCATCTGATTTTTCCCTTTCTCTCTGTGTCTCTCTGTCTCTCTCTCTATCTCCATACCTACATATGCTGGGGTTCCACAGGCTGTGTGCATGAACCCGTGATCATCCATCTTGGACAGGCCAAAATCTGTGATCATGATCTTGGAGTTTTCATCCTGGTTATAGTACAGCAGGTTCTCTGGCTGAGGACAGAGACAAGCGGTCACTACAAGTGTGTTTGCTTGTGTGTGTGTTACAGCAGTGGTCATCAAACACTCTAACATATTTTTTTTAAGATATCAATTAAATTATATTATAAATAAAATACATAAACAAACAGAGCAAACAAATCAAGAATAAGCAAAAATAAAAATAAGCTCTCTTTGCTTCTCTCTCACATAAACAAAATAGAAAAGATAGATCAAAACAAGGGGTTCAATATATATTTATGTATATATAGATTTTCATATAGATCTTATATAAGTATAACTGATTGCCCTATCAGATAAGCAGGGCACAAGTAGGAGTGTGTGTGTGTGTGTGTGTGTACCTTCAGGTCTCTGTGGACGATGCTGTTCTGATGCAGGTAAGAGACAGCCTCCAGAACCTGCCGGATCACCTGGCTAGCATCTTTCTCTGTGTACACACCCCTGTCCAGGATACGGTCAAACAGCTCCCCTCCAGAGACACTAAAGCACAAACACACGCACAAACAGACACGTCTCCATGAACTGAAACATGCAAGAACAACCCTAATGTCCCTGACTGTGAAAGACCAGCTGTGGCTGCAAGGAACAGGGACACTCACAGCTCCATGACGAGGTAGTAGTGAGTCTGCGTTTCATAGAAATCCTCCAGACCAACCACATTCTTGTGCTTAATCCTAAGAGAACCAAGAAAACACCCAGAGAGAAAGGCGAGAGTGAGGGAATGAGTTAAAAACGAATCAGGACTAGATTACATTCTGAACAATCAGAGTTTAAAGGAACAATATCAGATATTTATAATGAGATAATGTAAAAAAAAAAAACAGGAAGCAACAGATAAGATTCATTACAACTGGGAATGAAAAACAAAAGTTCAGATACCATAGGAAACAAAGAACTCCATCTAATACAATTAAAAATCCTCTATCGACTTTATTACACGACAAGAGTGTGCAAAATCTTCAGGTCCCAGAATTTTAGTCAATTTTGTTTTAAACCATGTCCATTGCTTTTAATATAAACATAAGCAGTGATCTCAATACTGCACTGTTTCCACACTTTTAAACATTTTATGTCATTTTATGAACCTAAGTTTTATGACATTTTATGTCATTTTATGAACCTAAGTATTCACTGTACAAACTGTTATAATCTGTATAAACTATTTTACTGTTTATAAATCTGTATGTGCTTTAACTCTAATGCTGCACTCTGTAATTTATACTGTATTTACATTATTCTTTTTATTCTCTTATTCTTAATTTATTCCAACTGCATATTACTCTATAACTGAACTCTGCTTAATGAAAATAAAGCTGAAACAAATATAATCTAATCGAAATTAATCTAATGTTAATCCTTCATTTCAAAAAAGTATGAGAGTATCAGCATCACTGCCTCAAAGCCTTTACATTTGTATGTCTTTCGGCTAGAAGGAGAGTGGAACTCGATTTGATTTGCTGGTCTAATACTGTTTCTAAAGTAGAGAAGATCCAATCCTGTCTTAGAAGATCTAAGAAACAGTTTTACAGATTCCTGAATGTCACATATGGAAAAAATGTTTAATGGTGGTCTTGTACATGCATTCACTTTAATTGTCAAAAGTAAACTTTTCCACTTTTTTTTGTTTTCTTTCTTTCCTTATTTAATTGTATTTATTGTTTGGTTGGTTGTTCATTACTATACGTTGTGTTAAAAAAGGGAATTTTTGTGTGTTAAAAATTTGTATATTCTGTTGTTGAGCAAGTGAGGGATGAGCAGAGGGAGGAGGGAGTGTGGATGATTCTCTCCAACCTCCTCAGGACCGTGATCTCATTTTGCAGGTTACTGTGGTCCAACTGCTTCTTCTTCACACACTTCAGGGCAAAGAATTTCCCTGTCTTCCTCTCCCTCACCAGGAACACCTCTGAGAAGGAGCCCCTGAAAACACACACACACACACAGACAAATGCATACACACACACACACACACACACACGCGCACACACACATACACTGCATTATAATCACAGATTTTACACTTAAATTCTCTTAAAAACACTTAAAATGTGTGGATCATATGAATATTAATAATTACATTAATATTATCAATAATATTTTTTTAAAAGTAATAATTGTAAAAAATAATTTAGAACATACATTAAAAAACAATTTATTGTTTTATTTGTTTTAAATAACTACACTTGGCAAATGAATTAAATTACAATATCATTGAATTAAATAATAATTAAATAATGATTAGAATGACATGTTTTCCAAACTTGTTTTATTATAGAACTATAAAATATAAATTTTCTGTACAATCCTCCGCCGGAGTGGAAATTAGTTTTTTGTTTTATATATATATATATATATA
>CM029371.1:23152573-23171577 GCA_017165825.1 Hepsetus odoe
CTCTCTCTCTCTATATATATATATATATATATATATATATATATATATATATATATATATATATATATATATATATATATATATATTATATATATACTGTTGAGACCCCTAATAAGAAGCAGAAGAAGAGGAAGAAGAATAAGAAAAAGACTCCAATGGAGTATAAACAGAGCATCTATATAATGTGATTTTACACACTATTTATAGTTCTTAATGACACTAAAGTGTACAGTCAGATTGAATCAAACTGAGTGGTAGAATTTGAGGATTAATCATTTCCTGAAGAATTTTAATGACAGTGACAGTAATGATGCACAAACATTCACACACAGCTTTGTGTCTCCGGACACTCAGACGCCCAGACAGTAGGTCCAGCTGATCTGCCTGAACACCTGTCTTATACAAGGAGAAACACACATACACACACTAATCTGTTAATTGAGCAGTGCTAGAATGTTAGCGTCAGCTCGGTCAGACTCATTTAGACAGTGGTCAGATTTACAGAACCTGCGGCACACATAGAATCTTCCCTTTAATGCCTCAGCAAACACTTTTTCGCTCTTGGAACATTGGTTGTTACAAACACCAACTTCAGTACCTCAAGTCAGAGAACAGGATGTTGCAGTTTTAAGGTAAATTTGAAAGATATTTTTTACAGGCTTATAATTACATTTTCTGCAAAAATATTAACAAAAAATAAAAGAATGTATTGTTTCTTTAATTGGGAGTTAATTAAAAGGTTTTAAGCTTTTAATCTCTATTTAATCTCCTCCTGCATTTTCCACTATCTCCCTAGAGGATTGCTTCATTCTTCAATGAAAAAATTTAAGTGATTAGAAAATCCTCCTTTCCCACTGACATACACCATTCCAGCTGCAACCATCCCAAAACCCTCAACTCCTTGGCTTCTCACTACTCTCTCTGGAGGATGTAATGCTGCTCCTGATGTCCACCTTTCCGCTTGATCCCACCGCTTGATGTTGTCAGATCTTTTTCTCTACATTACTCACAAACTTAACAGATTGTTAATGACTAGACATGTTCCATCTGATTTCAAATTTGCTGTAATCACTCCTATTCCAATGAAACATTCTCTGAACTGTACCAACAAACAACTATAGACCGGAATCTCTTCTACCCTTCCTATTCAAGGTCCTATAACAAGCTGTATATAATAAACTCACTTTCTTTCTGTCTCAAAATAGGCTCCATGATCCCTACTAGTCCAGATTCAAACCAGAAAATTCAACTAAAACTGGTCTACTAGCATCTCAGAAGAACTCCACAACACACTCCAGTTCTTCAGTTCTGATCCTCCTAGACCACACTCGAGCCTTTGACACGGTGAACCATCAGATTCTCCTAACCACTCTCTCCTGTCTTGGGGATCCAGGTACAGCCTGGCAGTGGTTCTCCTCTTACCTAGAAGATTTGCAGTATCTAGTGGCATGTCAAGGCAATCTGTCTGCATCACAAAGACTAACAACTGGTGTTCCCCAAGGCTCTATCCTTGGTCACCGGGGCAGTGGTGGCCTAGTGGTTAGGGAGGATTGGGAAGATTGTGAGTTTGATTCCCTCACCAGTAGGTTGCCCTGAGGTACCCATCCCCGTCACTGCTCCCCGGGCGCTTTCCATAGCCGCCCCCTGCTGCACGTGTGTATGGATGAATGCAGAGGTTGAATTTCATTGTGTTGTGCTGTGCTGTGTTTCGCTTTGCAATGACAAGGGTTGTCAATTCACTTTTCTGATTACTTTATATACTGGTTCTCTAGGGGATACCACAGCCTCTCATTGCTTCTCTTATCACTGTTATGCAGATGACACTCAACTTCCTCCCTCCCACGATCAACAGGTTTCAACCCCAAATTTCAAACTGTTTAGATCTCTTCATAGAGGACTTCTCGCATCCTTACCATTTCTTTTAAGAACTCACTTATTGTTCTGTCCAAGACTACAAGGAATCTTGGTGTCATATTTGATGATGAGCTCTCTTTCTTCTCTCATATTGTCAATCTATCTAGGTTTTGAAGACACCAACTGTACAACATTCGAAAAGAAACCACCCAGGCTATCAAGCTGCTGGTCCAGTCTCTCTGATCTCAGACATTTCCAAACTGGACTACTGTAACTCTATTCTGGTGGGTCTACCACTGAAGGCAACAGGAGCCCTTCAGTTGATTCAGAATCCTGCTGCAGTACTCATCTTCAACTGTCCCAAATTCTTTCCTACTATGCCTCTGCTACAGGACCTGCACTGGCTCCCTGTGGCTGTACGTATCAGATTTAAACACTTGCTTTCAAGGCCAAGATTGATCTTATCCCCTACTTGACTGCACTTATCAAACAACATGTCTCTTCTTGTCCCCGCAGAACATCAAGCACTGCTAACCTTGAACCAGCTCTTCTTCTTTCAGCTACTTCTGTTAGAGGTCGCCACAGCGGATAAATTTAATTTCTTCCTGTCCTCTGCATCTTGCTCCTTCATACAAACTGCCTGCATATCCTCTCACACAACATATATAAACCTCCCCTTTAACCTTTCTCCTTTCCTCTTCCTTTCCTGGAAGCTCCATCCTCAACGTCCTTTTACCAATATACTCCTCGTCTCTCCTCTGCACGTCTCAACCAACTCACTCTTGCTTCTCTCACTTTGTCTCCAGACTGTGCACCCTGAGTTGTCCCTCTAATATACTCATCCTAATCCTGTCCATCCTCTGAAACCTCCATTTCTGCTGCCTTTTCATTACTGAGACTGTCAACCCATATAGCAGAACTGGTATCACTACCATCCTGTAAACCTTTCCTTTAACTCCTTGCTGGTACCTGTCTGTCACAGATCACTCCTACCATTTGTCTGCACCCATTCCATGCATGAACTCCCTTTTTGACCTCTATTCGACACTCTCTGTTACTCTGCTGATCCCAAGTATTTAAATTCCTCCACTATTGTTACCTCTACTCCCTGCATCCTAACCACTCCTTAGAAGAATGGGAAGAAATGCATCAAACTGCTGAATCCTTTGCTTGTGCTGTCTGTAGATGTACCTGTTCAAGGAAAACCCTGAAGTGACTAACTTTTCCTATCTAGCTCTACCCCTGCTACACACCTTGTTATACTTTCTTCTCTTCTTCTTCTCTATCTAACAGTACACGTATAGCTTTCTACACGTTCTTCTCTACATCTTTATCTAGTTGTACACTCATACATTTCTACACTTTTATCTCTTCTTCTCTATCTAGCTCTACATTTATACCTTTCTATATTTCCTTCTCTTCAGCAAAAAAATCTTTTGGCACTTATAATATTTAATCTCTTGGTAAACTGTAAAAATTGTAAAATGTCTTTTTTGCCTCAGAATAAGGAAAACTTACATGGATATGAAGCACAGTACAAGCTAACAGTGCAGTCTGTTCTTGGGAGTTAAGTATTTATGAGCTCTTAACTGAGGTAAAATCATTTTTAAAATCCACATACAACATTATTTTAAAGCCCCCCAAATGTTAGTTTTAAAGTACACCTCATGTTAGTTTTTAGCACCCCTAATATTAATTAGAGCCCTTAATGTTTGTTTTAAATTACAATTTCAATAAAGGTTGCAATGGTTTCATTCAGAACTGAGGATATAGTACAAAAGAGGCCACTAAAGGGGAAGTTTCAGGACAGGCCGCATTATAGGCTAAAGTGCCTTCATTAATAAAAGTGGAGTTTAGCCCCTTAATCCAATAATCGGTTCAGTGGAGAGTGTTATAGGGCCTGCAGGAGAGATTAATTACTGTGCAGTTAAACCAGTGCTCTGTAAACGCAATAAAGGTTTGAAAAGTCAAGAAATAAAAGTTTTAACTGGTGCTGTAGTTCCAAGATTCACAGTTTGTCACAGTTTTACACAGTTAGATATTAACAAGATTAAATTAATAAAATCTAAAATGACACAGTGCACCGAATGTTTAGGTAAATTTGTTATACAATGTTATAGTGTTATGTCATGTCATGTTATGTTTCGTTTTATATATTATTAATTTATGCTGCTACACATTGCAAACACTTCTGAACTATTAAAAAACTGTATCATGCATGTTTACTGTTCTTGTCTCTATACCTACTGTCTCTTGTTCTTTGTCATTTACTGTGGCACTTTTTATGGTGTTGTACTTTTATGCTTTTATGCTGTCTTTGTTTTATGTTGTACTTTGATTTAGTACGTTTATTTTCTTTGTTATTAATGAACTTTTGCACTACACTTGATTCTCTTTGTTATCAATGTACTATTGCACTAAATTAGACTTTCTTAGTTTTACGTGTATTTTTGCACTAAACTAGATTTTCTTAGATTTTACCATATTTTTTCACATATATATTCTTTGTTATTAATTAATTTTTGCAGTACACTAGATTTTCTTTGTTATCAATGTACTTTTGCTATAAAAAATTAATTTAGAATCAGCTGTATTAAGTGTTTTAACAGAGTTTGCTTTAGAGGTTGAAGAGCTTCATTAATAAACATGGAGTTCGACCTGTGTCCCTTAATCCAATAATCTGTCCACGCCAGTCGAGACAGGAATAGACGCAGCAATAGAGCCCAAAAGGAGTTTTCAAACATGTCAAAAAGAGAGCAAAAGAGCACGGAAGAAGAGAAGATGAAGATGGTGGAAGAATTTGCATAATAATGTTATCATTTATAATAATAATAATAAAAGCTCAGCCTGGCAATTAAGAGGTGAGCTGAATTTCAGTCTAAGAGCAGGAATTTCAGCAGATGAGTTCTCCAGGTTTCCCAGCTTTAGAGTGTCCAGTACAGGTCCCCATTGAGGTTGAAGTGGTTTCATTGATAAAAATGGAAGTTGGCCCTTAATCCAATAATCTTCCATCCCAGAGATGATCCCAAATTAAAATGAACTCCTTTGGGAACGGGTGAAGTAGGTCTTTTGAAAATCCACTCAAGGGATTCTAGCAGCAGCGCTTAGTCCTTCCCAGAGCAAGAGCAGCCTCTGATTCAGCAATTCATGACTCAAAAGCAAAACTCTCACCAAAGAAATCCTGAGTTTAAGTCAGTGTGTGGTGGATTGGGGGGGGGGGGGGGGGTTTACACAAGAGACTAAACCTGAGTCTAAGGAATGTCTCTGAAAACCCTTTTAAAAGCTTTCATTACAATCAGAAATGCAAAAAAAAAAAAAAAAAGACAAATAGCACTCTAATGCACAGGTTGAGTAATTTGGGGAAAACATTTATGAAAACTTCTATGTATTTGATATCTTTCATATTGGCAAATTTGAAATACCAATTATAATTTAAATTTGATTGTTCTTTATTCCTTTATTTTCTATTCATATCAAATACTTTAATGTTTTGTTTTTATCCCCAAGAAACTGTACGACCTCTATGTTTGAAAGGATCCCCAAGAAACTGTACGACCTCTATGTTTGATAAGATAGATAGATAGATAGATAGATAGATAGATAGATAGATAGATAGATAGATAGATAGATAGATAGATAAATAGATAGAGCGAGCCTAGGTCTAAGGGATTGTACTGCTGCTTATCAACACTATAAAAAACACCTCCCTTAATGCCAGTGAGGAATGTAATTCTGGAGGAATCCATACTCACGATCCCAGAATTTCCTTGAAATCAAAGACTTCCTTGATGTTGTTTGTGACTTTTTTCCAGCTGCAGCTGATCTCCTTTCGACCCATCGTGGCTCAATCTTCCCAATTGACTCCCTGTGGTTAAAAAAAGGGATTGCTGATTGGACTTGCATTTTGACACTTTTAATAAATTAATTAAGGAGTGAGGAGAACAACCCCAGATTTTCAGAAGACATGGCTGCAAAAATCCACTAGCTGCATGTGATGCATTAAAAACAAATTAAACATTTATTGAAGCATTTATTGAAGTGAAAGTGAACCTGTTATTTGTAAGCAGAAGTGTAAAAGTGCAATGTACAGTTCAGTAAAGAGTTTTTTATTTTTTTATTTTACATTTATTTTTCCAAACAAACATTTCAGTAAAACGGAAAGTGGTTCTTCAAGACTGCAGCTACTGATAATTCTGCTAAGCAATTAATATATATATATATTATTTTTTTTAATTATTATTATTATTATTTTTTGTATATTAGTAGAAAAACGTTATATTCATCAAACCCAGCTCCACATTTCAGGCTTTCATGTATAAGTTTGACAGAAAATCAGTGGCTTTTTTAAAAACAAGAATTGTTTAATAGAATTTAAAAAAAACTGACATGATTTTAGTATATTCAGATTTTTTTTAAGAATTCAAAAGCAAAATAAATAAATAAAATGAAATTAAAGTTCCTCGCAGATGACCAAAGAAGTAGTTTGGAGCATCCTTCAAGATGCCTGGAGGACTGTTCCTTTAGACGACTTAAAGAGACTTAAACATCTAAGAGAGTTCAGGCTGTGCTGGAGAATAATGGTGGTCATAGTGAATATTACATTTAAAGCTGGTTAGAATCTAAAAAGAATCTACAAACTCTCTTTGTGTTTAGACTGGATTTACAGGTGTGTCTGTAAAGAAATTACTGCACCTACTGTCTCTTTTTCCTACAGAACAGAAAAAACATGCATATAAATATAAATGTAAAGAAATGACTGCTTAGGACACACACACACACGCACATACATACCGATAACTTGTATATCCAAATATCTAAATAACTGAATAAAATGTTCAGTATATAAAACGTGAGAGGGTTTAAAAATGATTTAATGTAAAAGCCGGACTCGATTCTGAGGGGCTCTGTAGCACAGTTAGCAGCACTTCCCACAAACTCTTCTAAAAACATTTTAAAACAGCACAAAACCCCTGTTTACTGTGTTATTATTAATCGAGGTTTTCTAAAGAGCAGTCCGTCCTATTGGTTAATTTTAAGTTAAAAACTTTTATTT
This sequence comes from Hepsetus odoe, assembly GCA_017165825.1. Lineage (NCBI taxonomy): Eukaryota > Metazoa > Chordata > Actinopteri > Characiformes > Hepsetidae > Hepsetus > Hepsetus odoe. The sequence continues at coordinate 23,159,481 of CM029371.1, forward strand.
TGTTGTATTTTACCTGAAGCAGGTCGGAGCTCTCCTCACACGGATCTGCGCGCGCGGATACTCTGCAGCATTCAGCCGCATGACACTCCACACAGGGGGGCGGGGCTAAAGCTGCACATACACGCCCCTTTGCGCTGTGATTTGCTAATGATGATGCTGAATCTTATAAGACAGTTTACATAATAAAAACAACAACAACAACAACAATAATATTGGTTACATGTGTAAATTTAGTAACAGTGAAAAGAAGGAGAGAAAACTGAAGTGAATAGGTATACAGTTGTTCATGTTAAAGCTGCTAAAAAGATGATCCATGTCTGTAAAAACCGTAAAAAAACGAGAAGCTGCTCAGCCCCTGAACTGATCAATCATCGGTGTTTCTGTCCCTGCCAGCTGCTATCCCTTCAGCCATGTGTTCTCGTGTAATCATTACGTCACACCCAAACGCGTGCAGACCACAATGCGCATGCGTAATCGTCGTTATTCTGGGCTCATCCTGACTGCATAGGCACCTGAGTCAGCGCCTGTGTGTGTGTGTGTGTGAATATATATATAACTTTATCAGTTACATTAAAACACTTATATCATCACATTAATTACACTGTATATGTATGAATATCTCTCTCTCTCTCTCTCTCTCTCTATATATATATATATATATATATGTATATATATATATATATATATATATATACACAAATGTATGTATCTGTATGTGTGTGGTGTATTTGTCCTAATCCCACGTGTGTTTGAAGGCAGGCTCAAGTGTATCTCAGGATTAAGATCCAGCTGAGACTCTTTTGGCTATTGCTGTGTCTCAGTGTGCTGCTCAGAGTGCAGACTCTAACAGCATTACAGCTAAAGCGCTTTAAGGAACTAGTACAGGTGTGTTCACCTGCTCAAACACACATGATGCAGTTCCAGAAGGACTTCTCAACACCCTATGAGTGACCCCAATTTATATATACATATAAATATATGTTTTTGTATTAGAGATGGACAGAGAGCTTATTCTCTATTTTCTTTTGTTAATTATTCTTGATTTGTTGCTATTTTGTTTATTTATTAATTTAATACAAATATTTGGATTTGGGTTATAATATATATATATATGTATGTATAGTTTTTAAGTGTTTATTTTTTGTTTTACATCATTTTGCACACACACACACACACACACACACACACACACACATACAGTACTGTGTAAGGTTTTAGGCAGATGTGGAAAATAGAATAGAATAGAATAGGATAATCCTTTATTATCCCACGAATGAGAGATTCGGGTATTACAGGGCTCTTTAACAAGAAAGAACAAGAAAGAAAGAGAGAATATATAAAACACAAGGAAAGATATCCATATACATATCCATATATATACATATTTACAGGGCAATTAACAAGAAAGAAAGAATATGAAAATGGAAAGATAACCTTATACACAGAGAGCATATAATAATCATAATAATAATAATAATAGTAAATAATAATATTTTTTATAAATAAATACATTATAAATAAATACATGTAAATGTAAATATAAATGCAAATGTAATAATAATAATAATAATAATAATAATAATATAGTAATTAAAAATAAGTTGCTAGGTTGAGTTGTGGCGTCTGATGGCTGCAGGTAAGAATGACCTGCGGTAGCGTTCCATTTTACACTGCAGGTGTAAAAGTCTACTGCTGAACGAGCTGCTCAAGTGAACGAGCTGTCTCATGCAGGGGGTGGGAGGTGTTGTCCATGATGCATGGTAGCTTGGATAACATCCTCTCTCCCCCTACCTGCTCGATAGACAGAGCTGGCCCTCTTGACCAGTTTATTTAGATTCACCCTGTCCCTCGCGATTCAGACCACAGCATAAAAAACAGTAGACGCTACCAAAGTGTCATAGAAGGACCTCTAAAGATTTCTGTTCACCCCAAAGGACCTCAGCAGCCTTAGCAGGTGAAGACAACTTAGGCCCTTTTTGTACAGAGCATTTGTGTTTGTGGACCAGTCCAGTTTATTACTGATGTCGTATTTATACCCAGGTATTTGTACTCCTCCACCGTTTCAATACACAAACCCTGGATGTTCACCGATGTAATGGGGGGTGGCTTCTTGCAGAAGTCTATCATCAGCTCCTTCGTCTTGCTGGCATTAATACGCAGATGATTTTGTTCACACCAGCTGACAAAGTCACTGATGACCCCCTGTATTCCCGCTCATTCCCCTCCGACACCCAAACAACAATAGCGGTGTCGTCCAAGAACTTCTGCAGGTGACAGCTGTTGGCGTTGTATTTGAAGTCTGCCGTGTACAGGGTGAAGAGGAAGGGGGAAGGAAAAATGCTATAAACAAAGAATGCTTTCAAAAATGGAAGTGTTAATCATTTATTTTCATCAATCAACAAAATGCAGTGAATTAACAAAAGGGAAATCTAAATCAAATCAATATTTGGTGTGACCACCCTTTGCCTTCAAAACAGAATCAATTCTTCTAGGCACACTTGCACAGTTTTTGAAGGAACTCGGCTGGTAGGTTGTTCCAAACATCTTGGAGAACTAATCACAGATCTTCTGTGGATGTAGGCTTCCTCACATCCTTCTGTCTCTTCATGTTATCCCAGACACACTCAATGATGTTGAGATCAGGGCTCTGTGGGGGCCAGAAGAATGGATGCTGGTTTGAAGCCAAAAGGTAGTAACACCAAATATTGATTTGATTTAGATTTTTCTTTTGTTTGCTCACTTTGCATTTTGAAAATTGATAAAAAAATAGACCATCATTATTTATATTTCTGAAAGCATTCTTTTTTTGCAGCATTTTTTTCCACACCTGCCTAAAACTTTTGCACAGTACTGTATGTGTGTACTCACAGATAAGGACAGGACAGATAAGGAAGGCCTTAATGATTTGAATTGATGCTTGTGCAGCGATGCAGTTCCTTCATGGATTCCCACTCTAACCGAACCACAGGCAACAGAACTGGTAGCAAACTGTCCATGCAAATCTTTGGTTGGGGCCTTGAAGAAAGCAGGTGTGTGAAGAGGAATTTAATTCCCTTTTGTACACTGTCTGAACTTATAGGTTGTAAATTGTATAAAAGAATCACCACTGGCCACAACCTAATCCTTAGTGTGTGTAAACATACTTGGCAAATAAACCTGATTCTGAAACCAATTCAAAAATGAAAAATATATGTCAATTCCTCCTCAGCAGGGATGTGGTGATCCTTGAGGGAATTCTTCAGGTAGAAAGTAGAAGGTGAAGAGAGAAAGGACAGATGAAGAGATTACACAGCTCATTTTAATGTTAAGGTCAAGCACAAAAAGCCTTTACTAAAAGGGAATACAGTTTATTTCAGGACTTCACCTAAGTTCAGTAAAACCCATTCATGGCCAGACAAGCTATCTGGTGTAGTCAAAAAATGCATGAGCAGAACAGCCTCTTCATGCATTTATTTATAAACATGTCCTTTATTTTCCCAAAAGGTCCACAGTCGTGATCAGCGAAGACATCGTAACCTTCAAAAATCAGATTTTAAATCCCTACGTTTATCAAAACCCATTTTTGGTCACTCTGAACGAACCACTCCCACCACTGTGATTAATATGCAAATCATCTCTTCCATGACACCCAATCGCCTGAGCTGCACTTCCTATCTTTTATTTACAATCTAATTTACACTTCAAACATTGGAAATGTATACTACTGTTTAATAGTGTTTTTTATCAAGTAGTCAAGTAGGATTTTGTCATTTCAGCCATATACATAGTGAAACGAAATAGCGTTCCTCCAGGACCCTGGTGCTACACACAAGACAACATCATAGTGTTGAATGGAAACACACATTAAACATTAATATTCAACAGAATTTCATTCAAGAAACCTGACACTTGTGGTCATTGGTTGTAAAGTTAATGTGTTTAAATATCACAGATTCATTGTGGAGCACATTCATGTTCTGCTGACTGCGGTTCTGAAATGGAACAGCAGAAAGATGAGGGTTCCGCAGAACACCAGAAGCATCAGTGTTCTCCTGCTGTTGAACAGCCAGGACAGCAGTGGGCACTGCTGTGTCCTTTAATAGGAGAAAAAAAGTGTAATAAACAAATGATGTTACATTTAACAATATAAAAGTCACACATTTGTCAGCAGTGTGGAAAAGTCTTCTTCCCCTTATTTCTTTAAATTTAGTAATGAATCTCTTTGTTGGTGTAAAAATCCTGTTTCCTGTCAGATTGAGTGATCAACTTTATCAGAGTGAGTGAATTAAAAAAGAAACTGGAACAAATGTTTTAGTGAGACAGGCTGCAAAGTGCCTAAAAATACAAGGTTCTAGATAAAGGGGTTCCAAACATTAAGTGTTCAGCATCAGCTGAACTAAACACTGGCCTAATCATCTGGAATCATCTGCACCTGTTTCTTCACTGCTTCATGTCTTAAGTTAGACACTTTGTTCTGCTTGAAGGTTCATATGTAGATCACTGTGTGGAATAACTCACAAAAAGCTCAGGTACAGCAACTGCACTGGAGAACTGTTCCTAAACATCACATTAAACATTTAAAAATAAAGAAAGAGAAAAAAATAAGAAACGAGGGGTTCAAGATTTTTGCACAGCATTTAAAAGGTCACTGAAAGTCAGTGCTGTAACTTACAGCTCCAACTGGATGATGCCACTGGGGTCATGCGACCACTCAGCTGTGCTGGACTCCTCCCCCTCCTCAGAGCTGTGATCAGCAAGTGCCTGCCGACACCTCAGACTGACCTGCAGGGGACTAACCCACACACTCCTTAATCACTCATTCATCAGGACATTTTCATTATTGTGTTTCAAGTTCATGAGCATCATTTCATAGAGGTCCATGGCTGCCTGGCAACAATTACATCACATACACAAATTGTATATGTTGGCAAGAGGAGTCTCTAATTATCAATCAATCAATCAAACAATTAAAGTGGCATTAATGGAGAACTACTACATTAATCATATTTACTGTTGAGCCTGTTTTACACACAGATGTATGTGGCGGTGTGTGTGTTACTTTGGGAAACTGTCTGAGATGGTGTCCTCTTGACTGTCAGTTGAATCTTCATTGGGCAGCTGGTCAGACGGTTCAGTGCTGTTGTGAGAGGGGCTGAACTCAAAAGTGGGATCTACAGCAGGAATAGCACACCTGTATATATATATATATATATATATATATATATATATATATATATATATATATATATATATATATAGAGAGAGAGAGAGAGAGAGAGAGAGAGAGAGAGAGAGAGAGAGAGAGAGAGAGAGAGAGAGAAAATTACTAATTACTAATACATCTAGTGAGGGGCGCTGTGGAGAGCAGAACTATGAGGGGTGTGTGTGTACCTCCGTCCTGGCTTCAGGTTTAACCCCTCCTGAATTTGACTGTCCAGTTCAGCAAATCGACAACTCTCCAGAAACTTCACCTCCAGATCTGTCAGCTACACACACACACATACACACACACACACACACACACACACACAGGTTTATAAAATATATAAAACATACAATATATAAGGATTGTAAAGGTGTGAGTGTGCATGTGCAAATGTGAGTGTACCTGAGTCTGTGTTGGGATTAGAGTCACACTGACTCTGCGTCGATGCACATGCTGAAATAAAGGATTATAGATACACATTAAAGTTCAATGAGCACATTTACATATATGAGTTAGAGGTGCTGTAAGAGGTTGTGTGGGATGAACAGAGGCTGGGATAAGGTGTAGGGGCTTAGATGAAAGGAGGGTATGGGCCCTTTAAAGTTAAAGAGCAGGGCAAGACCTGTCGCTCTCCTGCCAGCAGCTTCGCCTCACCATCCTCTGCAAGAAAGAAGAGTGCATGTTAGTGCCACTGACACACACATACACACACACACAAACACATCAGCAATTGTGGGGTGGTATTTCCAGCAGGGGGCAACACTGACCAGTGGGGTCGCTGAGGAGGCGTCCACGGCACCGCTGCAGTGCTTTCCTAGCAAGCAGAAGCTCCCCACTTTCCACACTGTGCCTTTTCTTAAGATGGTCCACATGGAGATCCATCAGCTCCACCGCATGACTCACACGAGCTTCCTGAACACACACACATATGTATATAGAGCATCCTGAGCAGCTGCATCACTGCCTGGTACGGGAACTGCAACGTCTTAGACCGCAAGTCCCTACAATGAGTAATGAGAACTGCTGAGAATATCATCGGGGTCTCTCTGCCTTCTGTTCAGGACATCTTCACCACTCGCTGCATCCGCAAAGCAACCAGCATTGTGGATGATCCTTCACACCCGTCCCACACTCTCTTCTCCCTCCTGCCATCCGGGAAAAGGTTCCGCAGCATACGGGCCTCTACTTCCAGGATGAGAAACAGTTTCTTCCCCCTGGCCATCAGACTCTTGAACTGCATCACTTTACCACTGCTACACTTATTGCTTACTGCAATACTTAATACTTACTGGTATTTATTTATGCACTCCGCACTTTAACCAAAACAGTGCTGCTCCATCATATTGCAAGTAACATGGGCTGCTTTGTTCTGCATCGCTGCAAGAACTAAGCAGCGTCGGATGAATGCACTGCATGTTCTGTCTACTGTTCTGTCTGTTGTTGTTGCACTGTCTGTTTGTCTTATGTCGTGTCTCATGTCGTGTCTTATGTGTAGCACCGGGGTCCTGGAGGAACATTATTTCGTTTTGCTATGTACTGTGTATATGGCTGAAATGACAATGACTTGATATATATTGACTTGTGTATACTTGATATATATTGAAATGACTTGACTTGATATGTATTCCTTAAAATTTCCCCAGAATTCAGTGGTTCTAAAGTGAACAGAGCAGGTTAAGATATGGTTCTGTGTAGATCAAAACCGTCCCCAGTGTTAGTGAATGGAACCAGACATGTGATTGTCCCTTGCAGATATGAAATGGTGGTGCACAAAATCACAAAAAGTGATAAATAAATAAACTTAGAACGTCTGGTTCTATTAACTTCCACTGGAGATGAATCTGAACCAAACTCTAGAGCAGTTTACAGTGAATTCTGGAAAATGTTTTTAAGTGGTTGTATGCTTGACTTATTGACTTTGTTTATATGTGTGTATACGTGTGAATGTGTACCTGGTGTGTAGCTCCCAGTGTTTCTGCTGCAATGGTAATGTTCTCTATGCTGTTCTCCAGCATCTGCAGACTTTCCTCCATCTGCCTCACAATCCCTCTCACGTCATCATTCGGAACACGCGTACACAGCACCTGACACACACACACACACACACACACTAAGTCTGTGCACCAGACCAGCACTGTCAAATTGAGATGCCTGTTCTGCTGCTTTAAACCAGAGGGAACCCAAGAGCAAATCCTCATTAACTGATGTAAAAATCTTTGCAGGGTGTACTGTATTTATTTCTTTAAATAAAGTGTTGTAATTTCAGATCTCACAGAGTCCTGTTGGATTTTACTGAATCCTCAGGAATCAGATAACTTTCAGGTGAGTTCTCCGTCATCAGAAAATCAGAGAACATGCAAAAGGCTAAAGATAACCTGTTCATGAACACACACCCACACCTGCAGTGCATCTTTAGTGCGCTGGAGTTCCACCTGCAGATTCTCCTGTGCAACTGCTCGATCGTGTTCCTCCGCCTGCAGTCTCCGGGTTAGTGTGTACTGGTCACAGTGGAACGCCATCACAAATTGACCAAACACACACTAAGAAAACACACACACACACACACACACACACACGGTCACATTATCTCCATTTTATTAGAAAGATTTTTTATTTACAGTTATTGGCCACTATATCAGAAACCTGTTATGTGTGCATTTGACAACTCCCTACCCTAATAATATCTGGCTGGAAGTCAGTTCTCAGGCTGGTGTCGGAAAGATTGGAACACCGGAACACTCCCAAAATCTTGGGAAAGCATGCACCCCATTGCATCTCTGTGTCCCACACTGAGCTGAGCAACACAGAGAGGATTTCTGATATAGTGACCGGCGGGAGGGGAAAGGTTTAAACTGAGCTCACCTGGACCTCTTCCTCGCTCATTTCCTTACAGCTGGAACACACACAGTCATAATAATGACCAACCTGCAGGGACACCAAGAGAGACACCAAGACAACAAGACAACTCCAACTCACCTACTCAATCCCAGCCTCCCTAAAACACACACATCCTCCCAATATGGAGACAACAGGGGGACCAGCTCTGATACACAGAGAGAGAAGTTAATAATATGGTTAGTGGTTGTTGTAAAGATTGTTGTTTTTGTGTTTGTTGATTTGTGGTATTGATTGTTTGATCAGTTTTACCTTCTTCACTGTCTTCACTGTCCCCCAGTATTCCAGAATATCCACACTGAGCATGCTCAGGCACCAGCCCCTGCTACACACACACAAACTGCTATTTGTTTCCTGTTTGTTTCTAATATTCATTTTATAGGAAAAGATACGTTTTTGGGGGGAGCTTGGAAATGACAACTGCACCCCCTAACACAGAGGGGTCGAAGGCAAGTGAAATAAAGTGGGCATGTAGGCAAATCTAATAAAGTGGTCAAATCTATTAAAGTTGAAGTCAGCAGAAAATGTGTGTGTGTGTGTTACTTATTTTCCACTTATTTTCCACAATCAACAAATAATCAGCCCCTTCCAGTTAGCCTTCAGCTGTTTAGTCCCTCTTCACTTGATTTCCATGCATGTTACAGGATAAGAGTGTAAAGATAAAAAAAGCACCTATTCTCACCTGTTCATCCATCAGGTCCTCCAAATTCCCTCACACAATACACACTAGATTATATGTACACGTACACACACACACACACACACACACACACACACAGAGAGAGAGAACAGGGTTATCTTGATCTTCATCATCATCATTACGCTGTCAGTGAGAGACTGATCATGAGGTGTGGGCTTGTGAGTGTGTGTAGTGATTCAGGGATAGAATGATATTCAGAAAGGTCAGTAGAGCTGAGCTGGTGATGCAGGAGGTCTTGGGATGAAACAGGAACACTGCATGTGAGTGTGTGTGTGTGTATGTCTGTGTGTGTCATGATAATCAGTTGAAATGCTTCCATAACTAATAATAATAATCCTTTATTTATAATCCCACGAATGGTAAATTTGTTCTCTGCATTTCACCCACACACACATGTGCAGCAGTGGGCTGCTATTGAAAGCGCCCGGGGAGCAGTGATGGGGACGGCACCTTGCTCAAGGGTACCTCAGGGCAAACTACTGGGAAGGGGTTCAAACCCCCAATCCTCTGATCATGTGGCTAACGCCCTAACCACTAGGCCACTGCTGCCTATCATTATGGCAAAAATTCAATGTTTCACCACAGCAACAAACTAGCTTACCACCACAGCAACAGTACAGTTTATCACATCACTATGCCAACAGGTTAACATACTTCCAAGGCAACAGGTCAGCATATGTCCATGGGAACAAGTTAGAACAACATCGTATCAAAATAACACCAACAGATCAGTATAACTATAGCAACAGGGTAACACATCACTATGGTAACAAATCAGTATGTCATACAATGTTAGAATGTCTCTTCTGGCTTACCTCCTCACCTCTTCACTTGATTTAATTCCTCAAGTCCTCACCTGACTTATCTGACCCCCACACTTCCCTGACATTCACATGACATTACACTAAAAAGTCACCTGAATAACAAACACCTAACTCACCTCTTCCATTTAGAAACTACTTCTGACACACGCACTCCACCCCGTCTCACAGCTGTGTTTTTCCCAGCAGTCTGCCTGCCTCCCTCCCTCCCTCCCCCAATAGGTGAAAGATTGAACCCTGAACCCACCAATTAGTATCATGTGTTAAAGTGGGTCTTCAGCTTCTTATCTGATTATGACGTTCAACCTTAAACGACTCAGCGGGCCCTAGGTCAGAATGTAACTGCTGCACCTTATGAAGAGGAATGGAAAATTCAGATAAGAAGTTGAACAGCGAGGAGCCACATGGTGGCTTTTGTGTTGACAACATGCTAATGGGTAGGGCATAGGTTTCCATAAGTTACTGAAGCCTCTTAGCTTCAGTGCTAAAGCTAAACACTTGATCGATCATTGGTGGGATCCAAACTATCACTTTAATACAGGCACAATCAATCACTTACCACCGAAAAACACAGTCAGGTAAACAGAGCTCTGTCTCTGTGCGTTAGTGAATTAGGGAGCCTTAATCTGTTAACTAATCCAAAACTAATCCAAACATCCTAAGAGCAGTAAGAAAGGCCAAAGAGCAGGAACATTAACACACATGCACACACTGTATGCTGTATTGCTGTATTAGGAATTTAATTAATTGGCAATTAAATATCATTGATGTTTGCACTTTAATCACCCTTGGAAAAGCCACACTGAAACGCTGCAGTCAGTGTGACCACCAGGGGGCGATAGAAGCCACTCTCCTGTCATCAGATGTGAAATAAAAGTGAAAACCCTCGTCATTGCGAGGTCACAGCACAGCACACAGTGAACCACAACGAAATTGGACCTCTGCATTTAGCCTATGCACTCAAACACCATGCAGTGGGCAGCTTTCTGAGCTTTCTGTAATGCAACTATTGAAAGCACCCAGGGAGCAGTGACAGGGACAGTACCTTGCTCAAGGGTACCTCAGGGCAGCCTATTGGTGAGGGAATCGAACCCACAATCTTCTGATGCGAGGGCAACTCCCTAACCACTAGGCCACTGCTGCCCCGGTTGTGTCTATTTACATCATTTAAATCAAACTTAATAATGCTCAGTGTAATTTTTAAAGATGCAGTTCAGTTTAGTACATGTGTTGTTGTGTTTAAATATCACAGAAATGAAACATGTCAATTCTTATTTTTTACTTTCTGTAATGCAATATTTTCTTTATCAATTTTTCTTTTCTGCATTTATCTTTCATATGTTATCATACCCTAAAATGCATACATTATATAATTACTGCATGTTTCAGCTGGCAACAAGTTATTTAACTCTAACTGAAGCAGTGAGTAGCTTCTCATTAGTTCAACAACCATGTTGGAAGACATATCCTGGGGTCGTGGAAAAGATGTCAAACTGTTTCAGAAGGGTCAAATGATTGGCATGCATCAAGCAAAGAAAACTTCTAAGGAGAAACTACTAAAATTGAGTTAAGAACTGTCCAACGCATTATTAAAAACTGGAAGGATAGTGGAGAGCCATCATCCTTGCAGAAGAAATGTGGTTGGAAAAAAATCCTGAATGACAGATCTGCGATCACTTAAACATTTTGTGAAATCAAATCTAAAAAAAAAAGGCTTCAGTTTGCTAGTGAGCATAAAGTTTGTAGCAATGGAAGAAGATAATGTGGTCATGTGGTCTGTTGAGTCTAGATTTACCCTGTTCCAGAGTGATAGGCGCATCAGGATAAGAAGAAAGGTGCATGAAGTGGTGCACCCATCATGCCTTGTTTCTAACGTACAAGCCTGTGGGGGCAGTGCAGTGATCTGGTGTTGCTGCAGTTGGTCTGGTCTGTGTTCAACAACGTTATGTGCTCAAGGAATGAGGTCAGCTGACTACGTGAATATACTGAATGACCAGGTTTATTCCATCAGTGAATTTCTTTTTCCCTGATGGCATGGGCATCTTCCAAGATGACAATGACAGGATTCATGGGGCTTGAATTGTGAAAGAGTGGTTCAGGGAGCAGAGACATCATTTTCACACATGGATTGGACACCAGACCTTAGTCCAGACCTTCACCCTATTGAGAATCTTTGAGATGTGCTGTAGAAGGATGTGGTCCAACTCTCCTATCATTTCTACAAGATCTTGGCAAAAAAAAATTTGTTTTAGAAGCAGATGCCACAGTGAATGTGTACTGTAATCAAAGCTAAAGGTGATCCACTTTTGGACATGATTTTAAAGGTGTGACTTTTGGATAGCAGTGTGTGTGTGTGTATATATAGTCAGTCATGTCAGTCATTTTCTGGGCCGCTTGTCCTAATTAGGGTCGCAGGGGGGTGTGCTGGAGTCCATCCCAGCTCACACAGGGCAAAGGACAGGGACACACCCTGGACAGGTCACCAGCCCATCGCAG
>CM029371.1:23174567-23201836 GCA_017165825.1 Hepsetus odoe
GAGAGAGAGAGAGAGAGAGAGAGAGAGAGAGAGAGAGAGAGAGAGAGAGAGACAGAGAGAGAGAGAGACAGACAGAAAGACAGAGAGAGACAGACAGACAGTCAGAAAGAGTGAGATCAGAGATCATTAAGAGGTTATTAGGGAGAATCACAGATCTGGCCTCCAGCTTTTTTCTCTCAGTGTCGAATGAAAACCCCACAACATTTGTCTTGAATGACTTGTGGCGGATGAATACACTCATCCTCATTATTAATATGATGTGATGTTTGTATATTTAGGAATAAAAAAATGGGTGGAATTTCCCTTAAAAGTAGAGAAACTTTCTAAGGGAGTATAAAGTGTGTGTGTGTGTGTGTGTTTTCCTCAGCAGAGCCATGAAAAGACGGTGAGGATGAGGACAGTGAGGAAGCTGGTTCCACACATTGACTGAAGGCCGTCTCCATACACGCACTACACACTCCAAACACACTTCACACGCACGCACACACACACACACACACTCCATCATGAGCTCCACCTTTTCCCATCCATACTGCCACCTCAGTCAGAGCGGCCTGCACTGTGCTGTGTCTCCCTCTGGTGGCCGCAGTGAAAATCGCCTGCACGCTCAGCTGCGTTCGCTTCCCCTGCTGTTGTACCCGGGCAGGGTTCAGGCCGGACTCTATAATAGCCCGTATCTGCCCTACCTAGGGCCCCTTTACGAGTGTCCCTTTGAACCCGCCTTCATTCAGAAACGGAACGAGCGCGAACGCCAACGGGTCAAGTGTGTGAATCAGGGTTATGCCAAGCTCCGAGACCACCTGCCCGGAGGCACTGCCGACAAGCGCATGAGCAAAGTGGAGACCCTGAGGGCTGCCATCCGCTACATAAAGCACCTGCAGAGACTGGTGGAGGAGCGGGAGGAGGGCCGTGACCTCCAAAGGTCAGAGGTCATGGGCAATAGTGATGCAGAAGCTCCATCCACAAGCTCTTCCCATGAGCTCCACAGTGACGCCAGTTGAAGCTAGACTTCCCCTCACAGCCCTATCCTCAGACAAGCTACTCACCTGAGCCAGGTAATACACCTGAGCTTCATAAAACACCCGAGCCAGGTAGCTAAAGTGTACTTGGTAACAGATAAAGCCCCTCATCAATGAAATACACCTGAGCGACATAAAGCACCTGTGCAAGATATCTAAACTGAGATAAGTAATACACCTGGACCAGGTAATACACCTGAACTAGATAAAGCAACTCACCCGAGCTACTCATCAGAGCCAGAAAACACACTTAAGCCAGGTAACAGATCTCAGCCAGGTAACACACCTCAGCCAAGGAAGATATATGAGCTAGTTAATACACCTGAGTCAGGTAAAATTCCTCAGCCAAGCAATAAATCTGATCCAGGTAACAACGTGTTCAATTTGTGTTTTTATTCCAGTTTGTCTGAACCAGGTGTTCAGTTTGGTTCAGGTGAGTCAGAGGTGGACAGAGGGGAAAGTTATGGACTGGGTTAAGGAACCCTGTTTTTTAGGGTTCTGCTTTAGCTTTTTCTGGAGAAGGATGTGACCTTAAGCTGAAAATTTGTTGTGAGAAAACACCTGAACAGATGGAATCAAGGGACTGGAGGTGGAAACTCCATAAAGTGAAGTTTTGCTAAAATCCACAAAGTACTGGAGCATAGATTTGTTGCTCAGGTGTGTGGAGAGCAAGAGCAGAAAGAAAAACATGGACTGTCTAACTAGACCTGGAATCCAAGTAAATTTACTGGACTGTAGAGAACCAAGGAGCTGCTCTGAATTCTAGACCTGTCATAAATGAAAAGGCAGCCAAACTTTAAAGTTCATTCTCTCTGTAATGTTTTCCAAAAACATCAAGACTAAAGGTTCTTTATTGATAGCATGCTCAGTTATACATCCTGATACACCTGATACACAGTTACCCTCCATATACTTTAAAAAATGGAATTATTTAAAAATGTAGGTTAAGTGGGTGTAAACATAAACAGATGTCAAAAAATGAAAATTTTGTTGAATGAGTGTAGAAATAGTTTGCAGTTACAATGAAAGGCCAGTTCTCGCTGTGAGCATGTTGTAGAGCACAAATACGACGCTGTGCAAAAGTGTTCACCCCCAATTTTTTTTATTATTTGTAGTGAACCTTCTTGTTGGTGTAAAAATACAGTTTCCTGGTTGTCAGACTGTCTTAACGTTGTTACACTGAGCTGATAAAATGAAAGAAATGGGAACAAATGTTTAAGTGCTATGTTTTTTAAATGTTTTGCAAAGTGTTCTAAAGATGCAAGATTCTAGATAAAGGGGTTCCAAACACTCAGTGTTCTGCATCTAATCTGCAACTAATCATCAGCCTGATCGTCTGGACCTGGTTCTGCACTGCCTCATGCCTCAAATTAGATGGCCTCACTTTGTGGCTTTAACCCACAAAACAAATCCTCTGAAACTGTACAGGGACTGCACTGAACATGAGAGACAAAAACTTTGTCCTTCAAGAAAAACTGCACAGCTGTTTCTCAACGATGAAGAAGAACAAAAAATGAAGAAATGAGGGGATGAAGACTTTTGCACAGAAATGTATTTATGCGAGTGGAGCTTAAATACTGTTAAATTATTCCTGTTGCTGTACATGTGGACTCTGTACTGTTCTGATTGAGGAGACCAAAGATCTGTGGACAGAAAGTCCTCATTAGCCTGAAATGAATAAAATGCTCTTTGATTTTCTCCCAGTGTGATCAGTTTTATCTTTATTACTTTTTTTTATTTATCAAAAATTATTATCACTTTACTACCATGATCACTGGTGGGATTTTCTACATTAGCTCTGGTGTTCAAACTAAAGAAGTGAACTACAGACACCAAATGTGTGCAGGCCGATGAACTATTTAAGGATGGGAGTGAGTCTGGTGGGATGGAATGGACATTGAGTGGGGAATCTGGGGGTAGATTTTTTTTTTGCTGAAGCATCAGTTTAACCCCTGAAGCTGAAGGGGTCAGGACTCGGGGTCACACTACCGACACAGTGGATCATCACCTCATTGACCAATCAGAGCAGACCTGAACCAGCACATACAGTTATACTGGACCCAACAACACAACTCATATACATTCCTCAGCGCACACACACACACACACACACACACACACACACACCATTCCTCCCCCAACACTGAATGACATGCATTGTCTATATTTGTTCTCTCAGAAAGACAGCTGCTTTACAGAGAGAGAAGGAGAGAGAGATATATAGAAAGAGAGAGCAAGACAGAGAGAGAGACAGATAGAGAGACAAGTGGGGACCTGTTGATCAGTCTGACCTGGAGAGTTAGGGAAAAGAGGAAGAGAGAATACTGAAAAAAAAAATCAGACAGACTGGAATAATTGCCCCAAAACCAGGTAAGTGCTATAACGAAGGTAACAAGAGTGTTTTAATAAGAGTGTTAGAATGGGGTAAATGAGACTTATAATAAAAAGTGTGATAATGAGAGTTTTATAATGGGGTTAATGAGAATGTTGTAAACAGAGCCATATAGTGAGAATTTTATAATGGGGTTGATGAAACTGTTATAGCAAGAGTGCTATAACAGAGAGTGTTTTAATAAGAGTTTCATAACAAGAGCATTATAGTGAACATTTTATAATGGAGTTAATGAGAGTGTTATGCGAGAGTGCTATAACCAGAGTATTATAATGAGGTTATGAGAGTGTTAAAATTGAGTTAATGAGAGTGTTGTAATGAGTATGTTATAATGGGAGTGTTATAAGGAGAGTGTTATGCTGAGAGTGTAATGTAATATAATATAATGTAATAACTGTGTAAAGGCTGTAGCAGAGTTTTATAGTATGTTGTTGTTGGGACATGTAGCCGTGTAGATGTTATAAAAGGTTTGTTACTGCCTGCTCAGTGTGTGTTTTAACTGGTTGGTTGGTGTGTTTTATTATATTCTTTACTAAGTTTTATGATTTGTTTTAACAAATTCATTATAACAGGTGTTTAAGCAGATTTATTATAGAAGGTGTGTAATACAGGTGTGTTACAGCAAATATATTTGCAGGTATTTTTAGCAAGAGTGTTTCAACAGGTGTGCCATATCAGGCGTGAATTAAAGGTGTGTTACAGAAGGTGTGCTACAGCAAGTATGAAACAGCAATTGTGTAATATAGTTGTGCTACAGCAGGTGTGTGTGTTGTAGGTGAGATGGAGGGTGGTGGTGAAGCTCCGATGAGTTCCTTCATCATGGACGAGGAGACGCTGAAGAGGAAGCAGCGAGAGAAGCTGAAAAAACTTCAGGCCACTGGAGGAAACCCTCGACCTGCCCGCTCCCTCCTCTTCCTCACACTGAAGAACCCTTTCCGCAAAGCCTGCATCAGCATCGTGGAGTGGAAGTATCCTTTACAAACACACACAAACACACACCACACTCCTTCACATTAACACAGCAACAAACTCCGCAAACACCACAGAAACTGATCCCAAACTTATTGATCAACAGCAAAACTGATCCCATGTAAATCAAAGTTTTGTGTAGTTGACTTATTTTGTAATAAGTCCCTCTTATTTTTAAAGCACATTTTACAATAGTTTTTGTCACAAAGCAGTTTTGAAGAAACTTGTCTGAACCCCTAGTGAACTGAAGGCCACAGAGGAATTTAAATACGTTTGGTCAACAATTCAGAGTAATAAGGAGTGTGGAAGAGAGGTGAAGGAGGGAGTGCAGGCAGCTTGGAATGAATGGAGAAGAGTGGCAGGAGTGATCTATGAAGGATGGGTAGCAGGAAAAGGGAAAGGTTTACAGGATGGTAATGAGACTTGCTATGTTATACAGGTTGGAAAAGGTTGCACTGATGGAAAGTCAGATGATGGGGCTAGAGGAGTTAAAGATGCTAAGATTTGTATCAGGAGGGATGAAGTTGGACAGGATTAAAAAAGAAGTATATTAGAGGGACAGTTCCAGTTTGGACGGTTTGTAGACAAAATGAGAGAAGTGAGGCTGCGTTGGTTTGAACATGTACAGTCCTGTGCAAAAGTTTTAGGCAGGAAAAAATGCTGTAAACAAAGAATGCTTTCAAAAATGGAAGTGTTAATCATTTATTTTCATCAATCAACAAAATGCAATCAATATTTGGTGTGACCACCCTTTGCCTTCAAAACAGCATCAGTTCTTCTAGATACTCTTGCACACAGTTTTTGAAGGAACTCGGCTGGTAGGTTGTTCCAAACATGACTGTGTTTCAACCTCCGTGTGACACTGATGATCATCAGCACCTGTTTGGTAAAACTGGTTGATCATGCACCGACTATAATCCTGAAAAATCCCTGACTTTGTGCAAGTGTACCTAGAAGAACTGATGCTGGTTTGAAGGCAAAAGGTAGTAACACCAAATATTGATTTGATTTAGATTTTTCTTTTGTTCGCTCACTTTGTATTTTGTAAATTGATCAAAATAAACAATCATTATTTATATTTCTGAAAGCATTGTTTGTTTACAGCATTTTTTCACACCTGCCTAAAACTTTTGTACAGAACTGTATATAGGAGATCTTATTTAACTTTTTACAAATATAACCCATTCTCTCTCTGTGTACGTGTGTGTGTGTGTGTGTGTGTGTGTGTGTGTGTGTGAGACATGGCAGCTGCTCTGTCCTCACACACTCTAAAAACAGACACGCTAAGATCAGAGAATGCAGCCTGTCACACACACACAGACACACATACACATATATACACACACACACACACACACACACACACACACACACACACACACATATATATATATATATATATATATATATATATATATATATATATAGAGAGAGAGAGAGAGAGAGAGAGAGAGAGAGAGAATGGTTTATTAGAGGGGCATTGAATAAAAGGAGTATTGATTAGAGGATGTATTGATTAGAGGGACTATTGGTTGGGGATACAGGTTAATAGGATGGATACAGGTTATAGGGCATATTGATTACAAAATGTAATGAATAGAGGGATATTGATTACAAGTAGTATTAGAGGGTTAATTGATTAGGGAGATTATTGTTCTCCTTGATCGCTCTCCTCAGGCCGTTTGAGATCATTATCCTGTTGACCATTTTTGCAAACTGTGTAGCTCTCGCTGTGTTTATGCCCATGCCTGAGGAGGACACCAACAACACTAACAGCAAGCTGGTGAGTACACACACACACATTTGTAATTCCATCCCTGTATTATTAACCCAAACCTCACACACCACCTCACTATTACAGCCTAAATCACCTACAGGAACATCAACCACCTAATTACCCTTTACTGCTGCCTGTCACCTGGGGCAACCATGAGTGTTTATTTTGATACATGAAAGTTTTTTTTTCAGACTTCAGAGTAGTCAGTTTTATCCGATCACTCATAAACACACACACATAAACGCACACACACACACACACACACACACACACACACACACACACACACACACACACTCACACACACACACACACTGTGTCCATTCTGTCCTTGACTCAGGTGACTGAAGAGAGCAGGTGGTCGTGCCAGGCTCTCCTCTAAGTGTGTTAAACCTTTAAATTTAGAACACACACACACACACACACACACACACCTACACACACACACCCACACACACACACACAGTGTATGCACACTTGCATGTGGTCCACCCAATTATGTGTTCCAGGTTCCACCCACTATTGTCAGTGCTGCTGATCTTTACAGTGAAAATCTGCGCGTGGAGGAAACATTATCTTGGACCCAGGAATATATAGTGGGAGGAGCCTGGAAAACATTAGTGGGTGGAGCCTGATACACATAGCCTGGAGGTTTTTAGTTTGTTACCATTGTTACAGGTTAGGGTACAGTGCAGGTTTTGGAAAGCAGAGATCACTGTTATCCAGCAGCCTGAAGTCTGAGACTTTATGAAACTGTGTAGCAGTCTGAAACTGTAGCCGTGAAGCAGCTCACACACACTCGCATAAACACACCTACACACACTCACATACATTCAAATACACACTTCGCCTGTAGGGACTGATGGAAGTGAGGCGACAGTGTTTTTTCTAAACACTCTGTAACTCTGTTTATAGGAAAGTCTGGAGTACATCTTTCTGATTATATTCACTCTGGAGTGCTTCTTGAAGATAGTGGCGTATGGGCTGCTGTTCCATGCAGATGCTTACTTACGGAACTGCTGGAACATTCTAGACTTCGTAATTGTCACCATGGGGTAACACCACAGCCTTTAATTTCTTTCTGCAAAGTTCTGCCTTGAAGTTTGTAATTAGTATTTCCAGCAGGATTTCTGTGCAACATAACCACAGCAGTATATTTATGGTATATATCTATACCATAAATAACGGTTCTTCAATTATTCTTTAGCAAAGAGAATGTTTACATATAGAACCATGAACACAGAAACAGTTTAATGCATCAGCGGGTTCTGATATTATTACGAGTGGATTTGTTGTGTCTGTCTGACTCTGTTCAGGCTGTTCACCATTGCTGTGGATTTCATTAACAACATCAGTGGCGTGGAGGCTCCTGTGGAGCAGAAGGGTGGAGGCTTCGATATGAAGGCACTGAGGGCTTTCAGAGTCTTGAGGCCGCTGCGTCTGGTCTCAGGAGTCCCCAGTGAGTGACCCCTGCTTAAGATCCATCACCAAACATCTACCATCAAATGCAAAACAACCAACTCTCCACGATTAAATCACCAAACATTCACCATCAAAGACCAAAAAAACCATTAACCACCAACCCTGCAAAAGTAAACATCCACCCACAACATTCACCATTAAACAGCAAATACTATCCATTAAGAAACATCTGCTATGAGACACCATCAACCCAGACCTCCACCCTAAAAACCCAAATTCAAAAACCACCAACCCTCCAAATCTAAATATTCATCTAAATACCATCAAACATCAAAAACCACCTACCATCCTTCAACAAACATTTGTCACTTATGATTCACGTTGAAACATCAACAACCAGACATCCACCATAAAACACCACCAACCCTTCACCAAACATCCACCATCAAAGACTACCAACCATCTACTAAAATGCACCATCAGACACTAACCCTTCACCAAATGTCTAACGTGAAACACCACCAACCCTCCACCACACATCCATTATTACACACCACCAAACTTCAACGAATCATACACCCTCAAAAACCAACAACATTCCACCAAACATCCAACATCAAACATCAACCTTCCACCAAACATTTACCATCAAACACCACCAACCCTCCATCAAACATCCACCATCAAACACCAACCCTCTACCAAAATTCACTAGCAAACACAACCAACCCTCCACCAAACATCCATCAACAAACACCCATGATCAAACATCCACCACCATTTATTCTCCATGGTTCTGGACGTTTAGGTCTGCAGGTGGTGATGAGCTCCATCCTGAAGTCCATGCTGCCACTCTTCCACATCTCTCTGCTGGTCTTCTTCATGATCACCATCTATGCCATCATTGGCCTGGAACTCTTCAAATGCAAAATGCACAAAACCTGTTACTACACTGGCACAGGTAATGCACACACACACACACAAACACACACACACACACACACACACACACACACACACACACATAGTGTAGACCTCCATCAGCAGCACCTGAAAACCACTCTTTATTTTGTGTGTGTGTGTGTGTGTGTGTGTGTGTGTATGTTTGTTTGTTTTTTTAGATATAGTTGCTACAGTGGAGAATGAGCAGGCGTCGCCATGTGCAGAAGCTGGAAATGGGCGGCGTTGTTCTCTGAACGGTACCGTTTGTCGGCCCGGTTGGCCCGGACCAAACAAAGGCATCACACACTTCGATAACCTGGGGTTTTCCATGCTCACCGTGTACCAATGTATCACCACACAGGGCTGGACTGATGTTCTCTACTGGGTATGTGTGTCATTTTTTTATTTCTGTATTTCAGCTTTCTTCTTTTTCTTCTTACTTTTTGGCAAAAAAATTATTTAAAAAATATATAAAATATAAAACAAACACAAAAACCTATGTATAAAAACATAAATTAAAGATCAATAATATATAATCTTTAACAAAAAAAATAAATCAAAAGAAAAATCTAAAACATAAAATAATCTAATAGACAATATAAATAAAATATTAAACAATATAAAACTGTCTAATATAAATCTAGAACAATTCTTTTTCTTTTGGCTGCTCCCGTTTAGGGAGCAACCGTCTTCATTTCTTATGGTCCTCTGCATATTCCTGCTTCAAACCAACCACCTGCATGTTCTTTCTCACCACATCCATAAACCTCCTCTTTGGCCTTCCTCTTTCCCTCTTTCCTGGCAGTTCCATCTTCAACATCCTCCTCCCAATATAATCCTCATCTCTCCTCTGGACATGTCCAAAACAGTGCAACTTTGCTTCTCTAACTATGTCTCCAAGACATCTAACCTGAGCTGTCCCTCTAATATACTCTATAATGTACTCTATCTTTTATCTATTTATTTTTTTCTTGCACTCTGCACTTTAGTCATAATGCTGCTCTGTTACACTTGTTACACTGCCCAACAACCTGGGCTGCTTTGTTCCATAACACTGCGGCCCTCTGACAGATGAATGCACTGACTGTTGTGCTATCTGTTGTCTGCGCTTGTTGCCTTGTCTTGTGTCTTATGTTGTGTCTTAAGTTGTCTTGTGTGTAGCACCAGGGTCCTGGAGGAACGTTATTTCGTTTCACGTGTATATGGCTGAAATGACAATAAAAACCTACTTGACTTGACTTGACTACTCTTTTCTGATCCTGTCCATCCTCGTCACACCCAACGAAAATCTCAGCATCTTTAACTCTGACACCTCCAGCTCTTGTTACCTCTACTCCCTGCATCCTAACCACTCCATTTTCCTCCCTTTCATTCACACTCACATTCTGTCTTTGACCTACTCACTTTCATTCCTCTCCTCTCTTGAGCATATCTCCATATCTCCAGGTCCTCCACAAGCTGCTCCCTACTCTCACTGCAGATCACAATATCATCAGCAAACATCATCGTCCACTGAGACTCCTGTCTAACATCGTCCGTCAACCTGTCCATTACTATTGCAAACAAGAATGGGCTCAGTGCTTTCCCAAGATTGTGTTAAACAATCTGGTCAGAAACTCAACTGCCTTTTCCCCTAAACACCTCCATGCTTCCACTGGTATGTCATCTGGGCCAACAGCCTCTCCATTCTTCATCCTCTTCATCGCTGCCCTTACTTCCATCTTGCTTATTTGCTACACATACTGGTTCACTATCCTCACATCATCCATTTACATTTACATTTACATTTACGGCATTTAGCAGACGCTCTTATCCAGAGCGACTTACAACAGTGCTTAATTTCCACAATAGATCATCATCTTGGTAACCAGCACAGATCAGTAACTGCTGGTTAGCTAGTACCACCTAAGTAACAGACTAAGAGCCTTGTAACAAGTATACACCATAAAAATTTTTTTTTTTTTTGAAAGGAGGAGTAGGGGTGGGAGAGTAGGAGAGAGAGTAGAGGTTTTTAGGAAAGAAGCTCAGTCTTGTTAGGGTTGAGCTTGAGGTGGTGAGCTGTCATTCATGCAGAGACCTGATGATCGTAGGAGGGAAAAGAGAGGATAAGTTGGGTGTCGTCTGCATATGACCTTCCCCAGAGAGACGGTATATAGAGAAAAAAGAAGGGGGCTGAGGACAGATCCTTGGGGAACGCCAGTTGTCAAATTTCGTGGAGGGGACCGATGGCCCTGCCATGACACTTGGTACTGTCGATCCTGTAGGTATGAGGTGAACCACTGCCAGGCTGTACCAGCAATCCCCAGGTTGGAGAGAGTGGTCAGGAGGAGCTGGTGGTTCACTGTGTCAAAGGCCGCTGAGAGATCGAGGAGAATCAAGACTGAGGACAGGTTGTTAGATCTTGCAGCATGGAGTTCGTAAATGACTGCCAGAAGAGCAGTTTCGGTTGCAGTCTTCTCTCTCTCTCATTTTCTTCACTCATCAGCCCCTCAAAGTACTCTTTCCATCTGCTCAACACTCTGTTCACCTGTGAGTATGTTTCCATCTTCTTTAATTGCACTGACCTGCTGCACATCTTTCCCTGCTCTGTCTCTCTGTCTAGCAAATCAGTGGCCAAACCTCTCATACAATTCACCAAACACCTTATCTTTGGCCTTTGCCACTGCTTTCTTTACCCTGCAGTTCATCCCCTAGTAAACCTGTCTATCTCTCTGACTGTCCCACATCTTCTTTGCCTCCCTCTTCTTTTGTTTACACTCCTGGACTTCTCGGTTCCACCACCAGGTTTCCTTATCCTCCTTCTTCCTTCCAGACATCACACCACGTACATTTCTAGCTGTCTACCTTATCACTTCGGTAGTAGTTTCCCAGCAATCAAGTAGCTCTTCAGCACTTCATAGTGCCTGTGTTAACTCCTGCCTGAAATCCACCTTGCAGTCCTCTTTCTTCAGCTTCCACCACTTGATCCTCGACTCTGTCCTCACTTTCCTCCTCTTCTTGATCTCCAAGGTCATCCTACAGACCACCATCCTATGCTGTTTAGCTACACTCTCACCTGTCACTACTTTGCAGTCTCAAATCTCCCCCAGACTGACCCTCCTGCAAAGAATATAATCATCTTCCTCCCCTCTTATATGTCACCCTGTGCCCCTCCCTCTTCTTAAAATAAGTATTATCTACAGCCATTTCCATCCTTTTCGCAAAATCTACAACCATCTGACCTTCAGCATTCCTCTCCTTGACACCATATCTACCCATCATCTCCTCATCACCTTTGTTCCCTTCACCAGCATCTCCATTAAATATGCCCTAATCACCACTCTCTCTCCCCTGGGTACAGTCTCTCTCACTTCATCTAACTCACTCCAGAATTCTTCTTTCTCTTCCACCTCATAAACAACTTGTGAAGCATAAGCACTAACAAGATTCATTATCACACCTTCAACTTCCAGCTCATCCCTCTATCTGACACCCTCTTCACCTCCAAAACACTCTTCACAAACTCTTTCTTCAGGGTAACACCTACCCCATTCCTCCTTTCATCCACACAATGATAAAACAATTTAAACCCTCCTCCAATACACCTGGCCTTACTATCCTCCCATTTAGTCTCTTGCTCACACAAAATGCCAGCCTTCCTTCTCGCCATCATACCTTTACCAGTCATGCTGCCAACATTCAAAGTTCCTACCCCCACTTCTCCTCTCCTCCCCTTCTTTCTCCCTCTGGACATGCCTTCCTCCTCTTTTCTTCTTCTCCTTTGGCCAACAGTAGCCTAATTTCCATCAGTGGCTGTAGGCTAACAGCATTGGTGGTGGTCGTTGTTAACCCAGGCCTCAACTGATCCGGTATGGCAGTCTGTTTTACAGTTTTACACCGGATGTCCTTCCTAACATAACCCTCCCCATTTATCAGGGCTTGGGACCGGAAGAAATACACTGGCTTGTGCATCCCTAAAACAGTCTAAAATAATTATAAAATAATATTAACCAAAATAAAACATGTAAAACAATATAAAACAAATAAAAAAACATTGTTATATTGTTTTATAAAATATAAAACATTGTCTCTACCTCATCTCTATTAAAAATGTATTGACATCTGTATCTAAGTGCAAAAACTATGTATTTAAGGAACAGCTATATTTTAAATTGATATTCTACTAAACATTTCTTATTTAACTTTATTTACTAAATAAGTAAAATTACTTATTTCTTATAAAGAAATGTATAGTGAATGTAAAAAAAAAGAATAATAAAGAAATGTATAGTGAATGTAAATGTATAAGTAATAAAACCTGCATGTTAATAAAAGCTCAGTATAGATTTAAATTAGAGCAAATCTCTGAAAATCACATTACACTAAAAATCAGTGTACACTGCTTTGTGTGTGTGTGTGTGTGTGTGTGTGTGTGTGTGTGTGTGTGTGTAGGTGAATGATGCTATAGGGATGGAGTGGCCCTGGTTGTATTTTGTGACTCTGATTCTTCTTGGCTCCTTCTTCATCCTCAACCTGGTGCTCGGAGTCCTTTGTGGGTCAGTGTCACACACACATGCAGACTTGCGCACACACACACACACACACACACACACATGCACACACACAAAACTACACAAAAACATTTCCACATTGCTACACAACTACACACAGCTATATACAACTACACATACAGTTCTGTACAAAAGCTTTAGGCAGGTGTGAAAAAATGCTGTAAACAAAGAATGCTTTTAGAAATATAAATAATGATTGTTTATTTTTATCCATTTACAAAATGCAAAGTGAGCGAACAAAAGAAAAATCTAAATCAAATCAATATTTGGTGTTACTACCTTTTGCCTTCAAACCAGCATCAATTCTTCTAGGTACACTTGCACAAAGTCAGGGATTTTGTAGGATTATAGTCGGTGTATTATCAACCAATTTTACCAAACAGGTGCTGATGATCATCAGTGTCACACGGAGGTTGAAACACAGTCATGTTTGGAACAACCTACCAGCCAAGTTCCTTCAAAAATTGTGTGCAAGTGTACCTAGAAGAATTGATGCTGTTTTGAAGGCAAAAGGTAGTAACACCAAATATTGATTTGATTTAGATTTCTCTTTTGTTCATTCACTGCATTTTGTTGATTGATGAAAATAAATGATCAATAACACTTCCATTTTTTAAAGCATTCTTTGTTTAGAGCATTTTTTCACACCTGCCTAAAACTTTTGCACAGTACTGTATATATTTGTATGTTTGTATGAAGTGAGTTCACTAAGGAGCGGGAGAAGAGTTCTCGGAGTGGGGAATATCAGAAGCTGCGAGAGCGACAGCAGCTGGACGAGGACCTGAAGGGATACATGGACTGGATCACTCAGGCTGAGGTCATGGACAATGACCAGGACAGACAAGGTAACGATGACCTGAAGGAACACCGGTCCTGTAATCAGGGCTGTCGGTCTGGAGGAAAAAAAACTCTGACCCTCACACTCTCTGATGACTCTCTCATTTTGATGATCTACTTCGCTTGTTTAATGGAATCTTCAAACCCATCCTACCATCTTAACATCCTCTCAGGTGCTTATCCAGGGTGGTGGGGAGGCTGGAGTCTTTCATGAAATACATAAAATGACTGTGCTTTCACTAGCACAAACACACATAATGAGTGTATTCTGTGTGTGTAATCCGTCCTACACAAACTAGTACTGAGCAACAGACCAGGAGCAGTGGGCCACAACACCTGCCAGGCAATTATGGGGGAAAGAACTTGTTCATCAATCCACTCACATTTTTCCTACTAGTCCAGGGGATTAAACCCCCATGCCTTTGGCTGGAAGCATTGTTCTTTAGCCATTATGTCAGGGTGTCCCTTAAGGAGAAAGAAGGAAAAACATCCAGGACAGGTCAGCAGTCCGTCACAGGTGACACACACATTCATTTTCTAGGCCATGAACGAACCTGTACCTTCTTACACAATGACACTTATCAAACAACATCACTTCCTGTCCCCTTAGAATGTTAAGCACTGCTCGTCCTGAACCTCTGCTCCTATTCAGCCCTGGCTCCTCAGTGCTGGAACAAACTTCCTCTTGTGGTCAGTCCTTTTTGTAAAGCATCATCTGGAGACCCATCTCTTTAAGGAACACAGAAGGGGACAAACTTTTTCTAAGGAGCCCAACACTACCTTTTAGTTTAAGGGGTGTTTGTGTGTTTGACTTGTTCAATGACAGGGGGTGTAAAGTGTGTTACTAATCTGTGAAACAGTCACTGGATTAGAATGTCTCCATTAATGTAAATGCAAATCTCCAGTCCTACTGTCGGGTTGGAGGAAATTGGAGCTTCTGTAAGAAACTCATACTGACACCAGGAGAACATGTCTACTCCACACTGGGAACAGAAAGCCGCAAACTTTGCACGGGGAAGAGATCAAGCTGAACACTGTGCCACCAGTTCAGTCCAAGCTGGGATGGACTGGGGTCCTGTCCAGAGTGTTTCTCCACCTTTCACCCTATAAGTGCTGGTATAGACTGGAGCACCTCCACCTCCCTGGTTAATGGTTGGACAGACAGACGGTCTTGTGGAAGTTGTTTCTACACTTTCCTTCACTCCTTCACTTTTTCAGGGCTACTTCCACTGCAGGAAGGAGGTTCGGACACTGAGAGCCTGTATGAGCTGGAGGGACTGAACCGTCTCATGTACTATGTGTAAGAACAGCACGGAACACCACAGTCATCCCATCTAGATCCCCTGATAACACAACTGCATAGTTTAGGGGGAAGCATTCTTTAATAAACATCCCTAATATTCAGTTCCCTGATGGTGAGCAAAGGTCTTAAGTCTGAGTTAGTTCCAACACTAATCCAGGGGAGGATATAAAGATAAAGATGGGTGGTTTATAGGAGCAACTTTATAGGAGAAGAAAACAGTCTTTCCTAAATTTTTAAAGGGACCTATTCTTCTGAGCATGCTGATCAGTCATATGACACTGGATAGTGAGCGGTCCCCTTTTATTAAATTCCGGGTCATTCTGTTGGCCCATTATTCATAATGTATAGTTAAAAAATAACAAATTATATATAAAAGGTGGCAATAATTGCTCAAGTTACCTTCTGGGCACTCTGTTCCTATATCTGTTCATCTTCAGGCGTCACGCGAGGCGCTGGAACCGGTTCTTCCGCAGGAAGTGCCGCGTGTGGGTGAAGTCCAGGCTGTTCTACTGGCTGGTGTTCCTACTGGTTTTCTTCAATACATTGGTCATTGCCACTGAACACCACATGCAGCCCCAATCGCTCACTAACTTCCAAGGTCAGACCAAGTCACCAAATAAAGAAGGGGTTTCCAACTGCAGTTCTGGAGGGGTGGTATACAGCACAGCTTCCTTGAACACCACCACTAAACCTGGTCCTTAACAGGTGACCCAAGCCAAGTGTGTGCAAGGAGGGAACTCACAAAGTGCTGGACACCAACCCTGCAGGATTAAAGTTGGTCACCCTTAACCCTTATGGTTGACGATTTTCCCTTCTTGATGTTAACTGTTGTCCTGGGTGTTTCTGCAGAGAGTTCGAACACAGCGCTGCTGTCCCTTTTTGCCGTGGAGATGGTACTGAAGATGTATGCTCTGGGACTCCCCTCGTACTTCATGTCACTGTTTAACCGCTTTGACTGCTTTGTGGTTTCCGTGGGGATGCTGGAGCTCATCCTTGTGCACATGGGTGTCATGTCCACCATGGGCATCTCCGTCATGCGCTGCATTCGTCTGCTGCGCCTCATCAAAGTCACCAAGTATGCACTCTAGATTAACAATCCCTGCAGAGACTTCCATTCACATTAGCTGCAGGACCTCAATCTGAACATTTATATACTAAAAAATTCTATTCATTCTTATACTGGAACATTAGAACAGATTATAATCTGTTCCATAAATATCTGTTCCATATTCTGGTCCATATAGACGTCTTCAAGATGTCTAAAAAACATAATCCAAACCAAACCCATCCTGACTGCTACTGATAAATCTGATAACTGAACCTGTTCCAGACCTGACCTGGCCCGACTGCTAAATATAAATATAAAAACTGAACCCCACCTGAAATCAGCTCAACCTGAATGCTACTAATAAACATGACACCTAAAATCGAGGAAATCTCAACACAGTGTGTGTTTGTGTGTTTAAGATACTGGACATCTCTCAGTAACCTGGTGGCGTCTCTGTTGAACTCTGTTCGCTCCATTGCCTCCCTTCTGCTCCTCCTCTTCCTCTTCATCGTCATCTTTGCTCTGCTTGGGATGCAGGTGTTTGGAGGAAAGTTCAACTTCCCCGATCAGGAGGTTCGCCGGAGCAACTTCGATAACTTCCCCCAGGCCCTCATCACTGTCTTCCAGGTGAGAGACACTTGTGAGTTGTGGTGTCGGTATCCATCCATCCATTATCTGCCGCTTGTCCCAAATGGGGTCGCGGGGGAGTGCTGGTGTCCAACCCAGCGCACACAGGGCGAGGACGGGGGACGCACCCTGGACAGGTCGCCAGCCCATCGCAGGGAGGAGCGGGACGGGGACGGCACCTTGCTCAAGGGTACCTCAGAGCAACCTATTGGGAAGGGGTTCGAACCCCCGATCCTCCGATCATGAAGCCAATGCCCTAACCACTAGGCCACCACTGCCCCTGGTGTCGGTATGTCCCCCCCAAGCCCAACCTGCAGACAAAATAAAGTATTTTTTCTAACACTCGACTCCTGGTCCTGTTTCTGGGTTTAGTGCAATTCCAATGGGCTGAATCAGATTCTGGACGACTTAATTTTACACCTAATGTGTCCAGACACCTCCAAACTGCTGGATCATTTAAGGTGGAATGGAGCATTCAAATACAGCCTCTTAACCCAAATATGTTTGCAGCCTGTTCCCTAATGGCCTGTTACTAACAAACTTTTCAGTTCCAGCAGTTCAGCATTTCCTGTCTGTCTCTCTCTCTTTGTCTCGCTCACTGTCTCTCTCTCTCTCTCTCTCTCTCTCTTTCTCTCTCTCTCTCTCTCTCTCTCTCTCTGTCTTTGTCTCTCTCTGTCTCTCTGTAGATTCTAACAGGTGAAGACTGGAACAGCGTGATGTATGATGGAATTATGGCTCATGGAGGGCCAGTGATACCTGGAATCCTGGTCAGTATTTACTTCATCATCCTCTTCGTCTGTGGCAACTGTATCCTCCAAACCTGCCTGTGTGTGTGTACAGTGTGTGTATGGGGTGTATAGTGTGTAGAGTCGATAGCGTATATGTGTGTGTATAGCGTGTGAGTGTGTTCCTGATCTGGGTGCTATAGATATCCTGTTGAATGTGTTCCTGGCTGTGGCGGTGGATAATCTTGCTGAGGCTGAGAGTCTCACATCAGCTCAGAGAGAAAAAGCAGAGGAGAAAAAACGCAAAAAAATGCTCAGGTGTGCTGCACAGGTCAAAGGTCACACCTTACCCTCTCACTTACATCCACTTAGCTGACCTGTCTGATGCTAATCCTAGCTTTGTGTGTGTGTGTGTGTGTGTGTGTGTGCAGGGCTAATCTGTGTGACAGAGGGGATGAGGACAAATCCACCCTTGCTAAAAAACTGGCTGATCAGAGAGGCAAGACTGAGGGAATCCCCACTACAGCCAAGGTCAGTGAGATCACACACTCACACACACACACACACACACACACACACACACACACACACACACACACAAAGCCATTGTACATTTGTGTTGATGAGCCCCGGTAGTGATGCGTGTGTTTGTATGTGTTGAGCAGCTAAAGGTGGACGAGTTTGAGTCCAATGTGAATGAGATAAAGGATCCATTTCCTCCTGCAGATTTTCCAGGTAAAGCCTCGAAGCTGAACCATCACTTTCATCCTGATGTAAGAAGTGACAGTTCTGTTGGTTCTGGATGCACTGGGTGATGTTTGTTATGATCCATTAGGTGATGATGAGGAGGAAGAGCCAGAGATCCCCACCAGCCCTCGGCCTCGGCCAATGGCGGATCTGCAGCTGAAGGAGACGGTGGTGCCCATGCCTGAGGCCAGTTCCTTCTTCATTTTCGGCCCCCAGAACAAGTGAGTGTGTGGAGAGTGACAGCGAGTAAAATCACATTTCATATAATAATGAGTATTCAGCAAATCACTGTGGACATAAAGCACTCTTTCACACTGTAACTCTGTAACAAACTATAAAATCTATTACACTCTATAACACTCTATATCACACTCCCAAACAGGTTTCGTAAGTTGTGCCATCGCATCATCAATGCCACAAGCTTCACCAACATCATCCTCCTCTTCATCCTCCTGAGCAGCATCTCTCTTGCTGCTGAGGACCCCATAGACCCAATGAGCTTCAGAAACCAGGTACATTCACATAAACATACACACATACACAAACACACACACACGAAAAGAGTGTGAGAGTAGTAATGGTAAACTGTGGATGGTGGTGTTTTATTTCTCTTCTGGGTTTTAGGTTCTGGCTTATGCAGACATTGTCTTCACATCCGTCTTCACAGCCGAGATCGTTCTGAAAGTAATACTTCATCACCTGTAACATCTGAACATCTGGAACAGCTGTGACATGTTTACTACCTCTTTATCACCTGTATTGTTGTTTGATACTGTTGTTTGTGTCTGTTTGTTCCAGATGACCACATATGGAGCTTTCCTGCACAAAGGCTCCTTCTGCCGTAACTCCTTCAACATCTTGGACCTGATAGTGGTTGGAGTCTCTCTGCTGTCCATGGGCATGGAGTGAGTGACCCAAATAGGTCTCATCCACACATCTCCTCTGTGTTTTGTTTTTGCTGTGGTGTACTGCTGTCCAGCAGCACCTGAAATTAGCCCTCCAGTGTTGTTAAAAACTCTTCTGAGTTCATCATTTTGACATTGTATCTTCTAATACCTCCATCAAAGAAATACAGGTGCCTCAGTAGTATGTGTGTGTGTATGTGGTGACCAAAGGGTTCTTAAAAAGCCAGTTCTCCTCCGGTTCTCCTGCAGGTCCAGCGCTATCTCTGTGGTGAAGATTCTCAGAGTGCTGAGGGTACTGCGGCCTCTTCGAGCCATAAACAGAGCTAAAGGTTTGAAGGTCAGTTACAGCATCAGTGTGGAATCTCGACACACAGTCTGGACATGCTCTCTCAGCTGTTCCCGAGAAGATAAAAAGCTAGTCCTGTGATGACACTGTGTCCTGTTCTTCAGCACGTGGTTCAGTGTGTGTTTGTGGCCATTAAAACCATTGGGAACATCGTGCTGGTGACCATGCTACTGGACTTCATGTTCGCCTGCATAGGAGTCCAGCTCTTCAAGGTAGGACAGTTGGGAGAGGTTGTGGTAGAATGTCCTCGGGCCCACAGCAGGTCATGTGTATTTAAAACAGCTGTTTTACAAACAGATGAACCTCAAACCCCTGCATCCACTGTGGGCTTTAGGGTTTATCCACCAAAAAAAGTAGTTCCACCTTGGAGTTAAATGGGCGATGTTGCTGTTGAGTTCTGCAGAAGTGATACAGACACGCTGGTCAAATGTAATGACACTTTTCAGCCAATCGCACTGTGTGGATGGAAATATGTTTATATGCCACAATTATTTGTAACAGTCTATAATATTATACAATTCTCATTAATAATCTACAACACTTTAACACTCGATAACTTAATAATAGCGTAAAATACTTCATAACATTCAGTAATAATCTATAATGCTCCAATTATATTAATTTAAAATACTCTATAACACTATACAATAATCTATCATGCTGTATAATGGTATTTATACAAACTAAAATGTTCTGTTTTGTAACTGTAATAATCAATAATAGTTTATAATACTCTATAGTAATCTATAATGCTCTATAATGCTCTAAAAGTGTATAATATTCTATAATGCTTCATAACAATCCATAACTATAATAATTTATAATGCTATATAACATTCTATAATACTCTAATACTCTATCATTTCTGTCAATATTCTCCACCCATTCCAACCTGTCTGTACTCTCTTCTAGATATCGACCTTATTATTAGATATTTAATTAATAATTATGTGATGTGAGTTGGATATGCAGGTCTGTAAAGGATACAGGAGCGTTCCACTAGTCAGTGAGTCGCTCCGCCCGGCTGTTCTGGTGGGTTTGATGATTTTGTGCCATTTTCTGTACTGCAGGGTAAATTCTACGCTTGCACAGACCCTCTCAAAATGACCGAAAAGGAATGCAGGTACAATTTTTTTTTAATTAAACAGGCTATTTCTATAACTCTGTCTTTAAGATGTAAATGAGCTCCCTTCTGATTGACTGTCCTGTTTTCATAATAGCTAAACTGTTGCAGGTTGTATGGGCAGAGCTAAATTGTAGTAGACTGAACTGTTGCAAGCTTAAACTTTTATAGTTTGAATGGGTGGGGCTAAACTACTGTAGGCTGAATGTGCGGGGCTAAACTGCTATACACTGAACTATTGGTCATGTAATGGTGTTCATGGCTGTGACATGACAACTATAATAATTACAGATATGGGCTTTTTAATGTGTGTCTGAATGTTCTACTGCATCTTTCTACTACATCTTTCAGGGGAACCTTCATTCATTATCAGGAGAACACACTGCATGAAATGGAGGTCCGTAAGCGGGAGTGGATCAACAGTGAATTCAACTTCGACAACATTCTGAATGGCATGCTAGCACTTTTCACCGTGTCCACCTTTGAGGGCTGGCCCAAGTATGCACACACACACACACACACGCATGCATGCACGCACGTACACGCACACACACACAGACTTACAGACACTCATACACTCTCTCTCTCTCTCTCTCTCTCTCTCTCTCTCTCTCTCTCTCTCTCTCTCTCTCTCTCGTTCTCAGTAAGTTTTGATTTTGAGTTTTCTCTGTGTTGTGTGTTGGGACATCGTGTCTCACTGTCCCTGTACTGTTTAGGCTGCTGTACACAGCTATTGACTCCAACATGGAGGACACGGGTCCTGTGTATAACAATCGCACAGAGATCTCCATCTTCTTTATAGTCTATCTCATCCTCATCGCCTTCTTCATGATGAACATCTTTGTCGGCTTTGTCATCGTCACTTTCCAGGAGCAGGGAGAGCAGGAGTACAAAAACTGTGAACTGGACAAGAATCAGGTAGGTCCGCTGCTCAGATACACCACTCACCTTCTTAGAAACACCAGTCCTGCTCAGATACACCAATCTTGCTCAGGTACAACACTCAACTCCTCAGAAACATCAAATCTGTTCAGATACACCAACCCTGCCCAGATACACCTACCCTGCTCAGCTACAACACCAATCCTGCTCAGGTACACCACTCACCTGCTCAGGTATACCACTCACCTGCTCAGATACAACAAACATGCTCAGGTACACTTCTCAACTGCCCAGAAACACCAACCCTGTTCAGACACATCCAATTACAGCCCTAACTTGCTCACATAGAATACACCTGCTGAGGTAAAACTCACCTGCTCAGGTACAAATCACCTGTTCAGGTACCTTCCTAGATACACCCCTCACTAGCTTAGGTTCAAATCACCTGTTTTAAGGGCATCATTTTCCTGTCCAGGTGCAGTACCAATCATATACTACAATGTGTGTGTGTGTGTGTGTGTGTGTGTGTGTGTGTGTGTGTGTGTGTGTGTGTGTGTGCGTGAGTGTGTCTGCAGCGTCAATGTGTGCAGTATGCTCTAAAGGCCCGCCCCCTCAGGTGCTACATTCCTAAAAACCCCTACCAGTACCAAGTGTGGTATATCGTCACCTCCTGCTACTTTGAGTACCTAATGTTCCTCCTCATCATGCTCAACACCATGTGTCTGGGAATGCAGGTACCCCACATATCCCCCACACATCTGAAATTAACGTTAGGAAAATTCTAAACCTCCCTCTTAATGTCCTCTAAAAAGATTTATGTTTAAAGATTCAGTTAATCTAAATAAAACTAGAAGTAGTGTCCTCTGTTCAGTGCTGTTTTGTTCTGTGGCAGCACTGTAACCAATCGGAGCACATCACTCATCTGTCTGATACACTCAACAAGATCTTCACTGTGCTCTTCACTGTGGAGATGATCCTCAAACTCGGGGCCTTTAAAGCCAAGGTGAGCCTGCACCTCATCAACTACATTACCCCTAATGCCATAGGTTCACTTTTATCTTAGAAACTAGCAAACATAATTTATTTAATGAATGGCACACTACCCATGATGCCTAGAGTGAGCAACATAAGTCTCTCTCTCACTCTCTCTCTCTATTTCTCTCTCTCTTTCTCAGGGATATTTTGGGGACCCCTGGAACGTGTTTGATTTTATAATTGTCGTTGGAAGCATCGTTGACGTGATTCTGAGTGAAATTGATGTAAGTGTTCAACCTGAACTTTAAACAAATTTCAGACAAACTTCAATCCTGGTTTCTTAAGCCACATCTGGATTAAGGTGCTTCAAAAAAGTTTAAATTTACTCAATTTAATTGTAATTTAATGTGAAATTAATTTCAGTAAATTTGTTTATCGTCTGTCTCTCTGGACTGTCCCACAATTCATCCAGCAACACAAATTTTTCAACATAGACAAAAAGCTAAATTCTCAGTGCTCTGACCCCCTACACACACCTGGAACACCTGTTTTAACATGGTTCTTTCATTTCACACACTCACTTTACACACAATCACTCTGATTCAAAGACTTGATTAAGAAAGAGAAGGATTCCATAATAGAAAAGAAAGATTCCAACTCTCTGGAATGTCCTCCATTCCACAAAGTCCTTCAAAGTCCTTCATGACCCTCCCCATCCACTTTCTGAAACACCTGCAACAAATAAACAGACTGTGCATCAACAGAAGCTTAAGGACCTCGATATCAGGCTATCTGATCAAGTTAGCGTGGGGTGTCTGTCGTGTTCTTTTATTCCAAGTGACCTTCACACACTTTTACACACTTCCCACACTTCCCACACACACATACATAATTCCTCATCTTGCCTTGCTGTAAATGTGTCTCTGTCCCTGCAGGCTGCTCTTGCTGCTCAGGGTGGACTCTACTGTCTGACCGGCTGTGCGGTAAAACACCTTTACAACCAAAATTATTAAACCTCTTCTGTTTTAAAATCAAATTCTATAACACCTTTAACCTAATGAGACCTTGAATGTGAGAAAGTTCAAAATTAAACATATTGTTTTTATTAGTAATAATAGTATTATTTTTATTACTGTTTGTATTATTGCTAGTAGTTGTGTTATGATTATTGTCACTGTTGATGATATGTTAGAAAGGAGCCATTTTAATGACTGAAATTCTCTTCTATTTGTGTCTTCATTACATTAACAGTGATTAATTAAAACATTATTGTTTCTTTTCCTCAGGAGTTGAATCCCATTGCTGTAAGTACTGAACTTTTCCATCCTTAATAATTGAATAGACTGGAATTGAATGTGTTGTCTGTACAAAACTGTACAAATACAGAAACATTTGCTTTTTGTTGGTGTGTGTGTGTGTGTGTGTGTGTCTCTGTGCATGTGAGTGTGTGTGTGTTTGTGTTTGTGTTTGTGTTTGTGTATGTGTGTACATCTATCATTTTGCCAATGGCCCTATGGTTCTCAATAGTCATTTAATTACAAAACCAGTCATGTATAAAAAATTGCTGAAGGAAGTTGTGTTTGTTTGCAGGAATCAGAGAATATGAGTGTGTCAATTACACTCTTCCGTCTGTTCCGAGTCATGCGCCTGGTGAAGCTGCTGAATCGCTTTGAAGGAATTCGGAACCTGTTGTGGACCTTTATTAAATCTTTCCAGGTACCTTTGTCAAATTTGCAAACAAGTATCTTCATTAAACAATGTCACAAACATTCATCAAAGCCTTCCAGGTACTTCTACCCAATCCTTCCAAATCCTACCAAATCCAAGTGCTTTTATTCTGTCCTTCCAGATACCGAAATCTTTAAGGTACGTTCATGAAATCCCTACAGATACCTTCAGTAAATAATTTCAGGTACCTTAAACAAATACTTGCAGGTACTTTTACCAAATTCTTCCTGGTACCTTTGTCAAATCTTTCCGGGTACCTTTATCAAGTTCTTCCAAATACCATTTTCAAATCTTTCTTTGTACCTTCCATCCTTCCATCGTCCTTGTCTCTTCATCAAATCCCTTCACATCCCTTCATCAAATCCCTTCACATCCCTTCATCAAATCCTTTCAAGTACCTTCTTCAGATCCTTCCATCTTTCATGGTTCTTCATGAAATCCATTTTGTTACCGTCCTCAAATCCTCCCATGTGTCTTCATCAAACCTCTCCATGTCCCTTCATCAAATTCTTCAAATATGCTTCCATCAAATCCTTGCTAGGACCCCCATTAAATCCTTCCAGATACTTTGATCAAATCTTTTTAGGTAAGACACCCTTAAGACAATGTATCCACCTTTAGGCCTGATCTTGGTTTGTTCTGAATATTTATAAATAAGTGGGAATTGCTAAAAATAACTAACAGTATTATTTTTTTGCCATTTTCCTGTATGTTGATCACATGGTACTTTATATAATAGATTTTTTTTTTCAGGCTCTGCCATACGTGGCTCTGCTAATAGTGATGCTCTTCTTCATCTACGCTGTGATA
Source organism: Hepsetus odoe (assembly GCA_017165825.1). Taxonomy (NCBI): domain Eukaryota; kingdom Metazoa; phylum Chordata; class Actinopteri; order Characiformes; family Hepsetidae; genus Hepsetus; species Hepsetus odoe. Next base: position 23,199,695 of record CM029371.1, read on the forward strand.
GGCATGCAGGTGAGAAGTACTTCCAAAGTTTTTTTCACAGTTTGGACTTTTTGGGTTAAAAACCAAAAGTTATCACCATTAGTGTAATTTTAGTCTCTCAGCACCTAGCTTAGCTGTTAGTGTGCTTTGGATAAAAAGGTCCACAGATAAGTCTATTGTGTTTTGTCTGGCACCTGTAGGTGTTTGGGAAGATTGCGCTGATCGATGGAACAGTAATAAATCGCAACAACAACTTCCAGACTTTTCCGCAGGCTGTTCTTGTGCTGTTCAGGTAAAAGGCAGCTGCAGCTCATGTATAGCAGATGAGCATTACTCCTCATTAGTATAGTGGACAGTATCTCCAGGGTCTCCCAGCTGGGGTCTGATTCACCAACTGGAAGTTCATATGTTTTGGGGCAGTGGTGTCCTAGTGTTTAGGAACCAGACCCAGGATCAGAAGGCCATGAGTTTGAATCCCAGACCAGTATGTTGTTCTGAGGTACCCTTAATTGAGGTACTATCCCCATCACTGCTCCCCATTGTATGTGGTGTGTGTGGGTTAAATACATTTGCATTTAATTGTAGTTCACTGTGATGTGTTGTGTTCTCAATGACAAATATTCACTTTCACTTCATGAGCCAGCTGACTCACTCAGGTGTGGGACTCACTCAGGTTTCTGTGAACAGGTGTGCTACAGGTGAGGGCTGGCAGGAGGTGATGTTGGGGTGCCTTTATGGTCAGCGCTGCGACCCCAAATCAGATTATCTGCCAGGGGAGGAGTACACCTGCGGTGCTGGCTTCGCCATAATCTACTTCATGAGTTTCTACATGCTCTGTGCTTTCCTGGTGAATTCTACACATACAGACACACACACACACACACCCACACACATACATACAGAAAGGAAACTGTCTTGTTTATACTTGCTTCTCTTAAGATCATCAACCTGTTTGTGGCCGTCATCATGGATAACTTTGACTATCTGACCCGTGATTGGTCCATCCTCGGGCCGCATCACCTGGACGAGTTTAAGAAGATCTGGGCAGAGTACGATCCTGAGGCTACGTGAGTGAATGCCAGTCAGAGCCTGGGGGGTGTAGGGGACCTGATAACCTTGATGTACAGGATGCGTTTGTGGAGGCTGTAGTTCTGCTGCTGTTCTGCAGGGGGCGAATCAAACACCTGGACGTAGTGACTCTGCTGCGGAGGATCCAGCCCCCACTCGGCTTCGGCAAATTCTGTCCTCACCGTGTTGCCTGCAAGGTACTAACACATACACACACACACACACACACACACACACAGTGTCTACTATGAAATATTCAGTATCCATTATGAATTAATCACTTTCCACTATGAATTTTTCAGTATCCACTATAAATTATTCCATATCTGCTATAAATTATTCAGTATCTTCTATGTACCATAATATGTTTTGTAGTTCTGAGAGTAAATTCATCCTCATACAGGCCCACGGGTTATTAAAATAAGTTCATTTTCACTGCAAGTCTAGTCAAGTCTAATTTTATTTCCCTTTAAGATAAATTTCTCAAATTTGGAATCCAGTGTTAACAACTAGACTTAATCTTAGAAGGTGACCCATAATGTTTTAAGAGTTGCAATCTACTTTCATCGTGTGTGTGCATCTACAGAGGCTTATCTCTATGAACATGCCCCTTAACAGTGACGGTACCGTCACATTCAACGCCACCCTGTTCGCTCTGGTTCGAACTGCACTCAGGATCAAAACAGAGGGTAAACACACACACACACACACACACACACACACATTTCTCACAGCTACACTGGGGCACAATACAGATCAGCCAATTGGAATGGAAGGTTTTACAGACAGAGGACACTGTTTCACTGTTTTACTCTTTTTCTCCAGTGAGTCTGTCAAGTGATCTGATTGTCTGCTTTCTGATTGACCAGGCAATTTCCAAAAGGCAAATGAAGAGCTGAGGGCCATTATTAAGAAGATCTGGAAAAGAACCAGTATGAAGCTGCTGGACCAGGTCATCCCACCTATCGGAGGTTAGCACAGTGTTTGTTGGTGTGTGTGTGTGTGTGTGTGTGTGTGTGTGTGTGTGTGTGTGTGTGTGTGTGNNNNTGTGTGTGTGTGTGTGTGTGTGTGTGTGTGTGTGTGTGTGTGTGTGTA
>CM029371.1:23202209-23291959 GCA_017165825.1 Hepsetus odoe
TATATATATATATATATATATATATATATATATATATATATATATATATATAAACTTGATAACTTGGCAAACCTGGTAAAAACATGGTAGCATGAATGTCTATATAACTGCAATAAAACTGCAATAACTACAATTTATAACAGATTGTAATTGTTCCCAATTCCCTGCTATTGTCACCTAGATAAATAAGAATGAAACTTTCTTCAGTCGAGTCCTTGAAGTTGAGGTCTTTATGTATTACAGCAGCTTTTTGTGTTATTATTGAGTGATTTGAAATTGGTTGTTCTGAGTAACGTAGCCATGCTGCCTTCCTGCAAAGGTGAAAACCCGTCCTGGTTCCCTCTAGGTAACTTATTAGAAATGGGCACAGTGACTGTTTCTGACACATCCTTGCTTTCCAGATGATGAGGTAACGGTAGGCAAGTTCTATGCCACATTCCTGATCCAGGAGCACTTCCGGAAGTTTATGAAGCGGCAGGAGGAGTATTACGGCTACCGCCCAACCAAAAACAAAACCACCAACGAGATTCAGGTGAGTCCCATGTCCATCTGTCTGGGGCACTGATCAGAGGCATAGCCGAGTCTTTAAACCCTCTGTCTCCATCTCCTCCCCATAAAGGCTGGCCTGCGGAGTATTGAGGAGGAGGCAGCTCCGGAGCTGCACAGGGCGATATCAGGTGACCTGCTGAATGAGGAGGACATGGACCGGGCCATGGATGAGGCTGCCGATGACGGCATCTACAGGGTATATGAAAGAACAACAACAATCAACCACAACAATTTACAGCTTTACAAAGGACTCCTCATTCAGTCTAGCTCTGCCCATTCAGTCTACAGCAAGTTAGCCCCGCCCACTCAGTCTATAGCAGTTTAGCCCCCCCTACATAGTCTAGTGCAGTATAGTCCTGCCTGCTCAGACTGAAGTAGTTTAGCCCAACTCTGTTAATCAGAGCAGAGCTCATTAATATGCACCTGTCTTAAAGGCACAGGTACGTTGTGTTTAACTGTTTGTCCTAACAACACAAGCTATACTATAAATGAGCTTCAAGGTCACTTAACATTACTCCATGTTTGTTACCAGCGTTCAGGTGGTCTGTTTGGAAACCATGTTGACCCTTTCAGTCTTCAGCGGGGGACCCCTCTGCCCACTCAGGTGACCAGCCAACGCCCCCTGCAGTTGGCTGACAACAGGACAGAGGAGACCGGGGCTTCTCCATCATACCTCAGCTACCCAAACAACTACAACACAAACAACAACAAGCTCACACTCGGGTAAGAACAGATAGACAACAATATATATGATTATATATATTATGTATAATATATATGTGTGTTACATAGTATTTTCTGTTTTTTACATAAAACCTTATAGCATAATTATGGCTAAAAACAAATCAATGACTCAGTCAGAGCTGCAGTGATAGTTGTTGCTTTTCAGGTGTTTGTTCCAGGACCAGTGCCCTACTCTGCTTAGAGATAAACTTTTCCCAGCATGCAGTGAGGCCGCAGTGCAGGGTCCAGTGTGCGCTGCTGATTTATTGATTCAGGAGGTGAGGCAGCATCAATGTGAAATAAAATCCATACAGTGATCAGGTCCTGCCCAAAAGCCAGGCTAAAGTTCCTTCTGCATCTGCATCATAATTTCTGTTCATAATAAATTCTGACACTTTAATCTGTAACCTCTGGTTCCAGATTAAAGTGCCAGAATTTATTATGAACAGACATTATGTTAACTAAATAAAAATTTAAAAAAATACTGACCAATACTAGTATCTGTACCCAATAGAGACACTAGTGGGTGTCTAAACTAATTAGAGACTAAAGGGCATCCACACACTACAGACACTAATTATTCGTAATAACCCAGTCAGTTTCGACTCTTGGGAACACCCTCTAGTGCCCGATAAGCCTATGCGATACTGGAAAAGAGGTGAAGAGCACCTCCCTTTGATGCTTGATACAACATTCTCCAGATATGATCACCTGCTGGCTGTATGCGTAATCATGTGGGATGGTGGTGGTCTAGTGGTAGGATATTTGCCTATGGACCTATGGCTCAAGAGGTCCCAGGTTCGAATCCCACCTCTAGTACTACCATCACTGGGTCCCTGAGCAAGACCCTTAAGCCTGAGTTGCTCCAGGGGGACTGTCCCTGTTATTAGGACATGGAAGTCACTCTGGATAAGAGTGTCTGCTAAATGCCGTAAATGTAATGTGATGGTGGACACTTGTTTTCCTGTATGCAGGTGCTCCAGGTTGGGGGTGTGGCTTTGCTTGGTGCAGACAGCATTTTTGTTAGCGTGACAAAGGCGGAGCTTGCTGCGGCACTGCACCTGAGCCTCGATGAGCTGGAGAGAAATGCAGCCATCCTTCTGAACACAAGGGCAAGAGGCAGGGCCCCGCCCACACATGCTGACAGATTACAGAGCCTGGTGTAAAGTTCACATAGACATTAAACACCCCTAGGCAGGCCAGCAGCAAGTGGACGGAGGGGACTTCCGGTACAGTTTATCCCTACTGCTTAATCTTTAAGAAGGCCTTCTCCAACAGTTAAACCAACCATGATCACAGACCCCCCAGGGATGGTGAAAATGCCCCCTAGTGGTACGTAGAAGGCTCTACAGCACCACCTCGTGGGCATAAACACCACTGGGCTCCATTAAGCTGTTTTGTGGGATAAATTAGTCCCTGCTAAGACCTGGCTCTAAGGTTTATTTTGGGTGATCCAGTCACAGTCCAGGTGTGTATGTGCCTGACAGGCATTCAGATTTGATCGGAATTCAGACCATATTCGGAAGCTGTGGATCACACTGAAGACCCACCTACTCGACTGAAAACCACTGAAAACAGGAGAACATTTGACAGGCCACCATCTTTAATCAATCAGTTAAATGAAATGAAAACAACATCCATCTGGTCCTTGTTTGCAACTAATTCACATATATTTGCATGTGTTCTTATTTGCAGCAATTATGGAGCTTCCTTTCCTCTGCTAGCTGTGATTTAACTCATGGCCTCTTAAAAATTCGGTGAAGCGACCATGGATCTGTCAGTCAGAGGATCAGTGGATCAGAGGAAGGTTTTATTGGGCTATTGTCTCCTGCTGGTTAAAAACAACAGGGCATGTCTAATGATGCCCTGATCACCCATAATGCACCTTGATGCCAGGCTTGAACAGGGCCTGTGTTGGATAAGACCACGGGGTGTTACGACACATTTATGACACATTATTTCCACCTGTTTTTTTACAAAGCATTTAAAGCAGGTCAGAATCAGAACCTTTAGGATTGTTTGACATGCTTTGAAAAAAGGTTCCTGATTATAATATTATGATCATTTTCTATTAGCAGACAAGTGGAAAGAATAAAGAAACTACAGAGTGGGTTGTTCTTCATTGTGTTCTTCAGAAAAAACCTCAACACAAAGATACTCTCTTTAGTATCTATTGTTAGAGGAACACTCCAAACATAGTTATATAGAACTCCCAGAATGCTTTGTTTGTATAATAACAATATTATTCCAGATAAACACAATAACCTTCTTGAGAGAGTTCTAGAAAACCACCATAGGAAGAGCTCTTATGATGGGTTTTGGAAAATCCCCAGTTCAGAGGCCAATTCTACACAAACACTAAAGTAAGCAAAGTGTTCCAGATCATAGACGTAAGAAGAGTTCTAAATAAACACTGCAATTGGAGCCATTAGGAGATTCTAGATAAGGTCTACAGTTACCTCTAGATAAAAGTTAGTTTAGGTCACAATTAAAACTATTACAGCAAGAAGTAATATTAGATAAAGCCTTTTATTTTATATTCATTGTTGGAGTTCTTGATAATGATCACATTTTGAACCAATAGGCACAGGTTACAGATAAACACCTGGGTAGAGCTGTGATCTACAAGATAGCAATTTAAAGATGTGTGAAGTTGTGAACATTCTGTAACATATTTAAACCTTCGAAAACTGCAGATGAGGATCTCCTGTTACAAGGAGATAGATTTTTGCCACTATCCTTTTCATCGGTTCAAGGGGGCAAGGGGGACATTCATAAACAAAGGAAATGAGGAATAAGAATTGATCACACAAAGATGCAAAAAATGCAAAGATGCAAAGATGCAAAAGTCGCTCTGTTCATTTTTATGGAGGTGATTAAAAAATGAGACAGAAGGTCAAATAGACAAAAGGTCAAAGAGATAAAAGGTCGGATTACAGGAACACCTTTACATAAACAAAGCCCAATGGACCTGATAAAGTACCATATTGTGTTCAGTGTGTACCTTGAAATCAACACAAACACACACTATAAATAGACCTATTGGAACAAGAGGACAGCAGAGACTCCCTCTCCAGTCCTCATCAGTTCTGTCGTGTATATTTAAGGCATCACGTTTCGCAGGACATGAATATCTGATCAGGATCTATAAGTTGCTAAAAACAGTAGAAGGTCTTTAGTGTGTCCCATCAGACGAACTCTTACCTGAAGCGAGCACTGAGTAAATGTTTGGCATTGTCATAAAAGATACAAAAATAAACAGTGGTAAATAGTACAAACTACAAAAATATAAATTACATTTAAAAAAGCATAAAAAGAGCTTATAAGGGAAACCTGACTGGAGAAAATACAGCCTTTTAGGAGTGTCAGATAAAATCCAGCATACATTACACATGTGTGTGTGTTAATGTTCATACATTAGCTGCAGGTCAGATCAGGAGTTTGAACGTTAAATCCACAGTAAGAATGTTTAAAGGGATACTGCAGTGTTTCTCTTTCCTCATCTGGTGTATCTGAGGTAAACGGTCTGAAGGGCAGGACATAAAGAGGACGTACTGAAGTACAGGGACTGAAAAGGAGGGTCTGAAGCATATTGTCTGAAGTATACTCTGAAGTGGAGTGCTTGATGCCTGTAATCTGAAGAGTGTTTGAAGCCAATAATTTGAAGTATACAGTCTGAAGGGCAAGGTCTGATTTATACAGCCCGAAGTGTATGGTCTGAAGCGCAAGGTCTGAGCCATGTGGTCTGAAGTGTACAGTCTGGAGTATATGTTCAGAACTATATGGTCTAAACCAGTGGTCCCCAACCACCGGGCCACAGGCCCATACTGGTCCGTAGGTCATTTGGCACCAGGCCACACAGAATTTTAAAAAAGGTTTTATTTAGAATAAAACGCTTATCTCTGGCTTTAAAGGTGTTGTCAGTCTGTGATAACCAAGTGTCCCCTTCAGATAAAGCAGATCAGGATGAAGAAAGACTGGAGTGTCCCTTTTACACAGCCCTCACAAACTGAATGAGTGATTGCTGTGTGATGCTGTTCAGGATGGAGAAAGGACACTCCTGCTGTAACTGCATAAAAATTACATTTAGGACAATACAGCCCAACAGGAAAGCCTGGACGAAGCAGCACTCAAGCAGTACTCAAATTTTATGCTAATCCAGGGTAGCGTGTGTTGAAGGAGTGTGTGCTGAGTGCAGGATGAAGCGCAGGATGCACTGCACTCATCTTTTTCCTCCTTTCATGTAGGACGGGATGGGTCCCCGTGCTGTCAGACCTTCGAAACGCTTGTAGGTGTAGTTAACAAACACCCAGTCTTTATTCTTATAGTCCGCCTCCGCATGAGAGCTGACCACAGCCGACGCTGCAGAAACACACATACAGGTGAAAAAAAAGGCATCAGACTGACTGCCATGTAAGGACAATAATAATCATGTATATATTTTGCAACTGTAAATGGGATTGTGTGTGTGTGTCTATGTGTGTGTGTGTGTGTGTGTGTGTGTGTGTGTGTGTGTGTGTGTGTTTCTAACCGGTGGGCTGCAGGATGTCAGACTCTGGGAACTCATCGAAGTTTGAGGTGTCATCGATGCTTTTGATTTCGATGGGAATCGCTGCTGGCCTTTCTCTGCAGGAACACACACACAAACACACAAACACACACACACGTTACAGTTCAGTTCCAGATAAAATGGCACACACTAGAAAAATGGCTGATTTGGAAAAAAGTTTGAAACTTGCAATCCAGTTACACATAAGTACAGGATTCTAGATAAATTAAATTACAAAACTAGAACAAATGCATACAAAGTTCATTTAGATTTAGTCAGAAAAATCAGAGAATTCTAGATCATATCAAGAGTAAAAGCCATTTCAGCCTGAAAAAACAAGATTGTTCCAGATAAATGCCACAGTAAGAATTCTCTAGAGAGTTCTAGATAACCACCACAGAGAGAACCCTAAATCTCCAAATTAGGAGGTGTTAGAGTTCAAGATGAACACTACTATAAGAAAAGCGTTTCAGATAAACAACACAAGAAGAGTTCCAAAAAACTACTACTAAAGTTCAAAGCCATATGGAGAATTAAGTTCCACAATTACAAGACTAGTTCTAGATTAAAATATGGGTCACAATTAAATCTAGTACAGTAAGAAGTGAGATTACAAGGGTTATTGGAGTTCTAGATAATAATCACATTTTCACCTATTAAATGAGTGTTCTAGATGCCTCATGAAGAGCCATTATAAAGAGTGCTAGATACACACACAGTAATATTTTATTCGTTTTTTTATCCCAGCAAATATATTACGTCTAGAACCTTATGTGGTCATAATCAACGCCCTCAAAAAATGGGTTCCTCTTTATCTCCTCCACTCCTGCAGCTCCAATACGATGGTCTGATTCACAGCAGAACCTGTACAAACACACACACACACACATACACACACACACACACACACACACACACACACACACACACACACACACACACACACACACACACACACACACACAGATATTTAGATAAAAGATTCATAGAGGCAGTTCTAATCTGAGAATTAAGTGTTTAAGGGGGGAGTTTAGTTCTAACCTGAGGATTACATGTTTAATTTAAGTTTAGTCCTGACCTGAGGATTAAGTGTTTTGCTCTGTCCGAGATTGGAACCTCTGGAGGGAAGATCAGTGTCTCTTTCCAGTTCATCACTTTTTTATAAGTTTCCTGAGGAGTTTCAGAGCAGAACGGAGGATAACCTGCAATAAACCAAACAAACAAAAACATAAATACAAAATACACATTTAACCACAAACATTCATTCATTCATTCATTTTCTGCCGCTTGTCCCAAGCGGGGTCGCGATGGAGTCCATCCCAGCTCACACAGGGCGAAGGACGGGGGACGCACCCTGGACAGGTCACCAGCCCATCGCAGGGAGGAGTGTGACATGGTCCTTGCTCAAGGGTACCTCAGGGCAACCTATTGGGAAGGGGTTCGAACCCCCGATCCTCCGGCCAACACCCTAACCACTAGGCCACCACTGCCCACCACAAACATGATAAATACAAATATAAATATAAATGTAAACTTAAACAACACAAACATCAATTAAATAAACCCAAGAAACAACTACACATATAAACATGTCTTTGGATGGCGGGTTTTCTCCCGCCATCCAAAGACATGCAGATCAGGTGTATTGGAGATGCTAAATTGTCCACTAGGTGAGAGTGTGTATGTGTAAGTGTGTAAGTTTGTGCCCTGTTATGGACTGGCGATCTATCCAGGGTGTCCCCTCTTTCGTCATTTGTGAGAGCTGGGATAGGTTCCAGTGCCAACCATGACCCTAATTAGGACAAGTAGCTCAGAAAATGAGTGAGTGAGTGAGTGTATTATTATTATCTTGTATTATATTTATATTTCACTTCATGTGGTGTTTAATGTTCATGTGGGCTGGAGTGCTCTTATTGCTCCTAAATGCTTTTAAGTTGCTTTGGATGAAAGTGTCTGCTAAAAAAGTAAATGTAAATGTAAGTCACATAAACATTGTCATCACACCTTACACCACACTGTGTAAAAACAAGAACAGGTCAGGCAGAGATGGTCCTACCAATCAGCATCTCGTACATAATGACCCCCAAGCTCCACCAGTCACACAGCTTGTTGTATCCAGTCTGCATGAACACCTCTGGGGCGATGTAGTCTGGAGTTCCCACCGTTGAAAAGGCCTGAGTGAGAACATAGCCATGAGTATGTATGTATGTATGTCTTGTATGTTTAATATGTTGAGGAACAGTTCTCCAGTTCTTCCTGAAGGACAAGGTTTTTGTGTCTCATTTTCAGTGCCGACCCTGTCCCTAAGCAGATTCAGAGCCTATAAGCGTGATGGAAACAAATGAATACATGCTTTTATCACCTCTAGATTAGATTATTGCAATGCACTGTTGTCAGGATGTTGTAGTAAAAGTCTTCACATACTCTAGTTAGCCCAGAATACAGCAGCTTCACTAGATCTAGAAAATTTGATCACATTAGTCTGATATCAGTCTAGACTTCACCGGCTTCCTGTGAAATTCCACATCGGTTATAACATTTTACTACTCACTTACAAAGCCCTAAACGGCCTCGGCCCCGAGTATCTGTCTGAGCTTTTCTCCAGTTATGAACCCCCACACTCACTTAGATCGCAAGGTGCTGGCTTTATAACAGTTCCCAGAATTTTGAAAACAACACCAGGGGGGAAGAGCCTTTTCATTCAAAGCCACCCATCTCTGGAACAGTCTTCCAGCTACTGTCTGGGACTCGACACTCATTCAGTTTTTAAGTCCAGGATAAAAACCCACTTGTTTAGAGTTGCTTGAGCTGCTGCCACTAACTAAGATTAACAAAAGCTACACTGGCTTAACAGAACTAACACTACTAGCTTCAAAGCCGTTTTGTGACAACAACATGTGTAAAAATTGACTTGACTGGAAACACACACACACACACAAACACACAGACACTTGCACTGTATGTCTTACCAACTGCCTTCTGTTCCGCTTCCACGTCTCTGCTTTCCTCTTAGAGTTCATGTTCTGGGAAGCTGTGAAGGTATACACACACACACACACGCACACACACACACAGATCCCTCTGCTGGTTGTTTTCACTCACAGAGTTTAATTGGAACGGATGGGTGTTAAGAGGAGTGTATATTTATTATTATTATTATTGTTGTTTTTGTTGTTGTTGCAATTGTTATAGCAATATTCATGTTCACAATGTGCATATCCCCCACACATAAATATGACAATTTTAAATCCTTTCATAGTGGTTATTTTAAAAGACAGCAGATGGTTTAGATTTATTTATATAATTATGTAATTCAATGAATGTTACTGTTGTGTGTGAAGGTGCAGCTGCTTTGCAAACGTTTCTAATTGAAATGTCTAATTTCACTAATCTAAGGTCATTTCACACAGAAGGAAAAAATCTAAAGAGATAAATTCATATTCAACAAAAGAAGGAAGACACTGAGAGTTGGAGGAAAAGGAACCGAAAGAAATTAAAGAAAAGAAAGTTTTTAAAAGTGGAAAATAAAGAGAAGTTGAAGAGACTGAGACAGTCCTAAGCTGTAGAAGGTCCTGCCTCCCATAGTGGAAATTGTGTTCCTGGGACAGCAAGGAATAGGACAGCACATAGTGGAAGTCATGCTGTGATGGACAACTTTAACTTCTGCTTCTTTATCCCCTGTCCCAAAAATACCAGATTATCTCTTTCCATATTATCATTATCCTTTCTGGTGGGAAACCGCTTGGAAAACTGTTTTCTAGTGTGAATTGATCAAACAGATAGTACTCAGTAAGGGCAGTATGGCAAGGTGTTCTCCACCAGTAGTGTGCAGCACCTGAAGTTCACTGTTTGAAAGCGATTAACAGAGGCAGGGTAATGCTGGGTAATGTGGTGCTGAGTGTGAACTCCACCCACTGAAGTCAGAGGACAGACTGTGGCTGAGGTTCCTGTAGAACTCAGTCCGGTGGGCTTTCTTCAGTCCAGTACACAAACCAAAATCACTCAGCTTCACATGGCCCTGTTAAAAACACACACACACACACACACACACACACACACATCCACCTTAATTGCTTCCAGTCAATTCATGTTATCTCTTCCATCATTTAAAGATAACAACATTTAGTTAGTCTTTAGTCTTTAGGTGTTAAAGTGTTTAAATGTTGAGCTGTCTTGGTGTTTAGATGTTTGAATGATTGAATGTTTAAGTATTTGGCCGTTTGGATGCTTAGGCATTTAGATGTTTTGATGTTTGGGTGTATTCATTTTTTAATGTTGTTTAGATATTTAGATGTTTCATTGTTTGAGTGTTGGGCTGTTTAGATGTTTAGATGTTTGGATGCATAAAACAAAAACAAACCCAATGAATAAATCAGCTCACTTGGCAACCTTATCAGAAACATCTACCTGTAGCTCCACTGTGCTGATAAGCATACGGACGGTGTGCATGTGTATGTGTGTGTTTGTGTGTGTGTAACCTTTGAGTCCAGAAGCAGGTTGTCGGGTTTGATGTCTCTGTGAATGAAGCCCAGCTGATGAATGGAGTCAATAGCTAGAACTGTTTCTGCCACGTAGAACTGAGCCTCCTCCTCTGACAGAGTGTCCTTCTTCATCAGCAGAGTCATCATATCACCTGCAGGGGGCACACACAGCACACACACACACACACACACACACACACACACACACGCACACACACACGCACACACACACGCACACACACATACACACACAGGTGTCCACCTAAACATTTGTTACCCCAAGACATAGCTGAAGCAGAAAGGCTGCTTTAAAGCTGCTCCCTCACCTCCAGGCAGGAACTCCATCAGCAAGTAAAGGTTCTGCTTATCCTGGAAACTGTAGAACATCTTCACCACCCACAGACTGTCAGCCTGGACCAGGATATCTCTCTCAGCACGGATATGACCCACCTGAGACACAGTGAGAGAGAGAGAGAGAGAGAGAGAGAGAGAGAGAGAGAGAGAGAGAGAAATTTGGTGTGAGAATAAACAGACCACAGATTTTGGTGTATGTGTGTGTGGTGTGGTGTATGAGTGTGTGTGTGTGAGACCTGTTCTTTCTCCAGCATGTCCGCTTTGCGCAGGATCTTCATGGCATAAACATGGCCTGTATCCTTTTTTTGCACGAGACGCACCTGAGACACACACACACATTTTGACCTCTTTCAGTAATTTTTTTTCTTGAAAATGAAACTCCAGAGGTCAACCCCAAGTCCAGCACATGCTGCCACTGAGATAAGAAACTCCACGACAGCAGGCAGGGTAAATTTAGTAAATTTAGGTGATAATACCCAGTCCCTAGAGCTGGGACTGGGAATTAGGATTATGATTAGGGTTGGGGCTGGGTGTTGGGATTAAGGTTAGGGTCTTTGTTGGGATTAGATTTGTAGGATTTAGGGTTAGGGTTGGGGTTGGTATTAGGATTGGGGTTTGGACTGGGGTTGTCTTTCAGTTTGGAACTGAGTGTTGAGATTAGGGTTGGGACTGGGTGTTGGGATTAGGGTTGGCTGCTAGGATTAGGTTGGATGCTGGATTATGGTTGGTGTTTGGATTAAGATTGTTGGGATTAGAGTTTTAGTTTAGATTACAGTTGAGACTGGATGTTGGGATTAAGGTTTTTGGGATTAGGTTTGGAGTTTGGATTCAGGGTTGGAATATGGGTTTACGGTGGAGTCTAGTTGTTGGGATTGAGATTATGTTTATAGTTAGGGTTGTTAGGGTTGAGATTAGTTGTTGTTACCTCTCCGAATGCTCCTCGGCCAATGACCTTCAGGCTCTCAAAGTCATCCAACCCAAGCCTTGTCCGCTTCAGCCGCAAGAACTCCGTCTCCTTCCGTGCATGCTGAGAGCGCCTTACTCTCTTCTACAACACACAACACACAACACACAACACACACTCCAACACTGCCCAAAATGAGTTTGTGTGTGTGTGTATGTGTGTGTGTGTGTGTGTGTGTGTGTGTGTGGTGGAAGGACACTGTTTCCAGTTTAATGGGCATGTAATGCACAGTGAAATATGATTGGTTGTGCCTCAATAAAAAAAGCACCCTTAGTGAAATGTGGTGTTACCTCTTCATCAGGCAAACCCTCCTCCTCCATCACTTTCTCAAGCTTCTGCTGCCTGAAAACACAGGTGAAGTCATATAAATTCCTCTAATTAGCGTATTAATTAAAAGCTGACCACAGACATGCAGAACTACTATCTGTGTTTATAATGGAAAATATGAGATTTCAGCCCGACGTCTTTGATATAATCAGAATGAGTCATTCAGAAGGGGTTAGCAGTTCACTGAAGGTGTTTTCAGTGCAGGGAGATATGTGTCCGGTCAATGAGGCTGATTATCATCACTTCTGTGTTTACTTCCTCTCCTGAATGGGCGTATCCCTCTTGCAAGTGTGAACTGAACACATAGTTTCCTGTCTAAACCCTTGCTGCTGCTGAGTTCCGCAAACCAGACTATCAACCATCATCACCCAAACCAGAAAACCCTGCCCCCTTTACCCACTCTCACAGGAAACAAGCTCAATCACAGACCATCAGTTCTCTTTGAGGGCAACTGTCAAAGTGATCCTACAACAAAAACACACCCACAGAGAACAAATTAGTACAAACCCACAGGGTAAAGAGAAGTGCACCAAGTACAGCTGAAGTGAGAGAGCCTGTCAAAGTGTAGCTGAAGTGTGACAGCCAATCAGTGTGTAGCTGAGTAATGTAGTCCAATCAGAGAGAAACTGAAGTATAAGAACCGGACAGAAATTTAAGTGTGAGAGCCAATCAGAGAGAAGCTGAAGTGTGAGAGCCAGACAGAGAAAAATATAAGTGTTAGAATCAATTAGAGTGCAGCTGATGTGTGAGAGCCAATCGGCTTCAGTATTAAAACTAGAATTAGAATGCTGACACCAGAGTTTCAGGTGAGTTTGGTCATCTTTAGAAAAGTGTGTAAAGAGCAGCATCCAAATACATACACACACATACACACACACACACACACACACACACACACACACACACACACACACACACACGCACACACACACACACACACAAATACACACACACACACACACACACATGATTTAACTAAATGAAAAACACTGACCAAGAAAAAACAGAGCAACACCCAGGAAACCACAGCCCAGTCTGGGTTTAGTGTGTGTGTGTGTGTGTGTGTGTGTGTGTGTGTGTGTGTGTGCCCCTGAGGTCATGCTCAGCCAACAGCAACATTTCTCTACTTCTCCTTTTGTCCCTGATTACGTGTTTTGTTTGCACGCGCGTGTGTGTGTGTGTGTGTGTGTGTGTTAATAAGAAATAAACTTTGTCTTCATTAACTAGGTCACCATAAAAGGTCCTGCCTTTGGCTTTGTGTGTTTGTTTTGAGCATCACTTATTTTGCACTTCCACTTACTTGCAAATGTATCAGAAACACCCCTTAATGGTTCCACTCACTGGCCAATTTATCTGAAACACCCCCTGTGTAGCTATGGAAAAACACAAAAAATAATCTTTTATAAGGGCATGTATGTGTGTGTGTGTATGTGTGTGTGTACCTCATCTCTCTCTCCTCGTGCTGTGTGATGAGGTTACTGTAAAAGTTCTCCAGTGTAACCTTGGCCATGGTTACTCTCTCTTTGGTGTGGTTACTCAGCAACGAACCTGAGGAGTGACCTCGCATTGCCATGGTTACCTGCAACACAAACAAGCTTCTCATTTCCATCATATTTAACTCTGATGCTAAAGTGATAATATAATAAGAATATCAATCTGTTGTGTTATTATTAATACTACTTTAATAATAACAATACTTTTAAGCATCATTATATTATTATTATTATTGTTGTTGTTGTTGTTGTTGTTGTTGTTGTTGTTATTGCTATTATTATTATTATTATTATTCTTTTGGCTGCTGCCATTTAGGGGTTGCCACAGCGGATCATCCTTCAAACCGACAACCTGCACGTCCCCTCTCACCACGTCTATAAACCTCCTCTTTGGTCTTCCTCTTTTTCTCTTTCCTGTCAGCTTCAACATCCTCCTCTCCTCATCTCTCCTCTGGACATGTCCAAACCAACACAACTTTGCTTCTCTAAATTTGTCTCTACAACATGAAACAAACCTGAACTGTCCCTCTAATATACTCATTTCTAATCCTTTCCATCCTCGTCAAACCCAGCGAAATTTGTAAATCTCAGCATCTTTAACTCTGACACCTCCAACTCCACCTCCTGTTTTTTTGTCAGTGCCACCTTCTCCAACCCATATAACATAGCTGGTCTCACTACTCTCCTGTAAACCTTCCCTTTTAATCTCACTGGTACCCGTCTGTCACAAGTGACTGCAGTCACTCTTCTCCTACCTTTCCAACCTGCATGGACTCTCTTCTTCACCTCTCTTCTACACTCGCTGTAACTCTGAAATGTGGATCCCAAATATTTACTCCTAAAAAACTCCTATTTATAAACTCCTCCACCTTTGTCACCTCTACTTCCTGTATCCTAACCACTCCACTTTCCTTCCTTTCATTCACACTCATGTATTCTTTCTTTGTCCTACTCACTTTCATTCCTCTACTCTCTAGAGCATATCTCCATCGCTCCAGGTTCTCCTCAAGCTGTTCCCTGCTCTTGCTACAGATCACAATATCATCAGCAAACATCACTGTCCACGGAGACTCCTGTCAAAATTCCCAGTTACTACTGCAAACAAGAATGGGCTCATTGCTGACCCTTGATGTAATCCAACCTCTACTATTATTATTATAAAATAATTCCACTGTCTTTACAGAAGCTTGTTTCTTTGTTTTTCCTAAATTAACACATGAAACATCATTATTTCAGTTCAGTAATGTATTGGGTTAGGGACCCAGCCACAGTTTCAGATTCAACATTAAAACTGTACCAAAACATCAACATCAGCCAGTAAAGAACTGAGAATCAGCCTTATGAGGTACTGACTGGGGCATACTGGTAGAAACACACACACACACTGAGGGTAAACAGCTTTAAAATAGAGCTCTGAATAAATGCACCACTCCAGTCTTTAAGATGGAAAAAACACTGTGTGTGTGTGTGTGTGTGTGTGTGTGTGTGTGTGTGTGTGTGTGCGTGTGTGTGTGTGTGAGACAGTAAAATAAGCACTACTTTGTTTGGTGAAAGACTGTGTTCAGACAAGCAGTGATTGGTGGGCTGACCAGTGGCCGCAGGCAGGACTAACTTTAGCAGAAATGAAGAAAAGGTTTGGAAAAAAAGTAGAGAAACAGAAACACCCGACCGGCTCCATCTCCTCAGATCACAGTTAGAAACAGAACCAATCAGATATAACCAGAATCTGAATTTGAATCAAAACCATTAAGTCATGAATTTGGACTGTTCTTGTCATATAAACTACACAGACATCAGTGTAGCCAAGAGGAAAAGTAAAGTAATATGCTCTTTAAGATTTTGGATACCTGCAGTTTAAGAATTTAAAATAAAAGACATACATATAGGACCCTAAACTCACATTTATGAAAAAAAAAACTAGTTATTCTACCAACACTATTATTACTGCTTAATAGCAATATTGTTATTAATATAAAAAAAAATAGCATTAAAATGCTGTGAAGGTTTTCTTTTAGGATTTCCAAGACAATCATATAGAGAATTCGGACCAATTGGTTTGCTACAATGCTCTACTTTAGAGTACTGTCGAGTAATACAGATTACTGTAGAGTACTGTAGATTACTGTAGAGCACTGTAGAATTGTAGATTACTGCAGGTTACTGTAGATAAGTCCAGTAAAAGCACTGCTGGACGGGAGTAAAAGTGAAAAAGGGTGGAGTTTCCTTTTAAAGTAGAGAAAATTTCTAGAGAGTGGAACAAAGACAGGCTATAGTTTGTGTGTGTGTGTGTGTGTGTGTGTGTGTGTGTGTGTGTGTCCGCGCGCGCGTGTGCGTCTGTTTCTGTGAGCAGAAGGAAAACTTTCAACTGCTCCTTCAGCTCTCTAGTGTGTGTGTATGTGTGTGTGTGTAATGGGGCAGTGATGACGTGGTCAGTAAAAGTTAAACTGAGCAGACGGCCCGAGCGGTAGAAGTTGCTCGCGCGCTCAGCTCACTTGTGTGCGCGCGCGCGTTGTGTCTTAAGTGAGTGCAGGTGGAGGTGAGTTTACCTGTCCCGGGTTCTCCTGGTTCTCCGGGTTCTTCTCCTTGGTTCTCCTCCCCTCGCTATTGTTCTCATCCAAGGGATATGGAGCTAGTCCGAGGAACACATACACACACGTGCGCGCGCGCGTACACACACGCAAAGAGGCCTGAAACTCTCTTAATGAAAGTCTGGTCTCTCTTACACACACAAACACAAACACACGCACACTCTCTCCTGCTTCCTCGAGCGAGCGGAGGAGAGGCGGAAAAGCCCCGCCCATTTCACACTGCACACACACTCACTCACACACACACACACACACACACACACACACACACACAGAGTGCTATATGTGTGCTGAAATGGGTACTGGAGAAGTACTTTTTCTCCAGACCCCCAGTGCACTTTTACTGCAGTAATGTACAGTATTATTATAATCTGCTGTACTTTACAGTAATCTGTAGTGCTATACAGTAATATACGGTAATATACAGTACTCTGTATTAATCCACAGTAATATACAGTATTCTGCAGTAATCTACAGTACTTATCAGTACTCTATAGTAATCTACAGTTCTTTACAGTACTCTATATTAATCCACAGTAATATACAGTGTTCTGCAGTAATCTACAGTATTCTACATTAATCTGCAGTACTCTAAATATTAATAAAAGATCACTCTACTCTACTCTACAGCAAAGCATGTATATTTGTTTGTGTATGTGTGTGTGTGTGTGTCTGTTTCTGTGAGCAGTAGGAAAACTTTCCCCAGCAGCGGTGGCCTAGTGGCGTTGGCCACATGATTGGAGGATCGAGGGTTCGAACCCCTTCCCAATAGGTTGCCCTGAGGTACCCTTGAGCAAGGTGCCGTCCCCGTCACGCTCCTGCCTGCGATGGGCTGGCGACCTGTCCAGGGTGTGTCTCCTGTCCTTCACCCTGTGTGAGCTGGGATGGACTCCAGCACCCCCCGTGACCCCGCTTGGGACAAGCAGCAGAAAATGACTGACTGACTGTATTTGTTGTACAGTTATAAATAGTATTTTACAAGAATGTATGAAATCTATAGTACATTAATCTATTGCACTGTACAATAAAATATAATGTTTTGAAGTAATTTAAGTAAAGCAGCCCAGGTAGATTATGGTGTAGCAGTGTGGTGGAGTGGTGTTACTGTGTGGACAGGTTGATGTATGAGGTTACAGAGGAGTCCCCATGAACAATGATGTTTGCTGATGATATTGTGATCTAGAGTGAAAGTAGGGAGCATCTTGAGACCAAGGAGAGGTGGAGATATGCTCAAGAGTGGAGAGGAATGAACATGAGAATGACAAAGAGAGAACACATTAGTGTGAATAAAAGGGATGAAAGTGGAGTGGTTAGGATGCAGGACATAGAGGTGGAGGAATTTAAATACTCAGGGTCAACAGTTCAGAGTAATGATGAGTGCGGAAGAGAGGTGAAGAATGAAGAAGAGAGTTCAGGCAGGTTGAAATGGGTGGAGATGAATGACAGGAGTGATTTGTGTCAGATGGGTACCGGTACGAATGAAAGGAAAGGTTTACACAGGATGGTAGTGAGACCATCTATGTTATATGGGTTGGAGACAGTGGTGCTGATGATTAAAAAGGCAGCAGAGCTGGAGGTGGCAGAATTAAAGATGCTAAGATTTTCATTGAGGGTAATGAGGGTGGACAGAATTAGAAATAAATATATTAGAGGGACAGCTCAAGTTGGACATTTTAGAGACAAAGCTACAGAAGCATTGATTTGGTTGCATTGGTTTGGACATTAACTGAGGGGAGACAAAGTTTATATTGGGAGAAGGATGTTGAAGATGGAGCTGCCAAAAAGAAAAAAAGAGGAAGACCATAGAGGAGGTTTATAGTTGTGGTGAGAGAGGACATGAAGGCAGTTGGTTTGAAGGAGGACGATGCAGAGGACAAAAAGAAATAGAGACAGTTGATTCACTGTGGTGACCCCTAATGGAATAAGCCAAAAGAAGAAGAAGAAGAAGCTCATTTGGGTCCATTTCTTTTGTTTGCTAGGTTTTTATGAAAAACAATAATAAACCAAATTAATTTCAGCACCCTTTTCCAGCCACTTAAACTGCCTTTACATTTGCAAAATAATAATAAATCAAAAAGAAAGTGAAGTCTTGCGTGGTTTCTTTTACACTCTATCTGGAGTATTTGAGCTTGGTTTATCAGAGCTAAAACAATTATTAATAAACTTAACTTCACTGAGTGAACATGCTCACTGAGTGAACATGGTCAAAGGTCTGATCTAGTTAAACACAGGCTGAATAAAGACACTCTTTCTTCTTTTAACCACAAACAGGTTTAACTTGAGATCTTGGGTTTAAACGGATCACTTTAGAGTCAAACACACTGTCAGGCATAATTAGCTTTGTCAACCTTTCTGCAGCAGAAACAGATTTAAAAGTATTTAAAATGCACTGGACATTATATTCCATCTTATTCTACAGCTAAATATTTATTTATTGGTATTTGATTCTTTAAGTGTGAAAATGTGACAAAACCAGTGCTTTGGGGGACGATGTGACGTGATACAATGGGCACGATAGTATCATACAGATTAATTAGATTTGAAGCTTATTTTTGTCTGAAGTGGGTTTAATAGAAAAATGAGGATGCGCATGCGCCCTGTGAAATGCTCCGCCCCGGTGATGGTGGCAGTCTGCGCAGCGCAGCTTTGACGCTCCTAAGGCTTTGGCTGCTGATCTGCGACGCAGCGGCCGGCGAGTCTTACCTGCGGAGTGAGAGAGAGAGAGAGGGGGACAGAGAGGGATATGTGAGAGTGTGTGTTGGGTGAGAGTGTATGGGTTAAGTGTGTGTTACCGACCCTTAGATCGGTGTGTTCTCCGGGGGAATGGTCGTTAATGCGGAGAGAGGTTAAGTGGCGGAGTGTGGGCTGCGCATCGATCTGCGACTGTGGAGCAAATTCCGGAAAAAGCCCAGCAGGTAAATAAATAAATAAACAAACAACAATAATACTGAACACAACATTATAAACACACAACAACACCCTAAACTATACTGTTAAAGGAACAACATTTTAATCAAACTACCAGTACAGACTGTAAATAACACTGTTAACACTGAACAACAAGATTGTAAACAACTGAACAACAAGGCTGTAAACAAACAGCACTGTAAATAAATAATACTGTAAACAAACAACACTGTAAACAAAAAACTGTGAACAAGGCTGTAAACAGCATTGTAAACAAATGCATAAAATCCTATTTAAACAGTACTACACTATAAACAGTAACACTGTAAACCACACTGTTCCTGTGTTGGCACTTGCTATTCCTGTGGCAGTACTGACTGATCCTGTGGCACTACTGACTATTGCTTTGGCACTACTGACTATTCCTGTTGCACTACTGACTATTGCTGTTGCACTACAGACTGTTGCTGTGTCATTATTCACAGTTCCCTTCACACAACTGACTGGTTTTGTGGTGCTACTGACTTGTTCTGAGTCACTGCTGACTGTTCTTATGTCACTACTCATTTTTCATGTGTCACTACTGACTGTTCCTGTTGCTTTGCTGACTCTTCCTGTCACACTGCTGACTGTTCCTTCTGCACTACTAAGCTGACAAGAGCTGATGAAAGAGAAGTGGAGGAGAGTAGAGGTGTGGATGAGGGTTATAAATTGTGTACTACTCACTCTCTCCTCTCCTCCCTTCACAAGGTGGGAGTTTATGCGTGTGTCACCGTGTG
Organism: Hepsetus odoe; assembly: GCA_017165825.1. NCBI lineage: Eukaryota > Metazoa > Chordata > Actinopteri > Characiformes > Hepsetidae > Hepsetus > Hepsetus odoe. The sequence goes on from CM029371.1 coordinate 23,221,924, forward strand.
AAGGAGCTGTCCAGGTGTGCATCTCAGAACTGGGTGAACAGGTAAGTGGAGGCCACAGCCAATCAGAGACACAGAAATTTTTTTAAATACCTTGGACACACCTCTCATCTTTCCTCAAGTTCCATCCTTCAGACAGCGTGTCTGAGACAGGAGGGGTTCTTTGCATGCAGGTGTTGCACGTCTGCAGTGTGGGTGAGCTGCTACAGGAGGCAGGTCGGGGTGCGCTGGAGCGGCCATGAGCGGGCAGACAGGGGCGAGGGGCAGGCGGGGAGGCCGGGGGGAACAAGGCATGGAATCAGCCTGCTGGTTTTCCCCTGCGGCCCTGCGGCGCCTCATTGAGCTGCCCGCCCCAGTGCTGTCCAGGCACCAGCTGAAGCGTCTGGAGGAGCACCGCTACAGCAGCTCTGGCAGATCCTTGCTGGAGCCCATCATGCAGCGCTATTGGGAGTGGCTGGTGTGCCACATGCCCACGTGGATTGCTCCCAACCTCATCACTGTCGTAGGCCTGGCAACAAACATCTTCACCACCTTGGTGCTGGTCTACTACTGCCCCACTGCCACCGAACAGGTACAGGACTGCCCGGTGCAAAACATATACATACGTACAGGACAGGACAAGCAGGAGCTACTGATTTATTCCACACAGGTAGAGCAGAACTGATTCATTTCACACAAGCTGGATATTCAGTAGTAGAGCACTAGTGATTAATTACAGACTGGTAGAATGCTACTGATTGTAGACTGGTAGAACACTACTCAATTATTACAGACAAGTAGAGCAGCACTGATAAATTTTACCCAGGCAGAACGCTACTGATTTATTACAGACACAGAACTAACGTCCAGCAGGGGGCAGCCATATCCAGTGCCCAGGGTGATCAAGGAAAACTAAGGGCAACCTATAGGTTCAGATTCAAACCTTCAACCTTCCCATCCCGGGGCCTAGTCCCTAAACACTGGGACACCACTGTCCAACAGTGACTCTAGTGGGAATCAAACCCACAAACTTTTAATAACTTATTTCCTTAGCCTAGAAGTCCAATGCATCACAGAGCCACCAAGTGTGTGTATTGTACTGGATGTAATGAGGTGTGTGTGTGTGTGTGTGTGTGTGTGTGTGTGTGTGTGTGTGTGTGTGTGTGTGTGTGTAGGCTCCATTGTGGGCTTATCTGATGTGTGCAGTGGGCCTGTTTGTGTATCAGTCCCTGGACGCCATTGATGGGAAGCAGGCGAGACGCACCAACAGTAGCTCGCCACTGGGGGAGCTGTTTGACCACGGCTGTGACTCTCTTTCCACAGGTAGGCTGAGATCCTACATCACAGTACTAACACACTCTGTATTTAGCAGGTACACACATTTAGTGCATTTTTCACACTGCATACAGCACTGTGCAAAAGTCTCGATCCCTTAATTTCTTCATCTTTCATGAAGCAGTGAACAGGTGCAGATTATCCCAGATGATCAGGCCTGTGATTAGTTTACTGCTAATGCTGTAGACTGGGTGGAACCATCTAGTACTCATCTAGAACCTGGTTTCTTTAGGCACTTTACAGTCTGTAAACATTTGCATTTCTTTGCATTTCTTTCATTTAATTGACTCAATATGACAACGATAAGTCTGACAGGCAGGAAACATGTTTTTACACTAACAAGGAGATTCACTACAAAATGTTAAGAAATGAGGGGATGAAGACTGCATAAGACTGTACACATTGGAGGCAGAATAAATAAAACAGCTGATAATATATAATAATTAATTAATGAATACATTTGAATAATAGAGTAAATTTAAAAACTCTCTCTCTTTCTCTCTCTCTCTTTGCTTTTCTCTCTCTCTGCAGTGTTTGTGGTCTTGGGTACCAGTATTGCGGTTCAGTTGGGGACGAATCCGGACTGGATGTTTTTCTGCTGCTTTGCGGGAATGTTTATGTTCTACTGCGCGCACTGGCAGACATATGTCTCTGGTACTCTGCGCTTTGGCCTGTGAGTTCCCATCCTCAATGTTACAACACCAACACTTGACATCACTAAAGCTGCCATAAAATCCTAACAACTCTCTCTGTCTTTCTTTCTCTCTCTCTCTCTCACTCTCGCTCTCTCTAATTCCTTGGAAATGTTCTTTTAATTTAGAATTTGCTCTCTGATTGGACAGTGTTATTACTGCTGTAATTAACCCTGCTCTCTTCCTTCTGTTCGTTCCTGCATCCCTGTGTCTCTGTTTCTCCTGCTCAGCATTGACGTGACGGAGGTGCAGATCTTCATTATCATCATGTACCTGCTGGCGGCCGTGGGTGGATCTGCTTTCTGGCAGGCTCTGGTAATTCTGAGTTATTAAACTGCAGCCCAAATCACACCAAAGCAGCTATGTTAGCAAGCAGAGTTCCCTGAAAAATACTTTTAAAAACATCCCCAACTCTCAACAAACAGCACTGTAACTGGCAAAAATATCTGTTTTAGAGTTTCATCCACAATTCCTTCTCAAAGCAGTACTTTAACCTCTAAAGTATGAAAATATACCCTTTCAATGTAAAATGTAAACCTGTAAAAGTGAATGCTTATTAGGGAGAAGTAAAAAAAAATTGTGTTCTTGGTAAAAGGTAACTTATTAGGGGTTAATACCTTTATCTAATTTCTCAAAAAAGAAAAAATGAGCGAAAGTTGAAATGGCTTGCCATAAATATCCACCTTGAACATTATTTGTCCCCTCATTATTCCCCATTATTTGTAATCTTTCAGTTTTTAATTTTTTACATTTTTTTCCAAATGACTGGTTTGAGTGTCTAGGGATCAATTAGCTGCATGTAAACACAGTCATGAAGTATAATTTTGCAGGAATTTTTTCTCATTTCATTCTCAAATTTGGAATGAAAGGTTTTAAGTGGTCTGATTGTTCCCTTCCGACAGATCCCAGTGTTAAACATTCAGATGAAAATAGTCCCAGCATTCTTCACGTTCTTGGGTGCCGTGATCTCCTGCACAAATTACTTCAGAGTCATTTTCACAGGAGGAGTGGGAAAGAACGGTTCCACCATAGCTGTGAGTACCTTCAATAAACCACGTTCAAAACTTGTTCTAGATAGGAAAAGGTAACCATAGTGGATTTAAAAAAGGCTTTGGTTCTGTGTAGAACCATTTAAAAAAATGTTCTTTATACAGCAAGGGTGTTCAGTTCTGGTCCAGTTATTATAAATAAAAATAAACAAATAATGACATAATTTATTAAATAATAAATAAAAGAACACATGAAGAATCTTTTAGAACATTTTTAGAACATACTTTAGAACACCTGCCTCAGCACATTAACTAACAAGAGCACAAGTGTGTTAGAACAAAGCAAGGCTGGTGTTTTTCTACAGCAGCATATTATTCAGTTGGCCTTACAGTGCTTAAAAAGCATGAAAGTAATTAATAGAAAAATAAATAAATAAAAACATTTTAGTTTCCAGATTTAATTTTAAATAAATCAACAAGAGTAAAGAAAGCAGTGTCAAAGAAACCTGAAACATTTTTTGATTGATTAATTGTTGTTAATGCTGTCAGTTGAACTGTGCTACCTGATCACCCTGAAATAAAATTCACACTGTTTGACGAGAAAACTTGCTGTTTCTCCCTGTGAAACTGCTCAGGTACAGGGACTGAACTGAAAAGGAGACAAAAACTTTGTCCTTCAGGAAGAATTGGAGAACTGTTCCTGCCCAACACATTAAAAATACAAAAACGTCTTACTCTTTGGGGGGAAAATATGAAGGAATTAGGGAGGATTTATACTTTTGCACAGCACTGTAGGCCACTGTGGTTTTAATGTCATCATGGCTGCTGACTTTTTTTTTTCCCTTCACTTTCAGGGAACGAGTGTGTTGTCCCCGGTCCTGCATATAGGCTCTGTTATAGCATTGGCTATGATGATTTATAAGAAATCTGCTATCCAGCTGTTTGAAAAACACCCCTGTCTTTATATTCTGGCTTTTGGCTTTGTTTCCGCCAAAATCACCAACAAATTAGTGGTGAGTGGAGCCAGATATCTAACTTACCCTTTTTCCTCCCTTATCAGCCTAAAATTACATCTGTATAACTGTTATCTAGAACCATTGTCACTTTGGCAAAGCTTAAGCAGTAGCAGGGCAGAACGTTTAATGCATTCTAATTCAAATTCACCAGCTGAAAGAGTGCAATTTGATGTATACTATATATTCCATATATTTTAACGTATACTGACAGCTTCAGGCATCAGATTCAGCAGTTTTGCACATGCACCCAAGCCTGAATTTAAGATAGATATGGGCGGAAATATATTAAATAATCACATTTAAATCACAATACAAATGCTGTTTGGAAAAATTGCAGTTAGATATTTTCCCTAAGTCATCCAGATAGTCTGTGTTTTTTCATTCTGATGTGTTTAGCTGAGTTTCTTCTTTTTTTTTGTCAGGTTGCACATATGACAAAAAGTGAGATGCACCTTCACGATGTTGCGTTCCTGGGGCCAGGGCTTTTGTTTCTCAATCAGTATTTCAACAGTTTTATCGACGAGTATCTGGTGCTCTGGATTGCGCTGGTAAGATTTGCCACCTTCGAACGGAATTAGGGCGAGGGGTACAAAAAAGATAATTCTGACATTTTATTACATGCATCTGCGTGGGTTCACAACAGTTTTCACTGCCTTTACCGAGTGCAACTCTGGCCCAGCCCTAATTCAACATGTTTTAACATATTTTTTGTCTGAGATTGAAGCAAATGTTTGTTAATTTTTCATGTTTGATTGACAGGTGCTGTCGCTATTTGACCTGGTGCGCTACTGTGTGAGTGTGTGTAACCAGATTGCGTCGCATCTTCACATCTTTGTCTTTAAAATCAAACCTTTGACAGCTCAGTAACACCAAATGACAGTTGCCGCTGTGTGTGTGTGTGTGTGTGTGTGTGTGTGTGTGTGTGTGTGTGTGTGTGTGTAATGAATGTGGTTTGTAACAGAAGTGATCATAAATTCACAGTCTGGGGGCAAACGAGAGTGTGAGGTCGCTTTATTTAAATGATAACTTAAGAAATGAATGCAGTCTCTGTATTTCCTGTGGGAAAGGCAGAGCAAACGGTGTTAAAACAGGTGCTAATACACTCCCTAAAACTTTAGCTACTCCCTTTTAAACTAAATGAAGATGTTTAAAAGCAATGGGAATATGTTTGAATATCTTATCTTTAATATTGGGTATCTTTGATACTTTTCTCCTGTTACATTTGCTTTCATAAGCATTCATTTATCCTCACTATTGCATGCCTTGCCTTTTTTTTTATTTAAATAAAGAAAACACATTTCTCCCTAAATCTTCATGTAAAACAAAGTTAAGTCAAATTGTTAAAAGTTGCTTGTTGAAAGACTATTTACTGAAAGTTTCTCCAAAGTTTTTTGCTTTGTGTTTCGAATTAAGTTCGAAGCACTGAAGGAAGCCAGATTTTATTTGCTGTTACTCTTAAAAATATTATTGAATTGGATTTAAGGGACACACCAGTGTCCCTGCATCCCGTTCTCTGTGTAGAGCTGAGATTAAAACCGAAATGTTCAGAATGATGCAAAAAATGTCCAGAATAGACAACAGAAGAAAAATTTGGCAAGCATTCAAATATTAAACATTTAAGGAACACCTGTTTTTCACTGACCCAGTGTTTACATATTGACTTAATTCTAAATGAGTTGTTTTCTCAGATACAGCAGTTTCAAAACTGCTTTGTGTATTAGAGTCATGGCGAGATTTCCACACATCTCCACACATCTTTAAAGCCCCCTGAAATCAGTGGGTAACACACCTGCCTGCAGCTTTTGGCTCTACACAGGTGTCCCTTTTTCAGCTTGTAGAAAAGCTTCTGTTATTTTAGCACATAGGAGCTTGTAAAAGACTTTTATTTAACACCGAATTGCTGCAGTTCTGTTGCTTTGCATTCTGTGCCTAAATCGTTATGTGTTGCGTTCTGCCTAAAACTGTTAAACTTAATTAAAAATATGAAAAATAAATAAAATGCCAATTATTGACTCAGACAATTAACAGAGTGGCATTCCTCTTTCAGATTAAAGGGAAACTCCAGCCATTTTCAGCATGATCTGTAATTGCAGATTAACAATAAATAAATAAAGCTCAGTTTCACCCCACTTAGACCGGCCCAGAACGATGAGCTGATTGTTCTAAAATGAACTAGATAGCTAGACTGTCACACATTTTCCGATACAAACAACATCCAGGTTTTATCTTCTTTTTAAAATAATGAACTTATGATATGTAGAAAATGACAGTATATTACTTAACATTTTATTCTTTTCTGATTCACAGATAATGAATAATACCTAAAAATGACTTTTGATTCATGATTTGTGTTATTACTGTAACTAAACCATCATAATGGCGAAAGACAAACAAATAGGATATTTCTTATTCTTTCTGTGTACAGCTGTATGTAAAAGTGTGTGGCCTGCATGTGTTTCTGATGGCGCTTTTCCTTGAAAATGATCATCAGTTGCCTTAAATATTTAGTTTCTGCATCAGCATCACTGTAAAAGTGCAGTTTCTGTGCCATGCTCATGCTGCAACCGTTTTCAGAGCAATGTCAGACAATCTGTCCACCCTGAGAAGCCGACACAAACTCCGGGTTTGTTTTAACACTGCCACTGACTTTTCCCTTGTTGGGTCATAGTTCTGATTCTTTATGCAAAGTAAATGGTTGTAAAAATCGCAGTAGATGTTTCTCTATGCTATGGTGTTACTGGATATACATCTAATGTACATGAATATTCATCACTTTTTGACGTTAAAATTCTGTAAGGCATTAAAGAAACATTTTTAAATGGATCTATAACATACAATTAATTCCCCAAACGCTGCTGACTCAAAAAACATGCCTGTAGCAGAAGCCAGTGGGCTGTGGCCAAATGCTGAACCCTATGAGTGTTTTCTACAGTTTCAGGGAAACGTGTACTGACTGTCTAATGAACTCTACAGATACATCAAATAAAGATCAGGTTTAAGATGCTGAAGTTTTCCTCTCAGACTTTCTGAATGGATTTTTTTTTCCCTCAGCTTGGAGAACAAAGCTGCCAGTTCACTCACTAGCTTTGCTTTTTCATGTCAAGATACATCTACAGTTCCTCTACTTCAGTTTATATTAAACAGACAAGTATTAAAAATCTGTGAACTAATTTGTGTCAATACTCATTATCTCTATCTCTTTTAACTATCCAGTTTTTGTGAGCTGACTCAAGTTATTGCTCAGTCTGTTACATTGCTCTGATTGATTCAGAATAAAATCACCTGTTAAAAAAATGCTGCTGCTTTATTTTATTTCACATCTCTCAGAAACAAAAAAAAGTGTAATCTTACTTAAATGAGATCTCTTTTCAAAGGAAAACAAACAGGAAGATGGACAGTGTGAGAAAGTTTACAATAAGGACTGAGGATAAAATTAACAGAAAGATTCACAAGGATGGCATGTTATAATTTTCAGGATGTTTAATAGGTTTCTATACCTAGATCAGCATAGATTGCACAGCTTTGTGTATTGACACCATATTATCCTGCTGCTGTAAAAAAGGGGGAACTGTTCTTAGTATAGAAAGACCTACAATGGAACTTAAGCTTAATGTTAAAAACAGATTAAAATAAAACATTCATCAGTAAAACAGATCTCAGATCTCATGTCATCAAAACCAGAACCCACAACCACCTGGATACAGTTTTAGTGTCTTTCAAAAGTTTACATTTACATTTACGGCATTTAGCAGACGCTCTTATCCAGAGCGACTTACATGTCCTAATTACAGGGACAGTCCCCCTGGAGCAACTCGGGGTTAAGGGTCTTGCTCAGGGACCCAGTGATGGTAGTGCTAGAGCTGGGATTTGAATCTATTTATTACTGTTCCCTCTCTTGGGACTGTCAAATTTTAGGCTCAGCATGATGGTGCTGGAAGTGATGCTTCCAGTCCTGACTGGTCTTCCAGTCAAGAAGTCCAGGATCCAGTTAAAGAGGGAGGTGTTCAGGACCAGCAGCCTCAGCTTCTCACTCTGAGGGATGATGGTGTTGAATGCTGAACTGAAGTTGATGAACAGCAGTCTGACCTAACTGTCCTTTCTGTCCAGATGGGAAAGGGCCTGATGGAGGGTGGTGGAGATGGCATCGTCTGTTGAGCAGTTGGGATGACATGCAAACTGCAGGGGGTCCAGTGAGGGAGGGATTTGATTCTTTATGTGCCTCATGACCAGCCTCTCAAAGCACTTTATGTTGACAGGTATGAGTGCGACAGGACGATAGTCATTGAGGCAGGAGACAGATGTCTTCTTTGGCACAGGGATGATGGTGGTGGTTTTGAAGCACCAAGACCACCGCCAAGCACGTCTGTAGCATGGTGTTTCTTTCCCTTTAAGTACCTGCATAAAAAGCACATATTTTACATTGTGATGGAGCTCTTAGAATTACTATAACTCACTCTGAATAACTATACAATTGAATATCTTTATACTGTTTAACAAATCTGACAGAGTAACCGCAAATTAATACATGCACTCTGAAAGAATAACTGAATAACTGTATTCTGAATAAATAACTATACTCTGAATAAATATCTATTGGCTATATAAATAGAAGCACCAGCAGTTTTTAGCTAACTGTGTGTGTGTGCGTGTAAATGTATTTATGTACACATATACATTTATATATATATATATATATATATTTTTTTTTTTTTTTTTTTTTTTTTTTTAACTGACTAATTTGAAGAGATTACAGCAATTTGTTCATCTGTTTACCTCTATAATGGAGCTAAAAAGAAACTTTTAAGATTTATTTAATTACTAACAGTAAAAAAGAAACTTTTTTTTAAGTTTAACCAGATAACTTAAGCCAAAAGTAAACTCTGCCCTATAGATAAAGAGCTGAGGGACGTTTCTATTTGACAATCCTCAATATTAGGCTTAAATTACCTGGATAACCCAGAAAAAGAGTATTTCTTGTCCGGCCTTTAACAAGCACGTTATATATAAAATACATGTTTCTGTCTTATTCTGCTGTTATTAAGAAATTGAACTGTCGCGTTTCTGCCCTCTGCTGGTCATGTGTGTTTATAGCAGCTTATGTCTCCCCCTTTCAGTCTAACCGGGTATTGCAGGGTCAGTAATGTTACGTCAATGGTCGCAATGACGTAAACGAATCGCGTGAAGCTCATAGGAAGTGGTTTGGACAGAGAAGAAGACGGACAACAGAGAAAGAGAGAGACACTGAGAGACAGCGCGCGCGCGCGAGAGAGAGAGAGACAGACAAAGCGACAGGAAGACAGAAAGAGAGAGAGAGAGATCTCTTTTATTCCAGGAGGAATGAAGGCGTCAGGTGACTGTCTGATGAGGTGACACTTGTCTCTTGAAACAGGTAAAAGTGTGTGTGGGGGTGTGTCCAGGTGAGATTAATTCACCTGGTCACCTGTCTTGCAAACGCCTCACTAGGGGAAGATCAAAGGTAGAGATCAAAGCAGCTGTTTTAAAGGTTACATTGTTTATAAAGGTTGCGCATGTCTTCAGCAGAGATGAAGAGTTTTGTCTGAGAGGCGTCTCTTCTCTCATAAGACTCTCACGGGAGCAAAACTAGAGGAAGTGAGAAAATGTGAGGCTTAAAAAAATTACTTTTGGTTTCACTTGATCTGAAAAGGGAGAAACTTGTTTTTCTTCTTTCAAACAGAAACAGCAAAGCGTAGCCAAGAGAGTGGAACTGCACACTAAGGTACGTGTTGAAGTCAAAATATATCTCTCTATGGTCTGTGCTTTATTTATTTATTTATTTACTTACTTACTTACTTACTTACTTACTTACTTACTTACTTACTAACTTACTGCGAAGATCCCAGAACCCAGCCCTCAGTTCTGTTTAATGTTTAAAGCAGCAAAACATAAAAAGTACCTCATAATCTTAACCTAATATTTCAGTCTTCATTTTTACTGATGGTATAAAAATAATAGAATAAAATATTCCAGAATCAAATCAGAAATGTCTCAATGTATCTCATCCATCACACGCAAACACATTAGTCCAAGTCAGGAGTTTACAAATCCAGTCCTAAGGGCTTCCTGCTCTGCACACCTGGCCACGCCCAGAAGGAGCTTAACTAATGAGGAGACTCATTAATGTTGTCTGAAAGGAGGAGAGCTAGGTTTTGGGAAGCTGATATTTGCCCCAACACCCAATAAACAAGCTCCAAGTGAATGTCATTAATGTTATTACACCTTTATAATACGTGGCGGGTGGCGGTGGTCCAGTGGTAGGATACTTGCCTATGGACATGTGGCTCAAGAGGTCCCAGGTTCGAATCCCACCTCTGGCACTACCACCACTGGGTCCCTGAGCAAGACCCTTAGCCCTGAGCTGCTCCAGGGGGACTGTCCCTGTAATTAGGACATGGAAGTCGCTCTGGATAAGAGCGTCTGCTAAATGCCGTAAATGTAAATGTAAATGTTTATAACTTTAGAGCTGTTCTTGGTCCTGTAGGTGAATCATGGGTAATGGCAGTGTTTGGGTCAGTGTTTGGCTCAGTGTGTGGTGCTGGAGTCAGTGTTTTGTGTTTGCATCAGTGTTTGGTGTTTGAGTCACTGTTAGGGTCAGTGTTTAGTGTTTTTTTTTTTTTTTGGTGTTTGGGTCAGTGTTCTAGGCTGTGATGATAATTTGACTGAAGGTCCTGTTCTGCTTTCATTACAACTGTTCTTGATGTCTTTCATGTGCTTTGTGTCTCACCTGGTAGGATCCTGTATGTGTGTGTTTGCTTGAGAGATGTGGTGGTTCCAGGAGGGGATGTGTTTCCTGCCCATCGCGCTGGTTATATGGACAGGAGCTACCTTTATAATCGCCTACATCACAGCCGTCATTCTGAGGCATGTGGATCCACTTGTACCATACATCAGGTGAGACGGATAAAAAGAGGCACTGTCTTAGTTTGGGTGTGTAGGGTAGTCCTTCTCCCCCATCACTCAGCATGACATTTATCTCTTTCTTTGGGTGGGTAGAGTGGTGCTCTCTCTCAGTAGAACAGTTTTCTCTCTCTCTCTCTCTCTCTCTCTCTCTCTCTCTCTCTCTCTCTCTCTCTCTCTCTTTCTCTCTCTTTCTCTTTGAGTGGTTAGGGCAGTCCTCCCTCTCCCCGTCACTCTTTATAACATTCTTCCCTCTCTCTGGGTGGGCAGGGCGGTTCTCCTCACTCAGTATGATATGAAGGTTCTGTTTTTGAGAAGTTCATGATGTCATGTTGTGACCTGTGTGTGTGTGTGTGTGTGTGTGTGTGTGTGATTGCAGTGACACAGGGACTATGGCTCCTGAGAGGTGTGTGTTTGGGATCATGCTCAATGTCTCGGCATTCTTAGGTACAGTTCTTCAACACATACACTTCCAGAACCCTATCTTTATTTCACACACTCTGTAAACTTCTTCAATCAAATCTGGAACTTTAGAATTAATAATTTAATAATGAAAAAGTAATGAAACACTAAATTATGATAGATAGATAAATAGATATACAGACAGACACATAGATTGCTTGATACACTCTTTTATACACACACACACACGCACATTCCAACGACATCAGTGCACAAACTAATAATAAATAAACAGCCTGTAAGTGATGTGATTTATTTGCTTGTAATGTACTAAAAGCTGTGATGGTTTAGTGATTGGCTGTGTTACTGTTACTGAGGTGTGTGTGTGTGTGTGTGTGTGTGTGTGTGTGTGTGCGCATGCGCAGGTATTGCCACCATGTATGTGCGCTATAAGCAGGTACAGGCTCTGACAGGTTTAGAGGACAGGCGTATTCTTTGGGTGAACTCTGTTGGCCTGATGCTGGGCATCACCAGTTCCTTCGGAATGTGTGTGGTGGCAAATTTCCAGGTAGAGATGCACTGACTGCTCAACAAATTTGATCAGTTGATTATTTTACTGAAAAGTGCTCTATAAAGTTCATATGATTTTAACACTTATCATTCCCACTGATTGTAGGAAGCATAGTGGGCAAAATAGTGCTCAATAATGTTCAAATATAATAATGTTCTAGACTATATATATATATATATATATATACACACAGTACTGTGCAAAAGTTTTAGGCAGGTGTGGAAAAAATGCTGTAAAAAAAGAATGCTTTCAAAAATGGAAGTGTTAATCATTTATTTTCATCAATCAACAAAATGCAGTGAATGAACAAAAGAGAAACCTAATCAAATCAAAATTTGATGTGACCACCCTTTGCCTTCAAAAAAGCATCAGTTCTTCTAGGTATACTTGCACACAGTTTATGAAGGAACTCGGCTGGTAGGTTGTTCCAAACCTCTTGGAGAACTAACCACAGATCTCCTGTGGATGTAGGCTTCTTCACATCCTTCTGTCTCTTCATGTAATCCCAGACACACTGGATGATGTTGAGATCAGGGCTCTGTGGGGGCCAGAAGAATTGATGCTGGTTTGAAGGCAAAAGGTAGTAACACCAAATAGTGATTGGATTTAGATTTTTCCTTTGTTTGCTCACTTTGCATTTTGTAAATTGATAAAAATAAAAATCATTATTTATATTCCTGAAAGCATCCTTTGTTTACAGCATTTTTTCCACACCTGCCTAAAACATTTGCACAGTACTGTGTGTGTATGTATGTATGTATGTATGTGTGTGTGTGTCAACTCACAGATTGAAAGACACTACAGGGAGGGCAGAAATAAAACAATAAAAAGATATATATACAATTAACTTGGATGAAAAGTTCCTGCTGAAGCTTCCTGCTGTTCTCTCCTGTAGAAAACGACAGTGTTCGCCATGCACCTGGTGGGGGCAGTGCTGACGTTTGGAGTGGGGGCTCTGTACATTCTGTCCCAGACCATAGTGTCCTACTTCATGCAGCCCCAGTTCCACGGCAAGAACATGTTTTGGACACGACTGACCGTATGCATCTGGACCTTCAGCAGCATCATCAGCAGTATCCTTGCACATGGAACCTCACATGCAAAACCTCATGTTGAGAACCTCACCCATGCCAAACCTCACACATAGAACACATTCTCACAGACACAGAACCTTGTACACAGAGAATCTCACACACACAAATCCTCACACAGAGAACCTCACACACTGAACCTCTTTTCTGGTTGCTCTTCATAGTGTTAATAATTCAGGTGACAGGAAGTTACTGTGTTAAAGGTTGAAATGTATATTTATTATTTTTTATCATTAGAACCTGGTCATCACAGCTCCCCTTTAACACTTATTGTCACTGTGGAGATTTATGTAGTGGATCATCTCATTACATGTGTAAACCTCCTTTTTGTCCCTCTCTTTCTGCTCTCACCTGGCAGCTCTGTCCTTAACATCCTTCTCCCAATATACTCCTTGTCTGTCCTCTACAAATGCCAAACCAAGGCAGTCTCCCTTTTCTTACTTCTACTGCTGTCTCCAAACTGTCAAAATTGAGCTGTCCCTCTAATATACTTGTTCCTAATCCTGTCCATCCTCGTCCCTCCCAACACAAATCTTTAATTGTGACATGTCTAGATCCGCCATCTGTCTTTTCATCAGTGCCACCATCTCCAATCCAAATAGTGTTGCTGGTCTCACTACCATCCTGTAAACCTTCCCTTTCACTCTTGCTGGTACTTGTCTGTCACAGATCAGTCCGGCCACTCTTCTCCACCCATTCCAACCTGCCTGCACTCTTCACTTCTTTTCCACAATTCATGAACACCAGTAATTATATTAATAATGCATTTGTTTCATTATTTGATTTAGTTCCTTGACTGCAATACAGGGATTAAGATATTTATTTACTGTGATTCCAAAACTGGCCTCCAAAAGCCTGAGAGTATGTTTATGTAGCAATTCAGAAGCAATAAGGGCAGTGCCACCAAATACAATACAGACAATTTCTGAACAATGAGGAAAATGTTTCAGATTCTGTGATGCTGATCGAATTGTTTGTAATGAAGAATGGCTTCTATTAGGAAAAATATTTAAAATAGAAAACTTTTCACTGCTCACAGTGTGCACTACCAGTGTTTGTCTGTGTGTAGATATATCTATAAATATATATTTCAGTTCCTCTTCAGGGCTCTGCCTCCTCCAGCTGTGCTCAACCGTGGCAGCGGTCTCCTAGTAGTTAGGAACTAGGCCTGAGGATCGGAAAGTTATGGGTTTGATTCCCAGACCAGTAGGTTTCCCTGATGTACCCCTGAGCAAGGTACCATACCCATCACTACTACTTGGGGACTTTAAATAGCTGCCCTCAGCTGCACATGTTTCTATGGATGAAATGTAGAGGAAGCATTTTGTTGTATCTCACTGTGTGTTTCACAATGACAAATAATCACTTTCACTTCACTTCACTTAAATCTAAATTTAACTTCTTTAACTTCGTTAGGACTGTTGACCTTTTCTGTCAAAACCTCGCTGAAATTCTCCACCAGCTCTTCATTAAGGTGGAGCAGCTCTATGTTAAAGTGGAGCAGGCATGTGGGTTATTTTAAAATGTTGTTCTTTAACTGAGCTGCAGTGTTTGTGTCATCAAGGATCATGTACAGTAGCCTGCATGGAGTGGATGTTCCCAAAAAGCTACACTGGAACCCCAGTGACCCTGTGAGTGTATATACTCGAGTGTGTGATATATAAAATCTTTATATAATTACTATGTACATGTACAGTACTGTGTAAACATTTTAGGCAGGTGTGAAAAAATGCTGTAAACAAAGAATGCTTTCAGAAATATGAATAATGATTGTTTATTTTTCATCATTTTACAAAATGCAAAGTGAGTGAACAAAAGAAAAATCTAAATCCAATCAATATTTGGTGTTACTACCTTTTGCCTTCAAAGCAGCATCAGTTCTTCTGGCCCCCACAGAGCCCTGATCTCAACATCATCCAGTGTGTGCAAGTGTACCTAGAAGAATTGATGCTGTTTGGAAGGCAAAGGGTGGTCACACCAAATACTGATTTGATTTAGATTTCTCATTTTTCATTCACTGCATTTTACATTTATGGCAGATGCTCTTATCCAGAGCGACTTACAGGTCCTAATTACAGGGACAGTCCCCCTGGAGCAACTCAGGGTTAAGGGTCTTGCTCAAGGACCCAATGGTGGTAGTGCTAGAGGTGGGATTTGAACCAGGAACCTCTGAATCCATAGGTCCGTAGGCAAGTACCCTACCACTAGACCACCACCCCCCCATTTTGTTGATTGATGAAAATAAATGATTAACACTTCCATTTTTGAAAGCATTCTTTGTTTACAGCATTTTTTCCACACCTGCCCAAAACTTTTGCACAGTACTGTACATGTGCGTATGTGTGTGTTTTGCAGGCTTATGCTGCCCACATGGCCAGTACCGTGTCTGAGTGGTCTCTGGCTTTTTCTTTCATCAGCTTCTTCTTCACCTATATCAGAGACTTTAAAGTAAGAACCAGCACACACACACACATACAGTATCGTAATTGTGTGCAAATCTTTGAGTGTGTTTGTGTTTTTTTTTTCTCTCTCTCTAGAAGATTCACCTGCGGGCAGAGGCAGAGCTTCAAAGCAGCACCTTACATGACCCCGCCCACTACCACCACATACGCACTCCGGTGGAAACATCTCCACTGCTTGCTGGGTCCATCTAACACACACACACTTTAGACCTCTTCATTCAGTGTAAATTCCTACAGAGTATGTTCAGTTCTGATTTCTCTTCAGTGTTAATGAAAGGAACCAGACACCCCAAATGTGTTCATTTTATGTCCCCCAGTGAAGCTACACATGTCTCTGAGTGTCTCTATGTGACGGTGATGAACATCTGGTTATGATTCTCTCCAGACCTGCTCTCAACCTCTTTGTTTACACTTTAGACACTTAAAAATGGAAAAATTTGGACATTTTAGAATTCCAAACTTTGGGGCAGCAGTGGCCTAGAGGTTAGGGAGTTGGCCCCGCATTGGAAGATTGTGGGTTCGATTCCCTCACAAGTAGGTTGCCCTGAGGAACCCTTGAGCATGGTATTCTCACGCAAGGCTTTCAATAGTTGCCCACTGCTGCACAGTGTTTGTGTGCATGGGTTAAATGCAGAGGTCCAGTTTTGTTGTGGTTCACGTGTGCTGTGACCTCACAATGACAAGGGTTGTCACACTAAATTCTCCTCATTACAATACCATATAAATAAGTTCTAACATTTTCTAAAAAAAGTGTTCCACCAACAGGGAATTGAATTTTGAAACATTTAGTGGCATTTTCACCAAAATGTACTGGTGTGTAACTGGAAAAGTGGTTTACGAGACAGAATTTTTGGGTTTCCAGCTGTGCCCTTGTTCTCCTTTAGCCAACAAGTTTTACTTTTAGGCCCAAACAGGCAGTTTCTTCACCATTTCATTTCATGAGGGACATTCAGGCATCTGGTTTCATTCACCAACAGTGAGAACGGTTCTGACTTGGTTAGTTTCTTTAGAACAAAGAGTCACACCAAACCCACTCTGCAACCTCTGTTCTTAAACACTTGTGCAGAAAATTTTAAAAAGGGTTCAAATTCTCCTTTAAAATAAAATCTCTAAAAGGATCTCTGAGGTAAAGCCATAGAAGTACCACTTTTGTTTTCCGCAAAGGGCTCTTCAAATAACCAATTTGTAAGTGCAAAGAACCAAATAAGGAAATTGTAGGAGTATATATATGCATATCCAGTTCTGTTCTGTGTTTAAGTTTTTGCAGCAATGGCATAGAGCCACTATTGGTTCCATGGAACGGAGTTTAAAAAGATGACCAGAAGCAGTTTAAATTTTTGGGTTCTTACTAGAACCTTTATGCAGAGATAAAGGGATTGTTCCAGAGCTCGCTTCAGAGAACCTTTTTGGTACCTTTACTGTTAGGAGTGTTCCATAAAGGTTCTATAATCAATTAAAAGTGCTCTTACTAGAAGAACATCAGTCTAGAATAATCTCAATGTCTTCACCACCATTTCATGTCTGTAAAGGACTTTCAGACATCCGGTTCCATTCACGAACACTGTAAGGCTTGTGTTTGACAGAAGACAAATTATCACTCCGTTACCACTGGTTTCGAAATATCCTACCCATTTATTCTGACACTGTAGTTTAGTTATTCAGATTTTAAAATATATTTAATTGACAACTTGATGAAAGACAAATGAATTGACAAATGAAAGATCATATTTTATCCCTTGATCACATTTTTACACTAAAATACGGTCGATAAGGTGTATTTTCTCACACTGATGTAAAAGATGCTTATTGCTGTAAATTATGTTATTCAGAAGACACTGCTCAGTTTGTGTGTGCACACATCGCAAGGAACTTTCAGTTTATTCAGTGGGTAGCATCCACGCTTGCTGTTTTAATTGAGAGTACACACTCATAAGCAGGTGGCAGCCATACATCCAGCACCCAGGGAGCAGTGTTGGGAGTGGTATCTTGACCACGTGGCAACCTACTGGTCCAGGATCCCACAGCCTTCCCATCTTGGGGTCCCATCAATTTATTTTTTCTCAAGCTCCATCACTTCCAACACCAGGGCATCTGTTTACACACATGCACACACACGCACGCAGGAGCAGGTCTGTAGTCTCCACCATACTTTTCAGTTTAACTGTAGTTTATCCAGTAAATGTAGCCCATTGGTTCATGTGGGACATGTGATAGTTGGGGATAAACTCGCAGTCAGTCTAGTGGAGGACAACATCTACATACTTGTCCTCCTTGGGACGGTGTCTCTGCTGGTCAATCACTCACTTAAACTTGTGTTATTTCCTCACATTTTATTCCTATTAATACAACTAAAGTGCATTTCATTCAGTTGTGCAGTCACAACAACAACAACAACAACAGCACACACACACACAAACACACACACATTTAAAATGTTTTACAACAGCAGGTGGCTTCAAGTGAGAAATACGACTGAATTTTACATCTTTTTAAAACAGTTTTCATTTTCCTGTTTACACAAGCATACACTCTTCAGACCACTAAGCCCTTCACCCAGCCGCTCTTCATTCGCTCCTTCTTCCTTCTCTCCTGAAACTCTGCAACTGTCTTATGGAAGAAACCTGAAAAACACACACTATTTGTAAGCATGAGTGATATTACTGGTGTAATAATTATTTGCAATAATAAACCATTACTTTCATTTATCAGCAGTAAATTTAGATTTTCACTGCCCTGCGTTTTTCCTTTTGATCAATTCAGAATTTTATTTTATTGAATTTATTGATTTTATCTGAATCGGCTGATTGTCTGAGGGTAAGAAAAGGAAACGTCCTCAGACTTTTTTTGTTTGTTTTTGAGGTTTGCAAACAAAGATCCAGAAAAACGTTTTATTCCATTTATTTGATTTTCCTACAAATGAATTTAAAGAAAATTTAATTACAATTAAACTCTGAAGGAACAGGAGGCAAAAATAAATGCACTGGTGGAAAAAAATAGCTGCTTGATACCATGGCAATAACTAGTTGCTATAGTAACTACTCTGGTCGTTAAGCTGGTTGCGGTGTGAGCGGTTGTTGTTTAGAGACCATGTTTGAATTGAAGCGTGATAAAAAATTTTAGCGTCCCAAAACAAAAATGGGGGATGACCAAGCCGTCTCACCCCAACTCACACTGTTCATTTCTTAATCACATTAACCCTGCTCTACATATACACTTTCTAGTTTATTTTAACTTATGAATTTGCTTACTTTAAGAGAATTGATTTACTTTGTGACTGAACACCTCAATATAAGTCACTTTAGAATAAATTGATCAAATAAATGTAACTCATGAGAGAGATGAAGAAAAAGAGCGAGAAGCTGTATTGTTTCTGACCTTCATGGTTTTGCTGGCTCTCCTCATCTTGGATGAAAAGGTCAAACATCTGTGTCTGGATGAACTGTTTAACGAAGGCTCTGCTGCTTTTGGGTTCTACAGCCTTCAAGAAACTCTTCTTCTGAAAGGTTCCAGTCTGCTGGTTCCCTCTTCCGGTTCTCTTAATGTGACATGCAAAATGACCCACTGTCCTCACGAAAAACGCTAGGAATGCCTCAGAGATCACCTTGTTCAGCTCCTCTGTGGCTGAGAGATGGAGATACAGCATGCTAAATCTCACACACTGGAATGCTCCCGTAAATTGAATGATTTGATTCTTCTGTTATATTGTTAAATACAAATTTATGCTAAATTTGTTTTTGTATAATTATTGTTGTAGCCGGTTTTGATACAAATGAAAAATGTAAAATTGATTCTAATACTGAGCAGGTTCAGACATGGAATGATGTCACTTATTTTTATGCTTCAGAGCCAGCATTAACAAGAGTGTGTGTGTAATTATATATATATATATATATATATATATATATATATATATATATATATATATATATATATATATATATTATATATATATATATATATATATATACACACATACACACACACACACATACATACACACACACACACACACACACTTAGTTAGGTCCATATATATTTGGACACTGACAAGTTTTGTTTTTGTACCCGTTTACTGAAACATATTCCAATTATTAGTTATATAATGGACATGGACATAATGTGTAGACTCTCAGCTTTCATTTGAGGGTATCATTCAATACATTATACATTCAAACAGGATGAAGGGTTAGGAGTTCCAGCTCCTTGTGCCACCCTCTTTATAAAAAAAGACCAAATGTAAATTGTCATCATCAATTAAGCAGATAAAAGGCCTAGAGTTGGTTTGAGCTGTGGTGCTTGCATGTGGAAGATTTTGCAGTGAACAGACAACATGCGGTTAAAGGAGTTCTCCATGCAGGTGAAACAAGCCATCCTTAAGCTGCGAAAACAGAAAAAACCCATCAGAGAAATTTCTAAAATATTAAGAGTGGCAAAAGGAGTGTACAGTTTGGTACATCCTGAGAAAGAACGAAAGCACTGGTGAACTCAGCAATGCAAAAAGAGCTGGACATCCACAGAAGACAATAGTGGTGGATGATCGCAGAATCATTTCCATGGTGAAGAGAAACCCCTTCACAGCAGCTAATCAAGTGAACACCCAGGAGGTAGGCATATCGATATCCAAGTCCACCATTAAGAGAAAGCTGCATGAAAGTAAATGTGACACAGGAAAGAAGCAGCTGAATGAATTCTGAGGTGTTCAAAGACATACTGTCTGCTCAAATCCAGCTAAATGCAGTCAAACTGATTGGGCGGCGTTTCATAATACAGATGGACAATGGCCCAAAACATACAGCCAAAGCAACCCAGGAGTTTACCAAAGGAAAGAAGTAGAATATTATTGAATGGCCAAGTCAGTCACCTGATCTGAACCCAAATGAGCAAGCATTTCACTTGTTGAAGACTAAACTTCAGGCAGAAAGGCCCACAAACAAACAGCAACTGAAATCAGCTGCAGTAAAGGCCTGGCAGAGCATTAAAAAGGAGGAAACCCAGCATCTGGTGATGTCCAGGAGTTCAAGACTTCAGGCTGTCATTGCCAGCAAAGGGTTTTCAACCAAGTATTAGAAATTAAAATTTTTTCAATTATTTCATTTGTCCAATTACTTTTGAGCCCCTGAAATGAAGGGATTGTGTTAAAAAAATGCTTTAGTTCCTCACATTATGCAGTCCTTTTGTTCAATCCACTGAATTACATTTGAATTACATTCCATGTCCTAATTACAGGGAAAGTCCCCCTGGAGCAACTCAGGGTTAAGGGTCAGGGACCCAGTGGTGGTAGTGCCAGAGGTGGGATTCGAACCAGAGTTGTTTCATTTAAAATTAATTGTGGTAATGTACAGAACCAAAAATTAGAAAAAGTTGTCCCTGTCCAAAAATTTATGGACCTAACTGTATATATAAAAATGAGACTCACTTGCATTATGTCTCCTCATACACAGGGCCTGCAGCAGCTCCTCTTGCAGTTTGGTGGGGATCAGTGTGTCCTCATCCCCAATCTACAGCCGGGAAAACCTATGTTCATGCCTGTCTTATACATTCATATACTGTCCATATACCGTGTATATACGGTATATATACACACCATCAGTCATTGTAGTTATGGTAACAGTCCAGAGTGTAAGGGTAATAAACATTTTTACAATGGTATATTCTAACTGTAACTGAAGTAATCTTTGTAGTTAGGAGAACAGAGTCCTTAGTGCAAAAGTATTGAGTGAAACAATACTAGGTGCTGTTGCTATGGCTACAGCCCTACATTTACCACTAATGTCAGTTGAAAAAAAATGTTTAGGAGACCCTTATGAACCAATGCAGGCCTTTTGAGTGAATGTGTTTGGTAAAAAGCAGAATATCCAAAGTGTGACTGAGGAAGGTTTGAGTGTTTACTGCAGTAGAGAGCAAACTGCTGCTCAAGCCAGAACAAACACAGGATCATAATTGGAATCATGTGGAGAAGAGTGTGCATGTCCAAAAGAATGCCACTCACTCTGGCGATGAACTTGTTCCCTGTTTGTCCTGAGAGGTCGACGATGAACAGCTGTTGGGAACAAAAGACAGTCAGTATGTGTGTGTGTGTGTGTGTGTGTGTGTGTGTGTGTGTGTGTCTAATCTGCTCTAATGGGTGTCACTGGACCACTAAAAGCTTCAGCTCACTTTGATCCTGGAAGCAAACACATACATTCAGCCATTAAAGGGCTGCAGCAGTTACATGTAACAAGAGGCACCATTTAAGGTGGAAAGGAATATTAGTTATAGGAGGAGGTTTATCACTTTAAAGTGAGACCAGTTAAATTACTATCTAAAATTTAGGATTTAAATATTTAAACAGGTGTGAAACATACTTTTAACAATGATCTCTCACAAACACAAACACATTCTTACATCAGTGTGGTCGGTGATCAGGTCCTTTAAGCAACTTTGGATACCCAGCAGGTACGGAGTGGGTGCCAGGTAGACGTCCAGCAGCACACGGGGAACAATGGAGATGAAAGTGTGCTGCCAGATGAAGGGGAAGAGCAATGCAGCCACAGCATGGAGCACCTGGGAGAGAGTACTGCGCACACACACACACACACACACACTTGAGGCAGGCTGCTGTGTAAGGTACACAGCCTACTTTAAACCAAGCAAAGTGGCTGGAAGTCCCTCAGGACAACAGTAAAGCAGTTTGGTACTGTTTGTGTAAAATTGGTTCAGGTTCTGCTCCACTTTTAATCTAATTTTAGAGTGTGAAAGCACCACCCAGATCCACTTTCAGATCAGACACTGTGATGGGAAAACAAAGACAAAAAAAAAAAAAAAAAAAAAAAACACCCCCAGCAGTGCTTTTCTTGACCTGGCTCCTACAGACATTCTTAACCGCCTCCTTTACCAAACCAAGAGTGTGCGTGTGCGCGTGTGTGTGTCTGCGCGTGTGTGTCCAGTCATGTGAAAAAGTTAGGACACCCCATTAAATATTCAGGTCTTTTAAAAGAAATGTTCACATATTAGTATGTAATCTTTTTTTTTTTCTTTTCTCTGGAAAAGAAAGTGATTTAATTGCAGGTAAACAACATTAATCTTGTTTTATTCATTAAACAAAAATGTGTATTCTAACATTAACATTTCAAGCTACCCCACAGCATCTCAATGGGATTAAGATCTCGGCGTTGACTCAGCCATTCCAGGACTCTCCATTTCTTAGTTTTCAGCAAGGATTTAATGATATGTTTTGGGTCCAGTTCTGCTTCAGCTTTAATGTTCCTCACAAGAAATTGCATTTTTGTAGAATTATACTTTACAGAAGATTTTGAAGTCTTTTCTTCAATTTGAATTGTTTAGTTCAGGGGTATCTAACTCCAGTCCTGGAGGGCACAAAATGTTCAGCACATTTTGGTGATTTCCCTCTTTAAACACACCTGGTTCACACTTAGTGGCGGGTGTAGTGAGTGTGTTTAAAGAGGGAAATCACCAAAATGTGCTGGACTCTGGCCCTCTAGGACTGGAATTTGACACCCTGTTCTAGTTTCATTACTTGAATCTCCCAGTATTGTTAAAATTGAGATTAACTATCCATATGCCCAAGAATGTTACAAAAAGACACAGGCTTTCATAGGGTTTCAGGACTGTGTAATAATAATATCAAAAATCATAAATAAATCAATAAATAGCCATGCAACTAATTTTAGTAAAATAATTCAGTAATCAATATTTGATGCCTGGGATGTTCACCTACTGATGTTCTGATTAGCTGTGGCAGCAAGTGTTCTGAGGAAGTAGGAATGTGTACCTGAGCTCCTCTGCAATGAAGATGATTCTTCGTTCCAGAACAGTTGCAGCAAAAACCTGCAGAACCTCCTCATCAGTCAGACATCGGAACAGCGTACGGAAATCTACATGTTCCAACCATGAGTCCAGTGGGCGAGTCAGACTTATTATCTACAGAGAGGGAAAGACAAAATTGATAATAACCATTAATTGTATAAAATGAGAGAGTGCGTGTGTGTGTGTGAGTGTGAGAGAGTGAGTGTGTGTATGTGTACCTCTGTTCCAGACTCTGGTATGAAGCTTTTGATGTTGACAGTGTTTCCAGGGGCTGGAAACGGCGCTTCCCTAAGGCTCTGCATGAACGGGTAGATCATCGCCATGGACATCTGCCTTCGCTTCTCTACCTCATCAAAGATCTACAAAAAACCAAATGTCAGATGTCCACCATTTCAGAAGAAAGTGATGCAACAGATTCTCTCTATCTAGTTAAAAAAATATATAGTAAAGTATAATTTAGTACAGTATAGTGTATTATAGTAGTGAGGAGCAGTGAAGTGTCATACTGAAAAATACAGCTATGACAAAGTTTTGAGAATGACATTTATTTTCATAGTTTGCTGCCTTGGTTCTCATGATGGCATTTTACATATACTCCAAAATGTTATGAACAGTGATATGAATGAAGTCCCTCTTTGCCATGAAAATGAACTTAATCCCAAAAGACCCATTTCCACTGCATTTCAGCTACAAATGGATCTGCTGACATTATTTCAATGATCCTTTCGTTAACACATCTGAGAGTGTTGAGGAGGACAGGCTGGAGATCAGAAGAAAAGGTGATTGCTACCATCACTCCTGTGTCATGCCAAGAGTAAAGCATCCTGAAACCATTAATTTGTGGGGTTGCTTCTCAGCAAAGGGAGTGGCTCACTCACAATAACAAAACCATGAATAAAGAATGGTACCAAAACATCTTCCGAGAGCAACTTTTCCCAACCATCCAAGAACAGTTTGGTAAAGAACAATGTCTGTTGTAGCAAAATGGAGCATCGTGTCTTGTGAGCCTGTGGCTTGGGGAACAAAACGTTAAAATTTTGGTACCATGGCCAGGAACCTCCCCAGACCTTAGACCTTAATCATCTTCGGGCTGCTCCCATTTACGGGTCGCCACAGTGAATCATCCGTCTCCATTTCTTCCTGTCTTCTGCATCTTCCTCCTTGAAACCAGCTGCTTGCATGTTCCCTCTCACCACTGCCATAAACCTCCTCTTTGGGCTTCCTCTTTTCCTCTTGCCAGGCAGCACCATGTTCAACATCCTCCTTCCAATATAATCTTTGTTTCTCCTCTGGACTTGTCCAGCCCAACACATCCTTGCTTCATTAACTTTGTCTCCAATACGTCTAACCTGAACTGTCCCTCCAATATCCTCATTTCTAATGCTGTCCATCCAACAGAAATCTCAGCATCTAACTCTGACACCTCCAGCTCTGCCTCCTGTCTTTTTCGTCAGGGCCACCGTCTCCAACTTCTACAATATAGCAGGTCTCACTACTGTCCTGTAAACCTTCCCTTCTGCATTTGCTGGTACCCGTCGGTCACAAATCACTCCAGCTACTCTTCTCCACCCATTCCAACCTGCCTGAACTCTCTTCTACACTAGCCGTCACTCTGATCTGTTGATTCCAAGTATTTAAATTCCTTTACCTTTGTCACCTCTATTCCTTGCATCTCAACCACTCCATTTTCCTCACTTTCCTTAAAACCTTAATCCTTATTAATTGTGGTCAATCCTCAAGAAGCAGACAAACAAAAACCAACAAAAAATTCTGAGAAACTCCAAACATTGATTATGCAAGAATGGGCTCCATCAGTCAGGATTTGGCCCAGAAGATGATTGTGAATTGCAGAGGTGAAGGGCCAACACTGCAAATATTGATGCTTTACATGAACTTTAATTCTAATTATCATTAAAAGCCTTTCAAACTTGCTTGTAATCATACTTTATTACAACACAGAAACATCTGGAAAAGATCTAAAAACACTGAAACAGCAAACTTCGCGAAAACCAATACTTTGTCATTCTCAAAAGTTCATAGATGAACTATGGCCAAACCAGAGCTTTAAGGAAAACACAAACAAATTCAGATTCAACAAACACACATTTCTAAAGTATTGAAATCCTTAAATCCTGAATTCTGTGTGTGTATGAGAGAGCGAGAGTGATAGCAAGAAAGGGAGAGGGGAAAAAAAGTAAACTCAATGTTTAGGAAAATCTGATGCAACAAGATGTTTTTGAAGCCTAAACACAATCTCAGAGAGAGTGAGCAAGCAAGCATGAGAAAGAGAGTGTTTCTATGAGCCAAAGAGACTGGAGCTATTTAATTAGCTAAGTGTGTGTGTGTGTGTGTGTGTGTGTGTGTGTGTGTGTGTGTGTGTGTGTGTACCTTAGAGAAAAGTCCAAAGCAGGCCAGCTTGCTGATAATGCAGAAGGCTTCCGGGGGGCGTGCTCCTTTACCATTTGGCTGAAACAAAACAGGAACCTGCTCAGCTTTTAAAAGGGATGGTTTGGAGAGTAAAGAATTCTACCTTTCTTAACGAACACGAGTCCTGTACCTGCAGCAACATTTAAGGTGGAACAGAAAGTTCCAGCAAGAGGCAGAATGAGGAAGCTAACTTCAACATGGGATTGAACCGAGTGATAAAACTAAAGGAGGAAACTCAAGACAGTGAACACGTCTAATGATCGACTACACTGGGGTGAAGAAAGAAACAAAGACATTTTAACAAGTATCACTTTAATGCCGTGCTGTTTATTACCGTAAAAACACTGTGATCATACACAGAAATGTGAAATAATAAGACACATTTACTTCATTTGTATCTCCAGGTATCTTTGAGCACATAATTTTCTGACTTTTCCTTCATTTTAACCCAAATATTTTCATATTCCTTTGCTTTTATATTATGAATACATTTTAGAGCCTGTCCTTTTTCAGAGAATTTCCTTTCCAGGTATTTTTGTCTACAGAAACAGCACCTACTTAACTTACCACCCATATTTTCCAAGTGAACAAAAGTATAAAACATTTCCTTTCATTACCGTTTCACCTGTGAAACTGTTTGCAATTAAAAATGGAGAAATCAACATGAAGACCAGAGAGCTGTTTATGAAGGGAAAAGCTGTCGCTCTGAAGTCCAGCAAAGGGAGAGGAGAGAGGAAAAGAAAAAAAAAAAAAAGAAAAAAGAAACTCAGCTAGAAGCTTTTCACAAGCATTAAGCAGAACCATGAAAACTATTTGGAAGGTTATGAAAAAGAAGGAAACCCCTGGTTTACTGAGAAACAGACACCAACCCGGTTGGTTAAGGAAAACAACAGCTGCTGATAAGAAACTGTAAGAGTGATTAAAAAAAAAACAAAAAAAAAAAAAAAAACCAATTACCATCAGTGACATCATGGAGAATCTCCACATGGCAGAAGTGGAGGAACTACAATCCACTATATAGAAAGCAAATCACCAGATACAAAACACTCATCAGCAGGAAGAACTTTACTTTATATTCCTTTAAATATTCTGTTCAAATACTTTTGCTCACTTGGTCAGATACACATGGTGTTATATTCTAAATAACTGAACAGATTTAGATGTGAAAGTCAGGAGATAAAAGCTGAAAATTCTTCTCATGTTCAGCTTTTGATCTCATGTCTTTGGGTACTTGGGAACTACTGTAGGAACTGTAGGACAATCAGATTCCTGACTTTTTAAACACCCATTTCTGTTCTTCTAATGGAGAAAAGAAGGGGGGTGGGGGGGGGGGGGGACTTATGCCAACACCTACGAGAAGTTTTGGGTGAATATAAAGAGATGTCACTGTCTTTACCAGCAGTCGCCTGCAGTAGCCATTCCTTCTGCTCCCATCAATCTCCGTCAGGACAAATGAGAATGTTTCACTTCAAAAGAAAAGAAGAAATCAGCTAAGGTTAAGCTGTTCATTTAATCCACAGAGTCTCAGAAAACCCCTGGTTCCCTTTTACTCTGCTGTGTGTCCTATCATAACCTCCAGTTAAAAACCTTAAGGAAAATTGAAGTTTATAAATTATAAATTCATAGCTGTTGTCTACACATCTTACCAAAAGGAATAGTTTAAAAATATATAAATTGAGAAAGAAAACAACAGGAGCTGTTGTTCCAAATCTCATCTGCGTGGAACTTTTCTCCACCTTCATTAAGGTCGCACAGCTCTTTATTCTGTTGTACTTTGTTACTCTGCTACACTGTCACACTGCCCAACAACCTGGGCTGCTCTGTTCCACAACACTGCAGCCCCCTGACGATGAAGGTACTGTCTGTGATGAATGTACCGTCTGTTTTGCTGTCTGTGGTCTGCACTTGTTGCCTTGTCTTATGTTGTGTCTTGTGCCTCATGTTGTCTTATGTTGTGTCTGATGTCCTATGTGTAGCACCAGGGTCCTGGAGGAACATTATTTCATTTCAATATGTACTGTGTATATGGCTGAAATGACAAAATCCTACTTGACTTTATTAAGGTGGATCAGAATTTTGGGTATGGTTTTGGGCACAGTATGTGCCCAAAGCTTAATGCTGGCTAAAAACAGCAACACCCTGTTGTTCAAGGCTGGAGTTGTTTTCAGGAGCTGATCTAGAATCAGTCCTAAATACAGGGAGAAGTGGTGAGGTTTGTCTGGAGTTTAGTTTATATTTGTAGTTTATAGTAAGTACTACGGTGTCCTAAACTACATTCACAAGTATGCTTCACCTTAATTAAGAGGTTTGAGTAAAGTTTCATGGAGAACAGGTTTGGGTGCCTATTGGCTTCTAGTTTTAGCGATGCAATATCTCCAGTTCTGGACTAAAAAGGCAAACTTGGACTCCACACATCTGGGCTGTAGACGTTTCTTCCCCCCCAAGACTTCTCTAAAGCCATGCTGGGTCTCCCTGACACCCTGACAGGCTTGACATAAAATGCCACAGATAAACACCAGAGTGTGTGTGTGTGTGTATGCTTGGCTTTGTTGTCAGGTGACTGAAACCTGCAGAGAAGAATAGCAGCAGTGTGTCAGGAGTCTCCAAAAAAGGCCACCAAACAGTATAAATCTATGTGGAACAGAAAGTGTTTGTTGCTCTAAAGGCCTTTATGTGGCTTTAATCAAATACACACACACAGGGTCTGTGGGAGACTTGGTCTTGACAAAATGTTCACTTAATACCGATTAACCACACCCACTCACCCAGCCTTCACTGAATAACTATACCCGCTCACATTCATAGCTTTATAGTCGGGCCCCCAATTACCCAGCTTTATAAGCACACCTACTCATTCAACCTTTGCTGAATAGACACACCCGCTCATTCAACCCTCAGTATGTAACCACACCCACTCACCCAGCCTTCACTGAATAACTACACCCACTCACAGCCACTGCTTTTAACTGCCCCACTCACCCAGCCTTCACTGTATATATACCTGCGGTACTCTGTAAGGGGAGCCCAGTTGACCCCCTCAGGGAAACAGAAGAGTCTGATGGCTTTCTGGCACTTCTCTTCCTCCTCTTTCTGGGACCGGCTGGTGGCCTTAGGGAACTGGTAGATGATATGTGGCTCATATCCTTCCTCGCCCAGCCTCTTCTTCAGACTCACCACCACCAGGTACTCAAAGAAGAATGGCTGTCTAGGTGTAGGTTTTCGCCCCTGCCGCGCTGGGGGTCTGGGCGAGGGGGTTGGTGGGGGTGGCACTTCTCTCTTTTTGGGCTCTGACACACAAACTTAATCAATAAACATCCCTCATCATATTTATATATACTTATAATATTTTTTATTTATATAAAAATGTGTCTTTGGTGGTTTTTTATGAAAAGTTTATAAACAATATATCTATCACTTACTTATAGTACATAGTGTTTACACAGCAGTTTACACAGAATATAGAACCAGTATATATAGTATATAGATAAGCAATTTAAACCAGCCACTAGGGACATACAAGCCAGTGCATTTCTGCGTGCCGGTCCCAAGCCTGGATAAATGGCAAGGGTTACGTCAGGAAGGGCATCCTGTGTTAAACCTTTGCCAAATCAATATGCAGACAACAAATAGGTCGAGGTCAAGGTAAACAATGACCTGTTAGGGTGCTGCTGGAAATTGGGCTACTGCTGGCCAAAAGAGAATAAGAGGAGGAAGGCATGTCCTGAGGCAGGAGGAGAGAAGGAAGTGTAGGAGAGTGGAAGTGAGGGTAGGGATTAAGACTGCAAAACAGCAAGAAAGGTACTTGGTGTCAGTCATTTCCTGCTGCTTGCCCCAAGCGGGGTCGCAGGGGGTTGTGCTGGAGTCCATCCCAGCTCACACAGGGCGAAGGACAAAGGACGGGGGACACACCATGTACAGGTTGCCAGCCCATCACAGGGAGGAGCATGACGGGGACGGCACCTTGCTAAAGGGTACCGTACCTCAGGGCAACCTATTGGGAAGGGGTTCGAACCCCCGATCCTCCGATCATGCAGCCAACGCCCTAACCACTAGGCCACCGCTGCCTCAGGTACTTGGTGTGACATCTGTAAAGAAAGAAAGAGAAAACCTGGTGGTGGAATCCAGGAGGATGTGGAATCAGGAGTGTATATAGAAGATGAGGCTAGTGAAGGACGGGGGTGGGGGAATCTGATGGTCAGAGAGATAAAGAGAGTACAAGAAACATCAAGTGTGTTGTGAATTGTATGAGAAGTTGAATAGTAAGGAGTGAGAAAAAGACCTATACTAATTAGCTAAAAAGAGAGATGAAATTTATTCACAAGTGAGCATAGCATGTTGAGCGGCTGATGAATTAAAAAAAATGAGAGAGAGAATAGATTGGATGATAGTGAACCAGGAAGTGCAGTAAATAATCAAGATGGAAGTAATGGCAGTGATGAAGAATAGAAAGGCTGTTGGTCCAGATGACATACCATGAAGGACACGAAACCATGCAGGTGTTTAGGAGAGATGACATTAGAATTTCTAACCAGATTGTTTAACACATTCTTGGAAAGTGGGAGGATGCCTGAGGAGTGGAAAAGAAGTGAACTAGTTCCAATTTTCAAGAATAAGGGTGATGCACAGAGCTGTAGCACTTACAGAGGGACATAGTTCATCAGCCACAGCATGAAGAGCAGTGAAAGCTAGGTTAAGAAAAGAGGTGATTAGTGAGTAGCAGTATGGTTTTAGGCTGAGAAAGAGTACTACAGATGCAGTGTTTGCTCTGAGGGTGCTGATGGAGAGAAAAAGTCAGGTGCACTTGGAGAAAGCTTATGACAGGGTGCCTAGAGAGGGGTTTTCTATGAGGAAGTCAGGTGTGGTAGAGAAGTACAGGCTATATTTGTAGACATTGTGACAGTGGTGAGATCTGCATTAGGAGTGACAGATTCAAAGAAAAGGTGGGATTACATCAAGGATCAGTGCTGAGCCCATTCTTGTTTGCCCTGAAGATGGACAGGTTAACGAACGAGGTCTGACAGAAGTCTAACCACTATGATGTTTGCTGATGATATTTTGATCTGTAGTGAGAGCAGGGAGCAACTTGAGGAGAACTTGGCCAGCTGGAGATCTGCTCTAGAGAGGAGTGGAATGAAATCGAATAGTACAAAGACAGAATACGTGAGTATGAACAAAAGGGAGGAACGTAGAGTGGTTGGATGCAGGGAGTAGAGGTGGTAAAGGGGGACGAGTTTAATTCCTTGTGATCAACAGTTCAAAATAAAAGGGATTGTGGAAGAGGGTTCAGGCAGCTTGGAATGGGTGGAGACAAATGCCAGGAGTGATCTGTGACACAAAGGGGCCAGCAACAGTGAAATGGAATGTTTACAGGACGGTATTAAGATCAGCTATGATATACAAGATGGATCAAAGAAAGCAGACCCTGAATTGAGAGCTGAACCCTGAAATGTTCCAGCCTAGTTTTCCACTTATTGGGTGGAACCGGGGGGGGGAGACGGGGAGACACACAGACAGACAGACAGACACACAGACAGACAGACACACAGACACTCACTCTCCTTGCCGAGTTTCTCTTGAAGGGAGGAGAACATGGAGCTGATCTTTTTCATTTGCCCATGATTCACATCACTCTGTCCAGACATCACAACAACTGCAGAGAGAGAGAGGGAAAAAAAAAAAAAGAAAGAATTTTACATTTTAAAAGATACTTTATTTCACATTATACATGTTCCATCATCACAACCCAATACTAACAGCACCCATGGGGGTGGGGGGGTATAGCAGTTGAACAGAAAACGTTAAGTTTCCAACATACAGTGAACACAGGGCACAGCACTACTTCAGCTCAAAGCTATCCAGATCACAGAAATGTTGGCGAGGGTTAAAAACAGCAGCTTCAGTCTAAAACATTCACTAAAACAGTGAAAGACAGTCTCTTGGGTCTGACAGAACACGCTCCACTTACATTTCCATTTCAGATCAAAATAAAAGAGTTGACGGCTATGGATCAACGCAGCAGCCTTCACTGGAGGTCTCCCACTTTTTTTTGGCAGTGGTGGTTTGTAAAGGGCTCTCCACACTGGTTACTTTCTTCGCCAACTTTGTTTGTCCCTCCACACAGTGTCCACCCTTTTGCACAGTTTCAGTTGAAGAGCCTTTACTTCACAGTGATACCAACCTTATGTTCAAATCCTCACATCCTGTGGTGTCCAGTAAACTGCCGGACAGGTCGCAGTCAGTAAAATCAATAGACAGTCTACATGCTGGAAAAGGGTCCTCCTGGTTAGGCATGCTTTTGCCAGTCCAGTAATGCATTAAAAGTCCTTTCTCCTCTGCTCTTATGTGACCAGTGAACTTCTGTGCTGTGTGATTTTGTAATTATGATCATACAATTTAACCTGGTTACACTTAGAGTCCCATAATGCAGCTGTGAAAATTTCAGCATACCTGAGTGATGTAATCTGTAGGGCCAAATCCACTGCGGCAATTCCAATCCTGCCACTGCCACTACGTCCCCGAACTTAAACATCTTCGGAGCAAGCAGTTTTACTGCCAAGCCAGGAAGTGTCTCATGAGATACATGTAATCAATCAATGCCCAAAGGGCTCCTACAGTAGCAAGTGTAGAGAGGACTGTGGATAAACTAAAACAGGCTCTAAAAAGTCTGCAATAAAAAGGTGAAAGCCCACAAAGATCTAGCTGCTGTGTGTCCATCACACACAAAGCATAGTCCAGTTCCATTCCACCAATGTGTCTAAAACATGTTGCTGTAAGCGGTTTCCACACCCTGTTTCCATGCAATAACATCTGGAGGAACTGGACCCGGAACATTGCTTTTCTGCCCTCAAGACACAAATCCAAATCAAGTCCAAATCAGGCACCCAATGGAGGCAGTCCCAGAAAAAGTCCACTAACTTCAACTTCATTGAAAGTGAAAGTGACAACTTGTCATTGTGAGTACACAACACAACACTCAGTGAACTCCAACGAAATGCAGCATTTAACCCATACACACCGTGCAGCAGGGGGCAGCTATTTAAAGCACCCGGGGAGCAATAATGATCCCCATTGCTTAAGGGTACTTCTCCTAATTTTAAAAGGAGCACTTAAAACACCACTGATCTTAAGTACTCTCTCAACTCCCGATCCCTGTGCTTTTACCCCTAACAGGTCCTCCAACAATGTCTTTTTCCTTTTGAGAATACCAACATGTTCTCGATTTCCCGTAGACTCCAGCAAAGCCTGAAGTTCCAAAATATCCTTCTTCAGAGTCCTCAAAGACCAGGTGATGTCCTTGGAGAGTGTATTGCTGGCATAGTTGTTTAATTAAAACCTTGCCATTGTCCCACCATCGCTGAATATAGATAAAATCAGATTTTCATTCCCTAAACTATTCCAGGGAAAGGTAAAAACAATTTTAAAATTAAAAATATTTAAAAGCACTGTTAACATCAGCTAGAACCATTTCTACCACAGTTATGGCCAGCGCACCCTCATCTTCACCTGCAGCTGGAGCCGCAGGACCACTAGTGCGCCACTCAGTCCTTGTTCCACAGGGTTCCTCACACTGTTCTCCTGCTCAGGACGTTTGCACCAAATGCCCCTTCTTTCCACATCCAAAACATTTCGTTAGGAAAGAGGTGGCAAACACCACATAATCAAAATCGGCCACTTACTCTCACACACACACGCACACACAGAAAAAGAGAGAAAGTTTAAGCAACACAATCACACTCCAACC
Source organism: Hepsetus odoe (assembly GCA_017165825.1). Lineage (NCBI taxonomy): Eukaryota > Metazoa > Chordata > Actinopteri > Characiformes > Hepsetidae > Hepsetus > Hepsetus odoe. The sequence goes on from CM029371.1 coordinate 23,255,347, forward strand.
ACCTGCACTCTGAACACTCATAAAAACTCCCCTCATTCAAAAGGGTTGACATGAAAGTGAAGGAATACAAATACAAATATATTCTTTGCGGTTTTTGAGTTGATGCTTGCTTTCTAAAGTGAAAACGCAATTTTCAGATGGCAGAACCATAACCATCGAGACAGTGTCAATTCCTCAGTCCTCCTCTTTGTCCTTCCACTTCTCCTCTTACCTTGGCAGCTCCTTAAGATCCTTCTCCCAATATACACCTCGTTTCTCCTCTGCACATCAACTCAATCTTGCTTCTCTCACTTTGTCACCAAACCGTACAATTGAAATGCCCTTCTAATGTACTTGCCCATATTCTGGTCCACCCTCATTCCCCCCCGACACATTTCAACATCTTTAACGCTGACAGCTCAAGCTCTGCTGTTTGTCTTTTCAACAGCACCAGTGTCTTCAACCTGTGTAACATAGCTGGTCTCACTAGCCTCTCCAATATGTGTAACATAACTGCTCTCACTACTGTCTCAGACCTTATAAAATAGCAGATGTTACTACCATTTTCAACCCGCATAACATGTCTGGTCTCAATACTTTCTCTGAGCCCCATAATTTTTTCAGGGGCCCCCCCAAAACAACTCACATAATCGTCCATCATTACCAACATCACTGCACCCAAATTAAGCCCTCTACACAGCTTCTGGGAAATAGGGATTCTTTGGGAATCTTCTTGGAAATTCTTGGAAAACCGCTGAGGACAGAGGGAGTGTGAGAGCATCCTCTCCATAAGGACAAACAAAAGAGAACAAGCAAATGAATGTAAAAGTGAAAGGAGGGAAAAGAAGGAGGGAGGAAATCCTGAGAGCAGGGTCACAGATGTATAACAGTTTGCTGGAACTTCCCTAATTCTCACACACACAAAACAAAAACTGAAATTCCAGTAAGAAGGAGAGTGTAAGACTTTGGGAATGGTTATTTACTTAGGAGCTTAAGACTCCTCGATGTGTAGATATAAGGCCCGGTTCCAACACAAACACACATACACAAACAGACCCGCTCTCTCGCACTCTACAGAAACATATCTCCTCCACAAGGTTTTCAGATGTCAGGCTGATATTAAGGTTCCTGTTCAGCAGTCTATTGTTTAGAATTTCAACAATCGGGATAAAATGTTAGCATCATCAGAGCTCTGGCAGCAGTGCACCAGTGGAAAATTATGCAGATAAACACTATGCTACCAAGCCAGTCCTGCCAGACAGGTGAGCCTGTGTTCCTGGATGAACTTAGGGTCATGTGACAAAAAGAGAAAAACGAAATAGTTGAGCTCATCACTTGGACTCACGTGAGCTCAGCTGCCTACCCTGTAACCCCCAGGGGGCACTAGGGCAAAAATCATGTGTCCAAACTTGTCTACCTCATTGATCTCATTTTGTGTTATACATTAAATTTAAATGTGAATATATATCTCATCTTTCTTTTATTTTGGCTGCTCCCTGTTAGGGGTCCCCACAGCTGATCAACCGTCTACATTTCTCCTGGTCCTCTGCATCTTCCTCCTTCAAACCAACTGCCTGCATGTCATCCCTCACCACATCACTAATCCTCCTCTTTGACCTTCCTCTTTTCCTCTTGCCTGGCAGCTCCATCATTTCATGTACCCTAGTGATGCTCCATATGTCTTTAAGCAACGGTGATGATGGTATAAAATAGTCCATCTGTACTAAATAACTTTTGTGTATATCCACCATGAGTGGGTTTTAATCCAAATTTAAATCTAGTTTAAACAATCTTCTCCAAACCTACCTGGTTAGTTTATCCAAAACAAAGCATCACACCAAACCCACTCTAAAACCTCTGTTCTTAAACACAGACATTTTTATTTTTTTAAAGGGGTTGAATTCTCATTTAAAATAAAGGATCTTTGATGTAAAAGCCAAAGAAGAATCAGTTTTGTTTCCTCAAAGGGCTCTTTGATGTACAGTTCTACAAAGAAGAATGAATGAGGTAAAAAAAAAAACAAACAAAGAAATTGTAGGAGCACATATCCAGTTCTGTTCTGTGATCATATACATTCTTGGAGCAATGCAGTAGAGCCACTTATGGTAACAATTTCAATATTTAAGGTGCTTACTAGAACCATTATGAGGAGATAAAAGGTATTGACCCAACACTTTGCATCAAGAACCTTTTTTGGTACCTTTACAGTTAGAAGTGTTCCATAGAGCTTCTATAATCAGTTAAAGGGCTCTTCCTAGAAGAATGTCAGTCTAGAATCTTCTCAAAACACACAGTGCCTCAGGTATCAGGCAATGTCTTCCCCACCATTTTATGCCTGTGAGGGACATTCAGATGTCTGGTTCCTATCAGCAACACTGGGAACACTTCCTAACTCACAAATTATGGGACATTTAGGGAAATTGTTCAATTTTTCCTTTCTGGGTGTTTTAGAAAAGATTATTTCTGGTGAATTCTATACTTCTAGCGTCATAATTACATTTTTAGCCAAGAGAATCAGTCGGAGAGCCCAAACTCTGTCATTTAAAATCTGCAAAGCTTCTGCAACAATGTAACTCTAACCTCTGTTTTAACTTTAATTTTTATTTACATGTACAAATTTTGTATGTGATAAAAATGATTTATTTCAATTGGCTAATTGACTTTAGAACTGCCTTAAATGTAACCTTCACTGAGCCGACAAGGAGAAACCGCTTACTTCTGAATCATCCTCCTCCCTGATTTCAACAACAGTTCCGAAACAAACAACAAACAAACACACAGTGCGTGAAATGTTGAGATTTACTCACTTCTTGGAGACTCTCTGGGTCAAAATAGCCCAAACTCCCTCACCCAGCTCCTGCTGCGCCTGCTTCACTAACGCTGCAATGACCACGCCCACTTTCGTCTGTATCATGAAACCCCGCCCCTAGCGTCTTCATATGTAGCCCCCATCTATTACGTAACTAGACCCCGCCTCCTATAAGCGCACGCTAAACGAGTAAATCCCGCCCATCTTATCTGCATTCACAGATCTCCTTCCACTTCCTTCGAATTTCACCCTTTCTTTTCCCTCCATCTCCTGTGACGTTTATTCACACTTTTCTGGAAAAAGTCACAGATGTTTTATGGAAACTTGCTTATAAATGAATACAAGTTAAATAAGCTCTTATTGTCTTTGAGCTCAGGTTAGAGGGAATTCTGCAGGGCATCTGTCAGTAGATTTATAAGAAGTATTTAGTAGCAGTTTAAAAAATAAAAACAAGTTTCTATTTCTACATGAGGCACCAGTTACAGAAATTACTTTTACAACAACACAAAGTTACAACAAAATATACATTCTGCTGTATGTGTATACAGATTTTCTGTACCTTGCTGTGAATACTTGTTTGTTTGTTAAATTAATAACATTAGAACTTATTCACATGAACACTGCCATCCTGACCGCAATAAATTGCAGTAATAGGGGAATAATGTGGTTTAATATGAATTATAAACATGAATGTGGAGAAAACTCCGTACACCAACGCAGCGAGACAACAGCACCCTCTGTCGGTCGTCAGACATTTTACACTGAGAGACACCAATTAAGATAAACACTTTAATCTAAAAGTTAAATAAACCAGTTTATACACTGGTTTTAAACCTGTTTATCATTTTTAAAACATGTTTTGGTGAGTTTTTGGTTTCCGGGTAAGCTGTGTGCGTTTGGATGCAGCTCCACACACCTTCTTTGTTAAGAAAAAAAAAAAAGAAGTATCTCCCCCTGGATTAACGCTTCTGCCAGCTCTTTGTGGTTTAATTTTCCACCCAGTCAGTTATTGCTAACCTCTCGCTGGCTCTGCTTGTTTCCTCTCCCTGTTTGTTCTTCTCCTCCTTGGTTCAGTTGGTCTTGGCTGAAGCGGTGATGTGATTAATTTGGCTCTTCCAAGCTGTTGTTTACTGGCAGTGCTTTATGGGACTGTGTTTCTCGAGCTTGTCCACTTTATTGCTTTTTGGTGCTGGATCGCTTCTTCATAACCACGAACTCGGTGTTCTGAGCTGCGAGAATGAAATTGTCATTCTTTACTCATGACACAGCTTCTTTACTCAACTTTGCGACTGCTGATAGAGGGGTGGCCTGGCTGCTGTAGACAGAGATACTCTGAAAACTGGGACCATTCATCTCCATAAAGCTTTATCATTTGAATATCCTGCTTTGGAAATAACTACATCTTGACCTCTAATTATTCTTTTCATTTACCAGCCACCTAAACTGCCCTCTAGCCTTCTCTCTGATTTAACTGAGCTCCTCAAGTTAGTCATGAGTTCTAGCTCTCCCATATTACTAATACGTGATTTCAAAATTCATGTTGGCACAGACTCTTCTACCGTTAGAGAATGCTTTGTCTTAGAATGCTTTAATATGAAGCAGCACATTTACTTCCACACCCATGCACACAGCTATACCCTTGATTCAGCACTTAGCATACAGTCCCCTGTTGAGATGACCATAACACTCTTACATCCATGGAGCCTGGGGTTGTACCTTCCTCTCATGTTCCCCCTTAGTAACCCCTTTTTTTTGCCTTAAAAAAAGTGGTCTTAGTGTCCACTTACAAGCTTTATCTGATCATATCCAGAAATATAAATCTGCCTTTGTATTTGTAAAGCTACCTGCAGAATGAGATCCCTTTTCTCTATCTTTAATAAGATTACCCTGCCATCTGCTACTTGACTGAGCAGTTCTGCAAAGTTATGTGTATCTTTCCTTAACTTTCTCCAAACTAAAACTGACTTCATCTACTGCTTCCCTAATGCAGTTTCTCCCTCTCCTAAAGTTTAAAAACACAAACTCCTTATTTTAAATTAGACCCAATTTCCAACCCTCTCCTAAAAAGCTCATACCTGTTATTGCTGATTCCATCTCTTATCTTCTTAATAGATCTCTTGCCCCTGGCACACCTGATCTTAAAACTGCAGCAGTCACTCGAGTGCTAAAGAAACTGGTCTACTGAAACTATAGCTATACTATCTATAACATTTACTATCTCATATACTATTTATATAAGTATACTATCTATTATATAACTATACTATATTATGTAGTCATATATCACAAAACTTCCTGCAGGATTGCCATTTCCCAGCTGCAATCCCACCTTGCCACTAATAACCTTTTCTGAAAGTTTTCAGTCTTGTTTTCGCCATCTCATAGCACAGAATCAGCACTTCTGAAGGTAGTTAATGACCTCCTTTCATGTGCTAATACTTGGACCGTATAATAAATATTTCTGATACATAACTATGGAAGCAAGGAGGTATGTAAGAGATGGCAGAGTAGTTTCTAACCAGATTGTTTAACACAGTCTTGGAAAGTGAGAGGATGCCTGAGGAGTGGCGGAGTACCATGTTGTACCAATTTTGAAGAATAAGCATGATGCCCAGAGCTGAAGTAACTATAGAGGGATAATGTTGATCAGCCACAGCAAGAAATTATGGGAAAAAGTAGCGGAAGCTAGGTTAAGAAAAGAGGTGATTAGTGAACAGCAGTATGATTTCATGCCGAGAAAGAGCACTACAGATACGATTTTTGCTCTGAGGTTGGAGCAGTACAGAGAAGGTCCGAAGGAGTTGCATTGTGCCTTTGTGGGCTTGGAGAAGCATATGACTGGGTGCCTAGAGAAGAGTTGTGGTTTTGTATGAGGAAGTCAGGTGTGGCAGATAATTATGTGTATAGGATAGTAGTATAGGATATGTATGACAGCAATTTGACAGTGGTGAGGTCTGCATTAGGAATGACAGATGCATTTAAAGTAGAGGTGGGATTACATCAAAGATCAGTGCTGAACCCATTTTTGTTTGCAATGGTACTGAACATATTGATGGACAAAATTAGACAGGAGTTCCTGTGGACTCTGATGTTGGCACACTAAATGGTCAGTACACCTTACTCCTGTCCTCCATAACCTTGACTGACTCTGTTCACTACCGCATTCATTTTAAAATGCTCCTCTTTACACGTAAAACGCTCAATGGCGTAGATACTGGGTAGATACTGGCAGTTTTAGAGTTCAAGAGTCATAAACTCACTGGGCTGCTTAGGTTGCCGGCCACTCTCGAACTGACTGTCACTGTAATCAGGAACTGGAAGTGGCTCGATTACAGGGACTGTCCCTGTAATCAGGAACTGGAAGTCGCTCTGGATAAATGTGCATCCATAAACATGACTTCCCCTCCATTTGGTCACTCGGTCCTTTGACCTCCTATAAGGCGGTAAAATCAATATTCTAATATATGTTCATAATTGGAGTCTATCTGCCAGCATAACCAGTACTGTTACTTTGGGTGATCACATCTCTTACTTATTTACATATTTTTTACCGTTAAAAATCTTTCAACACGTTTGGGGTCGATTTACGTGAGTAATACGTGCAGTATGTGGAGAGCGTTCTACAGCAGTACCGATATTGACCACCAGGGGAGAGGATTTATGTGAAGAGTGTATGTGTAGTACCGATGGTGACCGCCAGAGGGAGGCGGTGTTTCTGACCCACATTGACGGCCCGGAGTTCTGGTTGCCTTTTGAACTCGTATTTCTCAGCGGTACCAGTGCAGGTGGACTGAGACCCCCTCAGGTAAAACCTCAAGTCAAGTCAAGTAGGATTTTATTGTCATTTCAGCCATATACACAGTACACAGTGAAACGAAATAACGTTCCTCCAGGACCCTGGTGCTACACACAAGACAACATAAGACACAACATAAGGCACAAAACGGGGCAACAAGTGCAGACAAGACAGACAACAACAGACGGCACGACAGACAGTACATTCATCCGTAGAGGGCCGCAGTTGTTCAAGTTAATCACAGTTATTGATGAGAATATTGATTTATTCCACACACTGTGTGTGTGTGTGTGTGTGTGTGTGTGTGTATATATATATATATATATATATATATATATATATATATATATATATATATGTATATATGTGTGTATATATATATATATATATAAATATATGTATATATATATATATATGTGTATATATATATGTGTATATATGTATGTATGTATGTATGTGTGTAGAATAAAATCAAGTATGTGTGTATATATATATATATATATATATATATATATATATATATATATACACATACATATATAATAATGTGTATGTATGTATGTATGTTTATTTGCCCGAATCAGTGATTATTAACCCGCTTTATAGTTTCTAATTATTTATTGTCCACGTTTTCACGTTTCGTTCCACCTTTAATAGTGCAAGGTAATCATATGCCATTTAAGGTGGAACGAAGAATTAGAAAAGGAGGATTTATAATCAGTAAAACTGGATCACATTTGGTGTATGTGTTTAAGAAGAATAAACACTTTATAGTGTGTATTTGTGTAAATTTTGGATAGAGGCTAATTAAAGGTAAGTCTTGCAGTTCTGACTATAGTCCCCACCATTAGTTTTGCTCAATACACAATACCACCTTAAATATGGACACATGGTGGAGGATTTATCACTAAGTCAGCTCTACCAGACTATCAGTAGCTCCTGGCGCTTTTCCCAACAATTCACTGGCGGTGTTTTAGGGAAACAATGTCGTTAAAATAGAGAAATGGCTGATAGCAGTTTTCTTTTTTAAAAAATCATCATATTCCACCCAAAAACATTCACATCTCATCTTCATGTTTGATCTGAGTGTATCTGTTTGTTCTGCATTTGGTTGTGTATATATAATAACCAAATCAGATTCATCATCAAATAAGATGTAACATTTGAGATCAAAAGGGACTGAAGAAACTCCTCTAAACTTCGGTTTTAATTTTTTATTTAACCATAAAGTGTCTGAGAAACAGAAATAATTTAAAATATGATATTTTGTGGCTTTTGTCTCGACTTTGCAGGCGCTGTTGGTTGGGGCAACTGGTTCTGCTGTTTCCGCCATGCCGCACCGGACCCTCCACCTGTTCCGCAGGGGTCTTCATCTCCATGACAACCCCACGCTGCTAGGCACCTTGGAGTCGTCGGTTGCAGTTTACCCAGTGTACGTCCTGGACCTGGCATTCAAGGAGGGTGCAATGTGAGTTTTCTTCTAGAGAGCCTGCAGGACCTATACAGTCATCTAAGGGCAGTGAGCTCCCGGCTGTTCGTGATGCAGGGGTCCCACAGAGACGTCCTGAGGGAGCTGGTGGCCTGCTGGGGGATCACTCAAATCAGCCTTGACTCTGAGACGGAGCCACACCATGTTGCGCTGCAGCAGGAGGTCTGGAAGATGGCTGAGGTGCTTGGGCTGAATGTGTACACCTCCATCGCTCACACACTCTACGACATTAGGAGGTGAGCTTTTGGCAACCTCCAGCTGTTATGGTGTTGTCCTGGTGATTAGACAGCCCATGATGAGAAGGTCTTAGGTTGGAGTCCCAGGCTGGTAGGTTCCCCTGAGATTCCTTTGATTAAGGTCTGTCCAGCTGAAATGACGACCATAAAATGAGTTCTCTTTTCCTCCTACCGCAACACTGCAGTGCCTCCAGAGGGAGATATATTTTTTTTTATATTTAAAGACCAAGATAATTATCTACTGATGATGTTCAGTTTTGTGCAAAAGTCTCTCATTTCTTCATATTTTGCTTCTAGACTTATTTTTAATGTGTAGTTGAGGAATAGTTCTGCAGTTCTTCCTGAAGGACAAAGTTTTTGTCTCTCATTTTCAGTGCAGTTCCTATAACTGAACAGTTTCAAAGGCTCTCCTCTACACATGCCCAAACCAACCCAGTCTTGCTTCTCTCTTTGTCCATCCTCATCCTTCCTGACACAATTCTCATTAACTTTAACTCTGAAACCTCCAATGCTGCAACCTGTTTCATTAAGGGCACTGCCTCCAAACTGTATAACATAGCTGGTCTCCTTACCATCTTTTAAACCTTCCCTTTCACCAAATCTTCAGGCTATGCCAAAGAATAATGGTGGTTGTATTGAATTTTGACTTCAAAGCTGGTTAGAATTCTACATACTCTTTGTGTTTTAGACTGGATTTACAGATGTAGTGGTACAGAAATTACTGAACCTACTGTCTCATTTTCCTACAAAAAAGAACTAAACAAGGGGTTCAAGACTTTTGCACAATGCTGTATAATTATAAAGGTGGGTGGTGCATTTGATGAACAAATGTTTAGGCTGTTTTTACAGCAGAAATGATCATTCATAATCCAATTAAACAACACATAAGGTGGTGAGGAGTCCAACTTCAGTCTGCCTCATTGTGTTGAGGTTTGCTAGTTATATGGGTTGATAGTGACAGGGTTTTCTAGGAGTTCCCTGCTGTTAATGATGCATTCTGGATAATGTAGATCTCATTGGCGAGTTCTCTTTGTGATTTGTTTTTAATAAATAAACAGTTTAATAACACAATTTAATGTTTATATTAAACTTTATTATGGACCATGGTAGATAGTAGACTGTTGATTTATTTATTTTTTACATTGCATTACTTAAATTTGTTTTGATGAGGAATGTGTGTGTTTCTTCAGGATTATAGAGAGAAATGGTGGAGAAGCTCCTTTAACTTATAAAACATTTCTTCGGGTTCTCTCAACCATCGGAGAACCGGACAGTCCAGTACGAGAAATCAGCGCTGAAGACTTTGATTGAGAACTTTATATCAACCTCAAACATTGTTCTGTACTTTAACAGTTTCCAATGATCTGGAAAAAAAAAAAACTCACGCTGCCGATTCATACTGGAACAGTTATTACTGTACAAACTACCTGGATTATAATGGTAAGTAAGGTAAGTAATTATGTTTATATATTGTGTGTGTGTGTGCCTGTAGGTGGTGCTGCACCCCGAATGAAGGGGACATTGAGCAGTATGGTGTCCCCTCTCTGTCCACACTGGGTCTGGAGGTTTCTGATGAAGCTCAGGCCAAGGTTCTGTAGCCCGGAGGGGAAACACATGCCCTGCAGAGACTTCAAGAATACCTGGAGGGCCAGGTAACACACACACAGACATACACACATAGTGTGCATAGAGCCCAACAGATTGTATGACCACTCTGTGATACTGAGCAAAGTTTAGGTACCAAACACAGACAGACACCATCAGTTGATAACATTTGATGTCTGTGTGTGTGTGTATGTCTGTGTTCATTCTCCAGGGCTGGTTGTTGAACTCGAAGCCTCGGACAGTTCCAAAATCCCTCTGGCCAAACACAACCAGGCTCAGTCCGTATTTCAGCCTGGGCTGTCTATCCGTCTATCCGTCCGCACATTCTACCACACTCATCTTGGATGTATTGCCCCACATCTGAAGATTGTGGGTTCGATTCCCTCACAAGTAGGTTGCCCTGAGGTACCCTTGAGCAAGGTACTGTCCCCATCACTCCTCCCCGGGCGCTTTCAATAGCTGCCCACTGCTGCACGGTGTTTGTGTGCATGGGTTAAATGCAGAGGTTGGGCAGCGGTGGCCTAGTGGTTAGGGCGTTGGCCACATGATTGGAGGATTGGGGTTTGCATGGGTTAAATGCAGAGGTCCAATTTCGTTGTGGTTCATTGTCTGCTGTGCTTTGACCTCGCAATGACAAGGGTTGTCACTTTCACTTTTTCACTCTTCTAGCTCAGAAATGATAAAAAATAGAGTTTGAATGCTTTTAAGGGTCTTATTGTTGATCTTTACTGAACAGCTTTATGTCCTTTATCAGATGTGCTGGATGAGCTTGTGGGGAGGCGTGTGTAGCGGAAGCAGGATGGGCAGCAGCACTTGTCCCCCAAACGCTTCAGCGCTAAGCCCTGCGGGTCGGACAGAGAAACCCCATGCCTGCCGAAGATTGCAGGACCCTCTGTGTGACAGCAGTCTGGCTGGAGGGCAGGCCTGCTTGTAGAGGAGTGCAGGGGATACAGAAGGACGTCTGTTCCCTCCTTGTATTACACTGAAGGTCTTGGGATGAGTACCATCTAGGGTGTGAAAAAGTTTGTGATTTGCTTGATTAGTCCTCTCCAGTGCAGGATGGCTGAAGTTGATATAGAACATTTGCCCCCTAGGCCATATAAACAAATTTTTCTCCCACACATTTCCCTTTGAAAGTATTGGGATAGTGAGGCCAATTTGTTTTTTCTGCTGTCCTGAAGACATTTGGGTTTGAGGTCAAAGGATGAGGTTTTTTTTTAGCTTTTATTTACTGATACTTGCATCTAGGTTTGTTAAATCATATACAACTTAGTACTTTTTATATCTGCTGGAAACACTGAAAACTGAGAGCATATTTTAGCCTCTAAATAAGAAAATTCTGACATTACAACCAAAAAAAAAAAAACGCCCCTTGTGTTTTCACACAGAAAGACACGCTCACACAAACACCCACAGAAAATGTGGTTTGAGAATAGTCAGTGATCTGAAACCCTCTGGCTCTGAGACTTGCTATGTTTGTTTCTTCTGATTTCACGGTAACATAGCTCCCAGGATCAGGCTGCCAAGGAAACAGCATCAGCATCATTCAGCTGTTCCTGGAAAGTTTTCCTAAAGATGAGGGAGGTCCCCAGAAGTGCAGGAGAGACAAAACTATTCATAAAGAAGTGCTCAGGGGATGTTCTCTTGTAGTCTGTCCTACTAGAGGAAGAACTCCTGGTTTTTAATGCTGTTTTGTTGAACTGCAGTGTTCGGGGCCCGACTTCTAAACCCCGCTATCTAGCAATCATAAAATTAAAAGTATCTTTTTCCAAAAATAAAAGTATTGTTTTTCTGTGTGTTCTTGAGGGGTTGAAGGGGTTCTTTTAAATGAGAATTTTTTTTTTTGTTTTGTGTTTTAATTAGGATGTTAAAGAAGTGCATTTCAGAAGATTTTGGTTGTGTTAAATATAAGCCTCACACCCTGTTTTAATTGTTGTTGTTTTTTTTGTTTTTTTTCCAGGTGGCTTTCTCAGGGAGGTAAGCAACATCAACATCAAGGTGTTCTCTGTCCCTCACACCAAGCTGGAGACTTTCTAACAGCAGCTCCCAAACTGTGGAATTCTCCTGCCTGCACTGAGATCAGCTTGATCAGTTTAAGGCCCAGCTTAAAATTCTTCTTTATAGAAAGTTCTCTGAGAAACTTCTGCTAATATATTTTATATTTTTGTGTATTATAAAACAAAAAATGTTATAAAAATTTCATACAATATATAATAGATCATATGTATTATATACAGTGCATCCAGAAGGTATTCACTGTGCTCCACTTTTTCCACATTTTGCTGTGTTCCAGCCTTATTCCAACATGGATTATATTAATTTTTTACTTCATAATTTTACATTGAAAATGTATTAAAAATAAAACGTACATATGTATTCACAGCCTTTACCATGACACTCAAACAGGTGCACCCTGTTTTCACTGATCTTCCTTCAGAGGTTTTTACATCATTGGAGTCTACCTGTGGTGAATTCAATTAATTGGACATGAATAGGAAAGCATGTCCGAGCACAAACCAAGCCATGATGTCCAAGGAATTGTCTGTAGATCTCAGAGAAGTTTGGAACAACAAGGATTCTTCCGAGAACTGACCGTCCGGCCCTTCTACCCGCAAGGTGACCAAGAACCTGATGGTCACTCTGACAGAGCTCCAGTATTGCTCTGTAGAGGGAGGAGAAGGAGGACAACAATTTCTGCAGCACTTCAATCAGGCTTGTATGGTAGATTGACCACACAGAAGCCACTCCTCAGTAGAAGGCACATGACAGCATGCCTGGTGTTTGCCAAAAGGCACCTGAAGGATTCTCAGACCTTGAGAAACAAAATTCACTGGTCTGATGAAACAAAGATTGAACTCTTTGACCTGAATGCCAAATGTCATGTCTGGAGGAAACCAAGCACTGCTCATCACCTGGCCAATACTATCCCTACAGTGAAGCATGGTGGTGGCAGCATAATGATGTGGAAATGTTTTTCAACAGCAGGAACTAGGAGACTAATCAAGGATGAGGGAAAGAAGAATGCAGCAATGTACAGAGACACCCTTGATGATTACCTGCTCCAGAGTGCTCTGGACATTGAACTGAGACAAAGGTTCATCTTCCAACAGGACAACGACCCTAAGCAAACAGTCAAGGTAATAAAGGAGTGGCTTCAGGACAATGTGAATGTCCTTGAATGGCCCAGCCAGAGTCTAGATGGAGCTGGAGAGGTTCTGCCAGAAGAATGGGAGAAATGCCAAAAAATAGGTGTGCCAAGGTTGTAGCATCAAACTCAGACTTTAGACTGTAAGTGCTGACAAAGATGCTAAAATAAAGTATTGAGCAGAGGCTGTCAATATATATTGTTGTTTTTTTTTTTAAATAAATTTGCAAAGGTTTTAAGCAAACCTTTTTTATCTTTACCATTAGGGGGTACATTTGCACTTAACGGCATTTAGCAGACGCTCTTATCTAGAGCGACTTCCATGTCCTAATTACAGGGACAGTCCCCCTGGAGCAATTTAGAGTTAAGGGTCTTTCTCAGGAACCCATTGGTGGTAGTGCGAACCTGGGACCTCTTGATCCATAGGTCTGTAGGCAAGTACCCTACCAGTAGACCACTGCCATGGTACTGTGTGTAAAATTTTTGAAAAAATAAATAGTCAATGCATTTTGGAATAAGCCTGTAACATGGCAAAATGTGGCTTGTCCTGGGTCCTCAGGAGTCTGTGCACCTCCGCAGTCATCCATGGCTTCTAGCTGGGTTGTGTTATGATGAACTTGGAGATAGTAGGTTGCAGCCTCCCTAAACATGTCTAAGTTAGTGTGTTCAAAGCAGTCCTGAAGAGCAGAGATGGCTCCTGTGGGGCAGGTCTTCACCTGCTTCAGGGTAGGCCTCACATGCCTGACGATGGGTCTGTTCGCTGGGATCACCAGAACAGAGATGTGGTCTGAGTGTCCGAGGTGGGGGCGGGGCTCCACTTTGTCATGTCCTCTGCCATCTCCGCCATGCTTGTGTAAACAGTCTTTTTCTTTTCTTACTGAAAAAGTCATTTTCATCTTTTTATCCAAGTTTTACATTTAAATTTCACCAAATTTCACCCAATAAGTGCCAAGACACTTTGTGGGAGGAAGAGGCTGTAACCATGGTAACCAGTGAGGAACACGTGGGGGGAGGCTTTAATTAATTACACAAAAGACGGGATTTCAGCAGAACATACAATCTGGCAACCCTGCAGAGGGCGAGAGAGAGTGCGCTTGTGTGTGTGCGCGCGCGCGCGCGCGCGCGCCAGTAGCGCCACGTCAACAGAAGCAGCGAGGAGAGAGAGAGAGAGAGAGAGAGAGAGAGACCGAGAGTTCGTTCGGAACTTTAATTTGGAGTGTGTGTGCGTGCGTGCGTGCGTGCCTGGCCCTGAGATGCTGCAGTGAGACTGTGCAGGACAGAAAATACCAGGAACATGGTGAAGGTAAGCGTGTGTGTGTTCGTGTATTTTCTTAAATAAAGTTTATTTTAAACAGCTGCATGTGCTGAGCATTGCTTTGATAAATGGGTTCTACTTTCTTTCAGAAACAACAAGACCAAATTATTATTCCTAGTTCGGTAAAGCAGATCCAGTCTTTCTACACTGACTGGCAAGTTTTGCTAATTCTGTTTGCCGAATTCTAAACCTTTTAAAGAGTAATTTTCCGTTTTACCATAAATAGTGCAGCGGTGTCTGTGTAGCGATGTGCGCTGCCAGCGTGGAACTGATGAAGGATTTAAGGTGGAACGGCGAGTTGGAATGAGAAGCGAAGTTTCTATTTTTTTTTTTTTTTTTTTTTGTTCAAGTCAGTGTGGGACTGAAGCCCGTTCGGGTTTCTGGGGTTCCTGTAAATTTATTTCATGTAATTTACTTTAGTTCTGTGGTGTGTCAGTAAAGGGATGAAATGTAGACCTGTGATCAACATCAGTTGGAATTTAGAATTTGAATTGAAAATTAGGATTCTTTTTTTTTAAATGCAGAATATTTTGTTGCATGTGATTTTTATACTATGAATCACATTATATTTTTTAATGTAAAATATTAAAGGTGTGGAAAATCTGAGAGGGCATTCAGAGTTTGTGGAGGGGTTAAGTGTGAAAAGTTTGGTGTTTATCGGCCCTGAATCCCTGTTTTTGGGATGGTTCAGGTTGAAGTGGTTGAGCTTTTTTTCTCCTCTTTTTCTTCCAGAACGTCCACTGTGAGGTGCAACCCGGACGCCAGGAAAGAGAACCGGATCCAACTGGCACTGAAAACAGCACAGGTAAACACACGCGCGCGCACACACACACACACACACACACACAGAGCGGCCCCCACAGCTCTGTCTGTGTATATAAATAACTTGTCTTACACTCTTGTGGTACAGCAACGTGGAGGAGACATTGCGAGTGTGTCTGGGGAGTGTGTGTGTGTGTGTGTGTGAGTGAAGGTACTATGATGCAATAGTATTTTATAACACTGTCAGGAGCTGAACTGCCTGCAGCCCAACTGTTCCCAATTATTTTAATAAAAGTTAAAACCTATATATTGTGTGTGTGTGTGTGTGATATAACAAATAGTCACATTCCTGATGTTTTTTTTAAGTAAAAGTTGCGTATAATCTCTAAGCACACTAGATTTTTAATGTCTAATAGAATGTTAATGTGAAAATTAAATGTAATTTATTGATGAGATAAAGCCAACAGCTGACTGACTAGTTCTTTTTTGTGTTGTAGCTAAGAGTATGGATGGAAAGGAGGCTCCAGCCCCTGGAGTCCTGTGGCGGGTCACTGGTGGACTCTACAGCGCCACAAAGGGGGTTGTTGGTGCTACGGTGGGGGGCGTGGCCTGGCTGGGTGGTAAAAGCTTGGAGATCACCAAATCAGCCGTGACCTCTGTGCCCTCGGTGGGTGCTGGCCTGGTGAAGGGTGGAGTCTCAGCTGTGGCAGGGGGTGTGGCCAGTGTGGGCTCCACTGTGGCCAGCAAAGTTACAGGGAAGAGTAAGGACAAGTCAGAGTGAGGAGGAAGAAAAGGACAAGGAGGACAGTGCGCTCCTGAGCCGTCAGCACATCTAGCTGTGTTTCAAAAGGTACAAAGTGGGACCAGAGAAGACTTTGAACTCATTCGAAAGGCAATAAGGATTAATTTTATTGAGAAGACTGCTGAAACCTCTTTTCTGCTCTTTTCTATTTCTGCGATGTTAATGTAGTCTTTCTTACCTGCATTTGTGGGACCTGGTCATGTATCAAAGACACATTTCATGAATACATAGTAAAAATTAACATCTGTGTACAGTTTTGCTTCTGAATCTGTTTTTCTGTTTCTACAAAAAATACATATTTATTTAAAAGCTCCACTTGTCCACTTTCTTTCTTTAGCTTTTGTATGTGGATGTTTTCTGTGTAATTTTAGCAACACAAGGCAAAGGGCCAGATTTGTGTGTGTGTGTGTATGTATATATCTCTTTGCTGGAATTTAATGCTGTACATTCCAGACTTCAAATGAAATAAAGCCATATCTTACTTTACCTCACAAATTTTGGGACATTTCTGATTACAGTGGGATCCTTTCTGCATCCATTCTTTCAAATTAAAAGCAAACAAAAGCAAACTTCTTAAAATAGACAGATTAGTCTCCCATTTGCTCAATTAGGACACCTGGTTTTCACCAGTGGTTTTCAGTGTCCTAGTATTTAGTGACTTGGCTTCAGGAGCGGAAAGTTGGGGGTTCAAATCCCAGCCCATTGGTTTCCCCTGAGGTTCCCCTGATCTCTGTTCCTCGGCACTGGATATGGCTGCCAAGTGCTGAACAGTGTGTGGGTTAAGTAAAGAGGATGTGTTTCTTTGTGATTCACTGTGTGATTGTGCTGTCTTCACGATGACAGTCACTTTCACTTTAAATGTTTTTTGGAGAATTTCTGCTTGTTCATTTCTTTAGGAGAACTTGCAAAATGTCACATTTTACCATAAAACAGTTTGAAACTGAGCACATAGTACAGAATTATACAACAGACATCACACTTTAAAATTTTTTTTGAATGTATATAAAGATTCAGAATAAGTTTGATAAAGACCATGTCAGTCAGCACCACATATGTGGAACTGTTATTATTGAACCTTAGAACCTGTAGAATATTAAGCACCTACAAGGATCATGAAGAACCATTCTGTAAACAACTCAGTGACTGCACAGACTGCATAGTATCAACATAAACAGCGAACAGTAACCACAATCAACAGTGTAGTTACCATAACAACCAGCAGAAAGAAACGATAAAAGAGTAAACCATAACAAAAAGCACACAGTAAACCACAACCAGAGAACTATAGAAACCAGCCTACAGTTATCATTACAATCAGCAGGAAAAAAAACGTAACTACCAAAGGTAACCATAACAACTACATTGAGATAACCATAACAGCAAACAATTACTATAACCAACAAAAAGTAACCATAACAACCAGTATGTTACATCATCTTCACTCACTTCCAATGTCAATTTTCATTGTTTACAAAATAATAACCGCAATACTTTGTGTATCGTGATTCATTTGTTTGTTCTGAGTGCAGTATGTTTAGTTGTAGCTCCTTCTCCGTCGCTAGCAGTAGCGCTGGGTTTATTTGTGAGAAGTGTCAGTTAGTTTCGTCTTTGATGGTGAAGGTGTTAGAAGAGCGCATCCAGATGTTAATGAAGGCTAGAGAGTCAGACTCACTGCTAGCTGCTCCGGTTGCCTCAGGGAGAGTTAACACGCCCTCGACTCCGGCTATAGAGCCCTCTCAGCGGGGAGAATGGGTGCTCGCTGAGGCTTCCCCACGCGAGCACCACTCTCCCCCCAGCATTCACTTGTCAAACAGGTTCGCCCCGCTCAGTGAAGCACCAGCTGAGGAGCCTGTTAAAGCTGCTCTGGTAATTGGAGACTCTATTATCCGGCATGTGAAAATAGCTACTCCTTTAGGGGCACCAGCTAGTGTTAGGTGTATTTCAGGAGCAAGGGCCCCAGATTTTGACTGTTAGCAACTACCAAACTGTGGAGGACCCCAGAACCCAGAGCAGGATAAGAGCAGGGGTGGTAGTTTGTTAGTTTGGGTGGTAGTGTGGTACTTGCCTTCTCAAACACATTCACTAAACTTGACAATGATCAGGTGAGCTGTACCAGGTGTGTTCATGCAGGGAATTCACTGAACTCTGCAGGACACTGGCCCTCCACCCCTGGGCTAAACCGACCGTCTGAAACTAGAATGTAAATGGCAGCAGACAAAATTAGAATCATTTCACTCTGCCTGGACAGAGAGCGTCATACAATATAAGAGGGCATTTAAATTAACACGTTCAGCCACATCCACATCTTCTGTTTCCGTCCTTGATTCAGTCCCTACCAGACTACTTAAAGTCAGTAATAATCAGGCCTTTATTAAAAATAGGAAACTCATCTCTCAACCTGGGCTATGTGCCAAAAGCATTAAAAATAGCAGTTATTAAACCTCTTCTTGAGAAGCCGAATCTTGATCCAAATTATCGACCAATTTCTAATTTGCTATTTGTATCAAAGATTCTGGAGAAAGCTGTGGCCCAGCAGTTGTGCTCATATCTACATAAATGCACAATCTTTGAGAAATTTCCGTCTGGTTTTTGGCCACACCATAGCACTGAAACAGCGCTAGTGAAAATAGTAATAAATCTCTTAATGGCGTCTGACAAAGGGTCAGTATTCTTACTAGTCCTCCTTAAATGCAGTGCAGCATTTGACACCATGGACCACAAAATCTTACTGCACAGATTAGAAAACATGGTTGGTATAACAGGAACAACTCTTTCCTGGTTTAATTCCGCTCTTTACTCAATCTGTAAATGTAAATGATGAAATGTCAGTTCCTACAAAAGCCCTGCAAGGCTCTTTCCCAGGTCCCCTACTTTTCATATTATACATCCCATTGGGTTCAGTTATCCAGAAACATGGAATCAGCTTCTACTGTTATGCTGATGACACAATTATATATTTCAGTTAACCAGATAATAAACTTAAATATGATTAAGGATTGTATAGGAGAAATAAAAGAGTGGATGTCACTCAATTTTCTTATGTTAAATTCTGAAAAGACAGAGGTTCTTTTGCTAGGTCCTAAAATTGCTAGTGACAAACTGTCAGGTTTAATGCTAGACTTTGATCATTTTATAGTTAATCCTATACCACCTGTCAAAAATACTGGGTGTCAAAATTGACTCAGATCTTTCTCTATATACACACATTGGAAATATTACTAAAATAGATTTTCTTCTAGATCATTGTAATGCCCTGCTGTCAGGATGTTTCTAGATCTAGAAATTTTGATCACATAAGTTCAATATTATCTAGACTTCACTGGCTTCCTGTAAAATTCCACATTGACTATAGAATTTTACTACTTACAAAGCCCTAAATGGCCTTGCTTCTGAGTATCTTTCCAAACTTATCTCCTGTTATGAACTCCTACACTCACTTATATTGCAAGGTGCTGGCTTTCTGACAGTTCCCAGAATTTTGAAACCAATAATCGGGGAAAGAGCCTTTTCATTCAAAGTCCCCTGTCTCTGGAACAGTCTTCCGGCTACTGTCCAGGACTCAGACACACTCTCAGTATTTAAATCCAGGCTAAAGACTTATTTGTTTAGGCAGGCTTTTAGTAATTAATCTTCCTATTAGTTAAAATGTGCAGATCTAGGGGTTCACAGATACAGAGAATTACAGTAAACTGGGATGTTGGTGCTGCCGGCCCATCACTCACGCGATCACTCAGGTTTGTTGACAGTGATGGGGGGATGCCAGCATCTCAGAGTGCTGTTGTGTTTGTAAAATCCTCAATTTTTTCTAGTCAGGCTGTAATAACAAGTTTCCTGGAATCACAGTACTGGACTCCATAAATTCATGGTTTGCAGTGTGAGTCCAAAACAGATCTAAATCCTTTCTCTCTGTTTGAGATGGATGGCTGTCCACCACCTGTAAGGGAGCAGCTTAGGTATTTCCGGAAAGTAAAGGCCTCCCAGCCAAGTCATCATTGTGAGGGTTTCCTGAACTCCATACCAGCTACTCCACCAAGCTGATGAAACAACCATCAACGGATTTCTCTCCCCACCTGAACTTCTGTATCTGCAAGAGCTGCTGCCACTAAGATTAACAAAAGCCCACTCAAACAGAACCGCCACTGTTAACTGCCTGAACTTCCAGTTTCAGACATTAATGGACTCCTTTACTGTAACTCATGTTTTACCAGAACTCATCACTAAATTGATTAATTATGAAATGTATTTTCTCATTCTTTCTTCCCTTCTTTATTTCCGGTGTCAACCAGAGGAGGATGAGTTCCCCTTTGAGTCTTGGTTCCTCCTGAGGTTTCTTTCTCCTGTATTGGCGAGTTTTTCCTCGCCCACTGTTGCCCTTAGCTTACCCAACTGGGGCTCGGACCCGAATTCTGTAAAGCTGCTTTGTGACAACAACGGTTTTAAAAAGCACTAATTAAATAAAACTGACTTGACATATTTGTTCTGTATCATCTACTTTTCTGCTTGACAGGGAAACGCAGGGATCACGGAGAGATGTTTAGTTTTTCCTCATCAGTTTATTTTCTGCATAAAGTACTAAAACACACACGCACACACACACACACACAGCTGCGGATCAAGTGCTGGTATGATAGACCACAGTCCTAAACCTTTATAAAGGGAAGAGAGAGAGAGAGAGAGAGAGAGAGAGAGAGAGAGAGAGAGAGAGAGAGAGGGAGGGCCTTCAAGTTCATGACAGCCATATTGACAGCCCAACAAAGGCAGACAATCTCATGAAAGGCTGAAAAAGGGAAGAAAAAAAAACTGATACAGAAGTGTAGGAGGGACAACTGAAAGTACTTTTATGTCTGAAGGAAACTCTTCCGGCTGTTATTTATAAGTGCTTACGTATGTGTGTGTGCATGTGTGTAAGAGTGTGTATGTATGTACGTGTTAGGCTGCGGAGGTGTGTTTCATTAAGTTATGTGACTCTCAATCACTGACTCACGTTTTTCTCTCATGCCAACCGTCACAGTGGCAAATTTGCGCCAAGATGCTGTTGCACCGACACACACACAGACTCGAGGGTGGTTTTTAAGAGCATTAAGGTTTTAAAGAGAGCATCTTNAGAGAGAGAGAGAGAGAGAGAGAGAGAGAGAGAGAGAGAGAGAGAGATAGAGATAGAGATACGAAATTTCAGTAGAAAAACAAAACCAAAACCCAGAGTTTGCGAATGTACAGCAAGGAGATGAAGCGTCTCACAGAAAAAGCTGAGCGGTGGAGATGAAGCACCAAACAGAGGGATATTTACAGGGGGGTTTGAGGGGGAGCTGGTCCAAGAGGAGTGAAAGATGGAAGAATAAATTAATAAATTGATGCAGCTTCATGCAAACTAATGTTCTACATCCAGATCAGCAGAACCAAACCCATATAGAATTGTATTTCAGATTTCTTAGCTCCCAACACTGGGCAGCCAGCCTTTTAAACCAGACTGGGGTCTGCTGTGCGTCAGTTTTAATATGATGGGTAACATTTGGGGGGGGTTTAATAAAAAAAAAACTATGATTTGAAGATAAATATTTAAACTACTATCAAACTTTGCTCTGAAAAAAAGAGGGAGAAGTTGGTCAACTTTAAACTGATAAAGAAACACAGCATTTCCAACTCAATCTACCTTTCCAGTCCCTGCCCACTCCTGTGTTACAGGCTCCACTCACTCAAGTTGGGAAACTTGCAGTAAAAATTCCATTCGAGTAACTGCGACTCTATGTTTATGGCAGCAGTGGCGTAATGGTTAGGGAGTTGGCTTCAGGACCAGAAGGGTGTGGGTTTGAATCCCAGACCAGTACGTTGCCCTGAGGTACCCTTGAGCAAGGTACTATCCCCCTCACTGCTCCCCAGGGCTTTAAATAGCTGCCTCCTGCTGCATGTGTGTATAGGTTAAATTCAGAAGCTGCTTTCGTTGTGGTTCACTGTGTGCTATGTGGTGTATTCACAATGACAAATTGTCACGTTCACTTATGTTGCCCTAACAACCAAAAGAGTAATTTCTGATATGAACAAAACTTCTGCCTTTATTCCTCATTTACGGAGGGGCTTGTTTGAGCCCATAGTTCAAACAAGCTGAATACATGTTAAAAGCAGAAATTCAATGTATTTATCAACTCATCCGCCCAACTTTCCCTCTTAATGAAGAGCTGACTTATTTTACCCAGCTGTACCAGCGCCATTTGTTGTTGGACCATCCATGCCTCTAGAAGACACACTTAAGTGTGTGGACAGGGACTGTTACATCGTTTAAAATGGATGCATTCTATTTGGTAGAAATTAGCCTTAAAACAAGTTTAATTTATAATAAATTATAATTTCTGACTGTATCATTACTGGGTGGGGCATGAAATAAGTGGGTGGAGCCTGGGGAGGAGAACTGAGCACTTTTTGGACCCAGTCATGACCAGCCCTGAAGAGCATCCACAGGATACACATGATCTGAATGTTGGAACGTTTTATCTCTTTATTTTCTGAGAATATTCCAGTCAGAGCATAGTTATTATTGCATAACTAGAAAAATGTGGTCCATCATGGAGAATTTTTTTTTTTTTTTATAACAATTTCTGTGCAAAAGTCTTGAACCTGTCATTTCCTTCTATTCTGCAGGAAAATGAGACAGCAGGTGCATTAATTTCTGTACAAACACACATGTAAATCCAGCCTAAAACACAAAAAGTATTTGTAGAATTCTAACCAGCTTTTTTGTTTCTCCAGGCCTTCGCTTCAGTTTAAAGGCTCTGTATGCAGTTCTGTTCTGGTTTGCTCAGTCTTGCTGTTTTCTCTTTTTACTGCTTTCTGAATTTGACAGTGTTTGCTTTTAATGTCTTATTTAAATTTCATTTACAAGTTACAACAGCACTTTTTTTTTCTAAAATATTTTTCCTTTTCCTCAATAGGAAATGAAAAACACAGGAAAGTCTGGAACTTTGTAAGAGAAATATTAAGAAATGAGGGACTCGAGGTTCAGTAGTGTGTGTGTCAAAGTTGCAACTAAACAAAAAATTTTTATAAATCTTTTACATTTTTTCCAAATTTTGCAAATTGCTTTTCTTTTAAACTTTAAAGCATTTCCCCTTCTGCTTGTGAATTTGCTTTCCTCTTTTATTTCTATTGGCTCTGTTTAACTGTGTAAAAAGTTGCTGCAGCTGTTGACTCTTGATTAATAAAAATGTTCTGCTGACCTTAAATCTTGAATCTAAGAGGATAAGAGCAAAAGGGGAGAAAGTTTTGGGTCCCTGGGTATAAAATCTGACCATAGACAAAAAAAAAATAATAATAATAATAATAAAATCACAGAAAAGCAAGATTGCATCACCTGACTACATCATTTTTTTGCTTTAGACTGAGCTGCACTAACGATTCTGCAAAATACAGTACAGTTATGCAAATCTGATACAAACCATCACTGGAGAGCAATTTTAGGTTTAGTAAAAAAAAAGAAAAAAAAAAAAAAGAAGGGATTCGTGGTTTAACGCACATGTATAATACAGTAATACATATTTAACAGGTTGGGCAGGGCTCACGAGGAGAGGGCCTGACCCCCTTCTGGATCTTCCTGAGTCTGCAAGAAAAAAAAAAAACACATTGTCGAGGTGTTGAGAGGTGTTGGATAAAACTGTTCTGTTTATGTTTTACAGAGCTCAAAGAAAAAAATGATTGGTAGGGCTAAACTGCTTAAAAGGCTGAATGGGTGGAGCTAAACTGCTGAAGGCTGAATGGGCAGAGCTAAAGTGCCACATGTTGAATTGGCATGGCCAAACTGCTGAACTGCCTAAAATTCTAGATGGGCTGTGGCTAGATGCTTTAGGTTGAAGGGGCGGGGAAAACTACTGTAGGCTGAATAGGCAGTGTTAAACTGCACATAACTGCACATTGGATGGGGCTAAAATGCTGTAGGCTTACTGTGCAGGACTAGAATGCCCCCTACATCCCAGTGCTCTGACCCTCAGACCACACCCACTGACCTCCACGCTGTGACGCTGGACCTTCAGAGCTGAGGATGTAGGGTTTCCATTGTCATGGTTACCCTCAGGCTCCACTTCCCGCTCTCTCTTCCCTGTTCCACATGGCCGGTTCAGATGACCTGCAAAAACAATAATGGGAAAAGGTAAACAAGCAAACGAGTAAACAAATACTCAGTGGCAGGGGGACCAAGGAAGTTACCTGGGACCTGCAGTGCAGTGGACACCTGTTCCTGGGGGAGGTTGTTGGAGGGATGGTGGCCTGAAGGGAACAGAATAAATTAGAATTAGAAAAACCTTATTAATTCTGAAGAAACTTGCGTTTGTTCAGACAGACAGGTCCAGCAGCAGATACAAAAAACAGGGTAAAACATTTAGAATGAAATAATAACTTAAAATGTTTTTATTTCAGCACTTTGTGGGCTTTTCCACTGACTCCAGGAACCAAGATGCAGCATTCAGGCTAAGCTCACTTAGAGCCATTCTCCAAGTATGGTATGTTTACCTTTTTTTTTCTCGGTATGTCTCAGTTCCTGGTGCCAGTGGAAAAGCCACTTATGGCAAGATCTCTAAACCCAGCCTTGGGTTAGTTCCCTGACCTCTATCTGAGCTGCTCCAGGTCCATGATTTTGTCTAATACCCTAAAGTTGTCCTTGTCCAGTGCCCTGAGCAGGTTCAGTTCCCTTTTCTAGTCCATTTTTTGACCTCATCCAGGTCTCTAAAGCTGGCTATTTCCCACACCTCTGTCCTATTTTTAAGCCTCTCCTGTTCCCTGATTCTAAGTTGTACAATGCCCATGCCCATTTTGTGTGTTTAAGAGGACAGTGTCAGAATGGCTGAGGAGAGGTGCGGACTGGCAGGAGGGCAGGGGAATTCTCTGCAATATGATAACTGGAGGTTAGCTGACCTGGCCGAGTTTAACTCCTGCATCCTGAAGGTAAAAGGGCAGCCCTGCCCTCAACAGGGACTCACTAGGGAAACACTGTGGAGGTCAGACAGCTCTCCATCAGCACTCAAAGGTCCAACATCCCAGGCTGTCTGCTGCGCCACCATGTCCACCCAGGAGCTCTGCAGCTGGCAGAGCAGATCACAGGACAGATGGAGCTGCTGTCATCCTCGGCTCCACCTGCTCCCTCTCCAGCAAAACATATTTAAAGTGCCCAGGGAGCAGTGATGGGCTTGGTACCTTGCTCAAAAGTACCTCAGGGCAACCTATTGGTCTGGGATTTGAACCACTAGCCACCGCTGCCCTGTGCCTATTAAGTCCTGCCCATCAAGCCTTATCACCTGATATTGTCCTTTACTTAATCGGTCACTTAATCTGTTAGTTCCCTTATCTTGTCTTTTTCCCTTTTCTGGATTTTGTGACCTCACCCAGGTCTCTAAAGATGTCTAGTTCCCTGACATTTTCCCATTTTCTGAGCCTCTCCTGTGCCATGATTTTGCTTAGTACCCTGAAGGTGAAAGTGAAAAGTGAAAGTGACTATTCTTGTCATTGCGAGGTCACAGCACAGCACACAGTGAACCACAACAAAATTGGACCTCTGCATTTAACCCATGCACACAAACACACACCTGCTGATCAGGGGGCAGCTATGAAAGCGCCCCGGGAGCAATGACGGGGACGGTACCTTGCTCAAGGGTACCTCAGGGCAACCTAGTGGTAAGGGGTTTCTAATGCCTGACCTTCTCTAGTTCCCAGAGTCTGTCCATTGCTTTGATCAAGTCTAGTTATCTGACCTTGACCAATAACTTGACCAATAATCTATTATTCCATTCGTTCCATTACCTTGACCTGAAAAGTTGATTCCCACCTGGAACCAAAACTGGTGAAAATGTGGGCTGGTTCACTACTACCAAGGTTCAGGATTCTTTAAACAGAACCGTTTCTAGAAATAGGCCCCCTGATATAAGAAAAGGGTTTTCATGGATGTGTGTGCACATACCAAGTGTTTGAATAACAGAGCGGTGTTTAGTTCTGCTGGGACCTGGTTGTTCCACTGGGCTGCCTGTGCTGTTTTGCTCTCTCCTGCCCCCTGTAGGGCAGACACATTAATAACACCTTCAATACATAAAACACACCAGACAGCTCTTCTGATACATAGGAGGGGTAAATAATTTATTTTGGACTAAATGTAATGTTTTTGTTGGACAAGAGTCAAACAAATAAAATAGTCCCCAAATAAGAAAATGGATTGCAAATCTAGGTTAAAATGGTATTTTTTTTGTCATTAAAAAAGACCACAAACAGAATAACACATTTTGGCACATTTTATACACTACATTTACATTATTTTGAACAATATACATGTTTATATTAAGGATATTAAGGATTGTTTTAAGGTTAAAATGATTTTTTAATGTTAAAATATTTTTTTAAGGTTAAATGCTCTTTGCTTTTTAGATAAAAATAATTTTTAAGGTTAAATAAAGTTAGCCTTAAAGACAAGGGCCAAACAAAGTAAACAGTAAACATAAAATAGATGGGTAAATTGCAAATCTAGCTTTAACATGTATTTTGCATCATGTTTATGTTTTTAAAAGAACTTAATATATCTGCATATAATCTTAACAGAATAACACATTTTGATTTATATTTTTATAAAATATTTAAGGTATTTAAAAAAAGTCCTTAATATCCTTAATAAGATTAAATACAGTTACTTTTTAAACATTAAATTAAGTTCATTTTAATGTTAAAGTTATTTTTTTAAGATTTTTAAGATAAATGCAAAACAAAACAGCACACAAAGATGGTTGGACTGCATATGGTTGGGTGGATATATGTAAACAGAATAAGATTCTTTGGTATAAACTAGTTATTTAAAAAGAAGACAACTGATTAGGGCACAAGGTCCAACTCACTGTAAGCCAAAATGCTGCCTCTGCTGTGTTTGCCAGAATGGGGCGCTGTCCCACTGCTCGCATTCATATTCAGATCCTCCACGTGGTTCGATGGCACAGTGGCCAGGAGGCCTTACCAAGAAAGAAAGAAAGTCAGAGAGAAGCATAATATATGCTTTAAAAAAACTGAATTAAAAAGAAGAACCATTCACTCACAACAGCACAGCAAGACTATCTGAAGGCTAAGCTAGAATGAATTACTTTATTAATAGTTACTATTAGCTGTGTTCAGGGATGATATTATGAATGGTAAAAAGATGCAGGAAAGCATCTCTTGCATATTAGTCTATAAATATGTTTATTTTTAAGGATAAAAATTTAAGGTTAAATACAGCTAGTTAAACTAGTTAAAGGTTAATCTGTCTCGCTGTGCTATTGTAGAGGTTGGTTCAGAGTCTTGTTGTTACTCAGGCCGCGGTATCTTGACAGCTGCTGGTAGATCTGCCTCATGCGCTCAATGTTGAGTCGACTCGCCTCGGCATGGTTAACCATGGGCTTCGGATAATCAACCCCAACCACACATCGTGCCGCCATCTGCACCTCCACTGGCGCCGTCCAGGGGTCGTAGATGTACTTGGCTGGGAATTCGCGGAGAACTGGTAAATAATGTCTGGAACCACAGAGAGATTAAACCGCAGCGCCTTATCACAACAGCCTGAAACTGGAAACACAAACATACTGCTCGCTCTCCCAAACTTAAGACACACAACTGCACTTTTATGTACCATTATAAACCTCCAGCCAGTTTATAAAGTTTATAAAGAAGGCAGAGAAGCTGCAAAGATAGCAAGAAAGAGGAGGTGAAAAAAAGAAGGAAAAAAAAAAAAAAGAATGACAAAAGGATAAAGATGGTAAAATTGAAAGAAAGAGAAAAGTAGCCTGAGAAAGAAAGGGAAAGAGAGGGAAGAAGAAAAGAAAAAAGCAATACAGATACAGGAGGAGGACAGATAGAAAGACAAAGAGGGCAAAAAGAAAAAGAAAGGAAATGGAAAAAGAAAAAAGAGAAACAGAAAGAAAAAGATTGAGGAAAGGCAGAAAGAAGAGAAAGAGGGAAAAAAGAGACAAAGAAAAAGAGAGAGAGTGAGAGAGAGATTGAATAAGATAATTTTAATGCACACAAGACTCTGTCCCCATCACTCTGTCCACAAGATAATATAAAACTGTGGTGTATATCCTAAGGTGTGTGTGTTCTGTACCTGATAAAGTCTCCATTGGGGTCGATGCGGCGGCCAAACCCAACTGGACAATAGCAGTGGAAGAACTGCTGGAAGAACGAACTGCAAGAGTGACACATCCAACTACCTGCATTTACACTCCAATCAGCATCCAGCAGGAGCTCCTCAAACACCTGCACACACCCACACAGTAAAAATAAAACTCTTCAATCTCACCATCACCTGCTCCAGTTCGCTGATCAACCCCACCCAGGTTTCTTGTCCTTGATATTGACTGACTGAAGCTGTCCAGTAACTGAACTTGTCCAGTGACTTCAGCAGGTCTAGTTCCCTGATTTCTGAGCCTGTTAATTTTCCTGGTCTTGTCTAGTTTCCTGAGGCTGTTTGATGCCTGACCCAGTCCAGTTACACAAGCAGGCCAAGCTCCCTTATTTTGTACAGTTTCTTGACTTTGTCCCATCCCCTGATTTTGTCCTACTCCCTGAATTCCCTGATCTTATCAAGTTCTCTGATCTGGTTCTGTCCTCTTGCCTCATCCTGTCAATTTCCCTGATCTAGTTCAGTTATCTAAAGTCCATTTTCTTGACCTTTCCTTAACCTGTTGACTGAGCAGATTCATTTGATTTTAATTTGGTACAACTCCTGATCTGATTTCACTTCTAGTGATTCCTAGATTGGCTACAGGTTCCAACCCTGGTTCTAGCTGTCACACACTGACCTTCATACCCTCCTCCCAGCTGATCCACAGGTCCCCACGGGTCAGGAAACAGGCCACGGCATGTCGGGACAGGTGGTGGATCCAGCCCTCCTGCCTCAGCTGGGTCATGATTGCATCAATCCAGGGGAAACCTGTCCGAGCCTCAGCCCATTTAGCAAGAGCTTCTGGGTTCTTCTCCCAGGGGATCCTCAAGCAGATCGGGTTCCCTTCCATTCTGTCAAACCGGGAGTTGTTGGTGGCAGCTGTGTAGAAGAACTCCCTCCACAGCAACTTATCATACAGAGAGATGGAAGGACTTCCGTTCTGCTTCACCTGCAGGTGCAAGGATCATAAGAGAGCTGCTTCAGGAAGATTTGAGAACTTAAGGAAGGTTTAACAGAAGCAGAATCAAGGATTTCATATAGAAATGTCTGATTTACACGTTGTTTTAGAACTGCCTGTTGGATGAAATTACATCTAAAACCAGAGAGGCAGGGACAACTATTTGAATTTAAGGGTGTGACATCATGTAAAATCTATGAAAAGCAGATTATAGTGACTTTTCGGAAAACCCATTTCAGACTTGTGTGTAAGTGTGTGCGTGTTTCTCTGACCCGTTTGTAGAGTTCGGTGAGTTTGGAATAAAACAGCCGGCAGGATAAGCAGCCAAAGCGCAGGTACGGGCTGAGTCCAAGCGGGCTGGCGAGAAGGGGGCTGGAACTCATCTTGGGACGCTCAAAGTTCTCCTGCCACGCCTGCAGGTAGTGTCAAAGGACACAAGTTCAAGTTGATGGACAACAGTGAGTCGGATGGTGACAGAAAGCACAAGTGATTTGTGGCAGGATACATACTGTGGACAGATCCGGACCCAAATATCTCTCTATCCGAGACAAGGCCTCCGATTCTCCACCAGGCCACACAGCTGGAGCCAGACCCTCAGTATCAAACCCTGAAATACATGCATACATACTTTCTCAAGTTAAAACACATGAAGTGTACAGATATGATTCTCTCACACTCGCTTTACGGACAGGACCTGCATCGCCTCTTGGCTGCAGGTTCAAATCCTTAACACTCGTCTTAAAGGACAAGAATGGACCTGCAGCTTCTTCCTTATCAACACTGATCAAGCGCTGTCACTTCCTGTCCTTTAAGAATGACAAATGCTACTCGTCCTAAATTCTCCAACCCTCAAAAGAGGAAGACTCTCATCAAAGGTCTTTCAGTCCTGGCTCCTCAGCACTAGAACAAATTTCCTCTTGTGGTCAGAACAGCTAAGTCCCTTCTGTTCTCAAGCACTGCCTGAATATCCACCTGTTGAAGGAACATCTTTCTTTTTTTTCTTCTTCTGGCAGCTCCCTTGAGGTGCCTCCAAAGCAGAGTGTTCATCTCCATGTCTTCTGCACCTCTACTCCACTGATCTCTGTTTCATTCACACTCATGTACCCTTTTTTTAATCCTACTGAATTTCTTTCCTCTCCCCTTGAGCAGATCTCTACCTCTCCAGGGTCTCTTCAAACTCCTCCTCACTCTGCAACATCTTCTTTCTTGCAGTTATTCAATATACAGTTAGTAATTTATTTCTAGGTCACAGGAATGAGTTTACTCACCTAATTCGTCCAGTGCGGGGACGCCATATCTATCCTGGTGGTTCTCAGCAACTGGTGTGATGCAGCCCCCCATTAGCTCCAGGGTCATTGGCTCCAGCGGAACCTCTGGAGGATCCAAACTACTGACCAGAGTCTGAAAATGCTTATAGGTCAAAGGAGGCTGACCACCATTCAGCTCTATTATCCTGAGTAAGAGGTAAGAGGTAAGAGAGAGAGAGAGAGAGAGAGAGAGAGAGAGAGAGAGCGCAACAGAGACAGATAGAAATAGATAGAGAGAGAGAGAGAGACAGAAAAAAAAAAAGATATTTACACTAAATTATATAATAATTATATATAACAGTTTTGCCATCTCATTGACTTTAATTACATTTATCTTGAACATGTCTCACTGTAGTGCAGAGTGTGTATGTGGGTCCTACCTGTCCAGGTCGTAGAGAGTGTGGGAAATTTTGGCGATGACCTCAACACCTGCCTCAGCCGCCAGTTTCTTAATGGCTGCATCCCGTTCCTTCCCAAATGGCTCTGAATCACACTCGAACGTCAGCCGAGAGATCTTCCACTCCTGCAGCAGGCAGCACACCTTTTTCAGACTGACCACAGACTGAATTCTATAATTTCCTGTCATTTCCTCCATTAAACCAGGAGTTTATTGCAGGTGATTTTAGTGCAGGTGACCTTAGTGCATTTGAGTTTGGAGCAGGTGAGTTTTACCTTGAACAGTCGGGGGAAGATGTTAGCAGGCTGACCACGGATGACAAAGAGACGGGAGTTGAGTTTACTGAGACTGGAGTCTAAATCCTCCAAACACTGCAGCAGGAACCTACACACACACACAGACACACACACACTTTGTCAGTCAGTCATTTTCTGCTGCTTGTCCCAAGCTGGGTTGCGGGGGGGTGCTGGAGTCCATCCCAGCTCACACAGGGCGAAGGACGGGGGACACACCCTGGACAGGTCGCCAGTCCATCACAGGGAGGAGTGTGACGGGGACGGCACCTTGCTCAAGGGTACACACTTTATGTTAAACTCCAAAACCTTTCACATTAAAAACATAAAAGAATAATAAAAATAGATTGTTAGAAAATCTGCAGTACAGAACCAAATACTGGTTAGTAGACCAACCTACAGTTCTGAACACTGAAGCTGTGGAGAAAACCTGAACACTGCAGTGTGTCTGCCCCAGAACTGAAAAAAAGTGACTGTTTTATCTCATAATATAATATAATATAATATAATATAATATAATCACTCTATAGTCACTCTTCTCCACCCATTCCAACTTGCCTGGAATCTCTTCTTCACCTGTCTTCCATTACTCAAACTGTTGATGCTCCACACCATCGAATTCCAATGAAAAAGCAAACAGATACATCTCTAAACTGAACAATAGGGCTCATAGATGGCCAGAAGCAAACAGTTACATTTCTAATCAGGCAGCTGCACTCACAATTGAGAAACTGAACAAGAAGAAACCTTGAAATGTTGGTGGAGGATAAGACAGGGCGTCATCTGTAAAAGGACCTTTGTCCATTGTTAGTGAAGTGGCAAAGGTGGGGGAACTGAGGTCCAATCATGACTGCATTGAATATTATTGGTGGAGAACTATTAATGGGATGGATTTATGTAAATTTGAACATGATTGAAATGTATTAAAAGTCCGATGTTGGGATGAGTGAGCTAGAGCTGCTCCCACTGGACCACACCTGCTGGTACTCTTCAGTAAATTGGTTGTGCTGCATCTCTCTGACTCCGCCTGATTTTTTTTTGACCACATTGGATTACTGACTTGGGATTGTCATGGAAAAAGTGTTATCCTAAATCCGAAACTTTTTCCAAGTATTTAAATTCCTCTACCTTCGTCACCTCTACTCCCTGCATTCTAACCACTCCACTTTTAATCCTTTTGTTCACACTCATGTATTCTTTCTTTGTCCTACTCAGTTTAATTCCTCTCCTCTCTAGAGCATATCTCCATCTCTCCAGGTTCTCCTCAAGCTGCTCCCTACTCTCGCTACAGACCACAATATCATCAGCAAACATCATCGTCCATGGAGACTCCTGTCTAACCTTGTCCGTGAACCTCTCCATTACTATTGCAGACAAGAATGTACTCAGCACTGATCCTTGATATAATTCAACCTCTGCATCTCACCACTGTGACACTGCTCTCATACAGATCCTGAACTACTCTCGCATACTTCTCTATAAAGTAGAAATATTTTGGGTAACTACTGACTTCTAGTGTTAGTGACAAAGCACATCTGAGGGATGCAGGGCTCTCTAGAGGAGGGAGAGCTCTTAACACTCCCTCATTCTGCATCACCATCTCGAACCCGTAAAACATATCTTGTGTCACTACCGTCCTGTAACAATTTACATTAAAATGCTGTAATAATAAGTTTCTATGTATTTATTTATAATTATAGTTTCCACATTGGAATGCGTTTCAGTTTGGAGACTGCTGATGCCCACGAATTGTGGGTTTGTGGTGTCTGCTTTATTTAGACTCTTTCTGTTTTTCTGAAGGGCAGAATGAGAAGTATGGAGGCGGTGTGTCACACAGTGGAGCGGGGTGACCTCTGCAAGATCACAGTCAAAATACCTACTTTTAAATCTATCTTTCACTAAAACATTGATCTATTATTTACTGCTCATTTTCTTATTAGACATAGAATTTTTTTCAGATTACTCTTTTTTCTAAATAACACAAACTTATATGTATATAAAAATATAGTTTCTTCTGTAAACAAATATATAGATTTATATTATCGTATTTTCATTTTTTTTTGTTCGTTTATATGAATAATATTGATCTAATTTTCCGTTCCACCTTAAATGATTCAGTAGGTCCATTCTTGCCGGCGCAGTGCGACTTAAGGTGGACCGTACAAATTAGAATAAGTGAGATGGCGCGGAGAGCCGCACTGAGCTCCGTGCCTGTCAGTGAACCTGAACGACTCGGAATCGGTTCACCACTGGATCCGCCGCGCCCGCCGAAAGTGGGTCATCACCATGGAGGCGGTGACGTAGCACACGCGCTGACACACTGACCAAGATAGCGGGAAAACACCGCGGATATTCAAAAATAAAGCATTTTTTCTTTTTTAAACACCAGCTATCACCCCACTGTCATATTAACACTCGGATTTTGTTCCGCATCAAATTAATGAAAAAAAAAAGCAAATTAAACCACTTTTACAGATAAAAACATACAGCTTTAGCATACTGAGGTAAAAAAAAAAAAACTAAATCAAAAGAAATGATTTTAAATATTATGTATTATATTTATGATTGTATTATACTATACTATATTATAAATGTAAATATATTAGATAACACTGCAAATTTGCAGGATTTCGATTAACTATGTTATAAATTGGACAATATTGATTATTATTACTTTAAATTATTTTTTTTATGAAAAGTTTGTTTTGCTTATAAAATGAGCTTAAAAATAAAAATAATAAAAATCTAGATAAAAAAATAACAATCAAAAAGTATCCATAATAATTATCTTGGTTCAGCATTTTTAGATTCTGCACAATCAGCAAAAATAAATAAACATGTTTATTCACTTTCCAGTTTTCCAGAATTAACTCTATTAGACTTTAAGTGGGTTTAATCCATCCCAACCAACAAATTTTGTGTGTGTGTCGGTGTGTGTGTGTCTGTGTCTATGTGCATGCGTACATGTGTTGTCCAGGTGTTGGAGACAGGTGTTTACCTGTCTGCTCTCCAGCCAATCCCTGCTTTTATCCTGTTAACAAATCAGGCATGTGGGTTTTCAGAATAACAGCAGCCCATTCACAGTCTGAATGGGGCTCAGACTGTCTGTGTGCATGTATTTGTGTGTGAGAGATTAGGTTAATATCACGTCTGTTTTAAGGACTTTAAGGAGAAAAAGAGATGTGGGAGATTGTACTAAAAGTGTGTGTTCAATCTGCCCTCAGTGAAAAATCAGTTGAAGCTTCTTTGGTCATTTAGACAAGACTTCAAAACAAAGTAACAATGTCTTATTAACATCAAACAAAGCATTTAACTGAGCACTCTCTGGTCCCAATTCTTATTTATTCCAACCCAAACTCTGACACTGATTCTGACTAATTGACATTGATCCTAACTGACTGATTTTGACTAACTGATTCTGATTCTCAGTCTGACTGATTGACTGTGACTCTGATTAACTGACTCTGACCAGTTTATGGTGAGTCTGAAACTGAAGGCCCTCCCCCGAACTCACCTCCACCTGTTCACTCCAAGGTTGGATGAACCGGCGAACCAGGGGTCGAGGAAGTAAATGCAGCGCAGTGTGCTTGCACCTCGCACAGCCTCCAGCAGTGCAGGGTTATCGTGTAGACGCAGACCCTTCCTGAACCAGTGGATGGAGTTCACGGCCATGATCACACTGCAGAGGGACCTTTAGGAACAGACACACAGCAGCATTTATTTTCCCACATTCCCACATTTTCCCACACCTCCATTGTTACAGTCCGGTAATATCCCAGTGACTTAATTAATAACATATATAATGTTACATATTATATGTATATAAATATTAAAACAGCAAATTATGTAAAAACCACAAACAGACAAGAGGAGGGAAATAACCAGCACTGATTAAAAAAAAAGTCACTTTCCAGATTTAAGATTTCATTTGTGCAATGGTCAAAAGAGGTTGGCAAATTTTAGCATCAGCTTTAATGCATCACAGTTCTAATTCCACTCTAACTTTGGCATTCTAATTTTATACACTATACTTTCATTTCAGATACTTTTTACAAGGTAAATTTTATTACTAAAACCTGATATTTTTATCTCTAATGAATAATCACTTTTTGTTTTTTTTTCACCCACACTTCAGACATATAGAAGGTGCTCTATAAAAAATAAATAAAAAAGTTATTATTACTATAGTTATAACACTGGATATAATTTCAAAACTTTTATTTATTTATTTATTTATCATCATTACATGCAAATGAAATTAAATATAATTATATACATATAATTATTATATATGAATATATAATTATGTTCCTTTTCAGAGAAATTATACTAAAACTGCAGAGAAATCTGAAACAGTCCAGCTGAGTCAAGTAGGGGTTAATGTCCTTATATGTTAAACAATTATACAAATCTATCAGGTGTTTATTACATTAATTGAACTAAAATTTGAGATTTTACCGGGATGATCAGTCCAGGGGTGTAAAAAGGCAGTTTATAGAGTTTGGTTCTGAGTTACAGGGCGTTAAAGTGGGTCAGATGGAGCTCCTTATGTAAAATAGGGTGTTTAACACCAAAAGGATGTAGGTAGAACAGGGACTCACCTGGTGCGCAGGTACAGAACAGCACGCCTTCATGTGAATCTCGCCATTAAAATCATCCCCTTGGTATTTTTTTTTCCCCAAACTCCGATTCCAGTGCCACTTCTCCCGAACTGTTGACAACTCCAGCCTTCCACTTAACCGGGCCAAAATCTGCTCGTTTCATAACAGCCCGCGCGTCTGCGCATGCGCCGACCTCAAAGCGCACAAATCTATACACACTAGCTCGCGTAAATCCTTTCCTTTTTAAACAATTTTCGAGTTTATTCCAGTATGTCCCGCCATAAACATAGACAGTAATTATACGGGTGTTCAAGTGTTATGAATGTGAATCAGAAAAAGCAAATATTGAAACGCATTGACCTGTTTGTTTTTTAAACGTCGGCCACTATAAATTCTAGATCTGTGCTCCTGGAGCGCTGGCCACTGACGTCACGGCGCAGCGAGAGTGAATCTGATTGGCTGACTCGAGTAGACCTGACTCACGTTTATGTGGCGTGGACGCAGAGAGCTTTGCTGGCTTTTCCAATCTGTTTTGAACACCGGGAATGCTTCTTGCCACTTCGGGAATTAAAATTCCGCCTGAACCTCCCATGTGGAAGTTACATTTGGGTTGCTAGGGCAGCTTTTCTGAGCTCAATCTCCGCCCCCTTATGCTCGCCACGCGTCTCATTGGTTGCTGCTCCGGAAACCCGGATGATCATAGGGCTGTCGAGGAAGCGTCTGAACGGCGCCATGTTGGATCCGACTCGTGTTTTTGCGTAAACATAGTGGCGATGTTAGGAAACTGGTCTCAGTCAGTTGAAGACTCGCTGTTATTTTATTGTCGACGGGCCTTAAAAATATCGAGTGTATTCTACTGTTTTATCCCAGACTCTATATATATATATATATATATATATATAGAAATATCCTGTTGTTCAATCTCTTTCTCTCTCCCTGTATCTCTCTCTGTCTCTCTGTCTCTCTCTCCT
>CM029371.1:23301250-23348532 GCA_017165825.1 Hepsetus odoe
ATATATATAAAAATATAAATAATATAAAATATACACACACACACACACACACATGGTGACCATGGTGCTACACAAGGTGGCATAGAACACAAGACATGTGCAGACCGGAACAGCACAGACAGGTTATGGGGAGACAACAACAGACAGGACATTCA
The DNA here is from genome assembly GCA_017165825.1 of Hepsetus odoe. Taxonomy (NCBI): domain Eukaryota; kingdom Metazoa; phylum Chordata; class Actinopteri; order Characiformes; family Hepsetidae; genus Hepsetus; species Hepsetus odoe. Next base: position 23,301,406 of record CM029371.1, read on the forward strand.
TCTAACAGAGAGCAGCAGTATTGTGAAACAAAGCAGCAGTATTATTGAACAGTATAATGGAGCAGTAGTGTTATAACTAGACTGTACAGAGTAATTGTCTAATGAGCATTGTTTTTAAATTGTTGAGAAAAAAAATGTGGAGTGCATAAATAAATAAATATTGGTAAGGTGGTTATGTGCATAAATGGTCATCGGTGCAAAATATAAACAAATAGTGTTAAGGTGGGTTAAAACAACGAAATTCAACCTCTGCGTTTCACCAATACACACATGTGCAGCAAGGGGCAGCTATTTAAAGTGCCCGGGGAGCAGTGGTGGGGACGAAACCTTGCTCAAGGGTACCTCAGGGCAACCTACTGGTGAGTGAAGCGAACCCACAATCTTCTGATCCTGGGACCAATTCCCTAACCACTATGTCACCTAAATGGTGATCTGTGCATAAAGGGACAGCGGTGATTGTGGGTTCGATTCCCTTAGGCAGGTTGCCCTGAGGTTCCCTTGAGCAAGGTACCATCCCCATCACTGCTCCCCGGGCGCCTTCAATAGCTGCACAGTGTTTGCATGGGTTAAATGCAGAGGTCCAGTTTCGTTGTGGTTCACGTGTGCTGTGACCTCGCAATGACCAGGATTGTCACTTTCACTTTCACTTTTTAAAAAACAGGAGAATTGCAGAAGTGGCAGGTTATCAAAGAGTCATTTATGGTTCAAAGGCCAGTGGGAAGAAACTGTTTCCCAACCTGGTAGTGAGCCTTTTCCTGGACGGCAGGAGGGAGAAGAGAGTGTGGGATGGGTGTGACGGGTGTGAGGGATGCAGCGAGTATTGAAAATGTTCATGAACAGAAGGCAGAGAGACACCGATGATCTTCTCAGCTGGTCTCACTGCCTGTAGGGAATTGCAGTTGGAGACGTTGCAGTTCCCGTACCAGGCAGTGATGCAGCTGCTCAGGATGCTCTCAATGGTTCCTCTGTTGAAGATGGTGAGGATGGGTGGTGGAAGATGGGGTCTCCTCAGTCTGCGCAGGAAGGAGAGATGCTGCTGGGCTTTCTTTGTGATGGAGCTGGTGTTGAGGGTCCACGTGAGGTTGTCGGTTATGTTAACAACAAGAAACTTGGTGCTCTGGACCATCTCCACAGGCTAGGTGTTGATATTCAGTGGAGCATGGTCCCGACGTGGTCTCCTGAAGTTAGCAACCATCTCTTTAGTCTTGTCGATGTTCAGAGAGAGGTTGTTGGTTCTACACCAGTCCATCAGCTGTTTTATCTCCTCTCTGTATGCTGCCTCGTTGCCACTGCTGAGGATGCCACTGCAGGGATGGTCTACCTTGTCTCCATGTTGTTCACTGCATAAAATGGTACATAGAAGCGGTTCAGCGCATCTGGGAGGGAGGTCTCACTGTCACAGGCAGGTGGAGTTGTCCTGTAGTTGGTGAGGGCCTGCCACATGTGCCGCATGTCACCGCTGTTGAAGTGGCCATGAATTCTGTGTGTGAGAGCTCGCTTGGCTGCTCTAATGGCCTTGTCCCCTGACTTGAAGGCCTTGTCTTGGGTTCTCAGGAGTCTGCTCCCTTCTGCAGTCATCCATGGCTTCTGGTTGGGTTGTGAGATGATGGACTTGGAGAAAGTAACATTCTCAATGCACTTACTGATGTAGCCAGTCACGGAAACTGTATATTCCTCCAGGTTGATGGAGTTGCCGTAGGTTGCAGCCTCCCTGAACATGTCCCAGTCGGTGTGGTCAAAGCACTCCTGAAGAGCAGAGATGGCTTCTGTGGGCCAGGTCTTTACCTGTTTCAGGGTGGGCTTGACATGCCTGACGATGGGTCTGTATGCTGGGATCAACAGAACAGAGATGTAATCTGAGTGTCCGAGGTGGGGGCGGGGCTCCACTCTGTATGTGTCAGCCATGTTTGTGTAAACACAGTCCAGCATGTTTGCCCCCCTTGTTGCAAAATCCACATGTTGATAGAATTTAGGGAGAACTGATTTGAGATTTGCATGATTGAAATCTCAATGGACAGAATCTAGAATGAACAAGGGACAGTCCATCCGGATGAGCGTTTTGGAGCTCAATCTAAAAATGTGTTATCAGACTTTAACACATTCATAATTGGGAATAAAACCCCACAAGTCCACAGAATAGATAAAATTTAAGTGACTGTTCACAACAAAAAGATGAACATGGTTGTGTGTGTGGAGTTGTATGTGTTTTACTGTATGCTAACATTGTGTTTATGCTCACAGATGAGTAAAGTGATTTCCCATCTCTTACAGAAGTTCACCCTCTTCTCGGTGTGAAGGGCGACAGCAAGTCAAAGAAGAAGACGGCGGGTCGTCCGAAGGGAACGAAAGGTAAAGAGAAAGATTCTCCGTTTAGGCCCAAACTGTACGGAGACAGAGAGAGGGAGAGAGACAGAGGGTTGGCGGTGGACGGGGCAGTGAAGGGCAGGCCGGAGGCTGTGCCAGTGCCAGGTAAGCCCCCGCCGGGATGAGCCCGCGATATGCTTGCCCTCTGCCACTCCCAGCAGCCAAAGCCTCTGCTCAACCGCAGTCGCAACCCAAGAGACGCCCAAACATGGTCGGCCGTGAACAGCTTTGAGCCACTGCTTCAGTAAACCATATTGGAAAATGAGGTTTATGTCCTTACATTTGACTCTGGAGCTGCAAGGCTGATGTGGCGAGCAAGGTTTGTTAGTGCGGAATGGGACTCAGGACTACAGACAAAACTGAAATCTCAGGACAACGTCTTCTGGTCGTACCCTTCACTTCTGCCTGTTTTTATTGCAGCAAACTACAGCAGCCTCACAGCTCCAGTGTGAAAAACAAACTTCAGACGATCTCCAACAATCAGGCCAGGTCCAGCTGTTAGTCAAGGGCAGTTGCTTGTCCAGATGTTAGTACAGTATTTACTCCAGGCCTGCTAGTCTCGCTGCCTGCCCAGCTGTTTGTCTAAGCACAGTTGTTCAGATGATCTCAGACTGTTCCTCTTGATCCTGAGGTGGTCTGAACCTGTTACTCCATTCCGAGATGGTTAGTCTATGTGTTAGTCTAAAGTTTAGTTCAGCTAGCCCAGGCTGACCAAGGTGGTCCATCCACAAAACATGGCTGGAGCAAAAGTGTGGATTGTTGAGACCCTTTGCTCTGGCCTAGTTAATCTACGTCAGTCAGGTCCAGGTAGTCAGGGCGTGGACTTTCTGTTGCTGGATCCGTCTAACTGCAGCTTGTCCCTGTCCTTCCTGCTCCGCTCACTGTCCCTGAGGCCTCTTGTGTCGGTGTCCTGGTGTCGGTGTCTTGTCTTGTTAAAATTATTGTGTGTGTGTGTTTTAATTTTTAGGTTAATATTAAAGAGGGATTCCACTTTCTCCATTTCTGAGTCTCTTTTAAAATGTAAAACCTGCAAAACCAACTAAAAACTTGATGTTCAGCTGGACACTGGCACTCTCACTGGAGTCCAGACATCACAGTGTTGTTTTTAAGGCTTAAAAGTGGGGAACTGTGGATTCTGTCTTTAACTCTGAGCAAAGAGGAATTTAAAGGTTTTTGGTGACCTTTGGTGCCGAACAAGGTGTATTTCAATTACTAACCCAATTAAATAACCACTTAAAACTAAAATAAAGTAGAAACTTAATACATCCTGTTGCTTTAGATCATGGTGTGGATTTCCCCCAAAATTTTAGTCTTAACCTTATTTTTCATCTTTTCTCAGTATAGGATGTCTGACTTTAGTTCCAATTAGTGCTGCTTCATATAGGAAAAATCATGATATAGTTCTGTGCAGAAGTTTTAGGCAGGTGTGAAAAAATGCTGTAAACAAAGAATGCTTTCAACAATGGAAGCGTTATCATTTATTTTCATCAATCAACAAAAGGCTGTGAACAAAAGAGAAATGAAAATCAAATCAATATTTGGTGTGATCACCCTTTGCCTTCAAAACAGCATCAATTCTTCTAGGTACACTTGCACACAGTTTTAGAAGGAACTTGGCTGGTAGGTTGTTTCAAACATGACTGTGTTTCAACCTACGTGTGACATTGATGATCATCAGCACCTGTTTGGTAAAACTGGTTTATCATACACCGACTATAATCCTACAAAATCCCTGACTTTGTGCAAGTGTACCTAGAAGAACTGATGCTGGTTTGAAGGCACAAGGTAGTAACACCAAATATTGATTTGATTTAGATTTTTCTCATGTTTGCTCACATTGCATTTTGTAAATGGATAAAAATAAACAATCATTATTTATATTTCTGAAAGCATTCTTTGTTTACAGCATTTTTTCACACCTGCCTAAAACTTTTGCATAGAACTGCATATATTTTTTTTCATTATCCATTTTACATGTTTACTTGATTTATTAAACTTTTTTTTAGAAATGTTACCAACAATGGACTTTTGTAACTTAAGTTAAATTAAAACTATTTTAAAAAAGAAAACCGAGTAACTATACCTTTATGTATAAAATTAAAATTTATATATTTATATATGCTCTCTTTTGTGCATTCATTTGAATATTTCAATCTCTAACAAATAATAACAATAATTTAAAGTCCTTAAATAAAATGAATTATGTTACTTTACGAATTATGTTCAAATTAATCTGTTAAAGGTTTTTAGAAATTCCAGACTGTTTAAACATGTTACCGGTTTGAGATATAGTTCTGTCCATTTTACATAAGTAAATTTTGAAATGTCATATCTATTTTTTTTTTTTATATTCTTAATTACTATTGTCAATCTAGAAACTCTTTGAGTCAAGCCCCTGCATGTGACAGTTTTCCCATGTTTTTATTTTAATTGTAATATATTTTTATAATCATTTTTACATTTACTCATTTGGTGGATGTTTTTTATCTAAAGTGGCTTAAAGGCATTAGAGTAAGAGAGGGTTTCTTTTTTTTTTTTTTTTTCTTTTTTTTTGGGGTTACGCAAAGTCTTTCAGGAACTTTAATTAAAGCTTAAGACCGTTACACACACAACACGACGGCACAGAAATGAGAAGCAATCGTTAATTCAAATTTTGCTAAACATAGACAATTTGTTTTTCAGTGAAGATTGTATTTTATGGAATAAAATCTGTTTTTCTCTGTGTAATGGTTTGCCTGCTGCTTCACAGGTGGCCTGGTGTCAGCCTACAAACAACATGAAGTTCAGGGTTTGGACTGATTCAGCAAACCCACAGCGCCCCCCTCAGGGCGGAAGCCAAATGGACTCTATAGAGACTCGGCTGTTTGCGGCTCTGGCAGGAATCAGGACTCTGCTCTTTCTGTTCCAGAATTGGCCTGACAGATACATCACCCCCCTTCAAAACCAGGCAGCTAGAGAGAGAGAGAGAGACAGAAAGAAAGAAAGACAGACAGTCTGGAGAGGACGAGGTTTTATTTTTTATGTAGACTAGACTGTGTCTATCTTCTCCTTCCCCAGGTCTCGCTGTGGTGTAGTGTATAGTGTGTATCTTTTTGTGATGGTTTTTACGGGCACCATGCTGACTTTCACATGTTTCAGATTAAACCGCTTTTTCTGCAGAAATATTTGCGCTGCGTATCTGCCCAGTTTTGGTTATTCCATTTTTTTAAAAGACTGTACAGACTTACCTGCAGGCCTGCCAGGTAAAACTTTGGAATAAAATGATCCCACCATCTTACATAAGTGTGTGCGAGAGACATTCCATTGTGAAACTCTTTTGGAGCCTCTGATTGATCACATCTTCAGGTGAATCAAGGTGCTCCTAATAATAAAAAGCAGATTATCTTTGGTCGTTAATCATTTAAAGACTGATTTTTCAGCTTGTTAAAAGGGCACATATTTGACATTTTCCCTTCATTTCATTTTCTGTCAGCTTGTGTCCCAAAAATAAGTGCTATAAATGTAAAATATTTTATCAATGAACATCACCCTTGTACAATAATGCATGGCAGCGGTCACCAAGAATTTAGGGAGTTGGCCCCAGGTTCAGAAGGTTATGGGTTTGAACCCCAGACCAGTGGGTTGCCCCGACGTACCCTTGAGCAAGGTAATGTCCCCATCACTGCTCCTTGGGCCCATTTCTATCTTATGTTTATCCTGTAGATTCAGAGGCCTTTTTTTTATTTCTCTTTGAGTCTGATATGTAAATCATCTTTTGATTAGCTGCACTAAATCAAAACTCTAACCCTATTTACAGACTTAAAATCTTTTCTTAATTCCAGAAACTGGATTTATCAGAAATGCCTCTCATTTTGCTCTGTTCTGCACCGGTTAGTAGAGACTTAAGACGCTTCTGATAAAGTGGCCGGCGAGTGCAATCCTTTCATCATGTCTGTGGCACCAGAAGGACTCTGCTTGCTGTGAGATTGTGAAGGCTCCACTAGATGGCATTAGCAGTGCGCAAATGCTCCCTCGCTTGGCAGCTGCAGCCATGAGGAGAGAGACCCTTTTTGTCGTTCGTCTCCATTTTGCAGCTCTTCACTGTTGGATTCCATTTTGTGGGTTATTTTCTGTCTCCTTCTGGTGACTATCCATGGAGTCCAACCCTCCTGACAGCTTGGACACGCTTACATGATATGCCAAATTTTAATTGCATCCCTGTTCATTTGGGCTCATTTTCCAACGGAGATACACAAAGGGGACACGTCCACACTCAGGATTTCAGCTTTATTCATATTAACTGTAAAGAGGTCTTAGACTGTACCTTTCTGACCAATTACAGGCCAAGTGGGTGTGGTAGCCATACATCCAGCACTGATGGAGCAGTAATGGGGACGGTACCTTGATCAAGGGACGTTAAGGGCAACCTACTGTTCAAGGATTCAAACCCACAACAGTATACTACCTATCAGTAGTGGGATCTGAACCCAAACCTCCAGAGGAGACTGCAATCAGAACAGAGAGCCTTAGATCACTCAATCATCGTGACATTGCAATACTGAAATTTAGTTTACATAATTCAGCTGTACCATTCGTTTCAGCTGAAAATGAATTAGAGTGGTTCCTTCTTACTGGAGGTAATATGGGTTCGGCAAAAAGATTCAATGAATCCTGAACAGAACTGGTTAAACAACCTGATCTCTTTTGCTGGGAAAATCAGTGAGAAGTTTATGGGTTCTATTTACAATCTGGGTTCCTTGTGTGTTTCCCCAAGGAGAACCGGTTTCCTCATGCAGTCTAAACACACCACAGGTGGACTGGAAACAATACGCTGAACCCTAGAGATGTGTGAGTGTATATGAGCGAGAAAGAGAGAGTGGATGTTGACTCAGCAGACACTGACACATGTGGATCAACAGAGGGCGCAGTGAGGATAATCTGTCTGCAACCTGTTAATTCCCACCAGATGTTTTTAATCAATTTTCACTTCAAAACTCAATCAACTTCCAAAAAAACTAAAATAGACTCTATTTAGCACAACAAAATATTTACAAAGGTATTACACAAGATGTACCTAAAAATTTTATTCTCTTCTTTAATTACAGCAGGAAATAACTGTAGATGAACAGAACCAGTCAGAGCGCAGAGATCTGGAACTCTATTTTTAGGTCTTCAGTCTTTTATTCAAAGCAAGTGACGCACTGTGAGGAGTGACGTGGGAGAAAGAGGAAAAGAGAGAGAATGAAGATGGAGAAAAGATGCAGAAAAGAGGCAAGTTTTTGTTTATTTTTATTTTGCTTGTGTGCCTCCAGTGGCTCGTGCACCACAAACAGGACCAGGCAGGTGCAGAAGAGAAAAAACAGCTGGGAATCATCAAATCAACTGAGGAGTTTTCACAAACGATCACGCAGTTAGCTGGATAACTTAAGCCCAAGTGAGCACTGTCCAGTAGAAAAGTAGGAAAAATGCAGGTTGTATATTATTATCAGCAGAGACCCCTCAGAACCTTCTAGACCTGTTCCAATTACTTCAAAAATTCTAAGTATCTTTATTATTTATCTTTATTTAAAAAAGTCATGTTTATGGCATAAAGCTCTCATGTCACTGTTTGAGTGTAAACAAAAGGGTTAAAATGTATAACTGAAAATGATCTGATCAGGACGTACCTAGAACTGACCAAAACCAGCTTATGCTATGACCCCACAGTGTGTCATATCTAGAACTTACTGAAACCTGTAATACCTGGACAGGTTCAACTAAGCTTCGTGATTGAGGCCTTCAGGAGAGCCTGAATTCAAGAAATGTGCGCAGTGGCCCAGTGGTTAGGGAGTTGGCCACAAAATCAGAAGAATGTGGGTTCAAAAGCCTTACCAGTAGGTTGCCCTAAGGTATGCTTGAGCAAAGTACTGTCCCTGTCATGGCTCCCTGGGCACTTTCATAGCTGCCCCCCGCTGCACGATGTGTGTTTGTGCATGGGTTAAATGCAGAGATCCAATTTCGGTGTGCTGTGCTGTGTGTGCGCACGGTGATGAGAATAGTCACTTTCACTTTCACATAGAGTGAGCAGGTTCTAGTTGGTTCTAGATATGTCACTGAATGTAAAACCGTTCAGATTCCTGTGGTTCCTTCAGAGATGCCAAAGTTAGCTCTGGGCTAACATAACATTAGAAATCCTATAGGGCAGCTAACAAATATTAGCATTAACACAGACTGGCTGGATCTGAAGATTTCACTGCCAATCATTGATATGCAACAATAAGAAAAAAATATATGGATATGTCCACATATTATTATTATTATTATTATTATTATCCTCATCATTATTTTTATTTATTATTATTATTACTATTATTATTATTATTATTATAGAAAAGTGAGATGTCCTGCTTTTTGAAAAGCCTCCCGGTGGGAAAATCAGATTTCCTGAATGTTCATCCTGTCGTGCTTAGTAAAATAAACATATTTACTGAACTGGAATGAAAATTCAGCTCATGTACAATCTCACACACACACACACACACACACACACACACACACACGAGTCTGCAAACACCCCAAAACTATAAACCAGTGGAACTTTTTTTTTTTTTTTAGCAAAATCATAGTCAATGACTTTCATTCCTTTTTTTTCTTGCAAAAACAGTAATTTCTACATGAGAACAACAAAAAGCAACACTGAGGCTTCGTGGAGCTGAGAGAACAGCTGTGCTTCAGATACAGTCAAGATTCTGCTTTTTAAATCCTCTTACAAATAATGATTAAAAATAATTTATTTTCATGACATCAATTGTGAGAACGAAAAAAATAGCTCTTAATGTGTTTAACACAACTAACGTCAAGTTTAAAATATAACTGGAATATAAACTACCTTCCTGCTCTTATTACCACTGAACCATTTCCCTTTGCCAAATGTTTACCAGTGTAGATGTGTTTGTATGTAAATATGTTTGCTTGTTTCCCAGAGAAGTTCATGAGTCAGAAAAATTATGATCGTCTCAGGTGATGGGCGGAGTTTTTGGATGAAAATGCCACGCCCTCTTAACGTTTCCCCTAAGTGGAAGACAATCAGATTATCTGACATCTGTTTGTGCAAATTTGTTTGATTCTGAACCAAAAAGTTTTATTCATTTTTTTTAAAGAAATGTTGTCTGTTTTGGTCAGCACCAGCTGGAGCAAACTAGCAAGAAGGTGCCGAGTGTTCGCTGCAGAAGTACGGTATTGCTCGAATCAGAACTGCAGCGTTCGTTTTCAGAAATAAAAGTGAAAGTTGCTTGGTGTCACCAGCTTCAAATCTGAGCCAAGTTCAAGAAGAACCTCAAGATAAAAATCAGCAGACTACGGAATTCCAGAAACATCTATCTACAGTAAACATCGAGAACAGGAGGTAGCCTCATGTGGTGAAGGCAGCAAATCTCTCTCTCACACCCACACCCACACCCACATACACACCCATATACACACACACACACACACACACACATGCAGTACACACCCACAAGGTGTCGCTATACAGTGGTGACGGTGAGCAGTGAGCTCGGTATCTGGAGGGTTTCTTCCCCTACGCCAAGTCGGTTTCCATGGGTCAGCAGCTCCTCCACTGTGGTCCAGTCATCCAGTAGCTTCCTGTTTCTAAGGCGGCTCAACTTCCTCTGGCTCAGCTCCAGTACCGCACTGGTGCCCACTGGTGTTGTGCCAGTCGAGCCACTGCCACTGCTCCGTGCCTTTTTCTGCATCATGTGTTCTCGACGCTCTGTACGGCTCCAGTAGCGCCCCCTCTGGACCTCGCAGTGGCTCTCCTCATCCGTGCTCATGCCGCTGCGTTCATCTGCTAGTCTTAGAGCCCGGTCGCGGAGGAGCTGGTTCCGCATAGCCCGTGGATTAGAAACGCAGGCAGTTTGCTTCTGTGGCGATGTGGGCGAAGTGGTGGTCTCGAGTGTGCTGTAGAGTCCACCCACACTCTGCCGGCTGGCAGGTTTGGGCCATGTGTCATTGACTTCTTGTGACGGGGTGTGACTAAGGGTGTGAAAGCGTGCCTCCCTTTCTCGGCCCACAGGGGGCTCGCTGGCAAAGCTCCGGGCCTCCCAGAGACCATTTGGCGATCTGCCCCCATTGTCATAGTGCCGGGGCTCCTGGGAAAAATGGGGCAGGTCACAGTGGGGGTCTTCAAAGGAGCTGGTCAAACTGGGCTGACTGATGGCGTGTTTGGGCCGTGGACGGTGGGCAAGTTGGGCTGGGAGGGTGGCGTGAGCAGGATGTACCTGGTGTGGAAGGTGTCTGGCATAGTCGGCAGTGTGTGGTAAGTGGTTGGCATGTTGTGTGCCATGGTCAGCATGGTGCATTTCTTGATGTGTGCCATAGTCCCCAGGGTGACAAGGATGATTAGCATGGCATGTTGGTTGGTTACCATGGTGTGTTGATTGGTTACCATGGTGTGTTGTTTGGTTACCATGGTGTAATGATTGGTTACCATAGTGTGTGGATTGGTTAACATGGTGTATTGATTGGTTACCATTGTGTGCTGCGTGATTAGCATGGTGTACTGGGTGATTAGCATGGTGTGGTTGGTTACCATGGTGAGTTGATTGCTTACCATGGTGTGTAGCTTGTTTTGCATGATGAGTTGGATGATTAGCATGGTGTGTATTCTGGTTTGTGTGATGTGTTGGATGGTTGGGATGGTTGGCATGGTGCGGCATATCTGTCTCCGATTCCTCAGGCAGTTCCTGATGGATCCTGTGGGTATAGTTTTGCAGGGTCATGCAGTAGTTTGGTGACGCTGGGTGACTCGCTCTCCTGCGATGTTCTACTTGCGGTGGGCGGTGATGCAGCGTACGGCTTCTCCTCAGCATCCCTGTGGAGGAGCTATGGTGCTGTTGCAGCCTCCTCTGACTAGAGGGAGTACTGCAGGCAGAGAGGGCGGCATGAGGTGTGAACAAGGCACCACTACTCGAGCTATGCCGGTTCAGACATGGACGCTCTGCCTTGTGGAACTGCACTGAGGATACCCTGAACAGACCTCTGGGATGCCCACTGATACCCCCAGGCATGCAGACATTCTGGGGTTGGACTGTCAGAGCTTCTGGAATGGCTTCGAGTTCACGGTGAGCTTTCTGGCTGTCCCTTAGTTCCCCCTGGTGGTGCATGCGGGCGTTGTAGAGGCGCATTCGCTTCTCCAGCAGCCTCTGGAAGCGCAGGAATTCACCCGTGCTGACGCTGTAGAACCCGGAGTCGCTCAGCTCTGAGGAAATGAACGACTCTGATGAGGGTGAGCCTCCTCCCCCCCGGTGAGCATGGCACTCCTCTAAACCTTCCTCCGTCTCCATGCCTGAGAGTTCCCCTTGGTGGAAGCTGCCATCCGTCCAGCCCAGACCGCTGTCCAGCTCATGATGCAAAGGAAGATAGCCCATTGTCTTTTCTAGCATGTAGTCCTCATCCTCAGTCTAAAAATACACACACAATTTATTTTAGCAACACGAAGCAGAGGAGCATTACAGGGGCTAAATTAGCTACAAAGGGGCTCCCTCGACCAGCATGGATTTCATAATATTTCAACAAATTTGGTAAACATTTTAAATGTCCATATACAGAAACTACCAAAACAGCCCACTTGGAAATCATTGTTTTGTGATTTCACAGCACATTTACATATGTCCACTTGTTCATTCTTCAGTCACTCAGCCGCTAGACTGGATGGTGCTGGGATGATTTTCTTGGTCAATAAAAGTAGGATGAAAGGGCCCATTAATAGCTAAAGTCTTTCACACTGTTTTAGGTTCTGATGCATTTAAGAACAAGCTCCTCTTTGTTTGTTTGAAGAATTTTTTGTGAGGATTTTTTTCAGAAAGCTTTCTGGGCTCCAAATGTGCTGAAGGAAGTCTCTACTAGAAAATCTCTGAAAAAGCAAAGTTTGCAATGATGGATGTTGCCGTACACAGAATATTTGGACGTTTGCTGAATTTAAATTATTCATCCAGATCGGTCCCATCCTGCCTGTGAGAGCATTAGACGGCACTGTAATGCATCTCCTTATTCGCAGCCCAGTTTTCAGAGCTCCATCTCAGCATCTCACTGATTAGTATAATACGGTTGCTTAGCAACACATAACTTATTTACATAACATTTCGTTTCTGCATCCGAAAAGTGATGCGAAGGAGGCGTTATGGCTGTCAAACACAGCCAGACAGAATGTCACCCCTCTCTGATGGATCATATCCAGTACAGCGATAAAACTGTTTATAAATTTACAGGTTGACTTTATGTGGCTGTTAAGGATGCGAATTGACAGCAACACCTCACTTCCATAAAAAAATGAATGAACGTGCCTTAAAAAAAACCCCACACTTATTAGACTGGAAATAGAAACTGTACGCAATCATGCATTTCTGTCGTCAATTCTTTTTGTTCAAGCAAAACGCTGCCGTTTCCTCCTGATGAATCATTTTATCACAGCCACGGAACAGGCAGGCAGCTGGTGCTTGAGTATTTTTCTGCCATGGTGACCAGCAGCCAACCAGATTACACCCCTTAAAGCATCTGGAACAGATTCTGCTCTCACCTGTATCACAACTATCACTGAAATCACTTTGTTCTCACCTGAACCACACAGATTTCATCTGACCCATTCAGCTTTCACCTGAGCCATTCTCTTCTTAAATGGACCAGTCTGTTCTCACCTAACCCACTCTGTTCTCACCTGTACTATTTTTTTTTCTCACCTGTACTCATCATGCAATCATTGTTCTCGCCTCTACCACTCTTTTATCATCTGACCCATTCTGCTCCCATGTGACTCACACAGTTCTAACCTGACCCAATTTAACTCTGCTGTCACCTGTACCCCAATGTCCTGTTCTCTGCCACATTGCCCTCACCTGTAGTGTAGGACACTCACCTGGCTCTGGAAGCTACTGGGTTCCTCTAGGTTGGTGTTGCAGCAGCCAATGAGACAGTTCTGTCCCTGTGGCCCTCTAGCCGATAGCTCAGGGTCCTGATAGAAAGAAAGAGAGAAAGGAGGGTGCTAGATATTTCAGAAAATCATTTAATCAGGGGATGGAGTTTCTCATTTCACAGGTGTTTACGGTGGGATCTGAGCATATCAACAGAATAAAGTTATATACAGAAGTTAATAGTTTACCATTATTATATAATAATAATAATAATAATAATAATAAATAACAGTAGTATTTGTGCTTAATATATACTTTTCATATTTAGCCCTTTTTCCCCTCCATCCATCCATAACATCACTGTTACTGGGAGTTGATTGGTTAAAATTCTTAATTATTATTATTAGTAGTAGTAGTAGTAGTAGCAATAACAATAACAACAACAACAACAACAATAATAATGTCCATATTTATGGCAGTTAAGTAAAACTTATAAATCCAAGCTCCTGAGGATGAGAATGGCTCCTTTTCCTACTTATTACTCTTTTTCCATTCCACCTTAAACAGTGCAGCAGTAGCAATGTAAGGTTTGAATTTAAGGCAGAAGTGAAAATTAAATGAACAGGAAACATCAGTGGGGTTAAGCCTCTATTGCTTGTTAACCCACTCTCACTAACCCCTTGCCCCACATACCCCTCCACACACACACTGCTGTTTGTGTTTAATTATGGAAATGTGTGTGTTTTAATTGACTCCCGGCCTCTTGTTGTGTAAGCCGGATCTCGGTGGGACAAAAGCATCCGGCTTCAGCACAGCTGACCTGTTTATCACATTAGAACATGAGCTCAGTCAGCCTTGCTTCAACACATCTGCAGTGTGTGTGTGCATGTGTTTCTTCCACAGGGTTGTGAGTGAATAAAGCTGCTGTGTGTATTTAGGGCTGGCCTGAATAATTGGGCCACTGGAGTGTTTTTTCATGCTGGTGTTTGGTTCCTTATTTAGAACTAAGGCCCAGGAAGCTTCGTTCCATTTGTGTGCTGGCGGGCCGCTGGTGAGCGTCAGTGGCCAATGGTCAAGTTTAGTCATTGCGGTTTGTCCCTGTCTGCATAGTTTTGGACAATATGCTTTGGGTTGATCATGTCATGAGAGAAACTGTAAGAATTGAGCAGTGGTGTCCTAGTGTTTAGGGACCCCATGACAGAAAGGGTTGTGGGATCAAGTCCTGGATCAGGAGGTTTCCCTGAGGTTTCCTTGTTCAAGGTATCGTCTCCATCACTGCTCCTCAGGCTGTGTTCACTATCACACACACTCATTCTCAATTAAGGATGGGAACAGGACCCTAGTAAAACTCTGAAGTAAATGTTGAGGTTAATTGAAGGATTGTGTCAAAACCCTTGTCTTCAGTCGCTCAAAAATGGGGCTGATTTACACTTACAACTTTTAGAAGATGCTCTTATCCAGAATTACGTTCATTTCCTGATAGGGGTTCCACACACTCAACAAAGCTGAGGACAGCTTCCCTGATGCACCTTGGGAGAAAATGCTGGAGATGGGAAACTGTAACCTTTTTGTCAAAGGTGAGTATCATTCACTAGACCACAACTTCCCCCTTGCTTGCAGAGGCATTTATTGTATACACTCTGCAGTGATCAACATGTTTCACTTTCAAGTTATTACACCCAAACTGATGCTGAATGTCTTTTCAGTTCTCAAACAAACATGTCTAAAGAACGACATGGAAAAGATTTAGCTCAACAGGGTCCCATTTTTGCCTTAAATTAAACAAAATGACTAAGAAGAGAAACTGAAACTGATCTGTCCTACATTTCATGAAAGCAAAGAAGGATTGTAATGAACTAATACTTTCCAGGAAGAAATATTGTCGGAAAAAATATTTGTGATCAGAGAACAATGATGTAAAACAAATTGTAAAAAAAGCAGAACTCAAAGCTGTTTCTAATTGAAAATGAAAGCATTTCCACATCTATTGGGACTAAACATCCCTTTAACTTTAAAGAAAAGCTCTTACCAGTGAGAATAATTGGAAATAAAGTTTTTTGCTTTTTGCTGAAGAGCATGAAGATCTGACTGTGGAGCAACAGAAAAGGTAATGATTAATCATGATTTAGAGTGATGGGACATCAGGTGAAGAAGAGAGACGAATGAAGTGACATCCTTATCATTTCTTATGTCCCCCATTCAAGCTGTAGGGGGCGGTCTTTTGATCCAGGGTAGTTTCAGTCAGTCAGGTCGAATTTCAGCAACACAAAAAACTGATGTCAGCTGACCTGAACAAGCAGGTTTCTCTATGGAATTCTTCTTTTCTTGATGGCACAGAATATTCCAGGATAACAATTCTAGGATTTATCAGGATATTGATCAGCCTCCAAAGAGTACAGACCTTTAGGATGTTCTGGAGAGGACTACACCCAGCAATTTGACTCTCCCATCATCAACGCAAGACACTATAGAGACAATAAGCCTGTCGAAATGATACCACAACAAATCAGAAATCATGATTCTGAAAGAGAAAGTGACTCACAGTGAACAACAAGAAAATGCATACTCTGAATTTAACCTACACACACTGTCCAGCAGAGAGCAGCCATATTCTGTGCCAAGGGAGCAGTGATCGGGACGATACCTTAATCAAGGTAGCACCTCAGGGAAACCTCGTGGTCTGATATTCAATCCCACAATGTTTCAGTCATGGAGCTTCATCCCTCAACACTAGGACTCCACTGCATCAACGGCAGTCCACCTAAATATTAGAGTGAATTTCCTTGTTCTGTTTAGTGTTTTTTTTTTCATATTCTATTCTTATCTATTAATTTATTTATTTTATTCAACATTTTCATTTTACTCTTTTAAATATTTATTGCGAAGCACTCTGTAGCATTGGCTTTGAAAAAGGCTAGATCAAAATAAATTCCTTTATTTACTAACTTATGAAATATATGGCTGGGACCACTTGATTAGATTGAAATGATATTTGATATATGAATTTGATTAATTTTCATAATTAAAAAAGTCTAATTAATAGATAAAAGTAAATAAAATATATATTTAAATAAATATATATAATATATATAAATAAAAAAGTCTAAGTAATGTGTTAAAAAGGATCACTAGAAAATTATGTTAATAAGGAACATTTGCACAATACATTTGAATATTGCACATTTAATATTGCTAAATTTTTAAGCTCTTAAAAATACATTCACATTTTTTGTAACACAGGTTTTATAAATGTTTAGGCAGAAAAAATTCTGAAATCTGTATCTGTCCATAAAAAAAACCCACATCCCTAATAAATTTCAACTTAACCCTATCCAAAAACTGGAGCACTTAATTAATCAACTATTTTTTTTTTATAAAGAAAAATTAGTCTCTATTTCAATCATACATTTACACACACACACACACACAAACACATTGGCACCTACATGGCATGGAATAGCCTGCATGTCTTGGAGGTCCCGAGGAGCATTAGGTAGGTACTCATATCTGCCTCCGTCTCCATGGTCACCAGGCAGGGTCATGTGACTGTAATAGGGCCTGAAGGAAGAACACACACCAGCCAATCACAAACTCCTTCATAAACACACACCGTTATACACACACCAGCCAATCACACAGTTTCTACACACATATATCCACAGCTGTTCCTCAACGGATCCTGGGGGCAGTTTAACAGTAATACCTCTATTGTGTGTATTTTTCTGAATAAATTGATTTATTTTTATATATTAATATACCATATTATGAATAAAATTAACGAATACTTTGTTTTATTCAGCAATAATATTATCAAAATAATATCAATAATAATAATTATTGATTTTTTTGCAGTTTTCTCACATGACGTTCTAAGTGCCTCATGTTTTGCAACCATTTTTAAAACAGAACGAAAAAAACACAGGAGTATAAAAACAGACTGAGGGACGCCTGAAGGAAGGAGACTCCAAAAAATTCAGGTGTGAGGGGACAAAACCAGGGTGGGAAAAAAATACAAAACAAAAAAGCACATGGGCATGAAAAACATTAGTCAACATATTTTCACATAACAAACACACACATGCATACATATATTTATATAAATTTACTATCTCTAGACACACTTTGCACAACACATTTACATTTACAGTAAACAATCTTATCCAATGTTCATCAGTGCTTTTTTATTCAAATTTGTTCTTAATTCCTGTAACCTGTAATTAATTCAACAACTGTCGATTGACTAAATAATAAAACTATACAAATCTACACAAACACAGACCTCAAAAACTAAAAGAATAATGGGGATTGTGGACAAGAGGTGAAAATGAGAGTGCAGGCAGGATGGAACGGAGAACAGTGGCAGGAGTGAAATGTGATGTGCGTGTGTGTATGTGTACCAGCAAGCGTGAAAGGGAAGGTTTACAGGATGGTAATGATAATCAGCTATGTTATTTAAAAGATGGTGAAAGGAACCAGACTTCCCAAATGCGTACATTTTATGTCCTCCAGTGAGGCTCCATTTGTCTCTGAGTGTCTCTATGGGACGGTGATGATGGTAAAATAGTCTATCTGAACTAAATTACTTCTTTGTGTCACTCCACCATGAATGGGTTTCATTTTAGTCCAAATTCTTCTCCAAATTCTGGAGAATAATGTCTCAGGAATCAGACAACGTCTTCACCATCAATTAATGTCTGTGAGGGACATTTAGACGTCCGGATCCATTCACCAACACTAAGTACTGATGCAGTGTCCAATTAGAATCACTTTGTTTATTGTCTTATTGGAGACATGTGGAAAATCAGTGGTAATCCCCTTTAAGTGTGTACTCACAGGTCCTTAATACACCAGCGCTCACACTCTTGCTCTCTGTCTCTCACACTCTCTCACACACACACGCACGCACACAGGCACGCACACAATCTCTCTCTCTCACCCGCTTGCTCTCCCTCTCTCTGACCGGTACCTGTCGGAGTATGGCCCATGGGTCACGGTAAGGGTGTGTACTGGATCCCACAGTCGCTCCGTTTGTGTACTGCAGTCAGATGTTCGGTGAAATTGTAGGCTCCGCCCCCTTCGCCCTTCAATCTGCACCGTGATTGGCTGCTCATAGCTGGCCAAGATTCTCAAGGCCTCCCTCTTTCGGATGTGACTCAGGTCCCGAGGATTCACCTAAAACACACACACACAGCTACTGATGTTGAAACATTGGTGTGGGGATTTGATGTCAGTTGGAAGCTGAAGTTGGAACATTGCTTTGAAGATTTAATTGTAAGCAAGCAACAGTGAGGTCAGGTACTGATGTTGGAGCATTGTTGTGAGGATTTGATTGTAACATAAGTGAGGTCAGGTATTGATGATGGAACAATGCTGTGAGGATTTGATTGTAGCGTTAATGAGGCCAGGTACTGCTGTTGGAACATTGCTGTGAGGATTTGATTGCAACATCAGTGAGGTCACATGCTGATGTTGGAACATTGCTGTGAGGATTTAATTACAGCCTCAGTGAGGTCAGATACTGATGTTGGAACATTGCTGTGAGGATTTTATTGTATGAGAGCATTAGTGAGGTCAAGTACTGATGTTGATACATTGCTGTGAGGATTTTGCTCCATGTGTGAAGTCATATACAGTTGTGAGCAAAAGTCTTGATACCCCCATTTCTTCATCTTTCTGTTCCAGACCTGCTTGTATTTTTAATTTATTGCTGAGGAACGGTTCACCAGTTCTTCCTAAAGGACAAAGTTTTTGTTTTCATTTTCAGTGCAGTCCCGGTACCTGAGCAGTATCAGAAGATTGTTTTTTTGTGAGTTGTTCCACACAGTGATCTACATATAAATCCTTCAAGCAGAATAAAGCCTTCTAACTTAAGGCATGAAGCAGTGAAGAAACAAGTGCAGATGATTCTAGATGATCAGGCCAAGGATTAGTTTACTGCTCATGCTGAACGCTGAGTGTGTGGAACCCCTTTATCTAGAACCTTGTATCATTTGGCACTTTCCTGTCAGACTAAAACATTTGTTCCCATTTCTTTCATTTAATCAACTCAACAAGACAAAGATAAGACAGTCTGAGAGGCAGAAAACAGGATTTTTACATCAACTAGGAGATTCACTAGAAAATATAAAGAAATGGGGGGATGA
Organism: Hepsetus odoe; assembly: GCA_017165825.1. NCBI lineage: Eukaryota > Metazoa > Chordata > Actinopteri > Characiformes > Hepsetidae > Hepsetus > Hepsetus odoe. The sequence goes on from CM029371.1 coordinate 23,320,778, forward strand.
GGACTTTTGCACATGACTGTACATGTGTTTCCAGAAACAGTAAAACTTGCACATTTATACTGCTGTCAAAGAAAGCTAGGCCAGCAACACCCATCCCACCCAGGGAGACAGAGCACAGTTCTACTGAGGGATGGGGGAGAGGGAGGACCAGCCTACATACCCAGAAAGAGAAACGACAGTTATACTGAGTGATCAGAGGAGATCACTGTAACACAACGAAGATAATTATTTTGAAGCTCAGTGTTTTTGTAGCTAAATTTCAGTTACTGATACAAATTCCTTTATACAAACTGAACTGAATGGAGTTTCAAAATAACTAAAAAATGTGCCTCAGCCAAGACATCTCTGGGTCAAAACACACAATCACACACACACACACACACACACACACTCGCACACACTGCTTGGTATCCCTGCCCTTCTGCAACGACACAGCATTTTCAAAACTAATGCCCATCATAACTATGAGTCACGCTCACCAAGAGCAAGAGACATAAAGACAGAGAGAGAGAGAGAGAGAGAGAGAGAGGCGAGAGCGAAGTAAAGAGAATACATGTGTTTTAACTGATGAAACCTGTAAACATTAATCACTGTGTGTGTGTGTGTGTGTGTGTGTATACGTGCAGGATACCTCAGTTTAATTTCTACCCCACAAAGAGGAAATGCTCAACCAAGTTCATGTAGCCTACACATGCACTTACACACACACACACACACACACTGTGCACAAAGTTAGCCAACCATTACACAATGTATGTGTGTGTGTGTGTGTGTGTGTGTGTGTGTGTGTGTGTGTGTGTGTGTGTGTGTGTGTGTGGACTGAGGGCAAAAAGAGAAAGAGGAGAGTCTTGGCTGTGGTGGATCGACAGCGCTGTCACTGCTAGTCATCATCAAGTCTTACACACACACACACACACACACACACATACACTCAAACATAAATGAGCTAATATCAGCTACTGCATCATCATCATCATGGGTTTGAAGCTGTGTAAGCATCATGATAATCTGACACAAACCACATCTTTAAACTCACACACAGAAGACTCACACACATACACACACACTGCTAAAATCATCTGCTGCAGTGAGAACACAGAATAAACCACAGAGCAGTGAATGCAATAACAATATTGAAAAAATAAATTATATATAAATATATATATATATATATATATATATATATATATATATATAATCACTTAAACGTACAGATTATACATCAATGACAAAATATAGAAAAACATTTTTTTAGAGAATAAACACACTGACACACACTCTTTCTCTCTCTCTATACTCACCCCCATTCCGTCCCCCAGCCACGGCCCTGACAGCCGACAGCCCATCTCCACGGCAACGGATGAAGAGAGTGTGTCAGCTTCAGCACCACAACGAACAGAGAAATGAAGGGAGGATGATGATGATGGAGAGATGGATGATGAAGAAGAGCAGGACACACACACTCACATCACACACACGATACACTCACACACATAACACACCCACAGAGAGGGAGCCACGATGAGAGAGATCCAGAGGAAAAATAAACCAGAGAGAGAGAGAGAGAGAGAGAGAGAAGAGAGAGATGGGGGGGTGCAGATTCTTCTGCTTTCCTATCCTCCTTCAGAATCTCTCTCGCTCTTCCTCTCTTGCTGTCAATCTCTGCTACATCCTCCTCCACTCAAAATTTCTGCCAATTACAGACTTTGGCCGCACCTCCTGTCTCCTTGCCAGTAGCTTACATTAGCCACGCCTCGTCCAGACGCCCCCCTGCCAGAGTGACTGTAGTAGCCCTGCTGGAGCATAAGCCCCGCCTTCCTTTTCTGCATAAACATACTGATTGGTTCTTGACATAGGTTTCAGCGCAAAAAAGAAATAATTTATATATATATATAAATTTTTCTCTCGCTCATTGTCTCCCTCCTTAAAGATACTTTTTCTTGCAGTGGTCAGTCCCCCCTCTTGCTGTCAGAAATTTAGCCATCCACACACACACACAGACATACACACACAGTGTTAAATACAGCAGTATCAAAATAGTGTAATTAAATAATGAGTGTGTTAATTATACAGTACTGTTACACACTGCTCTGAGGAGTTTAAATATATATTTTACACAAGTTTTTGATATAATTGCAACTGTAATAACTATTATTATTATTATCATTGTAGCTTTAGGAGTGGTGGTGGTCTCGTGGTAGGATACTTGCCTATGGACCTATGGCTCAAGAGGTTCCAGGTTCAAATCCCATGTTTTATTATGATATACATTATTTATATATGGGACATGTTAATATTAAAAACAGATACACACATTTACACACACATGCACATTTAGACAATATATAGAGCCTAGTCTTTGTGCTAAATATGGTTTTGCTCTGCAAGTCTCAAACAGAGATGGTGTGTGTGTGTTGTGATGTGGGAGTGGCAGTAGTGAGGAGAAAAAGTAAGCATGTGGAATGAAGAGACACGTGCTTGATACACACACACATTTTTCCACAGTCACATCCTCCCAGTAGATGTGTGGTGATCAGGTGCGATTTGAGTATTTATTACAAAATAACCTGAAGAGGGTGTTTGCCTTTACTCTCACATAACACTAAACAACAATATACACTACACAACACTAAAAGCTCTACACAGTACACTGTACAACACATCTCCTCCTTTTCACAATATACAACACTATACAACACCACACACTACACAATATAACATACAGCCTGATCTCTTATCCACATTACCCAACACAGCACAACACTAGACAACATAAACACAGTCTGACTTACTCCTAGATACACTATACAACACAACACTACAAACTACACTACACTGCTCATAGCCTGACTTGTACACAATACACAACACTATACATCAAACAGATAGTCTGACTTCCTCCTATACACACTATACAACACTATACACAGCCTGACCTCCTGTACACACTATACAGTTCTATACGCTACACAACATACATAAAGCCTGACTTCCTCCTTTACACACTATGTAACACTGCATACTACACAACCTACACACAGCCTGGCGTGCCCCTGTAAACACTTTACAACAAATTACACATAGCCTGATTTGCTCCTGTACACTAAGCAACACCATTTGGGTTGGGCTGTACCTCCTTGGCCAGCCTGGTTTGGAGGGCTGTTCTGGGCGGTTCCGCTGCAGACTGGGTGCTGCACTGTGGGGTTCCTGCTCCTTGCTCATGCTCCTCCCAACTCCACACTCTCCGCAGGGCTGAATTTGAGGGGCTTTGTGTTTAGGAACTATGCCCCAGGATTGGAAGGTCATGGGTTTGAATCCCAGACTAGTAGGTTGCCCCGAGGTACCCTTGAGCAAGGTGCTGCCCCCATCACTGCTCCCCCGGGTGCTTTAAATAGCTGCCCCCTGCTGCACGTGTGTGTATGGGTGAAATGCAGAAGATGTATTTTGTTGTGTTTCACTGTGTGATGTGCTGGGTTACAAAATGAGAATTAGTCACTTTCACTTTTCTTTTACTACAACACTACACACACCCAAAACTAATTATTCTCTGGTCATTACATCACAATTTACACACAGAGTGTGTTCAGGAGTGAGTCCTTGCTAAATTAAGGTTAATGGGGATCAAAATGGTAATAAAGTGAAAACCCTTCTCATTACAAGGTCACAGCACACCACAATGAAACTGGACCTCTACATATAACCCATGCAAATGCCACACAGCAGTGGGCAGCTATGAAAGTGCCTGGGAAGCAGTGATGGGGACAGTAGCTTGTTCAAGGGTACCTCATGGTAAGGGATTTGAACCCACAATCTTCTGAGCCTATGGCCAACTCCCTAACCACTAGGCCACCACTGCCCCAATATGGAAGGGCTGATTGATTACATCATTGTTACTGACAGCTGATTGATTAATGTTATTTTTACTGCGAGTTAACTGGTTAACATTACTTTTACTGAGAGCTGATAAGTTAACAAAGCTGTTACTGAGAGCTTACTGGTAAACGTTATCCTGTTACTGAGAACTGACTGATTAACGTTACTTTCACTGAGAGCTGATTGGTTTATATCACTGGTACTGAAAGCTGATTGGTTAACATTATAGTTACTTAGAGCTAATTGACTAACGCTACTGTTAAAAAAAAAAACTTTAATAGAACCCATTCATTTTGGATTTGCTCAAGAGTGCGCTTCAGTAGCTCAACCAGTGTCAACCAGAGAGTAAACTTTGTCGTTTTAAAGTTTGATTCAGATGGACTTTGGATCAGTTAATAATTGATTCATTTAAAAGAGTCGGTTGAATGGAACTGTTCGTTCAGTTTTTGGGAGACAAGTATTTAGTAGGTAAACATACCGGCATATCTACAATACAGGACTAGGCCTTGCTGTGTGGGTGTGTGTGGGTGTATTTTATTAATTCATATTTTCAGCTCCAGAGTTCTGGGAGTCTCTGTGTTCTGACACGGATTTGCACTTTTCCTGAGTGTGTCACACACACCCACAAACGCATGCGCGCACACACACAGCGTGAGAGAGGAAGAGGGAAGTGTTTGCCTTCAGCTGTCAAACCATGTTACATTCAGTAGCATCCCATAGGAAAATGACCTGAAAAGACCGCATGCGTGTGTGTGTGTGTAGCACTGAATACTGGAGTGTTTTGTGGTCAGTCTGATGCTGCAAAACAAAAACGAACAAATAAATATACAAACAAAAACAACAGAAGATAGCCAAACACACGTGAGTGTGTGTGTGTGTATAATACAATATAAACGCGCACACACACATACAAAAACAAACAATAACAAATAAACACAACTGAACAATAAAGCATCTGTGAACGTGCGTGTTATTTTGAGCTGCTTGCTGCAGTGTGGGTGAAGGGTTCTGCGCATGCGCGCAGCATTCTGGGTTTGCAGGGACAAAGTGAAAAGCGTCCGCGCGTGGGAGGCGCACACACACACACACACAAGCCGCTGCAGGGAGATGTCAGCTCTGATCAGCTGTGTCGTGTGTGCGTGCGTGTGTGTATGTGTGTCAGAAGAGGGCGCTGTTCGGTCTGATTAGTCCTCTGTAAGTCAGTGTTAGAAGCTTGTGAGTAAATTAATGCTTTTGTCTGCAATAAGAAGAGTGAAAGAAGGTGCAGAGGATATATATATATATATATATATATATACACACATTTCTTCTTTTTCCAACTGCTCCCGTTAGGTGTTTCCACAGCAGATCATTTTCATGCCTTCTTGTCCTCTGCATCTTCCTCTGACCACCAACATGTCCACTCTCATCATATCCATAAACTGCTCTTTGTCCTTCCCCCTTCTCCACTTGCCTTGTAGGTCTATCCTTAACATCCTTCTCCTGATATACTCCTTGTCTCTCCTCTGCATATCCAAACCAATGCAGTCTCACTTCTCTTACTTTGTCTAAAAAACTGGCCAACCTGATTTGTCCCTCCTGACAGAAATGTCAGAATCTTTAACTCTGACACTTCACGCTTGACTTTTCATCAGTCCCATCATTTACAATCCAGATAACATAGCTGGTCTCACTACTATTTCCAACCTGTATAACGTAGCTAGTCTCACTAACATCCTGTGTTTACTTCCCTTTCACTCTTGCTGGTCCCTGTCAGTAACAGATCACTGCACTCTCTTCTTCAACTCTCTTCCACATTCATTGCAACTCTGAACTGTCAGCCCTGAGTATTTAAACTCCTACACCTTCTTCACCTCTTCTCCCATGCATCACTTTTGTCTTTGTTTTACTGGCTTTCTTTCCTCTCCTCTCTAGAGCAGATTTCCACCTTTCAAGAGTCTCCTCAAGCTGCTCCCAAATGATCACAAACATCAAAGTCCTCAAGTATGGCTGTTTACTTTCGTCTCTCAGCCTGTTCATTACCATTGCAAATGAGAATGGACTAAGTGGTGATCCATGATGTAATCCCTCCTTTACTTTAAATGCATTCATCACTCCAACCACAGACCTTACCTCTGGCACACTGATCTCACCATGCACACCATGGACCAATCTGACATACTTCTCAGCCACTCCTGATTTCCTCATACATTTTGACACTCCTGACGTTCTCATTCCTCATGAATGACTCTTTTTTTGAGAGGTGAATAATTTCTTACAGCTGCAGTTCCTAAAATGAAACTATATTGGGACAGCAGTGGCCTAATGGTTAGGGAGTGGTTAGGGGAATGGTTAGGGAGTTTACAGGATCAGAAGATTGTGGGTTCAAACCCCTTACCAGTAGGTTGCCCTGAGGTACCCTTGAGCAAGGTACTGTCCCCAACACTGCTCCCTGGGCACTTTCATAGCTGCCCCCTGCTGCAAGGTGTTTGCATGGGTTAAATGCAGAGGTCCAATTTTATTGTTGTGTGCTGTGACCTCACAATGATGAGAACAGTCACTTTCACTTTATATTGGAATATATTCATCCTTTACCAGTGTATTTAGACTCATAAAGTTGCTCTGTTACACTTGTAACACTGCCCAACAACCTGGGCTGCTTTGTTTCATAACACTGCAGCCCTCTGATGGATGAATGCGCTGTCTGGTGTCTGCACTTGTTGTCTTGTCTTGTCTTATGTTGTGTCTTGTGTCTTATGTTGTGTCTGATGTTGGCCTATGTGTAGCACCAAGGTCCTGGAGGAATGTTATTTTATTTCACTATGTACTGTGTAGATGGCTGGAATGAAAATAAAATCCTACTTGAACTTCAACTTGAACTAAGCAAAACAACCAGACTCTAATAAACAAACAGATGAGGTTCTAAACAAACAGATGAGGTTCTAAGCAAAGAGATGTGTCTGAGAATATCCTTGCCAAAGTCTTACAGCCTAGAGGAAACTCTACATATAAGCTGTTTATGAAATTGAAGTGAAAATGTCATTGTGAAACACAGCACACAGTGAACCAGAATGAAATGCAACCTCTGCTTTTAACCTATGCAGCAGGGGGCAACCATATCTAGCACCTGGAAAGGTTTGATGCGGACAGTACCTTGCTCAAGGAAACCTCAGGGCAACCTACTGGTCTGTGATTCAAACCCACAACCCTCCAATCCTAGGGCCCATTCCCTAAACAAAAATAGAGTTATTTTCTGTGTTTTTTAAACACTAATATTAAAATGAACACTAACATTAATCCAGTAAAGAGTTATTTTCTGTTTTAATTTTATTAATAAATTGATAACCTTTTGGTGCCAAAAAACATTTTAATATCTTATATTAAATCGTATATTTATAATAATATATGTAAACTGTTAAAACAGGTGCCAAAAAGTTTTCTACTGGAAAGAGATTGGAATGTCACATAATTTTGTCATATCACAGCACGACCGGAAGATGGCGCCAAACCAGCAAAACTAATCTGGTCAAGTGTACAGCGAATCCCCTATTAACCCACACACCGTCCAGCAGGTGGCAGCCTGCTGCCCACTGAGTAGTGATGGGGACGGTGTGTTTATCAGAGAGCCCTAGGATCCGGAAACCTCCCTATCCTGGGCCTATTCCCTAAACAAGAATTTACAGGGGAAAGTGAGGGAGCTGTTTACTCATAAGCTCATCTTTCCCTGTTATTCTTTAAGACATTTTTGATACTAACAACACAGAGTTGACGGTCTCTGTTCTCAGCAAAACTGTCCCACAGGAGAGACAAGGACCTTTAATCATGTGCTGTTGAGGAACAACAGATTAACCACACACTTTCCAAAATCAGACAGAACTAATATGGCCGGAGTGCAGCAGCACAAAGCAAAACTTTTTAAAGTACAATTTTTTTTTCTAGAATTGCAAGTAAACATCTCATAGATAGATAGATAGATAGATATATGGTGTCTAGTTTCTCACTATCGCTTCTTTTTGGTTTGTTTATTTATGGATGTGTCTCCGCAGTGAGTGTGTGTGAATTTACGGTAAAAGGGAGTTTTGTTCTCCTTTTGTTTCGTCAGCAGCCCATCAAGCACATCCTGACGTCACTTACTAAATTTGGTCGAGGACGGAAAACCACGCGCCTTTCCGTGACGCCGACCAATCAGAGCACGGGGGCGGGACCCTTCCGGCTCCCTCTCATTGGCGGCTGCACCATCAGTCAGAGAGGCAAGAAGCGGTGACGTAAGCCTTTGTGTTGTGGCGGATAAAAAGGGACGTCTGGGGGATTTTGGCACTCACAGATTGTTTACCACCCGGCGGAATGGATCAGACTCTACCGAACCAAGTCACACTCGCTGTAGAGAAATGAACGGATCAACCTGCTGAGTCTCTTTTGGAAAATATTTTTGAACGACCCAACGCACCGTTTCCTTGGCCCGAAGCAGAACACTCCTCAGGCACGGATCCAGTCGAACCGGTCCGGATTATGACCCCGAGTTGTGGATCCAGAGGCGAAATGCTCGCCGAAGTGTCGGCGGCAGCAAATTTCGTGTCCAGGCTTCTCCGCTCGCGGGGTTTTCTGAGCGAAAAACAGCTGCAGGGCTTCCGAGAGTGTCTCCAACAAGAACTTTCAGGTAAACACCTGTCTATACTTACTGTCTCTCTAGACTCTCCATTTTTGTCGACATTTCCCTTTAAATACAATTTTCCACTCCATCTGTGGTGAAGGTACTTTTTGAGAGGCCGTTAAAGTGCTATTGTAGCGCGTTTTTGTGACGTCACTGCGGGCCAAACGGTTAGCAGGTCTGAATGCGACCTCGAGAAACTGGACTTTTCTCACGCCACCGGACGAACAATCCACTCTTCCCTCGCCGCTTTTACTAGGCCTGGTTAAAGTTATCTGGTTAACTGAGTAGCCCTGCTGTCCTAAACAGGATTGCAGTGTAACCAGATAACTTTTTTAAGCCCAATAGGAAATAAACAAAGGGACATGCCTGTTGGACAACCCCCTTAAACTATCATGTTAACTGAAAAATCCTCTCCTGAAAGGGGATCTGCAAAGCAGGATATTGTAGTTTGTATCGTAGCCTGATCACTTTAGTCAAGACATGTCCACTCATGGAAGAAATATGAGATTTTCTAGATATTCTCCAAATGTAGGCTTAAGTTAACTGACAAACCTTGCTTGGTGAAATTCTCTCCTGGAAAATATTTACAAAGCAGGATTTCAGTCTAGCCAGATAATTTAATCCCAGATTAAACCCTGAATGTTTTTTGTTGTTTTTGGCTATTTTATCAGACAGTTGTGTTAATTGTTTTTTTTTTTTTTTTTTCTTTTTTTGTTGTTTGTTTATTTTAGAACACTACCAACACCACTGGTTCCCAGACCGGCCACAGAAAGGCTCTGGCTACCGCTGCATCCGAATCAACCATGAGATGGACCCACTCATAGGCAAGGCAGCCAGCCGGATCGGCCTGACCGCCGGCCAGCTCTTCTCACTCCTTCCACGCGAACTGACCCTGTGGGTGGACCCATTTGAGGTGTCGTACCGTATCGGTGAGGATGGGTCCATCTGTGTCCTGTATGAGGCTGAGCCCCCTGTGTCGTTGCCGTTTGAACCAGCACTGAACTGCAAGAAACGCTTCATGATGGGTGGTCGCACCAGCCCACCCAAAAACTATCTGATGGCTGTCTCCAGCTAAAGGGGGCGGGGTGAGGGGGCGGGCCCTCGCACCAGTCATCCGGTTTTATCTTCCCGGGGCTTTTGCGTTTTACTCCTCTCTTTTGAAGCCAAATCATGAACACGAACCCCTCGTACGTGATTAAGTTCCAAAAAAATAAAGCACTGCCAGTGAGGTATAGATGTTTCTATGTTTTTGTTTTTTTTGTTTTTTTTTTTTGTATAAAAGATGGACCATTTGAGTTCCTTGCACTGTTTCTTGAGTCAGTATATGTACTCATGCTACAATCTGGCAACACACTGTGACATGCAGGCACTGGCAATGTCGCAGTGCAATACAGAGCGTTCTTTTCATCGAATGTAAAAGCAATCAAAACCTGCAGGGAGACGCTGCTATGGGTACCAAACCTGAAGTGTTGCATCGGATGGGTACCATTTATGGGACCTTACCGGAACCCCCTCCGGTCTCTGCTGCCTTAACGACGGCATAGCCGCCTCCTTCAGAACTGAACGTGCTGCCAAATGTCTTAACTCTTATTGTGCAATATCCAGGGTGTTCCAAAAACTGCTTTTGGTTCAAAAGTTCCCCCTTTTCTGCCGCTCCCTGAGTTGCCGTAATGTCCGGAGTATAAAGCTGTGAGCTGATTGGTTGGTTGGCCTGTTCCCATTGCCAGCGAGTGAGACATACTAGTCTCCTGTAGCATTTCACTCTCTCTATTTGGGGCTGCTGAGCAGCTCTTTGTTTACTGTTTTAGACAGAGACAGTGTAGTTTTGTAAGCTATGTGAAGCACAGTATGCTTTTAATGTACTTAAAAAAAAATTAATTTGTGCAAATATAGAGAACTGTACAGTTTTGTCATTTTTATTACAATAAAATCACTTTATGAATTAGCTCTTTCTCCTCTTTTTGTCTTTCTTTCGCAGTATTGTTGTTCCTGAACAAGGGGAGTCTAAATTCTGCTCCTTTTAGAACCAGAGCTGTGAGACTTAACTCTGGAAGTCCCATCATAAATCTTTTCACCCTGAAACTTCACCTAATGCTTAAGGTGGAGCAAAGTTGTGGGTGTGGATTAAGACACCCTAGCTCTAAAGGTCTGATACAAACATCAACTAAACTACAGACAAGAAAAAGCAAGCTGCTGTTCAGACTGATCTGGGATCAGAATCCTCCATATTTTGGAATGGTTCTAAATCAGCTTCTGAAAATGCAGTGAAAAGGTGTGAAACTGCTGGTAGTTGATACCAAACCCACGTGTCTGCTCCACTTTGTGTGTGTGTGGCATCCTGCCTCATGTTCAGTCCTGTTGATGCCTAGCAGGCAGAGTGGCTTATCTACACACGCATGCCTGGGCTTGTTCTAAAGGCGCACCTACAGCAGGAGGTGGGAGTGGTGAATGTGTGGTTTGGGTGCTTTGTTGTTGCTTTTTCATTTCCACTGTTTTGGTGTCAAGAAAAGCTGAGCAGAGACATGAAGGTTTAATTTCTTTAAACACAGTATTGCGATGCTGAGCCGTTGTTCCAAAAATGCTGAAATATCACAATTTTTGGGGAAAAAAAAAATCAGATTTTCAGACTAAATCAACTTTAATCACACTTGACTTGTTTTTCCACAAATTACAAATAAAATGGTTTGTGTTTTTCTGCTTCCTACAGCCCAGCCAATTGTTTCCCCCAAGAACTATATGAACAAAAAACTGTTTAAATGAAATTTGTCACAGATGTTTGAAAACCTTTTCTATTTTCATGAAATTGTAGGACTTCAGTTTTATTTCTATGGGGCTTTTTACAGCTGTCATAATAAAACAGCCTCAAAGAATAGTGACATCACTAAAAAAGAGTCTAAAATTGACACAGCAGAGACAGGACAGCCTGTGGGAATTTATCATTGTGTTTATTTTCTATTATAACCAAAAGGCACTAAAAATCCTTAACCCCCCAACATTTCATTTCATTTATCCTCCAGTTTTAAACCATTCATGACGTTTTACCAACTGTTTAAAGTTGGTAAAAAGTGTGTCTTTTTAAAATTAAATTTCTTACTTTTAATAAACTTGTTCTTTTTTTAAAAAGTAATTCTTGTACTTTTTCATTTTATCCCTGGAGTACATTCCTGTACTTTTTACTTTTATACTCTGGGTACATTCCTGTAATTTCCTACTAATTACTTTACTACTAAGTAAAGTAATTGAGCCAGTACTTCTATTTTTACTTACCTTTATTTGAGGGAAGAATGGAAGGGATTTGGGAAGATTTAGGTGAGTGTTTAGTTTGAGCCTTAGCACTTCAATACAGCACACACACAATGCACACACATAAAATGTGCAGCTACAGTCACTGTGTTGTGGTGTATTGTTATTGTTGTGAGCAGAGAGCAAGTGTGTGTGTGTGTTGGTAGCAGATGGCACAGGGGCGCTCAGCGTCACTTTTCAGAGTCATTTCAGATCTACTACCAGCTTCACGCACACACACACACAGCCAGGCCACAACTCCCCGACACTCACATTTCCATAAGAAAGCCCAGTCTGAAGCCTGTGCGCAATGTGAATGGACAGACGGACGGATGGACAGGAGGGACAAAGTGTGAATGGAGGTAAACAGGCCCTGTCCTCATCTGCTCACCACACAGGGACACCCCCTCCCACTACAGACTGCTGCTCTGAGCTACTTCTGTCAGGATCAGTCCGTCTGCTGAGGAAGACAATGGAGACCCTTACAACACACACCCCCAAAAACCCTCGGACGCACCACCATCTGTCACTTCCCCCCACACCACTCCTCCTCTGCACTGCCAGATTCCTATTACCCTATAAAAAACACACACACACACACACACACTCCGTATGGATCATTTTCAGCTCTTTGGTATCTCCCCCTCAGCCGTAATGCAAACCTGATACATACAGAAACTCTGACATAAAGAACACATATCTTATAACATTCGGCTCAAAAAAAAAAACAACATCCTGATCATTTTGTTCTGCTGGACGATCCAATAAAACCTGTGGATGCTCAAACTTATCAAAACGACCCATTAAAGAGCCCATACCTTTGTAGCATAAACAGCCACATTTCATTTCTTTTTTAAACTTTCTTTTTTAGCCTTTACAGCTTTAATGAATATGAACTTTATCATAAATGTGTTGCTTTTATTAACTGTACCCAGTGTCCCAAATGTGTGCACTATATGTATCCCAGTGAAGCTCCAGTAGTCTCTCAGTGTCTCTATCATGGTAAAATAGTCCATCTGAACTAAATCACTTTTCTTTGTGTTTCTTCACCATGAACGGGTTTAGTTTGAGTCCAAAATCTCTGGTAAAACAACCTCTCAGGCATCAGCCAGCTTCTTCACCACCATTTCATGTCTGTGAAGGACATTCAGATGTCCAGTTCCTTTTGCCAACACTGGGGATGGTTGTGAGTTTCACACCAAACCTGTAAAGGAATTACACTGAAACACTTTATTATGGGGTGAATAAGGAAAATGGGGGGATTGTTCTTCAACAGCACATTAAGAGGGACTCAGTACTGATTTATAGAGTTTATATCTGTTTGTGTGTGTGTTGTTACTCATGAGCAAGACTGTCAGTGTGTGATGGAGAGGGACATGTGTTGGTGTGTGCGTGTGTCTGTTTAGTGGACCTTGTAAAGTGCAACTGCATAAAAAGTGTGTATAACAGGGCTGTGAGCATTTGGAGGAGTGTTACAACTGAGACGTCTTTATGGCCACAAGGGCATAAAAAACAGACACACACTGGGCAGACTGACTGAACTTCATTCCAGACCCTTTTGGAGAGATAGAGGGCCAAAAAAAGAAGCACACTTATCAACACAGACAGGAGCTGTTTCATTACAGAACTGCAGCCAGTCCCCCTTAAAAAACTTTCACTCTTCAATACAGTACTTCAGCACTTTTAGGTGAATTTTCTCAGGAATATGTTGTGTATTTTTGATATAGTTTAATATATCAATGTATCAACCTGAAATCAAAACAGAGCTTGTTTGTATTGGCCTTCAAAGGGGAGAAGCCTGGTTTCATTCTGAACAATTAAAAAAGAGAAATAGAATAGAATGGAATAGAATACAATAATCCTTTATTATCCCACGAATGGGAAATTCGGGTGTTACAGGGCTCTTTAACAAGAAAGAACAGAAAGAAAGAGTGAATATATAAAAACAAATATAATATATATATATATATATTTTTTTTTTTACTGGGCAAATAAACAAATCTGCTTCTGATTGGATAAAAACTGGATAAAAGTTGATGTTTTTTTTAGGCTGCACATGCAGTAATTACTGGAACCTGTGGATACAGAATGTTAAAAAGGTCAATGTATAATATACTGTAGTGTGTTAATTTGAATTGTGCGGTAAAATAAACAGAACTGGAGTGTTTTCTGGGGAAACACCATTTTCATGAGTGTTTAGGTGTCGTTTCAGCTCATCTGGCCTGTGGTGTTTATGTTTAGTAGCTCAGCTCAACTTTCTTTCTTGTTTTTAGAGTCTCTACTAACCTCCCCAAACACACACACTCCCTCCCTTCCAGCTGAGCTGTAGAGTTCAAACAAATGGGTGACCTCTGACCCCTCAGCTGCTGAAGGCACTGCCTGTGTGTGTTTGTGTTTCTCTGGCCTGTGATTGGCTGCACTGGTATCCAGGCAAGACTGGCTGTGGGTTCTTTCCCACAGTCCCACAGCGGGCCTTGACCTGAGCCAACCATCCTCCACCATACTACACACACACACACACACTTGTTGTGTGTCTGGCAGGGGATAACACTCAGGCACTTCCTGAGAGCCCTAACTGTCAGACTCACACAGACACACTCTATTGTTTCTGTGCTCCTGATCTAACAGATTCCACCAATTAGATTTGTCTCGTGGCAACTTTATTATTATAATCTCACAAGCAGACAGTAAACAACCCCATAAACACATACAGACATGGAAACACACACACACACACACACACACACAGCAAGGGGTAAATCCAAAAGACATTTGGACATTATGTCATTCTGTTCATCTTCAGCCAGACTATAGGTCCTAATTTGAACAGAAAGAGAGTGGAGAAAGAAAGGAAGAAAGAAAGAAAGAAAGAAAGAAAGAAAAAACCTCTGATATACATCCTGAGTGTGTGTTTGTGTGTGTGTGTGTCAATTAGCAGGAGGAGTCTATTCTCACACAGATAAGACCCGGAGTGTTATATGAGGACTTTGTCCTGAACCATAAACACACACTGAACTGCTCCTTTAAGGGCTGGGGTGTGTTTTAACTATGTGTTTCCTGCTCTGAGAGTGTGTGTTGATGAGTGTGTGTTGGTAAGAGTGTGAGGCGAGCACTAAAGCCTGGTGTCAGACTGAAAAGCTGTTTCGGTGCTGCATCCTCACAAAGTGTGTAATTTAGCTCGACACTAGGCTTAACAAACACACACACACATATACACACACACACCAGCTTCTATTCCTATAATATGTCAGATGTCTGCCAAACACAGACACATCCTAATTGTTTTAAAAGAAACACTTTATTTATTGTCTGGGGCTTCCGTCTACATTCAGAAACGAAAACATTTAAAAAAGCAAACTAATTCATATTTTACAGTGAAATTGAATTGCTGTTACATAATAATTAAAGTAATTTAGTAAGGCATGAAGACAGAGATAGATAATTACAATAAGATAAGATAATTACTTAGTGCCCACAACTTAATAAGACAAAGGAATGAGATAATTAAGCTGCATAAGCACAGTAGAACCTCTGGCCATGATTTCCGAATGTTTCCGATCACGTACAAATTGGGTTACAAACAAAAAGTTTGCCAAATTTTCGCCTCTGTTCACAACCCCAATTTCAGGTTGCAAACAAAACACTGGCAGCCAGTTTCCCCTCCGTTTCGTACTACGTGCCCATTCTCCATCTGTATCTCATTTTCTTTTGTTTGCTTATAAATTAAATAAATTATTTAAAAATAATCCCTCTTAATAATCCCTCTTAAAAATAAAAAAAGTATTTACAGCAAAGGGTTTGTAAGGGTCTAGCGTTACCTTGGTCTAGCACAAACTCCTGTAATGTTACATTTCTCAGTGTGATTCATTTAATTTAGTTTACTACTACACTGTGTATTCTATAGCATAATTAACTATTTTTGTGCTTAAAAACCTTTAACAGACCTTTTTCAGACCTCTTATGATGAATGCAACATTTGGATGACGTTTTCCCTCGCCGGACGTGGGTCACCGGGGCCTCCCTCTGGAGCCAGGCCTGGAGCTGGAGCCCAATGGCGAGCGCCTGGTGGTCGGGCCTTCACCCATGGGGCCCGGCCGGGCACAGCCCGAAGAGGCAACGTGGGTCCCCCTTCCCATGGGCTCACCACCTGTAGGAGGGGCCAAAGAGGTTGGGTGCAGTGTGAGCTGGGCGGTGGCCGAAGACGGGAGCCTTGGCGGTCCGATCCTCGGCTGCAGAAGCTGGCTCTAGGGACGTGGAATGTCACCTCTCTGGTGGGGAAGGAGCCTGAGCTAGTGCTCAGAGGTTGAGAAGCTAGAGGTTGAGAAGTTCCGGCTAGATATAGTTGGATTCACCTCGACGCACAGCTTGGACTCTGGAACCAGTCTCCTTGAGAGGGGCTGAACTCTTTTCTACTTTGGAGTTGCCACCGGTGAGAGGCGCCGAGCAGGTGTGGGCATACTTATTGCCCATTATTATTACTTATTGGCTCGGGGCCTGTACATTGGGGTTTACACCAGTGGATGAGAGGGTGGCCTCCTTAGTGGGGGACGGGTCCTTAGTGTTGTCTGTGCTTATGCGCCAAACAGCAGTCTGGACTACCCACCCTTTCTGGGGTCTCTGGAGGGGGCGCTTGAGAGCGTCCCTGCTGGGGACTCCATCGTTCTGCTGGGGGACTTCAATGCTCACATGGGCAATGACAGTGAGACCTGGAAGGGCGTGATTGGGATGAATGGCCCCCCCAATCTGAACCAGAGTGGTGTTTTGTTATTGGACTTTTGTGCTCGTCACGGATTGTCCATAACGAACACCATGTTCAGGCATAAGGATGTCCACATGTGCACCTGGCACCAGGACACCCTAGGTCGCAGTTCGATGATCGACTTTGTAGTCGTGTCATCGGACTTGCGGCCACATGTCTTGGACACTCGGGTGAAGAGAGGGGCGGAGCTGTCAACTGATCATCACCTGGTGGTGAGTTTGCTTCGTTGGTGGGGGAGGAGTCTGAATGTTCCGCGCCTCCATTGTCGAGGCGGCTGACCGGAGCTGTGGCCGTAAGGTGGTCGGTGCCTGTCGCGGTGGCAACCCGAGAACCCGTTGGTGGACACCGGGGGTGAGGGAGGCCATCAAGATGAAGAAGGAGTCCTACCGGGCCTTTTTGGCCAGTGGGGCTCTGGAGGCAGCTGATAGGTACCGGCAGGCCAAGCGGAATGCGGCTTTGGTGGTTGCTGAGGCAAAAACTCGGGCGTGGGAGGAGTTTGGTTAGGCCATGGAGAAAGACTTCCAGACGGCTTTGAGGAGATTCTGGTCCACCATCCGGCGTCTCAGAAGGGGAAAGCAGTGCACGGTCAACACAGTGTATAGTGGGGATGGTGTGCTGCTGACCTCAACTCGGGATGTTGTGGGTCAGTGGGGGGAATACTTCGAAGACCTCCTTAATTCCACCAACATGCCTTCTGATGAAGCAGAGCCTGGGGACATAGAGGTGGACTCTTCCATCTCTGGGGCTGAGGTTGCCGAGGTGGTCAAAAAGCTCCTCGGTGGCAGGGCTCCGGGGGTGGATGAGATCCGCCCAGAGTTCCTCAAGGCTCTGGATGTTGTAGGACTGTCATGGCTGACACGCCTCTGCAACATCGCATGGACATCGGGGACAGTGCCTCTGGATTGGCAAACCGGGGTGGTGGTCCCCCTCTTTAAGAAAGGGGACCGGAGGGTGTGTTCCAACTATCGAGGGATCACACTTCTCAGCCTCCCGGGGAAAGTCTATTCAGGGGTCCTGGAAAGGAGGGTCCGTCGAATAGTCTAACCTCGGATTCAGGAGGAGCAGTGTGGTTTTTATCCAGGTCGCGGAACAGTGTACCAGCTCTACACCCTTGGCAGGGTCCTGGAGGGTGCATGGGAGTTTGCCCAACCAGTCTACATGTGCTTTGTGGACTTGGAGAAGGCATTCGACCGTGTCCCTCGGGGAGTCCTGTGGGGGGTACTCCGGGAGTATGGGGTGTCGGATTCCCTGTTAAGGGCCGGTCCCTGTACAATCGGTGTCAGAGCTTGGTCTGCATTGCCGGCAGTAAGTCAAATCTGTTTCTGGTGAGAGTTGGACTCCGCCAGGGCTGCCCTTTGTCACCGATCCTGTTCAGAACTTTTATGGACTGGATTTCTAGGCGCAGCCAGGGCGTTAAGGGGGTCCGGTTTGGTGGGCTCAGGATTGGGTCTCTGCTTTTTGCAGATGACGTTGTCCTGTTGGCCTCATCAGGCCGCGATCTTCAGCTCTCACTGGATCGGTTTGCAGCCGAGTGTGAAGCGGCTGGGATGAGAATCAGCACCTCCAAATCTGAGGCCATGGTCCTCAGCTGGAAAAGGGTGGAGTGCCCTCTCAGGGTTGGGAGTGAGATCCTGCCCCAAGTGGAGGAGTTTAAGTGTCTTGGGATCTTGTTCACGAGTGAGGGTAGAATGGAGCGGGAGATCGACAGGCAGATCGGGGCAGCGTCCGCAGTGATGCGGGCTCTGCGTCGGTCCTTCATGGTGAAGAAGGAGCTGAGCCAAAAAGCAAAGCTCTCAATTTACCGGTCGATCTACGTTCCCACCCTCACCTATGGTCACGAGCTGTGCGTAGTGACTGAAAGAACGAGATCGCAAATACAAGAGGCCGAAATGAGTTTCCTCTGCAGGGTGTCTGGGCTCTCCCTTAGAGATAGGGTGAGAAGCTCAGTCATCCGGGAGGGGCTCAGAGTAGAGCCGCTGCTCCTCCGCATCGAGAGGAGCCAGATGAGGTGGCTCGGGCATCTGATTAGGATGTCCCCTGGACGCCTCCCTAGTGAGGTGTTCCGGGCACGTCCCACCGGAAAGAGACCCTGGGGAAGAACCAGGACACGCTGGAGAGACTATGTCTCTCGGCTGGCCTGGGAACGCCTTGGGATCCGCCCAGAGGAGCTGGAAGAAGTGAGAGGGAAGTCTGGGCATCCCTGCTGAAGCTGCTGCCCCTGCGACCCGACCTCGCATAAGCGGAGGAGAATGGATGGATGGATATTACACTGTGTATTCTATAGTATAATTAACTATTTTTGTGCTTAAAAACCTTTAACAATTTTTTAATACAGTTTGTACAGTGAGCATCCACGTGTGAGCATCTTCCTCCACTCTTATATGTCACCCTGTGCTCTTTCCTCTTCTTGAAATAAGTATTAACTACAGCCATTTCCATCCTTTTCGCAAAATCTACAACCATCTGACCTTCTGCTTTACTCTCCTTGACACCATACCTACCCTTCACCTCCTCATCACCCCTGTTTTCCAATCCCCAACAAGTCCATTAAAGTCTGTACTAATCACCACTCTCTCTCCCATGGGTACACTCTCTATCACTTCATCTAACTCACTCAAGATTTCTTCTTCCTCCTCTATCTCACATCCAACATGTGGTGCATAAGTACTAACAACATTCAGTATCACACCTTCATCTTCCAACTTCCAGCTGAAGAACTCTCTTCACCTCCAAAACACTCATCCCATAGTCTTCAAGATAACACCTACTCCTTTTCTCCTCCCATCCACACCTTGATAAAAGGGTGGCAGTGGTCTAGTGGTAGGGTTCTTGCCTATGGATCAAGAGGTCCCAGGTTCAAAGCTCTGCATATTGATTTGGCAAAAGTTTTACACAGTTGGGGAATGAGATAATTAAGTAATGGCCACAACTTTGTAAGTCACATGAATGAGATTATAAAATAGTGAGTTGTGAGAATGAGATACTTAGTAGGCATAGAATGAGATGTTTAATTGTGTAAGTAAGTAAGCTGTGGGAGTGACATTAGTAAGTTGGGGCCACAATTAAATAAAGCATAAGACTGAGATAAATAAGAAATGGCAACATATTAGTGAGGAATGGCAATAAGATAATAAAGTAGCGACCACAAATTTGGAAATCATGGAAATTAGATAATTAAGTATTCACCACAGATTAGCAAAGAATGGGAATGAGATAATTAAGTTGAGGTCATGACCAACTTCATACTATGTATGTTGGTAGAAACCTCTTAACATTAATATGTGGAAACAGGATCTCAATAGGTGGCCACACCTTAATGAGTTATTGCTGATTTGATAACAAGCGACAGTCCAATCAGATACTCCTTTATTGAGCAGTTGCTTTACACTGTAGTTTACTGTAGTTTTTTTATGAAATGTCTGTTGTACAGTGAGTATTGACTCAGCAAGGGGTCACTAGAACCATGGTATATTTTCTTTACATTTTCTATCTTTTGGGTTTTTACATTATTCTATATATCCTCTGGAGAGTTCTGTGTTACATATTTATATAACATTATGGGGTAGCGGTGGCCTAGTGGTTAGGGAGTTGGCCCCAGGATCAGAAGGTCATGTGTTAGAATCCCAGACCAGTAGGTTACCCTGAGATACCCTTGAGCAAAGTACTGTCCCTGCCATTGCTTTTTTGGGGGATCCAGAATGGATTAATGCCATTTCAATTCATTTCAATGGGGAAAACTGGTTTGACATACATGTAATTTGAGTTACAAGCTCCATCATGGAACAAATTAAACTTGTATGTCATGGCACCACTGTATTTGTATATTCAAGTATTTCTATATCACACCTGTATTTCATACCTGTACAGGTTTTCATCTAGATTTCTTTTTAGTTTAAAATTTTATTATTTTATTCATCTTATTTTATTATTTTATTTTATGTTTTTATTATTATTACATATTATTATCCACTATTACATCGTATCCAGGACTACTTTTTTACTTCATGTCTTTGAATCTGGTGCTCACACCTCTCACTGTGTATCTTCGGGGTTTTGTTTCAATCTCAACTGTCCAAACGGAAGACAACCGAGCTAAACACTCGTTGGCTCCATCCATTCCTGTTCTCAAGCTTCTGATTCAAATTTATAATGTTCCGTTCCACCTTACATGGTACAGCAGTTTATTCGGCACCTATGTATCAGCTGCACCATTTAAGCCGGAATGGAACATTCAAAATTCGATGATGCCTTGGTTGCTTGTTAGTCAGTTCTTGTGCTGTCAAATGTTCTGAGAGGTTCTCTTGCAGTTCTGCAGAAGAACATCAGAATTTCAGGAGGCTTTTTTGGGGGCTTGTATTTTGGCTACGGTTGCTCTGCCCTCAGATTGGAAAGAAGTTTCTTAAAATGTTAAAACACTTCCGCCCCCCCCATGCAACATATACACAGAGTGCACTTTCACCACCCACCCAAAACACACACACACAGCACTTTCCAGAACACAGATTTAAAAAAAAATTTCTGCAAACCCACAAATGTATGTTGTTTGTTCTGTACAACCTTTAAATAAAGGCTGAACTAGGGTTCTTTGGTTCAAAAAGAACAGTACAGACACAGTTCTACAAAGAACCACCAAACATGAAAATAAAAAGTTAAGAATTTCCAGGTAATATGAATGTAATACAGCAGTTAAAGAGACATTTCTGGATTCAATGGTTGTGAATGGAACCAGACGCCTTGATGGCAATAAAACATATATACAGTTTACATTGTGTGTGTCTGTGTGTATGTGAAATAATATTCAATCATTAAAGGATTAGCAGCATTACTCTGTTTTGGGAGTGAATTTTGGAGAGGGAGCAATACCAGTATCACAACACAATAAACAAACACACGTTTTACATCATTATGTAGGAAAACTGAACTGGAGGACCTGTTGCTATGAGCAGATGGAGAGGTGAGAGAGTTAAACAAACAAACAATGGAGGATGGACAAATAAAAACCAGAGGAGATAAATGAGCACAGGTAAGAGCAGAGTGGATGCTGCAGGAGAGTTTTAGCTTCTTTTTTTTTGCACTGAACTTTCCACATGGGCTTATTCTCTCTCTGTCTCTCTCTCTCTCTCTCTCTCTCTCTCTCACACACACACACACACACACACACCACACACCACACACACACACACACACACACACACACACACACACACACACACACACACACAAACACACCCTGCCTTTTCTTTCCTGCACAAAGCTCTCATTGTTCTGAAGGCTGCCTGGATTCCAAGGCTGCAGCAGCTGCTGCACTAAATCCTGAAGAGGGTGTGTATGCGTGTGTGTGTGTAGGGGGTGACATAAAGGCATAAAAATGGCTCTAACCCCCTTATGCCCCAGCCTGCATCCTCTTCTAGTACACACACACACAGACACACACAAACACTCCCACCCTCCACAAACACACACACTCACACACTATAAGCTGGGCCTGAAATGTGGGTCTGGGCACTTTAACCCTTTCAGTTCACAGACACACACAAACATACACACACAGCTAATTATTTTAATTTTGGCCTGCTCTGTTTTCAACTCGGACAAGGAGAGAACATGTCCACTCCACATAGAAAGTACCCAGATTGTCCTTCTAGGATAGCAAAAAATTTAATAAAAATGTAAACATTAAAATGTATAAAGTGTAGAAGCTAAGAAGAGCAAGACCAGTGGTGATTAAGAAATGAACAGTTTGGCATATTAGGCTGTTAGTGATGTTAAAGGAGGAGATAAGAACAAGGAGGAGATGGGTTATCAAGAACATCTTGAAGGTAGTGAGGGATGTCCCTGTTCAGACAGTGTCTGGGAGCTTGTTCGACCATCAGGGAACCGAGAATGAGAACATTCTGTACTGAAATGGCCTCGTGTGAAGGGGTGGCGATGCCAGACAAAGTTTCTTAGAAGAACATGATGAGCAGAAGGGGGATCAGCTTGTTTGACAGGGCTTTAACAGTAGCAGATCCAGACGCACTCTGTAGGGACACATTGGGGACACATTTGATCGGTTGCCACTGAATTCTGTTGCCTGTGGCCTCACCATCAAGAGAGACTGATTTACTCATAAAAGTGTAAACATAGTGTAAGAAGCACACCACACACACATACTCTGTAGAATCAATGCAGTGTTTTGTGTTTATTTTCCAATATAATGTTTTTCCTTTTTATTTTAATGTCTGAAGCAAAATGATTGAAGCCATTTACCTCTTATCTACTGTGTGTGTACATACTGCTGTGACTTAAGTTAGATAAGGCCAAACACACACACACACACACACACACACCGATTTTCTCCAAGGGTTTCAATTCATCTGGATCCACTTTAGCTCAACACACCCCTCCCTTTTTGTTACACACATACATACATACATGCATACATACACACACACACACAAACACACACACACACTTTTCCTGTGAACTCTTGCTGCTCCCACACAGAATAGCACCAGCCTGTACAATCAGCTTCATCAAGCCTCAAAGATTAAAGCTATAGGTCAACACCAAAGCTGTTTGACACATGTTTGTTGTATGAAGTTTTGTTTTTACTTTTAGTGCTACAAAGCAAAACATATCTAAAAATTAGCACCAGGAGGCTCAAACACACATGTGGTAAAAGCCCCCATTCCTTCCAACATTAGAAGTGCATCTGTTATATCTCACTGTACTGTGTGTGTGTGTGTGTGTGTGTGTGTGTGTGTGTGTGTGTGTGTGTGTGTGTGTGTGTGTGTGTTGTTTTGAAGGGTACAGAAGCCCAAACTAAACACTTACACCCAATATGCCAAATCTTGCCAAAACCCTTCTATTCCTTCTATCCCTTCCTCCAGTAAAAGAAAAGATGCTTGAGTTAAAGAAGTACTGACTCAGTTACCTTTCTCAGTAGTGAAAAAACATTTACATTCTAATCCAGAGCAACTTCAAATTCCTGATTACAGGAACTGTTCCCCTGGAGCAATTAAGGGAATCCCCTGGGATTAAGGGTTTTTACTCAGGAACCCAGTGGTGGTGATGCTGAATTTGAACCTGCAACCTCTTGGGCCATAGGCAAGTATCCTACCAAACAGTAAAACAGTAAAAAGAACTGAATCTCACACCATATTAATAGATTTCAAAGACAATTAAAGCCTTGAAACTTCAACTCCAATAAAAACAATCTACTGAAAATAATGAACATTGACTTCACTGCTTCCCTTTCATTACACTTTCATTCTCAATACACCTTTTCCACCGTCCACTCTCCCTTTTTCTTTTTCACATCTCCTTCTGTCTGTCCAGACGCACAAAGGGACTTTTTTTTCCTGTATGTTTTTGCCCATTTAGGCTGAAACGAATCTTTATTTTGGGAAGGTGACAGAAAATAAAAATATCTGAGAAAATTAAATGTCGATCAGACGAAAAAATGTTCAGATAACTGAAAACTCTATTTAAGTGCAGCAACTAGGTAAGTATTTGTACTTCATTACTTTGCCATTACTGGGCCAGAACTGAAACGATACAGAAACTTCACACCAAACATTTCTTTAAACAGTGATTAGGAGTTACATATCCCTGTCCCTCTGAAAAAGATTAAGTGTGTGTGTGTGTAAGTGTTGTTCACCCATAGGTTTGTATGGGAGTCTTTGAGGGTGTTTATATGAGGGAACATTCACATGGTGTGTGTGTGTGTGAGGGAACATGTTCAGCACATAGAGCACCTCTAAAGAACAGTAACTGAAGTCCAGCTGTCTTTGTATAAACTCTGTAAGTCTGACCTGGACTCATGTGTACATGTGTTTATGTGTATGTGTGCATATGTGTAAACGTGTATATGAGTGTGATTGTATATATTGTATATGTGTGATTTGTGTCTTATGTTGTCTTGTGTCCTATGTCTTGTCTGTTGTTGTCCTGTGTGTAGCACCAGGGTCCTGGAGGAACGTTATTTCGTTTCACTATGTACTGTGTATGTGACTGAAATGACAATAAAATCCTTCTTGACTTGACTTGATATATGTATCTTGATATATGTATACATACATACATATATAAATACAATCCCATACAATATATGTGTGTGTGTGTGTGTGTGTTAATTTATGTACATGTGTCAACGCTACTTCAACATGTCTTGCTTTTTATAAACACACAAAGGAACAGAGGAAACCCCACTCACGCGCCTCCCTTTTCCTCTCTCCAACGATTGGCTGCTGTTTGTTATGACGTCACCACATAGTGGCCAATCAGATGCTGTCGTCGAGGGAGAGCGAAGGAAGAACTCGGAGCGGAGAAAAAACACGGGATGTGAATGAACTTAAACCGGTTTAAAGTGAAAATAAATACCGATTAACACAGGAATCAGTTGTACTAAAAAGAGGGAAAAAAACACAAAATAAACTAAAACTGCAGCGTCTCTACGGATGTTAAAAGGTTAAAAATGAAAAACTTAAAAACAGATTAAAAACAACTCGAACTCCGAGACAAATGAAGGGTAAAAGTGGAAGAATAAGGAGAACAAGACGTGTAAGGCTAACATTAATCAAGCAGAACGTGTACAATAAATATTTTCTTTTTATAAAGGCAGAAAGTTTAGAATTCCGTGAAGTTACGAGAAGCGGGGTCTTCGCTTGCAGTGGTTGAGCGGGTCCGTGCGCCCCCTGCTGGTGAGCGTGATGTATTAATGCAGTCTCCTCTCCAACCCATGAAACAGTTGGTCTGACTACTGTCTCTAACCTGGATAACACCACCATCCTGTAAACCTTTCCTTTTGGCTCTTGCTGGGACACGTCTCTTACAGATCACTATTGCCTTTCTTCACCCATTCTAACCTACATGCACTCTCCTCTTTACCTCTCTCCCACAATCCCCATTACTCTGAACTGTTGACCTGAAGTATTAAACTATTATTTATATCTTTAAATTATTCACTAATATGAAGCAGACCAGCCTAAATCAAAATAGTTCACTTTCAGACAGCAGGTTTTGTGCTGTCTGTCTAGTCCACACAGACACACACAAAGTGATATTAACAGTGAGAATAAAGCATTCATTTCTTAATTTTTCATTTTTTTATTTACAAATTAACAAAGTTAATGTTATTAACACAGATCATTTGAAAAGTTTTATTTTGAACTTTCAAAAACACATTTATGTGAACAGTGCTCCGAAAGAGAGATATTGGTATTGATATGGTATTTCAGATATTTTTTTCAGTTAGCTGAACAATTTAAGCCAAAAGTGAAAACTGTCAGACAGAAATAACCTTTCCGAGTTTGGAGCATAGCTTATCTGACTCAGAAAACCCTGATTAGTTAAATCTCCTCCTGGATTCTGGCGAGACCTGATCTGAGACCTGCGTCCGAGTCCTGACAGTCCAGCAGCCAGGCAGCTCACTTCAGATCCTCTCCTGGATTTTGTGATTATTCTTTGGGGTTGGAACAGAGTTTCTCTGCTGTTCTTTGGCTTTACCTGCTCTAAAACACCTGATCAGGAGGGACATCATGGGGGCCAAACAGAAACATCAGGAGTTCAGTCAAGAACCAGAAATAAGGGGGGTCAGTTCAGTGGGTGATAATGTTTCTGTAGGTGCTGTGTTCAGGATTCTGGCTGATCCTGGCTCAGTCCCTGCTGTATTGTTGCAGTAGCCATGCTGATTGCTTCTTCTAATGTTTGCTGCTCATCCAGCTGATCAAAAAATATTATTATTAATATTATCATTATTATATTTAATATTCTGATCATAGGTTAGGCCACAGACAGACAGATGGTTAGAAAAAATTATTGATCCTGAAAGAAATTACTTAGACAGTGAAACAGACAAACAGATAGATAGATAGATAGATAGATAGATAGATAGACAGATAGATAGATAGACATACAGATAGATAGATAGATAGATCGATAGATAGATCAAAAGATCGATAGACAGAAAGACATATAGGGTGATAGACAAACATATAGACAGACAGATAGATATTGCACCAGTCAAACACACCTGTACTGCTATCTGTGTGCCATTGGCCATGGCCAACAGTGCCACCTGCTGACATTGAGGAGAGTTCAGCTCCAAACTGGCTGACAGGATCCCATCTGACGATACTATAGCAACCTACAGGAAAGACAGCATTCCTGTTTATATAGTTGTTTTCTTTGGGATAATGTTTTTTGCCTGAATCTAATCAGAATATCTAAACACATAAACTGTAATGGATAAAAAATCCTGAAATCCCTGCCTGCTGCAGTTCCTTGTCATCTGGCGTAACCATGGAGACATGCTGCTGCCTGCCACTCAGGAAGCCCTGGTGAGTGGGGATGGAGATGGTTGTGCCATCCTGTGTTACCATGGTGATGCCGGTGGTCAGAGCCTGCAGATCATTAGCGGTCAGACTCTGCTGTGACACACAAACACATACTCACAATTAATGTCCTGAACTATTCTATTACTGGCTTATTCAACCTGTGCAGTGTTTACATAAACAAACAAACAAACAAGTAAGTAAAAGTAAGTGCAAATTAAATAACTCCATCAGCATTATTTTTTTATTCAGAGTTTTAGATCAAACTGCTTAATGTCCCCTCAGTTTAGGGCCCTCTGTAGTCCGTATTTTAAAAACTTTATTCTGGGACACTAAGTGTGCTCCCTTTAAAGTGCCCAAGGAAGGCTGCACTGGGAGTGCACTAGGTTTTCTTTGCCCACACAGAGTGAATGACAGCACCTGAGAACCAATGACATCATTCCTCTGAGTCTCCTCCTTCTGCTCCGCCTCCTCCTGCTGAGGAGACCCAACCGTCCCCGTCTCTACACACACACAAACACAAACACACGCACACACACGGGATGAGGGTATCAGCTGAATCAGTGGGTATGCAATCACAGTAACACACTGTAGCCTTTTGGGTGTGTGTGTTTGTGTGTTACCCTCTCTGTGTGCACTGCGTGTGTGCATGGCAAGGGTGGACGTCTGCCTGTAGGTTTTCCCACAGTGGCTACAGCTGTAGGGTTTACAGTGCGTGTGAACCACGTGGTGTTTATACAGGCTGGAGTATTCTGTAAACCTCTTCCCACATCCAGGAACCGTACACAGATATGGCTTCTCCCCTATACAGGCACATACACACACACAAAGTCTCAAAAATATATATAAATAAAAAATAAAAAATAAAAATAATAAAATAAAATTATATATATAT
>CM029371.1:23348907-23471407 GCA_017165825.1 Hepsetus odoe
TATATATATATATATATATATATATATATATATATATATATATATATATACATATATATAGGGAGCCTAGAGAGGAGTAGTGGTTTTGTATGAGGAAGTCAGGTGTGATGGTGTGATAGTTGTGAGGTCTGCAGTAGGAGTGAATGATCAAGGGTTAATTCAAGGATCAGTGCTGAGCTTTCTTGCTTGCAGTAGTGATGGACAGGCTGACAGACAAGATTAGACAGGTGTCCTTGTGGACTATAATGTGTGAAGATGACATTTTGATCGGTAGTAACAGTAGAGAGCAACTAATAGAGACCCTATAGAAGTGGAGATGTGCTCTAGAGAGGAGAGGAATGAAAGTCAGTAGGACAAAGACAGAATACATGAGTGTGCAGAGTGGTCAGGATGTGGGGAGTGGAGGTGGTAAAGATGGAGGAGTTGAAATACCAGGGATCGACAGTTCAGAGTTAATGGGGAGTGGTGAAGAAGAGAAAGAAGGCAGGTTGGAGTGGTTGGAGAAAAACGTCAGGAATTATTGTCTATGAGAGACAGGTACCAGCGAGCGTGAAAAGGAAAGCTTAAAGGATGGTAGCAAGACCAGCTATGTTATACATGTTGGAGACGATGGTGATGATGAAAAAACTAAAGCTAAAGATGCTGAGATTTCTGATGAGGGGGACAAGATTAAGAATGAATATACAGTGGAACCTCTGGTCATGAATGTTTCCGAACATGTACAAATCCGGTTACAATCAAAAAGTTTGCCACATTTTCACATCTGTTCACAACTGTAATTTCTGGTTGTGATCAAAACACTGGTGGCCAATTCTGTCCGTATCCCAACAAAGGCCACGCATGTGTTCAGACTTTCTCTGTATATGTGCTTAAAACTCATAAAAAAAGTGTTTAAAGCAAACTGTTTGTAAGGGTCTAGCACAAACTTAGACTAGCATGAACTCTTGCAATGTTAGTTTTCTCTGTTGTTAAAGTTTTCTCAGTGTTATTCAATGTTTTTACATTTAATTTACTATTACACTATGTATTCTAGGGTAACTATCTATGTTTATATATATAATTAACTAAATCAGTTAGAATGGTCTGGAATGGATGAATCATATTTACATAAAATCTAATGGGAAAATTACATTTGTGTTGCTTCCAGACTTTTGGAACAGATTATGGTGGTGACCAGAGGTTCCACTGTATTTGTGGGGCAGCTTAAGTTTGGAGACAAAATGAGAGAAGCGAGACTGTGTTGGTTTGGACATGTGCAGAAAAGAAACAAGGAGTATATTGCAAGAAACTTGTTGAGGATTGAGCTGCCAGGCAAGGGGAGAAGAGGAAGAACAAAGAGGACATTTATGGATGAAAAAAGAAAAGCTCCACAGTGTGGGGCAGTTTGAGTGTGTGCATACCTGTGTGTATCCTCATATGGTTTTTGTAGTTGGTGGCGCTGGCAAAGCCTCGTCCACACAATGGTTGTGGACACAGGTAGGGTTTCTCGCCGGTGTGTGTCCGCATGTGGACCTTCCTGATGTTGGACGTGGTGAAGGAACGTCCACAACCTTCAAACAGACACTTAAATGGCTTCTCCCCTACAGAGAGAGAGAGAGAGTAATAGAGTGGGAAAGAAAGAGAGACAGAGAAAGAATGACAGACGGTTAGACAGACAGAGAAAAAGACAGAGTGAGACTCTTTGTTTAGGATGTGTAGGGTATGTGTGTGTGTGTGAGTGTGTGTTACCTGTGTGTGTGCGGACATGTTTCTGCAGGTCTCCTGAGGTCTTGAAAGCTTTATAACACATGTCCTCAGGACACCTGTAGGGTTTCTCTCCAGTATGTGTGCGCAGGTGGCTCTTCAGGCCGTAGCCAGTGGAGAATGCTTTGGTGCAGGATGGAACCTCACAGCGATATGGACGGTCCCCTGTGTGAGAACGTTCATGAACCTGAGAACAGGAGTGTAAAATGTTCATTAAAAAAACATTATATTTATGATTTTTGTGGCACCACAAAAAAATCTCTGCTTAAGCTTGTCATAAAAAAAATCCAGTCATATTGTGTCCAGTGAAAATTTCCTGAAGTGTGTAGATTAACTTCATTATTTACTAAAGGCTGGACAGATACTAGAGGGTGCCGCTGAGTGAAACAAAAGTGAAGGCCTTGTTTTTGGATAGAATGCCTCTGAATATACACTGTGTGTATGTGTGTGTGTGTGTGTACCTTTAGATGGTGTGCAGTTGTATACTGTCTACCGCAACCCTCATAGCTGCACTGGAAGCTTTTCTCCCCGTGAGGATTTTTATATGAACTCCAGGCCTTTCCTTCTACCATCAGCTACACACACACACACACACACACACACACACACACACACACACACACACACACACACACACACACACACACACACACAGGTTAAGGACATTTAGGATTGGGACAAAAAGCAACAGATCTATAATTAACAATAAATATTGATATCTTTAATAATTAAACTGGCAATAATTGAGTGATTATCACCTGTTTAATTTGAAAAAACACATGTTTAAACAAATTTGTTTTGAGTATCTGGCCATAATAATAGACTTCATTTAAAGAGCATTTGCCAGCATTTAGATACAGCTTAAAGTGCTTCACATTTTTCACTCATTATTAAGCAATTAGCAACTGCATTAGGCCAAAGCTAAAGTGTCTTAAAAAGAAAATGTGAATAATAATGTATAAGAAGCAATTATTTCATTATTTATCAAACATTTTTAATACATTTATTTCCCATTAATTCTTTATTATCATATATTTATTATACATTATCTTTATGTATTTATTATGCATATATTATACATTATTCAGAAATCTCTGTCTAAAGAATGCATTTGGGTCCGATCAAGTTTACCTGTACTGTGGCCTGTTTTGCTCCAATGTCCTCTGTGCTGTTCTCTTCCAGCTCTACCTTAGAGCCCGCCAGCTGTAGATCACACACACACACACACGCACATGCACACGCACACGCACACAAACACACACACACACACACACACACACACACACACACACACACACACACACACACACACACACACACAAATAGCTGCTGTGTAACCTGGGTGCTGGAGATGGTGTGCATTGTTAGGTTGTATTATCTGGGCTGTGATCTGGTCACAGTAAAGCTAACAGATCAGTTTTTTCAGTCACACACCTGAACTGTTCTGCTGCTTGTACAGTTTTATATACAGTGAAGAATTTTCTTTTATTTAATTTATTTAATGAGTAGTAATGAGTATATAGTCATGGGAATTGTTTAATGATTTTTGACTAATGAGAATTGATTAGGTAGTGAGTAATATGTAGGGAGCAATGACTATAGAGTAATGAGTATGGGGTGGTGATCTAGTGGTAGGATACTCGGTTATGGCCCAAAAGGTTGCAGGTTTGAATCCAACCTCCAGCACTTCCACTGAGCCTAACCCTGAGTTGCTCCAGGGGAACTGTCCCTGTAAGCAGGAATTGGAAGTGTCTGCTAAAGGCCGAAAATGTAAATGATTAATGATCTAGTAGTACTGAATAATGACTATGTAGCAATACGTACCGAGCAGTGAGTAACAACTCTTTATTATTGAGTAATTATTATCAAATTTTTTTAGATTAATGAGCAGTGAATAACAAGCAGTGATTTTTGAGCAGTGACTAATAAGAATTAAGTAATGAGTTTTAAGTATGGAGAAAAGAGTATTGAGTAATGCGTAGTGAGTATTGAACAGTGACTGCTTAATATTGATGAATAAGTATTAAGTTAGGTGTATTAAGCACTGAGCAGTGAATAGTGATTAAAGAGCATGGAATAAACAGTAATGAGTGATGTGTGTGTTTCTGACCTGTGCAGCGTATGTCTCCAGAGTGCTGATGGTCTCGTGGTCTGCAGTGAACTCCTCCAGTGCCCCCCCAGCCTGTACTGTGAGAATGGTGCCCTCTGACTGTAAGACTGATGGGTGGTGTATGTACGCCATGGTGCCGTCCTCCAGCTGCACTGCCTCCACTGTATCTGGGTCATAACCATCTGCTCTCACAGAGTTCAAAGGTCAGACATATACAAAATAATACTAATGTTAAGCAGGTATAGTGGCAGGTATAGTAAATTATAGTATGGAATTATTTGTTTTATAAATAAATGCGTGTTTTAGTTTTTTCATATTCTTTATGTAATTTCATGAAGGGATTAATTCCAGATTGCATGAAATAACACGTTTTTGAATTTTCTTGTTATAAATGTGGCCACATGTGAGTTTTACACAACTGTCACAAAAAAATGCTGGAATTAACTCTTCATTTAAAAGCATACATATGTACAAACAGTAATGTGCAAAAGGCTTGAGCCCCTCATTTCATCATCTTTCTCTTCCAAACTTTTGTATGTTTAATGTGTTGTCCAGCTATCCAGTTTTTCCTGAATGATTTCCTATATAGGGAAATCATTATATAGGAAATCCCTATATAGGGATTTCCTATATAGGGTGGCGGTGGTCCAGTGGTAGGATACTTGCCTATGGTTCCAGAGGTCCCAGGTTCGAATCCCACCTCTAGCACTACCACCACTGGGTCCCTGAGCAAGACCCTTAACCCTGAGTTGCTCCAGGGGGACTGTCCCTGTAATTAGGACATGTAAGTCGCTCTGGATAAGAGCGTCTGCTAAATGCCGTAAATGTAAATGAATGACAAAGATTTTGTCTCTCATTTTCAGTGCAGTCTCTGTACCTGAGCAGTTTTAGACCACACAGTGATCTAAGTATGAACCTTAAAGCAGAACAACGTCATCTAACTTAAGACATGAAGTAGTGAAGAAGGTGCAGATGATTCCAGGTGATCAAGCCGGTGATTATTTTACTGCTGATGCTGAATACTGAATGGTTGTAACACCCTGATCTAGAACCTTGTATCTTTAGATACTTTGCAGCACTTAAACATTTGCATTTTTTAAATTTAATAAACTCAATATGATAAAGAAAAGACATGCAGAAAACAGGATTTTAAGTGAAAGTGACTATTCTTGTCATTGTGAAACGCAGCACAGCACAACACAACAAAATTCAGCCTCTGCGTTTCACCCATACACACGTGCAGCAGGGGAGCATGTGCAGTGACAGGGACGGTACCTTGCTCAAGGGTACCTTAGGGCAGCCTTCTGGTCAGGGAATCGAACCCACAATCTTCTGATCTGGACCAACACCCTAACCACTAGGCCACCGCTGCCCACCACTGCCTTTTAGACCAACAAGGAGATTTGTCATAAAATATATAGAAATGCTAGAGACTTTTGAAAAGTGCAGTGTGGTACCTTTGGGTGCACGGTGGATGTAGGCTGTGGTGCCGTCCTCAAGCTGAACGGCCTGGCCATCCTCAAAGGGCAGAGTGTCTTAAATAGGGCAGGGAAAAGAACAAAGGAGTAAATGAGAGAAATGGTACTGTAGTAAACTATATACTGGTTTCTGGTCAAACAGAACCAAAAGTGTGTGAGTTGTGTGAGACCTTTCTGCTGTAGTGTAACCTGCTGGATGTATGCTGTGGTCCCGTCCTCCAGCTGCACGGTGTCTCCTTCAACCAGATTACTGTCTGAAAGAGAACACGGTGAAATCAGCACCACTTTATTGCTAACCCTGTAACTTGTGCAATATTTCTAAGAATTTACAGTAAAAACAGAAATTGAAATCCTCTCTGAGCTGCTTTTAATGAATTCCTTCAGTAAGGAATCATGCAACGTTTACATTTACATGGTCACACTAATAATTAAATTTCTAAATATAGAAAATTACCCCAGCACACTGGTTCCAATACTGTTTTTTGTGTATTTATCTTAAAGTCTTAAGTGATGCAGTTTCCTGTACTTGTTGCACTTTTGCCTTATGTTGTTACACTGTTTTGTGTTGTTTGATTCATGTTGTCCTCTGCTTTTAAATTCTACTGTTTCATTTTGTCCTTTCCTTTTACTTTATATTGTACCTTGTTTCACTTTGCACTTTTTGCAGGGTTGCATTTTGCTTCATATTGTACTTTGTTTATTCTGTACTGCGTTTCATGTCCATTGCTTTCTATTACTATTACTTTACTAAGAGTTATGCTGCTGTAAGTTGCACCCTGGTACATTTGATCTGTTCTGTATATTGTTACTACAATAAAAGAACATGCAATGGTGGCCTGGTGGTTAGTGAGTTGGCCCCAGAAGGTTGTGGGTTCAATTCCCCAGACAATTAGATTGCCCTGAGGTAAGAGGAAGGTATCGTCCCCATCACTGTTCCCCGGGCACTTTAAATAGCTGCTCCATGCTGCACATGTGTGTATGGGTGAATCGCAGAGGTTGAATTTCGTTGTGTAGTGCTGTGCTGCGTTTCACAATGACAAGAATGGTCACTTTCACTTTCAAGTGAAAATACCAAACGCCCCCTTGTGGACAAGGGTGACATCACATTGATTTCTCGAGATGTGGCTCTTGAGGTAGCTGTGTGCTTATTTTCTTTTAACAACTCAAATCTTATTTTTCTCCCCTTTTTTGTTTTTACTACCTAATTTCTTTGATTTTTCATTTCTCTCACCATTAGTCGCCTGCTGGATGTAGGCCGTGGAGCCGTCACTAAGAGCTACAGCCTGCAGCCCCAAGCTCTCCATCCTACTACTGGAGCATACACACTACCTACACAACACACACCGAGAGAAGCATCGCAGTCCACAATACAGCACAGCCAATAAGTACAGAGCTAATTTACATATATAAGCAGAGCAACAGGGATGGCATGCAGATAGGACCCTCTTTGGTGCCCTGACGTCACTAGAATTTAAATAGGAAAAATGGGGGACATAGGGGCACCAAAGACAGCAGGGTGCCAGCTACACTAAACAGTCCTTAATTATAATTTTAATGAATACAGTGGGAAAAAACATTTAGTCAAGTTTAATTTTTTTGGGGGGCTTATAAAAAGTTACATGATCTAAGAAGTGGATCGGTTTTGCTTGAGATGGGAGATTTCACGTTAAGGCCCTGTTTTTCCGTTCCACCTTAAACGGCGCCTGAAAGAAAACGGAACTGCTGCACTATATTTAAGGTGGAACGGAAAAATTCGCTCGAATTAACTAGATTTATGCAATTCCAGTAAAACTTTACGATGGTTTTAGTTGAAAGCAGTGATTAAAGTGTCTCTACGCCGAGTGAGCAAGATGTATGAGAAAGTTAACTAGTTTATTTTCCCCAAAATGAGCCGAACTGCGGATAAAGCTATCGGCTAGTTAGCGGCTAGGCTAAGATAAAGCCCATCCGACCGACTTTCTGAGCGCGGAGCGGCCTTTTCTGACCGGGAATGGCACATAAAACACCAAAACACACCAGTTTTATATCAAAAACTATAATTTTAAGCATTTTATAAGATAAAAATGTGTGTGAATTGTGGCAATAGCCAAGCTTAGCTCCCTCTCGCCCCCATTTTTCTATCCCCGTTCCCCCCCGCGCAGCAGCGCCAACTGGGATACATACTCACCGCCATGAGCCCCGGAACATGGATACGAAAATAAACAAAACACGCACACACACACACACACACACAGGCACACACACTAATAGTTACAATCATAAAATGATACATGTTTAAATTAATACAGTATAAAACACAATACATAAATATAACGCACACAATGTATAAAAAGGCATACAAATAACAATAATAAGGATAAAAAGGGGGAGGAAAATTGTAGGTAGATTCATACAATTGATAAATACAATATTTATTTTCCTTTAAACAAAGCTCGGACACGCTGAACAAAATATCTTCTACTGTGCTTATTAAATAAAATCATTAAGTAATAAACTACTGATTTTGGATGAAAAAAAATATATATACATAAATATACTACTTAAAATGATTATATTCATCATTTTTATTGTTGCTGTAATTGTTGCCAAATGTAATACAATGCAATACAAAATGTATTGAATTTTTACGGCAATCTGTTGATTTATTATATGAAGAAGGAAATTCTAATCTTAAACTCACCTTAAATGTTGGATCTAAAAGATTAATGGAATGATAATTATTATGATTTTGTTGTTAATAACACTAAGTTGTTCCCACCAGTTAGTAATTTGTGCTTATCTTGTTCCTTTGTAGTTGTAAGTCAAAGCCATGACATATCTTGTTTCCACAAATTTCTGTCATGAAACCAGCCTCTCACAACTTCATTATCTTGTTCCCACACCTTTGTAATCTGTGCACATAATCCTGTTCCCACCACTTTATTTTTTTTATGAAGCATGGACAGAATGGCTCTTTGTAAAACTACGTCAGGGAAGCAGTTCTTGAACAGAGCTGTGGTGGCCTAGTGGCTAGGGAGTTGGCCCTGAGATCAGAAGGTTGTGGGCTTGAAGCCCAGGCCAGTATTTTGCTCTGAGGTACCATCCCCATTACTACTCCTTGGGTGCTTTAAATAGCTGCTCCCTGCTGCATGGTGTGTATGGGTAAAAAGCAGAGGTTGTGTCTCATTGCTTGCTGTGCTGTGTTTCATACTACCAAAAAAAGTCACTTTCACTTTTGTTTAGAATTCTGGGAACATTGGTATCATCTGGCTCATTTCCATCAATCTGACATGAAATTGCTGTAATTAAGGATGCATCATCAACAGAGGAGGGGCATCTGATATCCACAAATCTGGATTTTTCAGTTTAGCCAGGTAGCTTTAGCCCAAAGTCAAGCCTTTCGAATGGGAACAGTGAAGAGGGATGTTCCTGTTGGATAGTCCTCAGATTTAGGCTTGAGCTAACTCGCAAATGGTTTCTACTGGAAAAAGCTTTTTTTTTTTGGTCCAGTTGTGAAAAGTTTGGAAGTTCTGAAAGCTCTGAAAGCTCTACAAAGCTAGTTCTGCACTGGTTAATATTTGTGTAATCATTAGTGAAGAACAGCCACACAATATTCACAATTTTCAGGAGGAAAATCTTTATAAACAGCAGCGTTTGTTGACATTAGAAACCCTGCAATAGTGCCAGAATGACCAAGCCACATTCAAATTAATTAATTACCATAATTATAAACATCCTCAAAATAAACCCATCAGCAGTTTCAGCTCCATAGACAATTAGGCACAAAAACTAACAGCATTTAAAGTCCAAATCTCAAAATAAACAGAAACCTGGAGCCGCTAGTTAGCATGTCATAATGATCAGCATGTGCATTAATTTTGTTTTTAACAATGCTTATGATTTTAACAACCTGATATGCTCTCAAGGCTCATTTATGCTCAGTGTTAGACAAGGAAATGGAGTTCAATGTTTGTCTTTGTTGTTTTCTGCAGTTGCAGTTTAGCGATGGCAGAAATTATGGGGTAAGAGCAGGCAATAGCCCAAACAAGATGAATAAATTATAAAAAAATTGGGATTTTTTATTATGCAGATAACATTTTACAGACCCTGCAGACCGCCAGTGTCTGCAGGATTCTTCACTTTTTGCCTTAAAATGACCTGCACTGCCGCTGCCATGTTTGTCAGAAAGACTAACAATAAGTACCTGCCTCATCAACTCTTAAAAGAACATGGGATTTTTACCAGCAAAACCATCAATTGCTATCAAACAAGATTGGACGTGCTGCACATCCACACTAAAGTAATGGATGCACGGAAGTATGTGGGTGATGGCTACGTCACCCACATACGTCATGAGCGAACATATTAATGAGCGAACATATTAATTTTCTCACATAAAGGGAGCATAAATGAGCCTTCATTCAGTTTTCTTTTTTTTTTTTAATTCAGCTGAAAAAGTGGATAATACTGATGAGTCAAGGAGCACAGAAAGTATGTGTTTACAGACAAACTAGAAGATAAAGAAGTTTTAAAGAAGAATAATGGACAAGTGTTGGCACAAAGTTGGACAATACCAATGAGCCTTTAAAGTGCTTTTCCGTGGGTTAATTTTAAAAGAGGCAATGGAAGAAACCATGCAGGTCAACATTGGAAAAACTACGGCAGTGTCAGCTACGTGTCCGAGAGCTCAGAGCTGGCGAACAGCACGTGTGTTTTTAAAAAAAAAAAAAAAAAGAAGGAAAAACAAAACAAGGATTTAAAGAGATTGCTCGGCTGAAAGTCACATTAACCCGTTTCCAAAAATGTTAGACACGCTCAGTGTCAGAGGTTTGCTCATATAGGAGGCTGAAAAGGCTGCATGGTTCTAGATTAACAAAAATAAATAAATAACAATCATTTCTTCTTTAAGAATCTGGCCTGAGGAAAACATGTTAGGATTTAGGAATGCCATTAGTGCCATCATAATTTAAGGGGAAAATTCACTTGCAGCCATACAGCCAAACTTGGCACCAAACTTGGCTCTGCCGATGTACCAGATTTGGGAAAAGTAATGGAAACGGACTAATTCTGACAGGTATAATCGCTCAAGGAAGGCGTATTTGTTTCAGACAGTTCATTTAAGTCACGTTGCAACACGTTCTGTTCACTACCAAGCAAATGGACAGGGAGTTGTCAATATCGGCATCAGTATTTCAGCACGGGGACAAAAACGTAACCTTTCAGAACACATTCCCAGTTTATAATTAAAGCAATGAGTGATTAATCACATCTGGACTAATTTAAAATGCAGCACAGTCCCTCGATCATTGGCTCGGAGTGCTCTTGGCACAAGCAGATCATAGCGGAGTTTTTCCTAAACGGACAATGCCAACGTCAGCATCAGTTTTAAGAATATAAATCCAAAATCCATCTCTCTCTCTCCTTCCATTCCTCCTCTCAGAGGGCTGACCCATCACACATGATGTTCTCCCCTTGGCCAGGGAACAGCTCCAGCTGCCAGTAGCGTGGATCTGCATACACTGTAGATAAACACAAGCACCCCAAAATCAGCAATTAGAGCATGCTAAAAACATTTTAAAAACTTTTCCCAAAATGGGAAATTTAAAATATCTTTACATAAACCTTCATTATAAGTAAAAAGACCATATTTAAGTGAAAGTGACTATTCACATCATTGTGAAACACAACACAGTACACAGTGAAAAAGCAAAATTACACCACTGCTTTTTACATTTTTACATTACATTTTACATTTACAGCATTTAGCAGACGCTCTTATCCAGAGCGACTTACATGTCCTAATTACAGGGACAGTCCCCCTGGAGCAACTCAGGGTTAAGGGTCTTGCTCAGGGACCCAGTGGTGGTAGTGCCAGAGGTGGGATTCGAACCAGGGACCTCTTGATCCAGAGGTCCGTAGGCAAGTACCCTACCACTAGACCACCACCACCATGGTTTTTACACACACACACACACACACACACACACACACACACACACACACACACACACACACACACACACACACACACACACACACACACACACACACACACACACACACACACACACACAGCAGGGGGCAGCTATTGAAAGCTGCCTGGGGAGCAATGACTGGGCCAGTACCTTGCTCAAGGGTACCTCAGGGCAACCTACTTGAACCCACGACATTCTGATCCTTGGACCAACTCCCTAACCACTAGGCCACCACTGCCCCATTTGTTAGTCCCTTTGAGCTTCTGAGGACATGCACCCTCCCAATTATTTATTTAAAACTTATTTTGACATCATGTCCATTGTAAATTTTAAAACAACATTCTCTTTGTTTACCATTTGAGCTTCTGCAGAAAAACTATAATTTGCTGTCATTAAGGAGGACTGTTATTTGGAAAAAATTGTACATTGATTTGTAAATCTCTCATGTTGTGCTGTTTTTACATGTGTTACATGTCCTGATTTAGAAGGCCTTTGACCTTGAAAATCCCAAGCAAATATCTGGCATGTTCTGTAAACACCTGATAAACAGGTAGACATCTCAGCCGATCCTGAAGACGAAGCGCACAGAGAGACTGTCCAATTCTGTTTTGTGCTGTCAATAAAAATGGCTAGATATAAGTAGTAAGTACCTGACTACTCAAGAGTTTTACCAGTAAAAATCCATTAATTGGCTGACAGCTAGTGTCACTAAAGTGCTTTACAATGAAATCAAATAGCAATAGGAAAAATAAAACAAAAGGCTGTTGTAGCTTGTAAATGAAAAGGAGAGATAAAATTGAAAATTATTATAATTTTTTTAAGTCACTGCTCAGAATCACTGCACCTGCTGTCCCATTTTCCTCCACAACAGAGCGAGACGAGGGGTTAAATATTTTCCTACAGGACTGTATCTCCCAACATTGATCATGGTGTTAAGGAATACATTAAGTATGTAAACATTAACTTTAATGCTTCTTAGTATGTGTGAAAAAGTGAAAGTGACAACCCTTGTCATTGTGAAATGCAGCACAGCACAAGGCCACCACTGCACCCTGTGTGTATTTAAAAAAAAAAAAAAAAAACACCACACACAACACACACACACACCCACCCAGATCTCCAGGATTGAGCCACAGGTTGAAGGAGCCGCAATGTGTCTTGCAACGATGAACTGGCAGAACTCGCACAGTGGGGGCGCCATCACCCACCAACAACCAGCCTAACACACGCTCCCCCTGACAGACACACACACATACACACAGGTCAGTTTACAGATGAACAAATCTTAACATTTGTAAAAGTAAAAACATAAACATTTATGTCCACTTTATACACGTTTTTATTCCAATTTTCCATTCCACCTTAAGTGATGGAATGGAACATTTAATTAAAATTATTTAGCCAAATGTTCAAGTCCGTGATGATTTTAGTCTTTGATAATTAGAAGCATGTTAGTCATGCAGTCTGTAGAAACTTTTATGCAAGTACTTTTGATGTTTTACAGTTTGTGACCCCCCAGCAAAAGATAACTATCACATTTTTAATGAACAACATGCTGTTGCAACACTAATGTGTTACAGACTGAAAGCACAATGAGCCTTGTGTCAAATCTAAATAAAACACACACACAAAAAAATAAATCTAAAAAGGAGTGACCTTTGATGGACAAGTACCAGCAAGAGTCAAAGGGAAGGTTTACATGATGGTAGTGAAACCAGCTATGTTATATGGTTTGGAGATAGTAGTGCTGACGAAAAATCAGCTAAATGTACAGAGGAAAGATGAGGATTATATTGGATGAAGGATGTTGAGGATGGAGTTGCCAGGCAAGAGGAGAAGAGGAAGGACAAGAGGAAGTTTATGAATGTGGTGAGAGGGGACATGTAGGAAGAGGAAGACACAAAGGAAAGACAGACATTGAGAGAGAAAATCTGCTGTGGAGATGCCTAAAGGTAGGCTGTCTGAGGGAGTGCATT
Organism: Hepsetus odoe; assembly: GCA_017165825.1. Lineage (NCBI taxonomy): Eukaryota > Metazoa > Chordata > Actinopteri > Characiformes > Hepsetidae > Hepsetus > Hepsetus odoe. The sequence goes on from CM029371.1 coordinate 23,362,169, forward strand.
TCAGTGTTTAACAATATACAAACACACACATACACTCACTTTGCTCTGGGAGCCTGTACTGTGTGTGACTCGGCAACGCCGCAGTGTCATCCCTGCACCTTCCAGCAGGGGGCAGAGGTGTGCATTTGGGAAAAGCCACTGAAACACCTCCTCCCTGGAACCTGAGTCTAACCTCCTGGGGAAAATGAGACAAAACAATAATAAAGCAATCTCAGCTTTCAGAAACTGGACCAAATTATCACGCCCAAGGTCCCTTGCAAGATCACTTCATTTCAGCCCATAGAAAGCCAGGTGTAGAACGCTCTGTAACTGGATCACTCACACCACATTCAGAATATGTGTACAGCTCAACTGATAATTGTCAAGTTTAGTGAGTGTGTTTAAGCAGGGAATTCACTAAACTTTGTTTTTTTTTTTTTTTTTTTTAACCATGAAAAAGATACAATATAATAAAAAGCAATTGCTATCCATCTCCGTAAGGTGCTGTGAGTGTTTGGCTAGACTTATCCTTAGTCGTCTTCTGTAACCAGCACAAAGCAGGACCAAGTGACCTGTAACAGCGTCTAAAGTCCTTTGCGGAAGAGAATCCCAATAGATTTATTGACAATACCTCCCTCTACACTGAAGCTATATTTTTATTGAGTTCAGTACCTGAGCATGCTGAAGTTAGATGGATACTGAGGAAATCCCGAATTAGGAGACATGAGCTGCTCCTCCTCGCCGAGCAGGACCGTCACCGAGCCAGACTGTGTGGAATAAAAGTCTTCTAATTGCTGCCGCCGCAACCACAGTGCCTGACCAGCCTATGGATAAAAGAAAATGAGAGAGAGGAAACTAAATAATATGACTTGCATTAAAGTACAAACTTGCTCTATAAACTTCAGCTCCACAAGGTGTTTACAGCTGTTTATAAGGTTACTCTTATGAATCTCTTCTACTCTTATGATCCCCTCATTCATTTCCCAAAAATTTAATTATGATAACCTCTGGGGTGTGAATGTGTTAGTCCTCACCTTCAGCAGTATGGGCTGTGCTCCTTTGTGTACCGGATAGGCATGGAGTGTGTTTACCTCCAGCACTGCAGACACACCAGCACAACCAGAACAATTCAATAGCGTCTGCCTTTCACCACCTACACTCCACCATGCATGGAAACCTATAGACACACACATATGGGAAAAGAAAAGGAAAAAAGAAAAAGCAACAAAATTGAGTCTTTCATTTCTAGACTAATTCAGTAGCATTTCTGATTGGATTTTCAGACTGGTTTTATATTTTTAGAACTTTCACATTGCAGAGAATTTCTGTAATTGTATTTCACATTTATGGCAAACACTACATTTTTAGCATTTGATAGTATAAGATTACACATACAGGTGGCAGCAATTTTCCTACTTAGGATGGAGACACCCTTAGGGACAGGATTACGAACATCCGGGAGGAGCTCAGAGCAGAGCTCTTGCAACTCAGTGTTGACTGGAGCCAGTTGAGGTGATTTGGGCATCTGGTTGGACACGATCAACTGGGAGGAGACCATAGACCCAGGACACGCTGGGAAGGTTATATATCTTTGCAGGCCTGGGGGGCGCTAGTGGGAGTGGCTGCTTAAAGGAAACTTAGGGTTAATCTCCTCAGCCAGCTACCACTGCAACCTAGTCTCAGAAAACATTAATCAGAAGCTCTTATCTAGAACTCTTCTATATTCTATATAAACTCTCTCTCTAGAATACATGGTACTGGAAGTGGCATTTGAACTTGTGACTTCCTGGCCCATAGGTAAGTATCCTACCACTAGACCTGCTTTGAATTAATCAGGCTGATTGTTTTTGGTTTTAATAATAATGATAATAATGTTTTATTTATATAGCGCCTTTCTCAAACCCAAGGTCACTTTACAGAAAAAAAATAAAACATTACCAAACAAAGTGCAAAAAGCAAAGGCAATGACAAAAACAGGCAGGAAAGACAATATAGAAGAAGGAATTAAGGTGGGGAGAAGTGGGATAGCACAAACTGAAGAGATATGTTTTAAAACAGAGTTGTAATGAGACAGTGAGGATGATCAAAGTAAATTTTGAGCAAGGGAATTCCAGAGTTTGGGGGTAGTGACACTAAAGGATCTACCATCCATGGTATCAAGCCTGACTGGAACCAGAGAAGCACAGTGAACGGGTGGGAGTGAACAAATAGAGCAATTCATTGATGTATGAAGGGGCAGGTCCATGTAGAGCTTTAAATGCTTTGGAGACTCTTACTGTGCAGGTTGTATTTTTTGGCGATGGGCAGGGACAACAGCCTGATGTGGCTGAGTGGAGAGGACCAGTTCTGGGCTCCTGTGCTGAAGGGTCCAGGGTGGGGAAGGCTCTGAGGATACGAGAAGGCCAACACCGCTATTAGCAGCACACTGACGGCCACAACAAACTGCAAAATAAGAAAACAACAAAGCCTGATCATCAGTGAAAAACCTTTGAGTACTGTAAAAAGCAAAAACACACATCTGCCAACTATAATCCTACAAAATCCCTTACTTTGTGCAAGTGTACCTAGAAGAACTGATGCTGGTTTGAAGGCAAAAGGCAGTAACACCAAATATTGATTTGATATAGATTTTTTTTACTCGCTCACTTTGCATTTTATAAATTGATAAAAATAAACAATCATTATTTATATATCTGAAAGCATTCTTTGTTTACAGCATTTTTTCACACCTGCATAAAACTTGTCACAGTAATATATATACACATACATGCATATATATGTGTATGTATGTATGCATGTGTGATTATATATTTATTTTTTTGTTTTGTTTTGACTTTTTCAAAATAAACACTGCTGAATTTGCCCAGTTTTCCATTCTCACTCTTCCTCTCTGTATAAAATTTCAAACTGATTTAGTAGCTTTTTTCAGTTCAATATGAATAAAATGAAATTTCTTTCAGAGCCAAATGAGTACTATGCCAAAAATGTAACTCTCACCATAAACACAGAACCACTAGAAGGTGCTACTGCAAAACAGGTATAACACCTTTTTTACACAAAGTTTTTGTTGGGGAGATGGGGAGGGTAAGAAGGAGGGGAGGGACTTTAAGAAGATTTATACTGAATTTGGAAAATTGGTCATTTTTGTGTATATATATTTTCAAAATAAACTCTCTCAAAAGAAACTTTTCCAGATTTCTATTTTCACTCACTAACTCTAAAACTGATTCAGCAGCTTTTTAATTCATTCAGACTGAATAAAAAAACTAACAAACTGTAAAACAGGTAAAGAGAGCCCATACATTTAAAAAGGCCTGAATGGGGTAAGAAAAAAAAAAAAACACAGTCAATAGGTCAAATATATATAAGTTCTGAAGAGAGTTTATGGGAAAAGCAAAACTGGTTAGGGAAAAACTACATTTATGAATTAATTTGATTTTTTCTGCACAACACTTCAAACTCCTGTTAAGAAATGAAGCAGTGAAGAAACATACTGAATGCTGAATGTTTGGAATCCCTTTGTCTAGAACCTTGTATCTTTAGGCTCTGCTGTTGCACTATACCTTCCTTTCTTTCTTTCATTTAACCAACTGAATATGATGAAGGTAGGACAATTTGTCAGGCAGGAAATAGAATTTTGGCACCAACAAAACTGATTCTTACAAAATAGAAAGGAGTGGATTTTGACAAGATCTGTACATTTACTGAACATGACATGACTAAAGGCTCTTTTTACCAAAAGTGAAAACACCTCAACCAAATAAGAAATTATTAAAAGATGAAAAATATCTAATCTAATTTGAATCAGCACCTTCTGGTTTGTTACTGCAGGTTAAAATACATTCAGGAACATGATTATACCTTGATGGTGGCTCGCAGGATGGGGAACTGTGGGGGGTCCCTCCGTGGCTCGTTCGTCTCCAGAACTTGCTTTATGAACTTCTCAATCTCTCTCTCCGACATGCCATATCGGTAACCCGACTGCCGCAGGATGTCTATGCTCTCAGAGAGCTTGTCATAAATGCATGGCTCGCTAAGGCTGGACCCCATGGCGCACCACCACCTGAGCTCTGCTGCTTCTGCTCTTACTTCTTCTTCATCACCTGACACTGGAAAAACAGGGAGATTGTTTGCATGCAAGGGGCAGGGTTTGTCACTGACACACTGGCCATGTCCCAATTTAGGGGATGCATCCCTCCGTGCCCACGTGAGAAGGATGGGGACAGCTAAGCCGACTGTTAAGAATGACCTGCAGGTGAACTGCCACTCCTGTTGCCTAGCAACTATGACAGCTGCTTCTTATGCCACATTAGTGACAACACACCAGCTTCTCACACTTGTAGAACTGAGACAGACCAGTGTTTAATTAAACAAAAATTTTAATTTTATTTTAATAGCATTCACCAGTGTGTTAGGAATCTTGGGCTTGTTGGATCCTGGTACAGGTGAGTGTGGGTGGGGTCCTGGATCACCTGTACAGAGGAGTGTGGATGGGGTCCTGGATCACCTGTGCAGGTGAGTGTGGGTTTTGGGTGGTTTACCCATACAAATGAGGGTGGGTGGGGTCCTGGTTTACCTGTACAAGTGCGTGTGGGTGGTTTACATGTTCCAGACAGTGTGGGAGTGTAGGGTTTAACTGTATAGGTGAGTAGGGAGAGTAGGGGGTTTACCTGTAAAGGTGAGTATCGGTGGGGGCCGTGGGGGTCGAAGTCAGCCCTGATCCCGCGGGAACCGTGTGGCCTTCATGGTCTGCAATTTCTGGAACCGAAAAACAAATAAAAAGGTGGCTGATTATAGCGTGTGACCGACCCGTGTTCATCCGTAGAACCTGCCCGTTCACATAAACAAGAAGCCGTTAGCTTTAGCATTAGCTTCCCCCTCAGGAGAAGGACAAACGCAGCGACTCCGAACACCTAAAGAAAGGAAGAGTGTGTGGGTTAATATCTGGATGATCTCGCACGCAATATAAAAGAAAAATCTCACATTGACAGCGTTAAAGTCTTCCTTTCCAGCGTTTATTTCCCTTCCACTCGCTCAGTTCCTCCTCCCAAAGATCACCTCCAGTCTAACGTCGAAACACCGCCCGCAGATTCGACACTCATCATCACATACCCATGCTGAACATTAATATAAATTAAGAAAATTAAATGTATATATGATATTGCGTTATCTAATAAACGTGTTATTTCTGTTTTTGTATTTGTGTTTGAAACAAGATCACCGAATGTACTGTTAGACATTTATCACGTGCGTTGGATCCGTCATCACTTTCTCAAACACTCGCAAATACACATTATTATTATTGTGTAATTAATTTAATAAAGGAGAATTTTATAAACATTGCCTCAGAGTTTCTCTCTGACTCTCTGGGAACCAGACGTCCCAAACCTGTGCATTTTATGTCCCCCAGTGTCTCAATGGTGATGATGGTAAAATTGTTCATCAGAACTAAACTACTTTGGTGCTATATCCTTCCACCGTGAACAGTTTGAATTTTAGAATTTGTTTTTTCATAATAAATCACACTATTTTTTAAATTATTATTATTTTTTAAATAAATAGAAATTATTTTACTAATATCTGTTTAATTTTTCTTCTCCAAATTATAAAAAAGGGAGCAACTTTTATTTTGACAGCGTTAAATCCGCTGCTTTGCTACAATCAGAACTAAACACGCAGAAGAGCTAAATTAACATTGAATACAAATTAACCGCTTAATTAAAATTTTAGTAAACAATTTCAAAACATTTACATTAGCATAAAAATGTAAAATGAAAATAAAAACAAAAGGATAAAATAAGCATCTGTCCAAAATGTTATTGGTCCACATTTTAATAAAAGCTGGGACTTTTATACTATCAATAACTGGACTTCACCAATTTAATATCCATTAATCAAAGAACCCAGAATAAAATTAAAATGTAATGACGCTGCAATTAAAACCAATAATCCCATAAAACAACAATGTATGCAGATTTAGTTTATTGGAAATATAATTTAAAATATTTATCTTTTAAAAAGAGTTAAAATGTTTTGCTATTTTGCTAAAATACTTTTAAAGACTTTTTTTAACTTTTGATCGCCTGACAATTGAAGTGCCAAAATCATGGAAGTACTTTTTTTTTTTTAATAAAACTTTGTTATATCATGTAAACAATGTAAAACATTCAAACAAACTTATATTACTCCCTGTTAAGTTAAAAGGCATGAAAAGATCTTGGAAATGGTCGTTTAAAAATGAGTTTGGCATAAAAACACAAAATCCCTGGTGCAAAAACAACACAATGGGACCCCTTAATATGACAATAACTATTTAAAAAATGTACTCACTGCTGTTACGCTCTTAGATCGACTCCTCTTGCATCGATTGTTTAAAAAAATACTGCTGTAATTGTTCTTTATTATATACCTTTCTGACAATAAATAATAATAATATACAATTTATTAAATGCATTTAACGCATAACATTTAAATAATAATTACAACAATATAATAAAATGTTTTGGTGACGCCTTATAATAAATAGGTCCAATAGAGCGCAATGTTGCGGGGTTTCCAACAGAGGGCGCAGCTCGGGAGCGGGCGGAGCGTCTGTGAAGCCGCACCCAGAGACGGGAAGAGAGGAGAGGGGCAAAGAGGGAGAAAATAGCCCCTAGGGAGGAGCGCAAGAGAGCAATTGGGGCAGTACGGGGATAGAGAGCATCGAACGAAAGGAGGAGAGAAAAGAGAGAGTCCTGGACGGACGATCGGCGGCGGAGAAAAAGAGAGCAAAGGCCTCCATCCCTTCCATCCATCATCATCATAACAACAACAACCAGCTGCTCTGCTCAACAGCACACACACACACTCGAACCGGGTCCAATATGATCGCCCTGTTCAATAAGCTGCTGGACTGGTTTAAGGCCCTGTTCTGGAAGGAGGAGATGGAGCTCACCCTGGTGGGCCTGCAGTATTCCGGCAAAACCACGTTTGTCAACGTGATCGCGGTAAATGGGCCTCCGGAACCGGGCTTTAGCGGGAGCGGGATCATTCGTAACCGGGCCCTTCGGACCTTTTTAGAGCGGCGCACTCGAGACCATTAACGAGTCTCCTTTGCATAGCTTCTCGTTCGAATTTTTCCTTTCCACCTTAAATGGTGCATGAGTTACATTCTGGTGCCTCGGGGATAAATTCGGACGAGAAGGCCAACTGGATACTTTGTAATCGCGTTTGTTCTGATGGATCTAAAGCTACATTGTGTTCTTATTGTAGTAAAGGGGAGTGTAGAATATAATGAGACATTATCTGCACTAAATATTATTCGATATAATTTGCAGTACTGCATAATGCATTTAGAAGCTCAATTGTTTTATTAAAATGTTCTACATTTTCAATTCTTATTGTAAAGGTAGATAAAATTGTAGAATAACATTATAAAATCTATGTTTGAGACTGTTTGGTGTACACCATATTTCACTCAGAACAGGCAAGAAATGCCATTAATGTAGTTGATCAGGCCAGGCGAGTGTAGCTTACAGGTAAAGGAAGCTTCTACATCAGTTAGCATCATATGTTCATCAAACATGTGGAGGTTTTCAGTAGATGGTCACTTATGTGGTTCCTAAACCTGCCTGACAGTCTCTCTCTCTCTCTCTCTCTCTCTCTCTCTCTCTCTCTCTCTCTCTCTCTCTCCGCCTCTGCAGTCGGGTCAGTTCAGTGAGGATATGATCCCTACAGTCGGCTTCAACATGAGGAAGATCACTAAAGGAAATGTCACCATCAAGGTCAGCGTTTGCTCTAACAGCCATCAGTCATTAACATATTTATTATTAATCTTAGTCCTGTTGGATTAATCAGATGCCCAGCGTTTTGGGCCTTATAGAGGTCTCATCGCCCCCTACGCTTCCTGCAGTTTATTGCAATCTGTCAGAGTGACCGTAATCGTATGTTCACACTGGGACCGTCAGCGTTAACTTTGTCCGCCCTGCCAGCATTGCTGATGTACAACCTGGGTGCTCTCAGATGGAGGTGAATCTTTTATAAAGACACCACAAAACAAAAAAAAGTTTAAAATGTCCTTCAAGTGTGAAAAGACTGACTATAGGCTCTACAACAGTAGCACATATTTTAATAGACAATAAAGGTATACATTCTTTTAAAAATAAATCAAATATTTTTCAAAATTATAAATTGTTTGTGTACAATAAAGGTAGACAACATTTAAATTAAATATTCTAAATTATTTCTGTTGTAAAGTATATTTTGACTATTTAAAAAAGTAATTTAATATTTTTAAATATTCTTTTATTTTTAAAATTATTTTAGTAATAATATTTTGTTTATGCCATCTTCGAATGTGTGGGGGTGTTGAGTAGTCAGCCACTTATGTGGTTCCTAAATCTGCCTGACTTGCCGTCAGCAAGAACAACTGTCAACTGTTAATGTTCGCTTTTATTGCATTTTTCCAGTCGTAGTCGCTACCAGCATTTCATTGCTATTTCTCTTTCTCTTTCCTCTCTCTGATCCCCATCCTCTCATTGGAAATGAATGTTTGGTGGAACTAAAGTTTCAAGGTTTGTGTTCTCTAGAATGGCTCTAGAGCACACACTGAAAACCACGCTAAAATGCATCATAGATCATGATCATGAAATTGCCTTCAGCTTCAACATCAGCTTTAATTTGTCGCCCTGCCCATATCGCATTGCTGAGACACGTTGGCTTACAAGGGGAAATAAATGACTTTGTGTTTTGACACTCCCAGTGTGAACATAGTTAATATCATACCAACATCATAGGACAGTTGTGTCCAGTAGGGCTCACTAGAAGCTCCATTCCAGTCAGTATCAATAACAGTAATTTTTTTTCTGCTAATATTTGCAGCCTGTACATCTTTTGAAATAAGGTGTGTGTGTGTGTGTGTGCGTGCGTGTGTGTGTTGTAGCTGTGGGATATTGGCGGTCAGCCTCGTTTCCGCAGCATGTGGGAGCGGTACTGTAGAGGTGTCAGCGCTATAGTGTGAGTATCACCTTTCCCTACCTCGAATTCATATTATGATTATTTTGTGAGGCTGATCTTTATTTTTAACGATTGACTCCTTAGTTTATACACACTGCAAACATTTTTTCGTACGAGAAGGCCAACTTTAATCGCATTTGTTCTGATGGATCTAAAGCTACATTGTGTTCTTATTATAGAAAGGGGAGTGTAGAATATAATGAGACATTATCTGCACTAAATATTATTTGATATCATTTGCAGTGGTTCTGCATAATACATTTAAAAGCTTTTTTTTGTAATTTTTTTTTTTATTAAAATGTTCTAAAAATGTTCTGCAAACTTTTTTGCTTGTTTACATTTTATGTTGTAAACTCAGATGAGGTTCAAATGAAGTTCCCAAATCTGATTGCACATCCTCACACAGAATTATAAAGACCAAACAATAAGACTGCATCCTCTGGATATTTGGATTTATTTATTTACTGCAGAAATTTTAACAATATCTTCTTTAAGTGTAGGCTTAGGGTGTTTTTGCACCAAAAAACATAAAAGCACAGTTCAAAGCTTTAAAGAGTTATTGATGATTTTACAAGGAAACTATTTCTCAGCTGTGAGATGTCTTCAGTATGGCAACTCATTCCTTTGTTAATCATTAAAACAGAACAGGTACAAAATTACACACATGATGAGAACATGTTCACTCCACATCAGATCCACCCACTGCTGCCCTATTTTTAAGCTTAGACAAATAAATAAATATAAATTATATTTCTGTATTCCAGGTGCATGAAAATGATCTTTGCATTGGTGTCGGCAGATACGTGGACAAACCATATCGGACATAGGCATCGGCTCTTATCATTGCAGCAAATATTCTAAAGTTTCCTTTACAGAAATTAGAAATAATGGTGAAGAGAATTCACTGCATTAGCACCAGGTTAAATTGTTAAAGCCTTTTGAGATTTTTATTGTTAGAAATATTCCACAAAACTTGTTTTGTTTTGTGGGGAGGTATAATGAGAATAATGTCTGCTGTCCCACTTTTAATCACCCAGGTATATGGTTGATGCTGCAGATCCAGAGAAGATTGAAGCCTCTAAGAATGAACTCCACAATTTGTTAGACAAGCCACAGCTGCAGGGCATTCCCGTGAGTGTTTTATCGTGCGCGCGCGCACACACACACACACACCCCAACTGTGAGCTGTCAACTTGGACCCACGTTTAAGTGTTTAAACTTCATTTGAATGCCAGGCAGCATGAAGAGGCGTGTGGCTAATTCTGCCAAAACAAGAGGAACCTTCTGCTAAACAGCTTTAAGAAGGGAGCAAAAACCCAGTTTTCCTCAAGGAACTTTTCTTTGCTTCCATCTGAATTTTCATTTTACAGCTGAATCTCTCTTCAATGTGTAGGTCTGTTCATTTGATGTACAGAATCTGCTATCTTGAACATGTGGGACATTGGCTCTTCTTTCAACATCTGTTTCTGTTTGACCATGAAAATCCAGCTGCACACGTTTACACAGCTCACAGTTAAGTTCAGGGTGAAACTGAACTAACCACAACAGTTACCCAAACACACCGTCCAGCAGGGGGAAGCCATACATTCATGGGGATGGTACCATGAACAAAGGAACCTCTTGCTGGTCTGGAATTCAAACCCACAATCTTCCCATCCTGGGGTCCCTAAATACTAGGACAGAGTAGAACCAAATCAAAGCTCTGAGGCTAAATAAAGAATTTGTGTTTGGATTATTGAAGTTAATATTATTGATTGACTGCCAGATATGGATGATCAAGGTCTTGAAGATTAAGGCATGTTGTTCCAGGTTGATTTAGGCTGGGGTTTTGAGCCGTTTGAGGATTGTGGTTTAGGGGGCGGATGTTCTTTGCCAGTTAGAGAGAGTTTTTGGTCTGAAGGCAGTGGAGTTTTTGGACCCATTTTGTCCAGGGGTCTCAGGCCCACTTTGTCCAGAGGTTCCAAGCTAGGGGCAGGGGTTTAAAAGCATTTGTGGCCAGATTTTTCAGGCCAGTTTAGGATGAGGGTTTTGGGTTGATTTGTGTTTTAGGTAACTGAGGTCATTGTTTCATATGTTTGAGGTTGAGGCTGATGTCCTGTTCCATCTCTGTGATTTTTCAGGTTTTGGTTTTGGGAAATAAGAGAGACCTGCCAGGAGCGCTGGACGAGAAGGAGCTCATTGAACGGATGTGAGTTTTCCTCGTTAGCTGAGCTTATGATGTTTCTAATGAGCTTTAATTAACAAAGACCCTCCTCTTCCTTAGGAATCTTTCTGCCATCCAGGACCGGGAGATCTGCTGCTATTCTATCTCCTGTAAGGAGAAGGACAACATCGGTAAGACTGACGCATGTTCCTGTCCATTAGTGATTCTCTGGGTTTATAATGTACACAATAATAACTTGGTGAAATTAAACTTTTATGCTGCTGCCAAAAAATAGAAATGATCAATTTAGCAATAAATAGGGCCATAAACACACATGTTGCAAATTAAAAAACACTGGCATTTGCTAATCCCATCAACCTGGCCCTGATTAGTATGTTGCTTGAATCTGTGCTCCAAAAGCAGGTTCTGTTCTGTGTTCCAGATATCACACTACAGTGGCTGATCCAGCACTCCAGAACCAGGCGAAGCTGAGAGGAGTGCGGCTGATTGGAGGAACAGAACCAAGACGTCACCTGTAGGCCACACCCCCTTGGGTTTCATTCTCAAAAAGTCCCTCTCCTCTCCACCCTCTAAGCCCCCCTTTAAAAAGAAAAAAAAAAAAAAGGTTTAATTTCTTGTAAGATATTGTGATAAATATGATTTGCACTGTTAATTTTCTTTTTGTTTTGTTTTTTAAACTTGTATGCATTTTTTATAAAACATAATCCAGACTGGACATATTTGATAGACACTTATCAAATAACCATTTTTCTTTTTTCTTTTTTTTTTAACTTACCATTTAACTTGTGTGAATGATCCTGTTCAGAACCATCAGCAAATCTTTTTAGCCGCAACACACTTGGAGTGTATTACTCACTACCTTGTGTATGTTTGTGAGAGATCGCACTGTTGGGACACATGGGGGAGGGGTGGATTTAAGGTGGAACAGATCATTCTGATCATTCAAATGGGAGGAAGTTTCACACACCAGACGTCTCTTGAATAAATTTAGTACAGAGCCTTTGAATTTCGGGACCGAAATGTTGCTAATCTTGTGTTCTTCCTTCCATATTGCTTTTTTTGTTTTGTTTTTTTTGGGGGGGGGGGTGGGGGTTTACTTACTTGGTAAATTCACTGGCTGTGAAAGTGCGTGCACACACTTCTCCTGTCCACACTACAACAACCCTCCAGTGGGAATGTTTTTTTTTTTTTTTAAGGCTAATATTTGCTTCTAACCAGACCCACATTCATGTTTCCACACACAAATTGCAGTAGCACCTCACATGAAAAGAGAGGACATTTATGCTGAGTGATGGAGGAGAGGGAGGGTGGCCTTACACCCTACAGAGAGACAGAGGACAGTTATACTGAGTGATGGGGAAGAGGGAGAATCACCCTACCCATCCAATGAGAGACAGTACAGTAATGCTGGGTGTGAGAGGATGCGAGATGCCCTGCCCACTCAGAGAGAGAGGACAGTTATAAGGTGTGATTGGGGAGAGGAAGGACCACCCTTCCCACTCAAAGAGAGAGCGGACAGTAATACTGGGTGATGGGGGAGAGGAAGGACCACCCTACCCACCCAGAGAGAGGACAGATCTACTGAGTGTTGGGGGAAGTACAGTTGATGGAGAAAATTGATCTCTCTGTGTTCAAACTTTCGGTTGAAGCTTAAACACATGAAGCATTTTGAGGGGAAACAGGCTGTGAGTTAAGTGAGCTTAGAAGCCAGTTATCACGTTAGCATGAAGCCTTCCTTTTTTTTTTTTTCTGGCCAAAATAAGTGACAAGACTTTTAATGTGAAAAATCCACCCTCCGTCCACAAGCATGATTTTAGGCATTTGCTTTTTTGTTTGTTTTGGTTGCTGTATATAGCGATCCAAAGCCAAAATCCTTAGGACTGTTTTGGTTTCCATGTTACAAAGACAAATGTTCTTTTTTTTTTTTTTCCTGTCTCTAATTTTGCTAATTTTTGCTAATTTTGTCTGTGTGCGTGCGCAAGCGTGTGCTCCTTTAACTGTATGATAAACATTTTGATAGATCAAGAAAGATTATTTATTTATTTATTTTTAGGTTTTTTTTTTTTTTTTTTTAAATCAACAATTTTGTATTCATTCTGTTTTAATTACATTCTTGCTTTAAAGCCCATTGTGGTTGGAGTTAGGGCTGCAACAACTAGTTCATTAAATAATTAAAGCCATCCGGCCAATGTTCAGTTCCTTGCTGATGTCAGAGCAGTGAAACAACAGAAACCGTAGTTCCACCTACACTTCCTGTTTTTGCATTATGGTCGGTCAGAAGGACTGAGGGGATCCTAGGCATATTATAGAGCATTTTAGCGCATCCACATGATCATTTAAGAGCATTACAGTACTTTATATTGCCCCCTACACTTCCTGTAGTGTGTCACAGTCTGTCAGAATGTTTAGAATGATCAGTTGGATTTTATTGAGCAGTATAAAGCACCATAGTGCCACCTACACTTCCTTTAGTATAATAACGTTGGAATGTTAATATCTACATTATCATTCTTGAGCATAGAGGCATAGAAAAACGCTTCCTGTAGTGTATTATGGTCTGTCCAAATGACTTTTAAGGCTCAAATGAGCATTATAGAGCATTATAGCAGCCCCTACACTTCCTCTTGTGTATTATGAACATTATGGGTCATTAAATCTATATAATATATGATAATAGTATAATTCTATATAATAGTATATGGCATTAACAAATATGCATTAAATTAGCTACTGGACTTGCCTAATAGTTGCAGCCCTAATGAGGGTCAGTATTTGTCAGCGAGTGAAAGTCATGATCTTCACTGCAGTGTTATTCTATGTACTTTGAAGTCGTCGCATTTGTTTAATTTTTTTTATATAAGTACGATTATCTGGTTAATTATTGTTTTCTTTTTTTTTATTAGAACAAAATATTTCTCTGCGATTACTGGTAACCTGAAATGCGATACTCTGTCACACACACACTTCTTCCTGACTGGATGCTGTTTCTGATAAAAATCCCCTCTTTTGCTTTCTGTATTATACTTTTTTAAAAGTTTCTTTGGCTCGTTTTCTGAAAATAACTTTTTAAGACCTGTCGATCAGCTATGACGTACCAGATGTTTGTGTGTTATTACTCTGGAGGAGAATCAGGGGCCGGTGTGTTTCTGGTTTTTTCTCTACTCACGTCGTTCCAGTGCTAACTGTACATGTTGCTCTTGATATCTTGAAATAATTTAAAAGTGACAAATAAATGAAAACTTCCTGGTGTCTGGAATTTGTTCTTTAAAAACAAACAAAACTAAAAAAACAAAAAGCACCTTTTATTTTCTTAACAGTTTCTAATTCTTATGCTGGGCGTTCAGATGGACAACATAGTCATTATTCCCCCGTCAACAGTTATCACAGATCACTGCATTATCACATAAGAAATCCACAATAGCTATAATTTATGCACATCACCCTGAGATTGTGTTAGGTGTACAACAATGTCCTCCACAGCTTTTAGTTTTAGTGAATGCCTTAATCTAACTGTTTCGAGAATGTGTTTCATTCCACATTAGATAATGTAGTAGCATTAAAATGCAAAAGAATTAAACAAAAAATACTTGTTCTGTGGTACATCAATTAAACACATGCGCTAAAGCAAGAGGCATGGAAACCAAAACGCAAATGGCGGCTGACTAAATTAGAATCATTTCACTCTGCTGGAAGGAGAGCTTCATACATTATAAAAGGGCACTTAAATTAGCATACTCATCCTACTTATTCATGCTAATAACTAAAACTAATCCAACAAAAATAATCCTAGATTTCTATTCAACACTATATCTACACTTACAAAGAACCACGGAGAGGCTCAAAGTCAGATGCCTGCAATGTACAATATCAAAAAAAGGTATGGATTTCTTAAGCAAAATGATTGAAATCATTTGACAAGAAATCCAAAACCAAATACCAAACCCACCATGTCTGCTGTTTGAGACAGATATACAGTTGAGGCCAAAATTATTAGCACCCCAGGAATTATGAAACATTTTTCTAAATTCTTCCCAATGTTTGCAGCATTGATGAAACTTGATATAAGCAAACATTCACCTGTGCTATTTAGTAGCTTTTGGTATATTTTGTTAAATAAAATACATTTTTAGGCTTGCTTTATATCAAATATAGTAAAAAATGGGGTCAAAAATATTAGCCCCATGTGAATGTTTGTTTTCAAAACACACCTACAGTAATTAACCAATCAGCTTTGAAACCACATCTGTGCAGTCAGTTGGCTTCCTAACAACACCTGCAGTCAATTGGCTTCCTAACAACATTCAGTCAGCATAAAAAGACTCCAAGGAACAGGGCACTTGAACACATGAGAGGGACTACTGCTACTCACCATGCCAAAGACAAAGGAAATCAGTCTGGAGCTCAGAAAGAAGATAGTAGAGGCTCATGATAAGGCCGAAGGCTACGCTGCCATTTCCAAGCGATTCACAGTGTCTAGAACTGTTATATGCATCATTGCCAAGTACAAGGAGACAAATTCTGTAAGAAACAAACTGAAGTTTGAAGTTTTCAAATGAACATTTGAAAGGTAAAGATGAGTTTTGGAAGTCTGTGCTTTGTGTCTGATGAGACTAAACTAGACCTGGTTGGGCACATGGATATTGCTTATGTTTGGCGAAGAAAGGGAGAGGCCTTCAACACTAGGAACACAGTTCCCACAGTTAAACATGGTGGTGAGAGCATCATGCTGTGGGGCCATTTTGCAGCCTCAGGCACAGGGAGCCTTGTTCAGGTGCATGGCATCATGAAAAAAGAAAATTATGTTGACATTTTGAGGGAGAATATGCAGAAATCTGCTCGTAGTCTATGGTACCAAAACAAATCCTGGAGTGGCCAGCACACAGAGGCCAGACCTCAATCCTATTGGGAATCTGTGGCGGGTGCTCAAAGTGAATGTCCATGCTTGGAAACCATTAAATTTTGACCTGCTAGAACAATTTGCAATGGAAGAATGGGCCAAAATCCCTCAGGAGACCTGTGCCAACCTAGTAAAGAACTACTCTAAGAGATTGTCAGTTGTGGCTCAGAAAGGGTACACTATTGACTATTAATGGCCAGGGGCCTATTAGTTTTGAATCTCATTTTTGCTCTTTCTTGTTTCAACTTGGTGTCTCAATAAAATATCCAAATTAAACTTAGTGGACATTGTTTTTTATAGTGTATTTGTTTCCAAAATAACTAATATTTTCATGGAGAAATCAAGAGTGTTGTCTAATTTCAAAAGGAGGCTAATAATTTTGGCCTGTGTGTATATATAGATCAAAAACTAATACCAACATGGAGGTTAGCATACTTTAGTTCAGTTCTGCAGATAGACCTTTTTCCAAATCCTCTACTTGCATGCTTTGTTCAGTCCCTACCAGACTACTTAAAGAGGTAATGCCAGTAATAATCAGACCTTTATTAGGAAAAAGTAAACTCCTTTCTCAACTTGGGTTATGTGCAAAAAGCATTTTAAACAGAAGTTATTACGCCTTTGAAATCTAATCTTGATCTATTCAAGGGTGGCGGTGTTCTCGTGGTAGGGTACTTGCCTATGGATCAAGAGGTCCCAGGTTTGAATCCCACCTCTAGCACTACCACCACTGGGTCCCTGAGCATGACCTTTAACCCTGAGTTGCTCCAGGGCTGTCCCTGTAATTAGGACATTTAGCATCTGCTAAATGCTGCAAATGCAAGTTTGTAAGTTATCAAAATAATAACCAATTTCCAACTTGCCATTTATATCAAAGATTCTGGAGAAAGCTTTGAGAAACTTCAGTCTGGAATTTGGCCATATCATAGCACCAAAAGAGGGCTAGTGAAAATAGTAAACCATATCTTAATATCTGACAAAGGATTGGTATCCTTATACTATTCCTCCTTGACCTTAGTGCAGCATTTGATACCATAGACCACAATTCCTTAATGCACATACTAGAAAATCTGGTTAGAATAGCAGGAACAGCCCTTTCATGGTTTAATTCATACTTGAATAACCATTATCAATTTACATAAATGGTAAATATAAATGGTGAATGTCAGTTCCTAAAAAAGTCAGTTATGGTCCTGCAAGGCTCCCCTATTTGGGTCCTCATATTCCGTATACATATTATACATGCTCCATCTTTATTCGTTATTTGGAAACAAGGAATCAGCTTCCACTGTTATGCTGATGAGACAATTATATTTCAGTTAACCAGATCAGTCAGTCAGTCATTTTCTGCCGCTTGTCCCAAGTGGGGTAGCGGGGGAGTGCTGGAGTCCATCCCAGCTAACACAGGGCGAAGGACAGGGGACACACCCTGGACAGGTCGCCAGCCCATCGCAGGGAGGAGCGTGACGGGGACGGTACCTTGAGTTAACCAGATGATAAACTAAAATTAAAAAAGCTTGAGGATTGTATAAGAGAAATAAGAGTGAATGTCATACAGTTTTCTTATGTTCAATTTGGAAAAGATAGATGTTCCTTTACCGGGTCCTAAAATTACTAGATTTAAACTGTCAGGTTTCATGCTAAACTTTGCTAATTTTACAGTTAATCCTATACCACCTGTCAAAATACTGGGTGTCACAACTGACTTGGATCTCTAGATCAGGGGTCACCAACATAGTGCCTGAGGACCTGTTCTAAAAATTGCTCACTCACCAGTAAGCAGCGTTTAAAATTAAATGTTATCTTGTTGCAATTCTTCTTTAATCACATTTGTATTTATATAGATTTGAAAATGACAATATCTAACAAAAAGCATTTAAAACGTGTATTATACATGAAGATTTGTTATTTATGAAGAGTATATCAAATTGGTTGCCCTATGGCTCAGTACCCGTGAAGTAGCTCTGTTTCAAAAAGTTTGGTGACCTCTGCTCTAGATACAGACATTGGAAATATTACTAAAATAGCTTTTCTTCATCTTTAGAAGTTTAGAAATATTGCTAAACTTAAAAGCACACTCACACTACATGATGCAGAAATATTAACACATGCTTTTGAAAATTATTATTAATAAATATTTTTATTTATTATTTTTATTGTGATGCCCTGCTGTCAGGATGTTCCAGTTAGTCTTCATAAACTCCAGTTAGAGTTCTCACTAGATCTAGATATTTTGATCACATTAGTCTGATATTATCTAGACTTCTTTGACTTCCTGTGAAATTCTGCAGTGACTATAAAATTTTACTACTGACAAAGTCTTAAATGGCCTCGCTATTTAAGTATTTCTCCGAGCTTATCTCCAGTTATGCTCCCTTATGAATCCCCACGCTAACTTCACGCTCAAGGTGCTGGCTTTATAATAGTTCCCAGAATTATGAAAACAACAACAGGGGAAAGAGCCTTTTCATTCAAAGCTCCCCATCTCTGGGACAGTCTTCCAGCTTTTGTGTGGGACACACTGAGACACACTCTCAGTTTTTAAGTCCAGGATAAAAACCTGCTTGTTTAGTCAGACTTTTAGTAATTAATATTCCTGTTATTTAAAACGCGCAGATCCAGGGGTTCACAGATACAGAGAACTACAGTCAACTGGGATGTTGGTACTACTGGCCCACCACTCTCACACGATTACTTAGGTTTGTTTTTGGCAATGGTGTGGGGTGACGCCAGTGTCTCAGGGTGGTCTTGTGTTTGTAAAGCCCTCTGAAAAAAGCTCTGACCTTTCAAGTTACATTTACATTTGCGGCATTTAGCAGACACTCTTATCCAGAGTGACTTCCATGTCCTAATTACATGGACAGTCCCCCTGGAGCAATTCAGGGTTAAGGGTCTTGCTCAGGAACCCTGTGGTGATAGTGCTAGAGGTGGGATTTGAAGCTGCAACCTTTGATCCATAGGTCTGTAAGCTAGTTCACTACCACTAGATCACCACCACCCCATTAGGCTGTAATGGCAAGTTCTGCTGGAGTCGCAGTACTGCACTCTATAATAGTCACTCTTTGAGTTCAAAACAGAACTAATTTTATTCTCTCTCTCTGTGAGATGGACAGCTGTCCAGCACCTGTACAGTGGACAGCTTATGCATTTCTGGAAAGGAAAAGCCTCCCGGCCAAGTCCATCAATTACAATGAGGGTTTCCTGAACTCCATACCAGCTAGTCCACCAAGTCGATTGAGCTAAATGAACTTCCAATTACAGACTCTAATGGACTCTTTTACAGTAGCTCATACTTTACTGGAACTCATGGCGAAATCTATTAATTTATAAAATCCACTTTCTCTTTCTTTTCCTTTTTTATTATCTGGTGTTGATCAGAGGAGGATGGGTTTACTTTTGAGTCTTGGTTCCTCCCAAGGCTTCTTCCTCCTGGAGTTTCTCCTTGCCTCTGTCTCCCTTGGCTTACTCGCTTGGGGCTCAGACCTGGATTCTGTTTTGCTGCTTTGTGACAAAAATAGTTGTAAAAAGCTCCATAGAAAAAAACTGACATGTGTGCCTTTAACTCTCCAGGTAACACAGTCCCTAGCCCATTCACTATCCTACAGCATTTTAGCCCGGCCCTGTAATCTGTTTATTCCCGCCCATTAACCCTCCTACAGTAATTAAGATATGCCCAGCCATCCTCCTACAATAGTTAGTCTGCCTACAGCAGCTTAGTTTCACCCATTCATCCTCCTACAGCAGTTTAGTTTCCCCTGTTCACCCTCCTACAGCAGTTTAGCCCTGCACATCCATCATCATACTATATTTTCACCACCTCCTACAGCAGTTAGCTAGACCCATTTTTCGTCCTAAAACTAATTGGCCCCGTCTGTTCTACCAACAATTTTTTACCACTTTTCAAGAATAAGCATGATGCACAGAGCTGTAGTAACTATAGAGGGATAAAGTTGATCAGACACAGCATGAAGTTATGGGAAAGAGCTGTGGAAGCTAGGTTAAGAAAAGAGGTGAGGATTAGTGAACAGCACAATAGTTTCATGTCAAAAAGAGCACCGCAGATGCAATGTTTGCTCTGAAAGGTTACATTGTGCCTTTGTGGACTTGGTGAAATGACAGGGTGCCTAGAGAAGAGTTGTGGTTTTGTATGAAGAAGACAGGTGTTACAGAGAAGTATGTGAGAGTAGTTCAGGATATGGATAATGGCAGTGTAACAGTGGTGAGACCTGCAGTGGGAGTGACGGATGCATTTAAGGTAGAGGTTGGATTATGTCAAGGATCAGCACTGAGCCCATTTTTGTTTGCAATAATAATGGATAGGTTGATGGAAAAGGTTAGACAGGAGCCTCTGTGGATGATGATGTTTGCTGATGATATTATGATCTGCAGTGAGAGTAGGGAGCAGCTTGAGGAGAACCTAGAGAGATGGAGTTATGCTCAAGAGAGGAGAGGAATGAAAGTGAGAAGGTCAAAGACAGAATACATGAGTGTGAATACTAGAGCACCAGCTAGAGTAAAAGGGAAGGTTTACAGGACAGTAGTGAGACCAGCTATGTTGTACAGGTTGGAGAAGGTGGCACTAACGAAAAGACAGGAAGCAAAGCTGGAGGTGTCAGAGTTAAAGATGCTGAGATTTTCGTTGAGTGTGATGAGGATGGACAGGATTATAATTGAGTATATTAGAGGGACAACTCAGGTTAGACGTTTTGGAGACAAATTTAGAGAAGATAGGTTGCGTTGGTTTTGACATGTCTAGAGGAGAGATGAGGATTATTGGAAGGAGGATGTTGAAGATGGAGCTGCCAAGAAAGAGGAAAAGAGGAAGACCAAAGAGGAGGTTTATGGATATAGTGAGAGAGGACATGCAGGTGATTGGTTTGAAGCAGGAAGATGCAGAGGAGTGGAGACAGTTGATCTGCTGCGGTGACCCCTAAACAGGAGCAGCTGAAAGAAAAAGAAGTCTTGCATGCACAGCAAAGGAATAACTACTGTTGAAGTATTATTAATGGACTTTATACAAGAAAATGTAAAATGTGGTCCCTTTGAGAAGGAACTATTTCAACATTTTTCCACGGATGTTGTCATTCACATGGTTTACCACTAGAGGCCAGGACAGGCCTGTGAAAAGAGTCTCATTGTAATGAAGTGTGTGTGTGTGTGTGTTTAAGGGACAGTCAGCTTCAGAAGGACTAATTAAGCCTTTTAACTCACAAAATAAGTGTCCCTGTGCAAAGGCCATGTTCTTTGAAGCAATGTTTTCTTCTTAATTAGAAACAATTGTAAGGTGGAGGACTTTTAAGGTGGTACTTAACGGCACCTGAGAGTGTGATCAGTGTCTTTGGTTTTTGACTTCTTTAGTTATAAATGTAAACTAATTAAATTTTTATGGGGAATAACATTCTGGCAGCCATTCTGGTCTTGGTCTGTTCCCCCTGTTTGTTCATGATCCTCAGCTTGGATTAAAGAGCTCCTCAGTGTTGTGTTGGTTTATGTGGTTGGGGGTTTGGGGTATTCAGGGTGGGCGCCTTTGTCTAAAACGTGTGATCTGGACTTTCCTTCAGCCCAAACAGGCTTGAGTTGGATGTTCCTGAAAGGAGCCCCCCTGATGGTGTTGGTTTTGGACCAGTAATGGGTGTGTGTGTGTGTGTGTGTGTGATTTAAGAACTGGTTGCTGCAGTTACAGGGTGGTGAAATAATGAGTGCTGGGTTGCAGAGGAATGAAAGGACAGGGTGTGTGTATGTCCAACAGGACAACACTGCTGTGCCCAATTCACTAGTACCAGCTCCACTGTCCCACTCTTAGTTCAGTGTCCATCAGCCACAAAGTGAAAGCGAAAGTGATTATTTCCATCATTGTGAAACTCAGCACAGCACACAGTGAGACACAACAAAATTCAACCTCTGCATTTCTTCTATACACACCATGCAGCAGAGGGCAGTTATTTAAAGTGCCCACGGAGTAGTGATGGGGGCGATTCCTTGCTCAAGGGTACCTCATGGCAGCCTACTGGTTGTATGTGATTGGACCTTCCAGTCCAGGGGCCAACTCCCTAACTTCTAGGCCACCGCTGCCCCAAATGCAAGTGCAGTTGGTCCCCAATTTTTGAGTCCCAGGCATCCGCTCAGCTCAACTTTCCGACGCACTCATAACTGCCTGGCATTTAAAATGTGCCAATTATTCTTATTATCTGATATAATATCTGATCTGCTTATCCTAACCAGGGGGCTGGAGGTGCTGGAGTCTATCCCAGCAGTCAAAAGGGATGAAAAGCAAACAAACACCCTGGACAGGACAGATCAGGACAAACACTGAATCCTCTATTTTTATTTTTCCACCTTGAGTTCTAGGAGCATCCCGGAAAATCTCACTTGTTAGCATTCACATGGTGCTCAAAAATCAAAGGGCAAATGACTGCATCCAAATAATTTTACACTGGGTGCCAAAATAGATTCACTCAACCAATTTTTGGTCAGACTTTATGGAAATCATGTTAAGTTTCATTTCATCCGATTGCAGCAGTTTGATCAGGTGATGCCAACACTTTTGAATGCATGGTGCGCAGGAGGTGTCTACGACCAGCAAGTGCAACTAAAGTTCCCGAAAAAGATCTCTTCTGATGATCCCATATCAGCTGCTAAGCTTTCACAGAAACCTGTGACCCCAGCTGACGGCATGGTTTTCCCGGCTTGGGCCCTGCTGTGACAGTGACAGCTCTCAGGCTGCGGGGGCTTTGTTTGTTATGGTTCTAGTTCTGGTTCCGGATCTGACCCGCAGAGAGCTGGGCCCGGAACTGGAGGCAATATCATATCATAACCCAGCTAGTCATGGTTACTGTGGAAACGCTGGGGCACCCTCTGAACACACACACATGCGTGCATACACACACACACACTCCCACTCCCACTCCCATCCTGTCCCCTGAGGGGAGAAAACAAACTGTGTTCCCGCAGTGTCGGCCCTCACAGAGGGTCTCAGATGAACAGATAAGTTTATCCAAAGAAAAACCCCAAAACGAGCCCTTGGCACCAGTGCTCTGTCTAAGATTGTCCACACATTTTCCATCAGAGACACATTACCCTGAATGTCTTAGAGAAGACAGATCTCTATTCAGTCCATTCTCTGCCCTAAAGAGGGGAAAGGGGAAAATGAAAGTGTCAGACTCAGACACAGGTCACTTGCTCCCAATCTCAGCGCCACCAATGGCTGCACCGGGATCCAAAGCAGCCAAACTGAGGACGGAGCACTGGATGGCTGTCCTCTGCTTTTTCTAAAAAAAAAATACAAACACAAATATAAAAATCTACAAATATAAAAGTGATTAGAAATGTTTCTCACATTTGCAGGTTTTTAAACCATTAATTAAATACATCAGATCAAATGTACCATAGTTTAAAAAATATATATATAATAAATATATTAGAATAAATAAAAAAGTCATAATTAAGCTTCTTTATCTTAAACCTGCTGCTAAGAGGAACAAGAACAACAGGAGTCCATGGTCACCCAGATCTCCCTAAAACATTTCTTAAACCACATCCAGCTTTTCATTAAGGTGGTGGAGATGTGTTTTGGTGTTTAGGATCACAGGTATGTGTCATTCTTGGCCCAGAACCTCAGATTCAGGAGTGTGAACAGGGCCTCAGGTGTTAATGTGGTGTTATGAGGAGAACTCTGGGATCCTCCTGTCTCAGACTTCCCCAAAAATCGGCCTGATGGCGGTGAAAAATAATAGTTCCAGGTGACCATGGCAACGAGCAGGACTTTGAAAGAAAAGCAGCGTCTGTTTGGGGTCTGGGACGGGGTGTGACAGTCGCTTAGCAATCCTGTGCTCCAATAGCCGGAGCCATAGTGTGACGGCGGTTACCTAGCAACCCCCCTTCAGACCCGGACAGAGGTCCAGAGGGGGGTTCCTTGGGGGCGACAGAACAATAAGGCTGTTATAAAAAAAATCACCCCCCAGACGCTGGCCGAGAATCAGCACAGTCTCACAGCTCAGCCTGAGAAGCAGTGGCCTGACAATGACGAGCCTTCGTGTGTGTGTGTGTGTGTGTGTGTGTGTGTGTGTGTGTGTGTAGGAGTATGAGAAAGTTAATGTGCTGAATGGAATTTCTGTGCTCCATAAAGTTCACACTGTGTCCATGAATGTTCTGCTTTGTGCAAAACAAAAGGTTCCAAAAACTCTTTCAGCATCTTTTTATTGAATTCAGCAAATAAAACATAAAAAAAACCCAAAAAAAAAACATCCAGTTACAATGTCTGTATGTTTTAACTCTACATTACACCCTAAAACACACTACCCATTAAACATCGCTCAACAAAAGCACTTGAACAATTTTAAGAGTGCTGTTGAATCACATTAAAGGGAAACTGCACAACTTTCCTAAAACACTAAGAAAGACACAACCAGAGTGGTTCTGCTTCAGAGAGGTTCTGTAAGTTAGAACCATCCTGTTTCTGTGAACAGAACAGGACTGAATGTCCTGAATGTCTGAATGTCCATTACAGACATGAAATGGTGGTGAAGACACTGCCTGATGCCTAAGACATGTTTAACTGGAGTTTGGAGAAGATTTTGGACTAAAACTGAACCTGTCCAGGACATAACGAAAATTGATTTAATTCAGATGGACAAATTCACCAACATCACTGCCCCATAGAGACACAGGGAGCTTCATTGGGAGAAATAAAATGCAGTCTTGGGATGTCCACTTCTGTTCACCACCACTGAAGAGAACTCAGAACTGTTCTGGATGACTTTACAATTAACTCATGGGAGAATTCTGGCGTTCTCCTTCAAAAGCTACAGAATGTTTTTAGGCCAAAGAAAGGACAGTTGGACTGTTGTTGCAGAATATATATAACTCTGTTGTTTAGGACTGCTGCAGAATGAACAATTTTAATTACAATTTTAGTGATGATTTGTGTACCAATGACGATGATTCTCAGTATTAAAAAGTTTCAAGTTTGAGTAGGAAGGACCTGCAGTGCTGTGTGGAGGGATACTGGCTCCAGATCCGAAAACGAAGAACATTCGTTCATTAAGTAAAGCCTGGGATGGAAATTAAGTGTTAGATCACAATCTGATTCTTTAGCTTCCATTGGTGATACAGGACAGAATATAAGGGGATGATCAATATCATGTATTCTGTTGTTAATATAATGTATTAGTAAATGATCAATAACAAAATGATCAATCAGTTCTTCAGACAAAAAGTGAGCCACAGGGAGGACATGGTATGATGTAGATGTGGGATTGTCTACAGTTGAATGGAAAATTCTAACATATCACAGACGAAGGCTGTTTCCATCAACCATACTGAACCTGCCTGTGGAAACTATTTGACAAGACAATAATGATAGTTGTGATGCAGAACTCCAGCTCTGCCAGTTTGTTATTAGAAGAATAAATAATGGCAAAGAACCAAAGAGCAGACTGTCAGAAGAGTCTGCAAGGAATAATTGTGGTTGTTTCCCTGAAGGCGAACAATCAAACGGAAGAGTTTGGGCCTGGGGAGGGTCTGTTGGACCAGAACTACAGATTCATATAACCATAGGAAGCTATACGAATATAAACACTTGGTTTCAAAACAAGGCATAATTTAAAACATAAACACACACACTAACACACATGCCATTAGAACAAAATCTTGTGTGTCTACAATGGTAACACATAATGCAAGACATACAATGCATATACATTATAGTGGAATTCTGTGTGATTTTAGAGCCTTTTTAGTTGCAGGTTATGCAAAAATGTGCTGATACAAGGTTTTGTTGTGACAGAATATATATAGGTGTAGAAATGTAGAGAAGCTGTCAGTTATGAAGGAGCTGGAGCTGGAAAGGGTTTCAGTCCTGATGAGCTGATCTCAGACCTGCTGGAGTGGTTCCTCGCTGCTGGAGGTTCTTCAGGTTCAGCAACTGCTTCAGAAAATAGTCTTAGATGTTGAAGTGATAGCTTAGCAAAACATCAAATTCACTGTCACCCCAAAAGTAGTCAATTGAGTAAAACCTTGTTAGTATGAAGCTAATGTAGCATCAAAGAATGAAAGTGTGTATCACAACAATCAGCATTGTGCCTTAATCATCACACACTCCTCTGATGGTTTTCTTAGTTTCACCGGTTTACTTTGACGTGGCCTTTTTTTCCTTCAGTAGAAATACAGATCCTTTACAAAGTACTTTGGGAAAATCAGAAGTAGAAAAGTAGAAACTGGAATGTATTTAGTGTACAAAAGTCAAATGTACAGGAATATACTATGGGTAGAAAAGCAAAATGTACAAGAATGTACTTCACAAGTAAAAAGTTTACAAGTAGTAAAGTAGTTGTATCCAAGTAAAAAGTGTCTCCTCTGAAGGACGTTTCTAGCAGTTGTTTGTGCTCAAAGAACTTAACTTTCAACTCCAGTAAAACAATCTACTGAAGTAATGAAGATTAACTTCACTGCTTCACTTTCATCCATGTCGCTACTGGTTCTCCGTCAAATACATCACACTCAGTACACACCACTTCTGCACTGTCCACTCTCCCTTTCTTCCCTCTTACGTCTCCCTTCCATCTGTCCTGCACTGATGGACACACTGAGAGGCTGTCTATTCCGTATGTCTTTGCCCATTTAGGCTGAAATGGGTCTTGATGTTGGGAAGGTGGGGGAAAATGAAAAATAATGAAGGATTCCCCTCAAATGTGTTAAGACTAAAGTAAGGAGTATGTTCTGAAAATGGAAGAAAGGACAGATATTTGGGATAAAATGTACAGACACTTGAAAAATCTACTACTAACAAAGTAACTATGTTTTTTTTTTCATTACATCCCGTCTCTGTTTTTAGGACACCAAACATGTCTGGGTGGACAAATGACATTGGGGGTAAAGGGAGAGGAATAATTGCTGCATAGCCTCATAGCCTCCGAGCTACATTTGGGGTCAGGTGTAAGGTTATTTGCTGAACTATCATATTAAGGTGTGATGATCTGGGTCCTCAGCAAGGCGTGCCAATGGCCATCTCAGCAGAACCATCCTTCACTTTGTCAAAGAAGACTGAGGTTGGTGTCGTTCCAGAGACGATCTGCAGTTTCTCTTCGTTCACCGAAACTGGAGAGGAAGGGGAAGAAGACATGGCCGTTGCCGTGGTGGATGAGGAGGAGGACGAGGAGGAAGATGACACTCGGTCCGGCAGGCACTCTTCACAGCAGCAGCAGCAGCAGTCTACAAAGCTGCGGCCGAGTGAACGGCTAGCCAGGAGAATCAGCATGGGCGTGGCTGCCGCTTGTGCAAACATCAGAAACTGACCAATCATTGACAAGAGGGCTAGCGTGGTTGTACCAACCTGCAGGCCAGCATAGGCTAAGCCTATGGTCCACGCGTGTTCCGGCAGGCAGCACAAACCATACATGGCAGTGAGCATAGTTAGCATGCGGCTCAACTGATCCTCCTGACTTTGTTTCTTCTTCTTCTTTGGCGACAATGTGGAGGATGAGGATGATGAAGACGATGAATGACGGGTCTGTCTGGCAGATTCTTCCACCATGTGGTTTGTGAGCAGACGGCAAGCCAAAGAAAACAGCAAAGGCAGGCAAAAGAAGCAGCCAAAAGTCCACCACATGCGAGCCTCGTGGTAGGTCAGAACCAAGGAGTACACGGCCTCCGGTAGCGACGCTGAAGGCCGGCGGGCGCACGAGTCCAAAGGCAGGCCGGAAACGGCTGAAACCTCCGTGTCCAGCTCCCAGAGGAGCAGCTCTGGCGTAGCTAGAAGCAGAGAACCAAACCAAACCACAGAGAGCTTTGCCACTATGGAGCCGCATGGCTCCACCTGCAGCTGTGGCCTTGAAGTGGTGCCGGTTAGCCTGTGGAAGCGGTCGATACTCAGAGCACACAAGCTGAAGGTGAAGACACCTAGAGATGTCACCTGGTGAGACAAAAGGGCAAGTTTAAAAAAGACCGGAGGCAAAAACTAGAGCAGTGTTTCCCAAAGTGTGGTTTTTTGCTGAATATATAAACATTTAATAAAAATAATAATAATAATAACAATAATAATAAAAATTATGAAAAATGCTGGATAAAAAAAGGCAAAAAATATGCAAAAATCATTCCATCTTACACAAAACAGCAACAAAGCTTAGGGATCATCTAAAAAGTTCAATTTTAGCAATGAGATAACAAGTCATAAAGCTGCTGCCTGGTAAACTCCTTCTCCTTTATTATATCTTCTAAGGAATGTTGCCTGGCATCAGCGTGCTTTCACAAAAGGCCGTCTCAGTCCAGAACATTCTCATTCTTGGTTATAATGGTGGAACAGGGAAGTCCCTCTCTACTGTCAGGAACCTCTTTAAGATCTTCTAAGAAAACCTCCTCTTTAAACATCTCTCACACTAAACTGTTCACTTCTTCATCACCATTGATCCTGCTCTACTTATCCACTGCACTTTACACATTTTAATGTTTTAACTTCAAAATTGTTTTATGCACTGATTTAACTGAGGAGCAGCAGTGTCCTAGTGTTTTGGAACTAGGTCCCCAAAAGGAAGGATATGTCCTTCCCAGACCAGAGGTTCCCTTGATCGAGATACTGTACCCATGACTGCTCCCCAGAAGCTGGATATGGCTACCCATTGCTGCATGGTGTGTGGGTTAAACACAGAGGACAATGTTTTTGTCTTTCATTTTCAGTGCAGTCCCTGTAAATGAGCATTGTTTTTGTTGGTTAAGCCACACAGTGATCTAAGTATGAACCTTCAAGCAGAACAAAGAGTCTAACTTAAGACAGGAAGCAGTGAAGAAAAAGGTGTAGATAACTCCAAATGAACAGGCTGTTGATTCATTTACTGCAGATGCTGAACACTGAGTGGTTGGAAACCCTTTATCTAGAACCTTGTGTCATTTGGCACCTTGCAGCCTGTCGCCCTAAAACATTTGCTCTTCCATTTAATTGTCTCAGCATGACAAACATAAGACAATCTAACAGGGAGGAAACAGGATTTTTACACCAACAAGGAGATTCACTGCAAAATATAAAGAAATGATAGGACGAAAACTTTTATACAGTGTTGTAAGTTCCCAACACTGAAGACATTGAACTGACTTTGTCTTCTTGTTTTGAATCTCTTTAAAAAGGGGCTCTAGAAAAACAACAGCAGAGAGAATGAACCTCTAAACAAACATTTCAGGCAGTGTGACCCAAATCTCCATTTAAAACACTATGGACCTTCGTTAGTTCTGCTTCGCTCAGACTCGCTAAGCGCAATGCTGATTTGCATTTGAATTGTTTGCTTTGGTTTAAAGTGTAAAAGTGGGACAGCCTGATGCTCCTCCAGCTGCAACACACTTTACAGATTCAACAGATCGTGGGATCATCAGACACGGGCCAAACCTGGTCTCTAATGCTTAACGCTCCTTTACAGTTTTATTCAATAAATACTGTGGTTTTTTATTACTGGCCACTGAGTGGAAACAACATATAGGTCTTTCTAATAAAGTGGCCAGTGAGTGGAAGCACAAGGTGGGTATTTCCACACCCACCCACAACTGGCCAGGTTTTGTCCCTGGTTAAAAACTGACCTCCAGGAAGGGCACGATGCGGCATGACATGTCCCCCATCAGCCTCCTCTTGGTCAGCTCATTGAAGACAACCACAGGCAGACAGAGGAAGAGTACCACAAAGTCCCAGAAGGCCATGCTGGCCAGGACACAGTTCCAGGTGTTTTTA
Organism: Hepsetus odoe; assembly: GCA_017165825.1. Classification (NCBI taxonomy): domain Eukaryota; kingdom Metazoa; phylum Chordata; class Actinopteri; order Characiformes; family Hepsetidae; genus Hepsetus; species Hepsetus odoe. The sequence goes on from CM029371.1 coordinate 23,391,905, forward strand.
AGGTAATAGTTGTGCCAGACAATACACATGACAGCCAGGTTGCCCACCACTCCCACTGCAAAAACCATCAGAGATAGCAGCATGATGGCGTAGGCGCTGTACGAGTCGTCCCTCACTGGGTACAGCGGGTTGTGGACCAGCAGAGACCCATTGAAGACCCTTGGAGTGGTGAAGTAACCCTCAGGGTCAAAAGGTCTCTGGTGCCTGTAATGATGAGCAGAAGTCAGAGTCACGAGTGGCTCCATTCCTCCTTAAATTCCACCATAAAGGTCAGCTGTCATAATCTTTCAGCATTTGCCGGTACTGACTCATTCCACTTTTCCAGTCCACCTTAAATGGGGCCAGAATGCAAAAGCTTCACTATTTGAGGATGACCTGGAAATACAAACTAAATAATTCCAAGACTGTAAAAATTACACCATTTAAGGTGGAATTGAAGGTGGAATGGAGAATTCTGATAAGAAAACACTCTCAGTCTCATTGTTCCTGGGTTAGTGGAAGCAGAATCTTCTATAAAGACTATAACAGCTGTACAACTTAACAGGGAATTAAAGGTGGAATTAAAAAGAAAACAGTCTCAGTTTCATAGTTTCAGTGCTGGTTGGGGTTTAATGTGGAATGGACATTAATTTAATGTGGAATGAATTTCATTACTCCTGTGTTGGCAGATGACTGCAGATGAATTCTAAGATGTTTCACTGCACTTCCTTAAAGAAACTCAGTTCAAGTTCTCTAATTTATTTATCGACTGATGTTGTTTCTCTTTTGGTTAAGTCATATTTAATTATAGCAACAGTATTTTAACTCATCTCTGCTCACCTGTGGTTATGAAGCACCTGATGCTCTTTTTGCTTCAGTTTCCAATCCTTAGAACCTCTTGGAACCCTCCTGTGCTGCTTCTCAAGGTGTGAAACCGATGGACCTGAAGGGGACAAGGTGGATGAAGACGACAGGAGACTATGGGATGGAGTACCCCTCCAGAGAGTAACTTCATTCTGTGCCGGTTGACCTGCCTCTAAAGTTCCCACAAGAACCACAATCATGCAAAGCAAAAGAACCATTTTTTATTCCTTCCTCAAGAAGAGATTTTGGATTTAGATGGAGAGCGACGAGGAGATGATGAAGGGCTGATGCTGGAGGAGAGAAAGTGTGAGCATTTCAGAGACACACACAGTTGAGAATGCGGCGATGGGGGTGGTTGTGAGGGGGGGTGTGATCCAAGGGTCTGTCTGACCCCTAATAACCCACAGTGCTGCAGTGCAGAGAAACAGTGTCACCTGGTGGGCAATAAGAGGATCATATTTTCTAAATAAAGAGAATGGCTTTTTAATGGATCAGATAGACAGAAAGAAAGACAGACAGACAGACATAGGTAAACAGGGATACAGACAGATAAATAGACTGACAGACAGGCAGACAACCAAACAGATAGAAAGAAAGAAAGAAAGAAAGAAAGAAAGAAAGAAAGATAGAAAAACAGACAGAAAGACAGACGGAGAGACAACCAAACAAACAGACAGAAATAAATAGAAAAATTCATAATAAATTCATAAACTCTGATTAAATTATTAATGCTGATTTTGGGGCTTGTCTGTAAGAGTTTGAATTTGCACTGAAGAAAAACACTGAATTTGCAGAAATTGTCCCCTGTCCAACATCTCAGACTGGAGATATAATTTATAAATGTGATCTAATAAGAGAGTGATACACACACACGCTATGAAAATGGAAAAATGGAGGAAGCAATAGCTTGTGGGTGTTTTTATTATATAATCTAAAACCTTAAAAGCTGCTAATCATGCAATGAGACTAAAGCACACATTTACCATATACACTCCCCCGGCCACTTTATCAGAAACCCCTCCCTCCTGCAGGATACTGAATAATTCACATATCTAATCATATTCAGTATCTACTGTGAGTTATTTATTATCTACTTTGAAATACAATGTATTGCTCTCTATCCACCACGATTTATTCTGCTTTATTCGGTAACCAATATAAATTTTTCATTCTACCATAATTACTCAATGTCCAGTATGGATCATTCAGTATCCACTGTGAATCATTCAACATCCAGTATATTTTACAGTATCTTCTTCATCTTTTTTCTTTCAGCTGCACAATAATTTAGTATCTACTACAAATTATTCAGCATCCAATATTAGTTTTTAAGAATCTGCTATGAATTATTCAGTTACAACAATGAATTATTCAGTTGCTTTAAATGATTATGAATTGTTTTGCTGTTGTTAATATTGTCATAATTCAATGTCAGTCATCTTGAGCAGCAAATGTGTAATGTTGTGATGAACAAGTGACCTGAATGCTCAGCACACACACACACACACACACACACACACACACACACACACACACACATACAAACACACACACACACACACACACACACACACACACAGTGAGAATGAGTCTGCATCACTGGATCAGGAATGTCTGAAGGGGGTTTGAGCTGAATCACAGCAGTGAAATATTAACCCCTCCGTTTAAACATCACCAGCAATCATTTACCTCAGCTCTTATCTCTCCATCTGAATGCCATCTATTCTTCTCTTCCCTCCCTTTTTTCTGATTCTGTGGGGACTTTTGGCACTTTCATAACTTTGTGCTACGAGAAGGAAGTGTAAGAAAATCCTCGAACACCCAGTGATGGAGATAACTGAAAGGAACTTTCTGAAGAATCCAGAAATGCGCACACACACACACGCACGCACGCACACACACACATGCGCACACACACAAACACACACAGACACACACACACCCATGCTCATACCAGCAAAGACTAAAAATATCTGAAGTACACTTGCTTAAGGCCACAGCACAGCCCCCTGCCAAACACACACACACACACACACACACACACACACACACACACACACACACACACACACACACACACACACACACACACACACACACACATACACACACCCCTGGGCTTTTTTATCTATAGCACAGACAGATTAAAATAGCTACTTGACACAATAGTGTCACACAGGCCTCCCAGAACTCCTGAAAACAGGCATCCAGAACTTGAGGTTAAAAGGCTGGAATTATTGTCCAATTATTGTCCATGGCAGCTTATTGTCCATTCAAGAACCTTAAAGCCACAATTGAAATCACAGTAAAAATAAACTATTCATTGTCCACTGTGATTTATGCTTTACCTACTATGAATTGCGAACTGTAAACTGTGGATTGTGGAGACACAAGCTGTGTTCGAACACCTGTCTCAGTTATGAGGATACCTTAAAGCAGCTGGACTCAAAGAGCAGCCCAAATATTTAGTCAGAATGGGCCTCAGTCGTGAACAGGCGGGATGCCAGCAATGATCACAATCCTTACTGTAACAGATACAACAGGTTTTTTTTACTTTGCTGTAAGAGTTATGCTTGGAATCACCACTGACTCATAAGCCTCCAGCTTCCAGCAGCACTGGTTGTTTTACAGATTGTAGAAGTGCCACAGAAATTCATGACAGATTTTAACATGCATCATTTATTCTCAAAACATTGAAAGTATGTAGAAAAGTGTAAATTAGAAACAAATTAGCACTTCCCACTTTAGGGGGTGTGAACTCCAAATCAGAATATGTGGTGATGGGCTGCAAGAAAAAAAGAAGCTGTTTCTTAGATTTACTTTGACTTTTATTTTATTTCAGTTTTTTCAGCTGATGCAGAGCCCAGCATGACTTGTTTTCAACTGTCTCAAGTTCTCTCAGACCTTTACAGGACCTGCACTGTCAGGTTTAAATCCTGAAAACTCACCTAGGACAAGAACAGACCTGCAACTTCTTATTTAATGACTGAAAAAATAATGTGTCACTTCCTGTACTCTCAGAATATCCAGAAAATTAGGATGTGGAAGATACTCTGGATAAGAGCGTCTGCTAAATGCTGCAAATGCAAATGCAAATGCAGACAAAAGGAAGACCTACATGAAGACTCTTCTCAGTCCAAGTTTCTCAGTACTAGAACAAATTTCCTTTTGTGGTCAGAACTGCTGGGTCCTTTCTGTCCTCAAGCCTCATCATTCATACTTTTCTACACTCTTCTCATCTACTAAAAAACCTTTTGGCACTTAAACTCAAATTTTCGGGAAAGATTGGTGCAGTTATTGACTTTTTGACTTGTTCGGTGATAGGAGTTTATTAGTGTTACTGTTAGGAACGGTGTAGGAACTGTAAATTAAAATTGCAATCTGAATATGATTAAACTTTTATGCAGTTTTGCAGGAAGGAACCTTCCTGTACAGAATACATTTTTTAAATGTAATTAATGTGAGAAAAAAAACATAATCATTTAATGAATGATGTACATGAAATTAATTATTTAACAGGGTAATCAATGTTATGATATAATAAATAATGATATAATGTAATTTATAACATAACAGTGTATGTAATAATTTTATGGTGTAATGGTTGATGTAACAGTGTAATTAAAGTTATTACACAATAAATAATGTAATAATGTAACACATGGTGTTAGAGTGTAATTAGTAGCAGTATAATTAATGCTTAAATGTTATTAATAATATAACAGTTTAATGTTACGATGTAAGTGTAAAAATGTAACTGATAAAGTGATGAGAATAAACAGTAATAACTGTTGACTTGGCCTCATATGTTGCTGCACATTGTGACCACGTGGGGGCGGTATTTGGTCAGGAGACTCAGCCTGTCCTCTACAGTTTGTCCTCATAAAGCCTGTTTTTTGTTTGTTTGTTAGTTTGTTAATTTGTTTTTTGTTTTTTGTTTTTTGTTTTTTGTTTTTTTGCTGTGTCTTCAGTAGGACAGATCTGAGCTGTGTGTGAGCTCCAAAGTAATTTCACTGCCGTAAAGTGGTTTTCTCCACTACACTTTCTCCACGTGGGGCAGCGGTGGCCTAGTGGTTAGGGAGATGGCCCCACATCGGAAGATTGTGGGTTTGATTCCCTCACAAGAAGGTTGCCCTGAGGTACCCCTGAGCAAGGTACCGTCCCCGTCACCGCTCCCCGGGCGCTTTCAATAGCTGCCCACTGCTGCACGGTGTTTGTGTGCATGGGTTAAAAGCAGAGGTCCAATTTCGTTGTGGTTCATGGTGTGTGCTGTGACCTCGCAATGACAAGGGTTGTCACTTTCACTTTTTTTCACTTACTGTACTGTAAACTTTACAAACTTTTTGTAGCGGAGTTTCTTTTGCATATACAGTACTGTGCAAAAGTTTTAAGCAGGTGCAAAAAAATGCTGTAAACATAGAATGCTTTCAGAAATATAAATAATGATTGTTTATTTTTATCAATTTACAACAAAATGCAAAGTGAGCAAACAAAAGAAAAATCTAAATCAAATCAATATTTGGTATTACTACCTTTTGCCTTCAAACCAGCATCAGTTCCTCTAGGTACACTTGCACAAAGTCAGGGGTTCTGTAGGATTATAGTCGGTGTATGATCAACCAGTTTTACCAAACAGGTGCTGATGATCATCAATGTCACACGTAGGTTGAAACACGGTCATGTTTGGAACAACCGACCAGCCGAGTTCCTTCAAAAACTGTGTGCAAGTGTACCTAGAAGAATTGATGCTGTTCTGAAGGCAAAGAGTGGTCACACCAAATATTGATTTGATTTAGATTTCTCTTTTGTTCATTTACAGCATTTTGTTGATTGATGAAAATAAATGATTAACACTTCCATTTTTGAAAGCATTCTTTGTTTACAGCATTTTTTCACACCTGCCTAAAACTTTTGCACAGTACTGTATAACTAAAAGGTCTTTGCAAATTGTAGTGAAAAGAACTGGATCTCCCAAATCTGTGCATTTTATATCCCCCAGTGAAGCTCCATGTGTCTCTGGGTGTCTCTAAGGGACAGTGATCATCTGAACTAAATCACTGTTCTTTCTTTCCCTCCACCATGAACAGGTTTAGTTTTAAAGTGAAAGTGACTATTCTTGTCATTGTGAAACACATCACAGCACACAGTGAGACAAACAAAAATTAGACCACTGCATTTTACCCATGCACACAAACACACACATGTGTAGCAGGGGTTAGCTATTGAAAGCGCCCGGGGAGCAGTGGCAGCAATGGTACCTTACTCGAGGGTACCTCAGGGCAAATTGCTGATAAGGGATTCAACCCCACAAAAACGGGCGCCTAGTCCCTAACCGCTAGGCCACTGCTGCCCCACAGTTTTAAATCTTCTCCAAAACAACGTCTCAAGCATTAGTAAGCATCTTTATCAACATTTCATGTCTGTGAGAAACATTCAGAAATCTGGTTCTACTCACCAACAGTGGGAACGGTTCTGGCCTTGTTAGGTTCTCCAGAACAAAGCTTCACACCATACCCACTCTAAAACCTCTGTTCTTAAACACTTATGCAGGAATCTTTTCAAACATGGGTTGAACTCAACTTTAAAATAAAGGTAAAATAAATTAACCACTTTTGTTCATAGAGTTTGGTTCTCTAAGGACAAAGTTTGAAATACCAAGAACCAACTGATAATCCAGGTCTCTTCTGTGATCATAAAAAAATGCTTGCAGCAATGCAGCAGAACCAATTTTGTTTCCATGGAACTGAGTTTTAAAAAAGATCACCAGAAACCATTTCAATTTTAGGGCTTCTTACTAGAACCTCTATGCGGAGATTAAAGCATTCTTCCAAAGCTTTGCTTCAAATAACCTTTTTGGTACTTTTACTTTTGAGTGTTAGTTAGAGGTTCTATCATAAAATAATAGGCTTTTCCTAGAAGAACTTTATTTTAATCTTTAGTTCAAGCTCAATCTTCTCCAAACTAAAACAACGTCTAAGGCATCAGGCAGTGTCATCCCCATAATTTCATGCCTATGAAGGATTTTCAGACATCTGGTTCTTTCACCTGCACTGGGAACAGTTCTGATTAAGTGAATTTAATGATCTGGTGAACTAAACATCATTGTCCTCTTCTCTTATTGTTCTTTAAACTACTTTTATTTGTCCCTCAGACTGGTAAGACTGGTTCTTCCGCCCCCGTGAATTCCTTATGTAAGACACTGGGTTAGACACACGTCCCTTACACTTGATGTCAATGTGTTGGTATGTGTGTCAGCCTCAAACAATTTCACAGGTAAAGTAATTTGCCAGTAAACAACATATAAGAAAAAACCCAAACAGCTGCACATACATTTATCAAAAAGGTTTTATATCAGGTTGGTTCTAGTCTTTATTACAAGATAATAATTATAAAGAAGTCAATAGCCACCCAAATCTATTCCATAAATGCAGTCTTGTGAAAAAGTCTGGAGATCCTCATTTCTTTTCATTTTGTAGTGAATCACCTTGTTGGTGCAAAAATACTTTCTTGCATACCGTCTTATCTTTGTCATATTCAGCCGATTAATTACAGAAATGGAAACAAATGTTGTAGCTTGTCAGGCTGCAAAATGCCTTAAGATACAAGGCTCTAGATAAAGGGATTCAGTATACTCAGGGTTCAGCATCAGCAGTAAACTAATCACCGGAATCATCTGCACCTTTTTCGTCACTGCTTCATGCCTTAAATTAGACTTTGTACTGCTTGAAGGATGTAGATCACTGTGTGGATTAACCAAGATAAAACATAATAAGATAAAAAGATAAAAAGCTCTGAAACTAGCTCAGGTACAGGGACTGCACTGAAAATGAGAGACAAAAACTGGAGAACTGTTCCTCAACAATACACTAAAAAATACAAGAATGCCTGTGTCTTTAAGGCAAAGGTGCTGATGATTCCAGATGATCACGCTGGTGATTAGTTTACTTCTGATGCTGAATGCTGAATGGTTGGAACCATCTTTATTTAGAACCTTGTATCTTTTAGGACTTTTGCAACTCATAAATATCTGCTTTCATTAAATTGACATTAAAATGACAAGATATGACAATCTGACAGAAAGGAAATGGCATTTTTGCACCAACAAGGAGATTTACTATAGAATATAAAGAATTTCAGGGATGAAGACTTTTCTATGAAACTGTATATGTTTGGTTGTTCTACAAAAGATTTAAGCATGCTTTCTTCTTGGTCTTTCTGTGATCTATTTGTGATCTGTTGGTAATCTGTTGGCTTTCAGATTAATTCTGGACAATCCTCAGGTGAAAATGATGACACAATGAGAAAAAGATCTGAGCTGGAGAGCTTGAAAGTCTCAGCCTTAAGTTCTGCAGGGATTTTGCTAGATGGTTGCAGGTCATAATAAAAATCTCTCTCTCTCTGTCTCTCTCTCTTTCTGTCTCTCTCTCTCTGTCTCTCTCTCTCTCTCTCTCTCTCTTTCTCTCTCTCTCTCTCTCTCTCTCTCCCTCTCTCTCTCTCTCTCTCTCTCTCTCTCTCTCTCTATCTCTCTCTCTCTCTGCCCCCCCAGGCTTGACAACCTGTTTTTCATGTTGTCCCTTGAACCTAGTCTCTCCGTTTTGATCTTATCTAATCCAATCTGTCTGGTGCTCCAGCTCCAGTCAGACCAGTCTCTCTTCCGAACATAGCAATGCCTCCATACCTCACAATACTGGAGCAAGGGTCATGGGCCTTGTTACCCATTCACCGACAAAACAGACCCGCTGAGCTGGTGGAGCATACTTCCAGTACGTGGAGGCTTTCGGTAAACCATTTGAATCTGCTCATTAGCATCATGAAACTCTCCAACCGTAAAAAACGTGGTGTGGATGATTTGAAGTTTTGTCGCATCTAAAGTGAAAGTTCCACGTTCCTCACCACCCACTCCACACGTAGTCACCGAGCAAGCTGAGACATGTCTAGGGTCTGAAATTCAGCAATGTTCAAAAGAATTCATCCTTTCAGATTATGTTGGGAGCCTTAAATGAAAAAAGATGCTTTAGTGTGACTGCTAAGTGCATAAAGTTACCAGGTTCTACATAAAGGTGGTTCCAAGCCTAATTCCCAGCCTGATCATCTGGAATCATCTGCACCTGTTTCTTCACTGCTTCATTCCTTAAGTTAGATGACTTTATTCTGCTTCAGGGTTCATAAGTAGATCATTGTTTAGCTTAACCAACAAAAAACGATCCTAAATCATAATCCTAAACACATAAGAGGAGCTTGTGATCAGGGATTTTTCTTTTCAGTCTTTTGAAGTGTGGAGGTGTTCTCTAATGGAAGTGTTTATGTGCTTTCTGACTCACACTGCTATCTAAAACCACTTAAGCATGTTAGCATTGCTCAAAATAGCAGACGTTATCTGAACAGATAACAGTGGGACGTTACAAATCACATGAGAAACTCTTTTAGAGATGACTGAACTCACGTTCAGGTGTGTGATTTATGCCTGGATGCTGATTGGTGGGGTTTAGGCTGCCTTTGCATATATGGTGCTGTACAAAAGCATCTAATTTTTTCATTTTTTGCTTTGAGAGCTAGACTTTCTTGTATTTTTAACATAATGTTAAGGAACTGTTCTCTAGGCTTCCTTAGCTGTTAATCTGAAGTTTACTGACAACGCTACAGTCATCAGCCCTTATCTCCCCAAATATCTGGGAACCCAAAATTGATTCCATCCTTATATATCTTCCAAGAGATATATAATGTAACATAGCTGGTCTCACTACCATCTCCCTCCCACATAACATAGCTGGTCTCACTACTGTCTTGTAAACCTTTCCTTTCACTTTTGCTGGTACTTGTCTGTCTCAGATCACTCATATCTTCTCACTCTTCTCCACACATTTCACATTTAAATCTCTTCTTCACCTTTCTTCCACACTCCTCATTATTCTGATCTTTAATGTAGCTGTACTGTGTGTATATTGTGTGTCATGCTTGAGAATCACCAACAGCCAGAAACATACTTTTAAAGCATACTTGATCAATAAATTTGATTCTGTTTCGGATAGCACTAGAGTCTCAACCAAGAAGTGGGACAAATATATAGAAAGAGTGGCTTTTAGACAACACCAGATCCCAAATTCTTACAATTATTTATTTTCTTTTCAAACATACCTATAAAAACAACACTGCACAAATGCCTCAAGCCCCTAATTTCTTCATAGTAATTCTTGTATTTTCTGTATTGCTGAGGAACAGTTCTCCAGTTCTTCCTGAAAGTCATTGTTTTTTCTCACTTTTTCAGTACAGTCTCTGTACCTGAGCAGTATGATTGTTTTTTGTTGGTTAATCCACACAGTGATCGACGTCTGAACCTTCAAGCAGAACAAAGCATCTAACTTAAGACATGAAGCAGTGAAGAAACAGGTGCAGATGATTCCAGATGATCAGGCTGGTGATTGATTTACTGCTAATAGTGAGTGCTTGGAACCACCTTTATCTAGAACCTTGTATCTTTAGGCACTTTGCACTCACACTAAATCATCTGCATTTCTTTCATTTAATCAACTCAATAGGATAAAGATAAAATAATTGGACAAGCAGAAAATGACATTTTTGAACCAACAAAGAGATTCTCTATAAAATGTAAAGAAATGAAAGGATGAAGACTTTTGCACAGTAATTCCTGCAGTATTTAAGGTGGAATGGAAAAAGCTATGTGATGCTATGTGATGAGCAAAAGAAAATACACTCAGACAGGAGGATTAAGTGCATTTGCAATTTTTTTTTTTACCCAAATGTTCCTGGAAGCTCCGATCAGGACAAACAGAAACAGTCACTGCTACCAATTAATGCTGGAATGAATTCCTTCCAATTTCCACACAGATTTTAAATACTGGAGACAACAAATGAGCCCCTGTACCTTTTGTAGGGCCATAGATAAAGGACAGAGATGTGGTGTCTGGGATGTCCCATAATGAAAAATTAACTATTTGTGTAGATTAATCTCCACATACAGTGGCCCACTTTCTCTCTCTGTTGATCTCTCCGTGTCTCGCTCACTCTCTCTCTCTCTCTCTCTCTCTCTCTCTCTCTCTCTCTCTCTCCTGAAGTGTGTTAATTGTGATCAGCAGGGAAAGGACATGTAGCACAGGGAGGGAAACCGCTAGAAGGTGGATGCTGGTCTCTATCAGGTCTATGTGAAGAAAATCAGCAGCACATTTTCACTTCATCTCTACAGTACTAAGGAACTGCACTTTTTTGGGCCTTTTTCCACCAACAAGGAACCGGTTCATCATATCAGACTGGTAGCCCCCCCCAAGCAAGATATTGTCCCCATCACTGCTCAGTAGGCCCTGGACCTGGCTGCCTCTCGCTGGACATTGTGTGTGGGTTAAATGCAGAGGATGCACTTCCTTGAGGTTTAATGTGTGCTGTGCTGTGCTGACAATGACACAGTCACTTTCATTTCACTTCATTATCATATTTATCTGGAGGACTGGTCTGAGATCCACTGTACTGAAGCGCACGTTTGACATGTCCTAGGTGGTCTTAGTGCAGCACAATTAGGGATTTTACCCATGCTAACACACAGACGCTGCTCACTAATGACATTCTGCTGTTGCAAAATTTTATTTATTTTTTTTTAGCTGGGACTGATTTTTCAGCCCACTATAATTGTGGTTGAAACAAAAGGTTCAAATACGCAACTCAAAGCAGAATGGAGCCTATTAGCAGCCACAGGTTTGGGTCAGATTAAGCAGCAGTTGGATCAATTCAGATTTCAAAGACATGATTAAAGGTCAGAATTGGTTTAATCCCTGTGCAGTTGCAAAGACAGCAACTGCATGTTTTTTCTTTCTAACAGCCCTGCCCATCTGCGTTCTCTAACCTGATGACTATCGTCTCCACCGGCCGCTGGATTTGCATCATCAACAACAAGCCCAGGATTCTTTATTTTTTGTTTTTGATGCAGATGTGCAGCCTGGATCATTGACAGGGTTTTTATAACAGATTATTTTGCATGTTGGAGCAGAAGACTGTTATTATTTACACTTTTGGTATTCAAATCAAACACCCTGCTGAACAGCCTGAACAATTTGAATATCAAATGAGTCTAATACTGCGATGGGCTGGCGACCTGTCCAGGGGTGTGTGTCCCCTATCCTTCGCCCTGTGTGAGCTGGGTTGGACTCCAGCACTCCCCTGCGATCCTGTTTGGGACAAGCGGCAGACAATGACTGACTGATGACTGAATGAGTCCAATAGTTGTCAAACGCTTCTTCTATCGGCAGCTCTTGTTTAGGGTCAAATGCACTCCCAAAAAACAGTGAGAACAATTTTAATACTAAGTCAAACTTTTTCTCAGTGGGAGTGGGATGCAGTCAGGGCTGCCCCTGGTCTCCAATCCTATTGGTGATCTTTATCATATTGGACACCCTCCAAACTGCTGACTGCATTTTATATTTTGTTGGCCACTGACAGCTGTTGCATTTGCTGCTGTGGCCCCATGACACACACCCAGCAGGTGGACACTGAGCTGAAACGTTTCTGTAGGGAAAAAAACAACATTCTCAGACACTCTAAGACATTTTTGTTCTTTCTTCATATTAAAATCTGGAGGACTGGTTATCATTACCAAAGCTAATAAAGAGTTGATTGATGATATTACATCTTGACTGATGATATTACATCAGTGCAGTGTTTACATGTGTCAATATTTCTTTATTTAATATTATTTTATCATTTTTAATATTTACTCAAATAGGTCTTTTATTTTTGTCAGTCTATCTTATTCTACCACAAGAGGGTGTAAGACCTCGTTCTTCACATTGGAAATATGAAAGGAAGCCAATGTTGTCAATGTGGCTGCCAAGTAGCCTGATAGACAATCATATCATGGCCCAAACTTTTGTGACTTTAGTTTATTATAGTGAACAGTTATTACTTGCCCCATATTCAGCAACAGGAAAATAACTGTGACTCATGCTTGGCTGAGAGAAGCTCCCAGATTCCTCAGTAGTGTCGCTGCCTGTCCAGATGATACAAGTGAGGCCTGCCATCACTCACTGCTGTCCACTCTGTGCTCATCTTGCCAAAAAATTCACCCCAAATTAATGCAGTTTGGGTAATCTGGCTGGGTAAAAAGACTAAGTGCTACTGTGACTGTGGCATCTAAATCACACACTGACAATAGAGAGCAGATGAATGAAAGTCAGTAGGACAAAGACAAAATACATGAGTGTATGGGAGTTCAATGAAGTGGTTAGGTTGCAGGGAGTAGAGGTGGAGATGGAGTTTAAGTACTCGGGCTCGACAGTTTGACAGAGTAACGAAGAATCTGTTTGAGAAATGAAGAAGAGAATGCAGACACGTTGACATGGGTGGAGAAGAGTGACAGCAGTGATATATGATGGACCAAAATTCACTTTTCACACATAAAGATATAAAAAAGCGAAGACAAAGGCAGAAAGCAGCCAAAAGAACCAACCCACACCCCGGTTCCACACTGGTTACCAATAATGGAGCACAAATCCTTTTTCTTTCCTGTCAGACTGCCTTATCTTTGTTGTTATTGAGTTGATTAAATGAAAGCAATGCAAATTCTGTTTGCAAATTCAATTTTTCAGTATGATAGGCTGCAGAGCGCCTAAAGATACAATGTATACACCATGAGGTAAAGTAGTTCCAACCACTCAGCATTCAACATCAGCAGTAAACTAATCACCTGATCAACTGGAATCATCTGTACGTTTTTCTTCGATGCTTTGTTCTGCTTGAAGGTTCAGATGTAGATCACTGAGTGGATTAACCAACAAAAAACAATCAAACTGGTCAGGGACTGTACTGAAAATAGAGACAAAAAAGTTGACCTCCAGGAAGAACTGGAGAACTGGTCCTCAGCAACACATTAAACATGCAAGAAATCTGAAGGAGAAAGATGAAGAAATGAGGGCATTAAGACAGCACTGTATGTTCATTCATTCATACATTATCTTAACCTGTTAATAATATTTTTATTGTTATAAGTAATAATCACCAATAGACAGAAAAATCTAACTAATCTAGCAAATGTTGTTTACTTCTTCATTTACATTTACATTTACGGCATTTAGCAGACGCTCTTATCCAGAGCGACTTAAATGTCCTAATTACAGGGACAGTCCCCCTGGAGCAACTCAGGGTTAAGGGTCTTGCTCAGGGACCCAGTGGTGGTAGTGCTAGAGGTGGGATTCGAACCGGGGACCTCTTGATCCAGAGGTCCGTAGGCAAAGTACCCTACCACTAGACCACCGCCACCCAGACTTCATTCAATTTAATTAATCGTTATTCCAATAAAATTAGTCTAAGCAGCTCCAGGGTTCAGGCTGGCAGGAGAAATATCCGCATGTTTCTCCAGGCAGAAGCGTTACATTCCTGAGGCCTCACATTTCCACAGAATTAAATACAATCAAATTCCAAAACTCTGAAATGTTTAAAAATGTTCTGTCGAAACGAGAGGCTCAGAAAAAAATATTCAGAAAAGTTTCACATCAAACATTTTCATCCAATTAAATCTGAACTTTCAGAATGTGTGCGTGTGTTTGTGTGTATGTGTGTGTTTGTGTATGATCACTCATTCATTTAGCTGTAAGTGACGTATTACTGCTACGTATTAATGCATTACTAACAAGGTCTCTCTCTCTCTCTCACACACACACACACACACACACACACACTGAATTATGCCAGAAAATGCAACATTTGATAATGCAATATTCTGCTAGAATCACAGGGTTAAAGCAGCCAAAATGTATCTTTAGAATAAAAACAAATAAGCAGTTCATTTATGATGTCACTGTTTATTTACTCTCTTTTTCCGTAAGCAAACTTTTACACAGAATGACTTATTTACATAGGGCACTATCTCTCTCTCTCTCTTTCTCCCTTTCTCTCTCTCTCTCTCTCTCTCTCTCACTACTCCGCCCACTTCCGGCCCCACTCCTGTGTGACCTCACTGAGCTGATTTGCGTAAACATGCTGGGATTTTCCCTCCTTTCCCCTTATTCATTCCATGGAAAAACAGGAAAGTGGGCGACCAAAGGCATGACCAGACACACACACACACACACGGTTGTTAGATAAATCTGTTTTCTTTATGCCTCACTATCTTATTATATATATATATAAATATATATCTTATTTAGACACACATACACACTTTTACATTTACATTTACGGCATTTAGCAGACGCTCTTATCCAGAGCAACTTCCATGTCCTAATTACAGGGACAGTCCCCCTGGAGCAATTCAGGGTTAAGGGTCTTGCTCAGGAACCCAGTGGTGGTAGTGCTAGAGGTGGGATTCAAACCTGGGACATTTTGAGCCACAGGTCCATAGGCAAGCACCCTGCCACTAGACCACCACCACCCACTGTCATTTTTAGTGACATTATTTTGAGAGTGCAGCAAACAATAAGTATCTGTTCATCACTTGTTGACAGTGAAGTGAAGTATCATGAGTCTTATTGTGTGTGTGTGTGTGTGTGTAGGTGTGTGCAACAGTGCAACAGTGCAACTGCTTCACCATGTCACTTCTTCTTTTGGCTGCTCCCATTTATGGGTCGTCACAGTGGATCTTCCGGTCCTCTGCATCTTCCTCATTCATATCCTCCTTCACCTCCTTCACCACCTGTGTATCCTCTCACACCATTAACCTCCTCTTTGGTCTTTCCTGGCAGTTCCATCTTTAACATCCTCCGCCCAATATAATCCTCGTCTCTCCTCTGGACATGTCCAAACCAACATAATCTTGCTCCTCCAACTTTGTCTCCAAAACATCTAACCTGAGCTGTCCCTCTAATATACTCATTTATAATCCTGTCCATCCTCATCACACCCAATGAAAATCTCAGCATATTTAACTCTAACACCTCCAACTCCGCCTCCTGTCATTTCATCAGTGCCACCATCACCAACCTGTACAATATAGCTGGTCTCACTACTGTTCTGTAAACCTTCCATTTTACTCTTGCATGAAACCTTACTGCTGCTCACTAATCATCACCTCTTTTCTTAACCTAGCTTCCACTACTCTTTCCCGTAACTTCATACTGTTGCTCCAGGAGTGTTGCTGATCAACTTTATCCCTCTACAGTTACTACAGATCTGTGCATCACCCTTATTCTTGAAAATGGGTACCAGTACACTTCTCCACATCTCTACTCTTCAGGCATCCTCTCACCTTCCAAGACTGTGTTGCACAATCTGGTCAGAAACTCAACTGCCATCTCTCCTAAGCATCTTCATGCTTCCACCGGTATGTCATCCAGACTAACAGCCTTTCCATTCTTCATCTTCCTCATCGCTGCCCTTACTTCCATCTTGCTTATTTGCTGCATTTCCTGGTACACTATCCTCACCTTATCCAATCTTCTCTCTCTCTCATTCCCTCATCTGCTCAACACACTCTGTTCGCTTGTGAGTGCATTTCCATTTCTATCTTTAGTCACCTTGACCTGCTGCACATCTTTCCCAGCTCTGTCTCTCTGTCTAGCCAATCAGAATAGTTCCTTTTCTCCCTCCTTCCTATCCAACCTCTCATACCATTCACCAAACACCTTATCTTTAGCCTTCGCCACTGCTTTCTTCGCCCTGTACTTCATCTACTTGTACACCTGTCTACTTTCTTCATCTCTCTGACTATCCCACTTCTTCTTCTCTTGCCTTCTCTTGCCTCTCTATACACTCCTGGAGTTCTGGGTTCCACCACCAGGTTTCCTTATCCTCCTTCTTCCTTCCAGATGTCACACCAAGTACTTTTCTAGCTGTCTGCCTTAACACTTCTGCAGTAGTTTCACAGTAATCCAGTAGCTCTTCAACATGTCCCAGTGCCTGTATTAACTCCTGCCTGAACTCCACCTTGCAGTCCTCCTTCTTTAGCTTTCAACACTTGACCCTTGACTCAATTTCCTCTTCTTCAGAGCCAAAGAAATCATCTTTCTACTGCCTCAATGACTATCGTCCCATCGCACTCACACCTATCATCATGAAGTGCTTCGAGAGGCTGGTCATGAGGCACATCAAGTCTCAGATCCCTTCCTCACTGGATCCCCTGCAGTTTGCGTATCATCCCAACCGCTCAACGGACAATGCAATCTCCACCCCTCTCCATCTGGCCCTTTCTCATCTGGACAGAAAGGACAGTTATGTCAGAATGCTGTTCATTGACTACAGTTTAGCATTCAACACCATCACCCCTCAGCATCTGAGTGAGAAGCTGAGGCTGCTGGGCCTGAATACCTCCCTCTGTAACTGGATCCTGGACTTCCTGACTGGGAGACCGCAGTCAGTCAGGATCAGTAATAGCATCTCTAACACCATCAAGCTGAGCACAGGAGCTCCTCAGGGCTGTGTGCTCACTCCACTGCTGTTCACACTGATGACCCATGACTGTGCAGCCAAGCACAGCTAGAACCACATCATCAAATTTGCTGATAATACATCCATGGTGTGTCTGATCAGCGGTGGAGACGAGGTGGCGTACAGAGAGGAGATAGAACAGCTGATGGACTGGTGCAAAACCAACAGCCTCTCTCTGAACGTCGACAAGACGAAAGAGATGGTTGTTGACTTCAGGAGACCATGTCGGAACCACTCTCCACTGAATATCAACACCTCACCTGTGGAGATGGTCCAGAGCACCAAGTTTCTTGGTGTTCACATAACCGACAACCTCACGTGGACCCTCAACACCAACTCCATCAAAAAGAAAGCCCAGTAGCGTCTCTACTTCCTATGAAGACTGAGGAAAGCCCATCTCCCACCTTCCACTTTCACCATCTTCTACAGAGGAACCATCGAGAGCATCCTGAGCAGCTGCATTACTGCCTGGTATGGGAACTGCAACGTCTTAGACCACAAGTCCCTACAGCGGGTAGTGAGAACAGCTGAGAAGATCATCTGTGTCTCTCTGCCCTCTCTACAGTACATCTTAACCACTTGCTGAAGAAACCAGCATTGTGGATGATCCCTCCAACCCATCCCACACTCTCTTCTCCCTCCTGCCATCCGGGAAAAGCTTCCATAGCATACGAGCCTCCACTACCAGGATGGGAAACAGTTTCTTCCCCCTGGCTATCAGACTTTTTAACTGCTAATCTTCACACTTATTATTCATCTTATCTATCTATTATCTATTTATTTTTCTTCTTGCACTCTGCGCTTTACTCATAACGCTGCTCCGTTACACTGTTAAACTGCTCAACAACCTGGGCTGCTTTGTTGTATAACACTGCAGCCTTCTTACGGATGAAAGTATTGTCTGTTGTGCTATCTGTTGTCTGCACTTGTTGCCTTGTATTGTTTTTTTATGTTGTGTCTTGTGTCTTATGTTGTGTCTGATGCTGTCTTGTGTGTAGCACCGGGGTCCTGGAGGAACGTTATTTCATTTCATTATGTACTGTATATATGGCTGAAATGACAATAAAATCCTACATGACTTAACTTCTTAAAGACCAACCTTCTATGCTGTTTAGCCACACTCTCCCCTGTTACTACTTTGCAGTCTCCAAGCTCCTCCCTCACCATTCTCTCTCTACTGGATACATTCTTTATCACTTCATCTAACTCACTCCAGAATTCTTCTTTCCATTCCATCTCACAACCAATTTGTAAAGCATAAGCACTAACAACATTCATTATCACACATTCAACTTACAGCTTCAAACTCATCACCTTATCTGAAACCTTTTCACTTCCAACACACTCTTCACACTCTTTTCCTTCATGATAACACCATCCCCATTCCTCCTTCCATCCACACCATAGTAAAACAATTTAAACCCTCCTCCAATACACCTGGCCTTACTACCCTTCCATCTAGTCTCTTGCACACACAAAATATCAACCTTCCTTCTCTCCATCATATCATCATACTAATTAATTTTTAATTTTTTTTTTACCACACAGTGCACTGTTTAAGATAATTCTGAAGAAAAAATCCATGTTTTTCAGTATTTATTATGTTATAAAAAAGTTTCATAATAATGTTTTATCACAGTAATGTGCTTATCATTTTATTATATAATTTATTATATAGTTATTATGCATAAAACCTGAACCAAACCAACAGGTTATTACAGTAAACATATAGTGTTTAAACTTGTGCTATGGAAAGTGGCCTCAGGTGCTACAAGAATCAAAGCTGTCAGCTAATCATGCAGGAATTCGCACCTGGTACACCCACACACACACACACACACAATTTATAATTTCAGTAAATAAACTGCCATTAAAGTCAACTTTTTCACACTCAGAACATTGTCACATGATCAGGGGCCTCACAACGTTTGCACACAACAAGTAGTAGAATAAATGAATCATTTCTGCATAATGCAATAATGTGAAGTAATCATTTCTGCGCACATACACAAACACACACACTGTCAGTTATTATTAACACTTCATAATCATTCTTTTCCATTATATATTTTTTTATTTAATTAGTAATAATTACTGCATAATTAACTTATTAGGTTAATTAAGTTAATGTATATATTTTTTAATTTAACATCATAATTTCAGTAATAAATAAATAAACTGCTGAAAATTAACTTTTTGACACTGGGAAAGTGTCACATAACTAGTGGCCTCAAAGTTTTGCACATGACTGGTAGTGACAAAGTAATGAAGTGAAGTAATGAACTGCACACACACACACACACACACACACACACACACACAAAGAATTGGAATAAGAATAGGAATAGGAATAGGTATCATCCTAGGTGCAGATTCCCATGGAAGTGGGTTGTGTAAGGTGAGTGTGTGTGTGTGTGTGTGTATGTGTGTGTGTGTGTGTGTGTGTGTGTGTGTGTGTGTGTGTGTGTGTGTGTGTGTGTGTGTGTGTAAGCAGGGTTTTGTTACTCCCAGCACAAAGACACTTTAAAAGGGGAAGTGGACAGTGGGTGTGTCTTTGTTTTGTGGGAAATTTGGACCAGGTCTCTGCAGCCTTACAGGAAACAAACCCAGAACACACTCCAGTAAAGACAAGTGCCTCTGGAATACACACACCACTTCCTCAGCTGGATGGTCCCACAGGATCCAATCCACTTCCTCGTTCCAAGAGCAGTTATGCAACCGAATCATCAGTATCTTGATCACAGGTGTAAATGAAGCTCATCTCCCAAAATGTATACACTATTCATAAATTTTAAAAGATATCTGCAAAAGCACTGTGCCAACTCATTCAATCCAGTCTACACAGGACAGTAGTAAGACCGGCTATGTAATAAGTGTTTAAGACAGTAGTGAGACTGCAGCTGCATCACAGAGATTGGAGACGGTGCTGAGATCAGCTATGTTATATGGGTCGGAGAGGGTTGTGAGACCAATTATAGTATATGGGTGTGCAATGAGGGGGCTGATGAACAGAGGTGGTGAAGTTGGAGGTGGAGTTTAAGATGCGATTGGAGATTTGCATCAGTAAGGATGACTATGGACAGGATTACAAATGAGTGAAGAGGAAGAACTGGAGAAGTGTTTCTCAACAATATATTAAAGATACAACAAAGAAAAAATAGAAGATATATGAAGAAATGAAGTGTTCAAGACTATTGCAAGAATGTTTAATGATACTAAATACTTAATACAAAAAATATGATAAGTAGGTACATTGATCTGCTTTGTTTATTCAAATGGTATTAAAATAAAAAATGGTGTGTAGACAAATAAATACATCAGTTGTTAGGTCTCAAAGTGCATATGATTCATTTTTGTATGTTTTCCGAGCTGGTTTTTGTTAAAACTGAAACGTACAGTAAGTTAAAGATGTAAGTGAGTCGTGTTTAACTTTATTGTGTGATTCATCAGAGGATCTGACCTGGTTTTTGAATCGTCTGATTCACTTGTTAACTCAAATATTAGGCTGTGAGCAACAGCAGCACATAATTATCATTCAGTCTTCACACACACCTTGTTAACGCTAATGAGTCATACCTGATATACCAGAAATGTTAATCTCACTGAGCCCCATTTAACAGTTCAGTTTCACTGTATGTGTGTGTGTGTGTGTGTGTGTGTATGTGTGTATCCTTAGCTGCTGAAAAGTGTTAAAATGGCTCTTTATAAATCTAGAACATATGGAGTAATAAAGCTGGAAAAAGTCAAATCTCAATTACTACATTTACATTTACGGCATTTAGTGGATGCTTATATCCAGAGTGACTTCCATGTCCTAATTACAGGGACAGTCCCCCTGGAGCAATTAAGGGTTAAGGGTTTTGTTCAGGAGCCCAATGGTGGTAGTGCTAGAGGATTTGAACCTGTGACCTCTTGATCCAGAGGTCTGTAGGCACGCATCCTACCACTAGACCACCAACCCCCCCCAAAAAGCGCTACATTTTTATGCTTTTTTAAATACTCTAGCTTTATGATTTTCTGTAATTCTGCTAAATTCGACAAAAAACATTTCATAAAGGTCTAAAAGAATCAAATTAAACAAATAAGACAAATATACTCTTTTCCTTGTTTTTTTTTTTTTAATGATCCAACTTTTCAGATTTGAGAGGGTAAAAAGATGTGGAACACAAGATCAGCATTTAATCCGAAGGTGAAGGTGTTTTCAGTTGATTGGAGGATGGTCAGGTATGAGTGGTGTTTTATTTAGAGAACACTTAATGGTGAAAGTGCATCATGAAAGCCTCTTTCTCTGGAAAAAGACTTGCTGATGCTCCTCAAACTGGAAAAGATCACAGATCCATCTGTAAAGAGTTTGGACCAGCCATCATTTGTCCACAGTCAGGCAGATTGTGGACCAGTAAAGACATTCAGTGCCAAAATAGCAGTACTGCTCCCTACTGTTTGCTAAAAATCACAGCAAGACAAAAGCAGAACAAAGTTCATGTTATGATCTTATTTATGGCCTATGTTATTCATGTTCATGTAATGTCCTGCCTTGAATACAGACACACCCACACACATAACAAACACACAAACACACACACACACACACACACACACACACACACACACATACACACACACACACACACACAAGCACACACACATACTGATCTCTCCAATGAAGTCCTAGAATAATAAAACAGTTCTGCAGAACTGAAGTCACACACCCTGCTTGGTTCCTAATGTGTAACAACATGAATCTATATAAAAGTATCTGTTTCAAATAAAAGGAGGACTAAACTCATCTCTGCTGACAGTTGAGTGATTACCATCAAACACACTGAACAAACATGGTTCTTCACTCTGTTTTCCATCCCAGGCAGTTACTGCGCTCAAACAACAAAGCACCAAGAAGAAAAACAGCAACAAGTGGGACAAAAAAATTGTGACAAAGAATTGATTGATAGATGAAATGATAGAGAATGTACCCAGGGAAGAGAGTAGTGATTGGTGCGGACGTTCATGAACATATTGGCTATAGGAACTGAGATGATGAGGAGGTGATGGGTAAGTATGGTGTCAAGGAGAGAGAGGAATGCAGATGATCAGATTGTTGTATATTTTGCAAAAAGGATGAAAATGGCTGTATTAAATACTTATTTTGAGAAGAAGGAGAAGTGCAGGGTACATACAAGAGTGGAGGAAGATGCACAAAGGTGGATTATATAATTTGCAGGAGGGTCATTCCAAAGGAGAGTCTGCAAAGTACTGAACGGGGAGAATGTAGCTAAACAGCATAGGATGGTGGTCTGTAGGATGACACTGGATGTCAAAAACAGGAGAAACGTGAGGGCAGTAGATCAAATGCTGTAAGCTGAAGAAGGGAGGCTGCAAGGAGGAATTAAGGAAGGAGTTAACATGTGCACTGGGAGGTGTTGAAGAGCTGCCAGAGCTACCAGTTGCTGAGCAATTGCTGCAAAAGTGGTAAAGGAGACAGCTAGAAAGGTACTTGGAAGTGACATTTCGAAAGAAGAAGGAGCATAAGAAAACCTGGTGGTTAAACCCATAAGATCAGGAGTATATACAAAGGAAGAGGCATGTAAAGAAAAAATGGAATAGTCAGAGACTTAAAGAAAGTAGACTAAAGTCACTTTCACTAAGGATAAGGTGTATGGTGAATTGTATGAGAGGCTGGACAGTATGGCAGGAGAAAAGAACCTATCCTGATTGGCTAGACAGAGAGACAGAGCTGGGAAAGATGTGCAGCAGTATAGAGCAGTAAAGGATAGAAATTGAAACATATTCACAGCATCATGTTTTGGGTGAATTTTGCAATGCCTGGACCAAGCAGGCTTGCTGTTATTGATGTAATAATTTCAGGAAATCTGTCTCTAAATTGAAAGAGAAATAAGGCAACAAAACAGAGTTGTTCTACGGTCAAACAAAGATTAAATTGTTAAAGAAGTTTTGATGTGTAAGTCCTGCCCTGAATCCAACAGAAATGCTGTGGAAGGAGCTGAAGGGAGTAGTTCATGTGAGGAAACCCACCAACACCCAGAGTTGCAGTTGTCTGTATGGGGGAACTGATTAAAACCCCTCCTCTAAGGTGCTATTATGGTTTGGGTGGGTTGTGCTGCATGTGGACCAGGCAGACTAGCCATCATTGCTAGAACAATGAATTATACCAACAAACTCCACAGGAAAATATAATATTTTACAAATGTATTGTTTATCCATTTGAGTCAGTAAAGCTTTGGTTAGTTGTGGTTGTGGTGACAGCGCATGCAATTGACCCATGATGGTGGAGCTGGTCTAGAGTTCAGGTGGGAAAACAGTTGACTCAGAGTCAATAAAGGAGTGGGAAAGGGAGTGGGCCAGTGTACCCTCTGCTGTCTGGTAGACCCAGTGCAACTAAAGCTGAGATTATTGCAAATGGTGGACAAACTTGAAACTGATCATCTTGAGCCAAGTTGCTTAGATCAATATGCTTTTATGGGGTTGCCCCCAGGTTCCCTTGACCAATGTACTGTCACCATCACTGCTCCCTGAGTACTGGATATGGCTGCCCCCCTGCTTGATGGTGTATGTGATTTAAATACAGAGGATACATTTGGTTATGGTTTACTGTGTGCTGTGCTGTATTCACAATGACAAATAGTCACTTTCACTTTCACTTTTCTCCACCTTCACATCGGTGCTAAACAGAAGAACGTTTATGAACGTTTATGAGATATTGAGTTTGTTTATCTCACAGTCAGTTGTGGTCTACCTTTCCGTCTCATTTTATCAGCACAGTTATGGGATCTTTGTATGAAAATCACTAATAATTACAAAATAATTACAGATAATGACAGATAACAATCACTTGTTTAACCCTCGAGGGACAGCCAGAGAGAAAAGTGAAGCAGCGATCAAATCAATGACTCCAGCAATTTGTCAACGCTGTTGCTTATGAAGTGTTGAGCTCATTTGTCAGATTCACTACTTCACACAAAAAACAGATAAGATTAATTTAATAAAGGGTAGCAAGATAGCACAGTGGGTAGGTCCTGGGTTCAATTGCTAGGCAGGGTGGTCCAGGTCCTTTCTGTGTGGAGTTTGCATGTCCTCCTCGTATTTACATGGGTCTCCTCTGGGAGCTCCGGTTTCCTTTCACCCTTTAAGAGCTGGGATAGGTATGCCAGTATGCCCTGCAATCCTAATTAGGACCAGCAGTTATGAAAATAAGTGAGAGAGTGAGAGTGAATTTAATAACAGAAACGGTTTCTATCCTAGGAAGGATAATGAATTTGGTTGAGGGTTGGATTTAATTATTTGAACTGAACACTTGATTGCTAAAATAAGAAAAGTAAAAACAGACTTGTCTTCACTTTGTCATTAGGCATGGGACAACCCATATGTATTTGTGAGTGTGTGTGTGTAGCCTTCAGGGTAGTTTCTAGTTACATTAAAACTCCTGGTAAAGCCTTTCCAACAAATTTAAAATGATACCACAGAAACAAAGCTGCCCATTGTGTCTGTTGGCTGAGAAGAGTTACAGAGAAATGAGATTCTCACTTTCTGTCCCTTTAAAACTGCTAAGTTCTGTCTGACGGGTTAAGACGTGTCAATAACAGACTGGACACAGTTCGCCAGAAAAACACACACACATGCACACACAGAGCCATTGGCAGGCCTGATATAGGGCATTTTTTTCATGCTGTTTCAAGTAATTTGAGTAAATTTTCCTAGTATTCCTAGTGCAACACAAAATACAAGATAATAAAGTATGAGAGCTACATAAGACATAAGCTGCATTGTAGAGTTGAGCTAAATATGGGAGGGGTTAAGCATATAAGGGAAAATTAGACCTTCAGCATTCTGTGTCGCACAGGACAACTAAAAATGTTAGGAAGTGAGGCAGAAGAGAAGAGTTGTTCAGTACAGTATCTGTTTGATGGAAGGGGAGTGTTTATGTCCTGGTGGGAAGAGGCAGTTCTGTAGAATGATTTAGGAGTAGAAACTCTTAGAGAGTCTGGCTGATTTTGTCCATGAGCTTTTGTGTCTTCTACCTGGTGGCAGGAGCATAAATAGTTTGTCTAAGACACTGGCAGCGTTGTAGGTGCAGCATATGCTGAATGTATCCTGGATAGAAGGCAGGAATCTCAGCAGTTCACAATATCCACTGCAGGTGTGATCTGTCCCCATGGCAGACAGTCAGGACACTCTTTAAGGTTGCTATGTAGAGGTTTATGAGGATGGGAGTAGAAAGTTTGTCCATCGTCACCTTCTGCAGGAAGTAGAGCTGCTCTTGTACTTTCTTGGAAATACAGAAAGTGCAGGTCAGGTCTTTGAGAGCACTTGATTTTTTTTACTCTTTAGAGCCCTCAATTTAAGAAAGTGAAAGTGACTACTCACAACATAATAGTGAAGACAACACAGTGCATGGCGCTCAGGGAGCCTCAGCTCTCTCTTTGATATAGACAGGAGGGTGGAGGAGCACTGGTCTTTGTATTAACAATCATCTTTTTGGTTTTTTTGTTGGCTCTGCACCAGCAAGAGAGTTGCTCTACCTCCAACCTGTATGCCGATTCATCACCATTCCTTCTAAGGCCCACTAATTTGGTGTTGTCTGCAAACCTTATGATGCTGTTGTACAGGACAGGATTGAGCTTGCAACAATGAGGAGCACCTGTGTGATGGTATAAGAGAGGTCTGATGGGGATTGTCTGTGGTCTTCTGCTTAGGAAGTCCAGAATGCAACTGCAAAAGGAGAGGTTGAAAAATCAGAACTAAAATCAGGTTCACCATCAGAACAACAATCATGATCTTATTTTGTGCCACAATCAGGATCACAATCAGGTTCACACAGAACCAAAATCAGGATCTCAAGCAGAATCACAATCAGAACCACAATCAGAGTCACAATGGGGCTCACAATCAAGGTGACAATCACAACCACACAGAATAACAATAAGGTCAACACTCTTAAAAAAAAAAACCTCTCCAATAAACACCAACACTCCTAAACATAGAAACTCTTCAACAAACACTAACACTCTCAATTAAACACCAACACTCTCAAACACCAACACACTCAATTAAACACCAACACACTCCAACAAACACCATTACTCTCCTAAAAACATCAGCACACTCAGACAAACACCAGCACATTCAAACAAACACCAACACACTGCAAGAAACACTAACATTCTCCAACAAAAACCAAAACTTTCTGACAAACATCAACACCAATAAGATGCTGGTTTCTACTTGCTTTTGAAGTTTTTGAAGGAAACCCACAGGTCAAAGGTTTCTGTGTCTGACACTGATATTCTGTAGTAAAAATTAGTTCATGCAAGGAATAAAGCAGTGTGAATGCAAGAGAACATTCTAGAAACTGGAAAGACCAGCCCAGCTCATTGTTGGGGAATGTTTTATTGGTTTGTTTTGGGTTTACAATAACTGTGTATTTACTTTATTGCAGAAAGGCTTTAAATGAATTCTTCATGAAAGACTTCTAACTCTTTTAAAATAGACCAGCATGCGCTAGAACATGTCATCAAGCCATCAAGGTGATGTTTACATTCACGCTGCACTGACCTTGATCTAACATGTTCTACTCTCTTCAAGGCTTGCTCTCAGCATGTCTCTCAATGTGTCTCTCTGACTGTCTCTCTATCTCTTTGTTTCTCTTTCTTTGTGTCTCTCCATTTGTCTCTGTGCCCCTCTCTCTGCATGTCTCTTGGCATGTCTTTCTGTCCCTGTGGATCTCTTTAGTTCTTTGTGTGTCTCTCAGACTATCTCAGTTTACTTCTCTTGCTGTGTCTCTCTGTTTCTCTGTTTATCTCACAGTAAGTCTCTCAGTTTGTCTCTCTGTCTGTCTCCCAATCTGTCTCTCAACCTGTACCTCAGCCTGTCTTTCTTTGTCTTTCTTTGTCTCTATGGTTCTCTTTAGGTTTGTCTATCTGTTTGTCTCTCAGTCTTTCTCACTGTCTGTTCCTCAGTTTTTCTCTCAGTTGGTCTTTCTGTCTCTCAGTTTGTCTCTCTTTCTGTTTTTCTTTGTTTCTCTGTTTCTCTTTGCATGTCACTCAGCCTGTCTTATGGTTCTTTTTAGGTCATTTCTTTTTGTCTGTCTTTCTCTCAGTCTGTCTCTCTGTCTGTGTCTTTGTGTCTGTTTGTCTCTCAGTCTGTCTCTCAGCCTTTCTCTCTGTGCTCACGTGTCTGAGATCATGAGCAGTGGTGAGTAAACATTAAACCAGGCTGCAGATTTATTGCAGTTGAGTTGTGAGTGGTGACTGTGTTTCTGAATAAAATGATTGTAAAACATGAGGCCAAACCCCACTGACCTCTTTACTGGAACCGATAACAGTGAAATAAAACAGGACAAGGGCTGCTTTCAGCCTTGTTTACAGTGTGACTGGGCCACCAGGCTGCATGTGCATTGATGATGAAGTGGTTTTGCAGAAGCAAACAACAGGACCCCTCGTTGTGAATACAATGTAGTGCAGTATTCCTACCAACGGGTGGTGCCCTTTATTATATCACACACACACCGTGTAGGGTGAAAATCTAAAGGTTAACAAGATGGTAGTGAGACAAGCTATGTGACCACCCTTTGCCTTCAAAATAGCATCAATTCTTCTAGGTACACTTGCACACAGTTTTTGAAGGAACTCGGCTGGTAGGTTGTTCCAAACATCTTGGAGAACTAACCACAGATCTTCTGTGGCTGTAGGCTTCCTCACATCCGTCTGTCTCTGCATGTAATCCCAGACACACTCGATGATGTTGAGATCAGGGCTCTGTGCGGGCCATAAGAATTGATGCTGGTTTGAAGGTAAAAGGTAGTAACACCAAATATTGATTTGATTTAGATTTTTCTTTTGTTTGCTCACTTTGCATTTTGTAAATTGATAAAAATAACAATCATTATTTATATTTCTGAAAGCATTCTTTGTTTACAGCATTTTTTCCACACCTGCCTAAAACTTTTGCACAGTACTGTATGTATAATGTATTGGCTGTTTTTCCCCAGAGGTGAACTATACACACACGTTCAAACCCAGTGGCGTGTTTCTCGGTTATTAAATAAGAGTGAAGTGTTCTTGGAGTGTGTATGTATTTGTTATGGAGTGTTTGCTGTAAACCAGTCATGCCAGCTCTGAAATGTTTACTATATTCATTTACCATGAAGGTACAAAATACCCACCAGCTTTCTGAGAAACATCACGGAACAGAGGACACTGTTATAGGGAACAGAAATGGTCCCTAATCACTGTTCCCTATATTGGAGCACTAGAGCACTATTCTAAAGAACGAAAGTGAAAAAAGTGAAAGTGACAAGCCTTGTCATTGCAAGGTCACAGCACAGCACACAGTGAACCACAACAAAATTGGACCTCTGCATTTAACCCATGCAGCAGTGGGCAGCTATTGAAAGTGCCCAGGGAGCAATGACGGTTCCTTGCTCAAGGGTACCTCAGGGCAAACTACTGGTGAGGGAATTGAACCCACACTCTTCCGATGCAGGGGCAACTCCCAAACTACTAGGCCACCGCTGCCCTAAGTATCTCACAAACCTCTTAACATCAAAACACTTTCATACACACACATGCCCATTCCGGCTCTGGATTTATGTCCAGTTCTCCCATCAACAATAAAAAGCCCCACCAGCCCTCTCCTATAACTTCACTTGGTTATCGTCCAAGGCAACATGCTTTCTTTGGTTGTTTACTTAATGAGGTGTTTCCTGTTTTGAAACATGTCAATTTTTACCGGGAATCCTGCAGTGATGTCACAATAACAAATGATTAATGGGCATCCAATCAACACATGCGCCCTTTAAAACACAAGGGTGTTACACTCTATCATTGGTCGAAAATGGTCTGTAACTGCTGTTCCGTACATTAGAACACTATTATAGAGTACAGAAATGATCCCTAATCACTGTGTCCTACATTGGAGCACTAAAACACTATTTTAGTGAGGAGAACTTATCCCTAATCACACATAAACATACACACACATACACATACACGTAATGATAGAGTGTCACACCCTAAATGATGTTGGTATTGTTTTTTAAAGGGCGCATGTACAGAGCTCTGATTGGATGCCCATTAATCATTTGTTATTGTGACATCACTGCAGGATTCCCGGTAAAAATTGACATGTTTCAAAACAGGAAACACCTCATTAAGTAAACAACCGAAGAAAACGTGTTGCCTTGGACGCTAACCAAGTGAAGTTGTAGGGGAGGGCTGGTGGGGCTTTTTATTGTTGACGGGAGAAGTGGACATAAATCCAGAGCCGGAATGGGCATGTGTGTATGAAAGTGTTTTGATGTTAAGAGGTGTGTGAGATGCTTATCAGTGCACGTGTTTAATTAAGGCAGCAAAAAAAACACACACTTCTGCTGCCCACTTTCTTTTTGAGTGTTTATGTGTGTGTATATTTCTCTCTCTCTCTCTCTCTCTCTCTCTCTCTCTCTCTCTCTCTCTCTTTTACACAATAAAACTTCAGGACAGTTCTACTGTCCTCTTTCCTTGTGTGTGTGTGTGTGCGCGTGTGTGTGTGTGTGTGTGTGTGGTGTGTGTGTGTTAGTAAATAAAGCAATCATTTTCAGTTCACGTGTTTAATTTAGGTGCAAACATTGGTGAGCTCCAGTGCCCTCAAACTCTCCAAGTTGTTTATGAGTGTGTGTGTGTGTGTTGTTTTCTTCCCAGATTAATCTGGTCTTGTACTCTCATTACCTAGAACCCTAGGTAATGTTCCTAGATGGGTGCCTGAAAGAGTCAGATAGGAGTTATAGTAATTATAGTGATGGGGGAAAGGGAGGACCACACTGTTCCCCCAGAGAGAGAGGACAGTTATACTGAGTGATGCGGGAGAGGGAGGACCACCCAGAGAGAGAAAGAAAGAGAGAGGACAGTTACACTGAGTGATGAGGGAGAGGGACCTTTTTGTGTAACAGTTGTGGAGATTCAGTATATTTTCTTTACATCAGCAAGAATAAAACACACGCCCATACAAAAGTCTGGTTAAATGCAGGCACATTTAATACATTGGAAAAAACAACTTAAATTTTATGTTACATGTTTTACATTATTGCGATGGGCTGGCGACCTGTCCAGGGTGCGTCCCCTGTCCTCGCCCTTTGTGCGCTGGGTTGGACACCAGCACTCCCCCGCGACCCCGTTTGGGACAAGCGGCAGAAAATGGATGGATGTTTTACATTAAATGTTGCACATGTTTTTTCCCCATGTTTCTGTATGTGTATATATATTTATTAAGAAATGTTCGCACATTGATGCCTAATTGTTTTTATTTATTTATTTATTTATTTTTAAGAAAGTGATTTAATTGCAGGTCAACAACAAAAATGAACCTTGATTTATTCATTAAACAAAAGATATCAACAAAAATTTGTATTCAAACAGAGGAAAAAGTTAGGTCACCCTTCCCCTTAATAGCTAGTGTTCCCCCTTTGGATGAAAAACCGCAGTGAGACACTTCTTGTAGCATCTACCAGTCTCTGATATCGGTCTGAGGAAAGTTTGATCAGCTCCTCAATGCAGAATTCTTTAAGCTGTGAAATATTTGAGGGTTTTTTTTATATGTACAGCCTGTTTCAAGTCACCCCACAGCATCTCAATGGGATTAAGATCTGGGCTTTAACTCGGCCACCCCAGGACTCTTCATTTCTTAGTTTTCAGTCAGACCTCATGACTGTGTTTCAACCACCGTGTGACATTGATGATCATCAGCACCTGTTTGGTAAAACTGGTTGATCATACACCAACTACATACACCGACTACGTTTACAGCATTTTTTCACACCTGCCTAAAACTTTTGCACAGTACTGTATGTATACACTGCCCAAAAAAGGATCACTTTTTAAGTCAGTTCAGTATCAGAGGGGGTTGTTAATCAGCAGTGTCAGCTGTTTTGGTCTTAATGAAATTAACAACAGGTGCAATTAAGGGGCAACAATGAGACGACTCCAAAAACAGTAATGGTTTTGCAGGTGGAGGCCACAGACATTTTTCCCTCCTCATGTTTTTTTGACTGCTTTTCAGTAGTTTTGCATTTGACTTGGGTCAGTGTCACTACTGGTAGCATGAGGCGACACCTGGACCCTACAGAGGTTGCACAGGCAGCCAAACTCCACCAGGATGGCACATCAATTCTTGCCATTGCCAAATGGTTTACTGTGTCTCCCAGCACAGTCTCAAGAGCATGGAGGACATTCCAGGAGAGAAGCAGTTACTCTAGGAGAGCAGGACAGGGCTGTCGGTGGTCCTTAACCCATCAGCAGGACCAGTATCTGCTCCTTTGTGAAAGGAGTAACAGGACGAGTACTGCCAGTGCCCTACAAAGTGATCTCCAGCAGGCCACTGGTGTGAATGTCTCTGACTGCAACATTGGAAACAGACAAGCACGTGGGGGGCATACAAAGTACTGAGTACCATTCTGAGTTGCTGCAATGACATTTCAGCAAATTGGACTAGCCTGCTGCATCAGTTGTTCAGATTAAATTTCTTGGTGATCTCGAATTAAGCCCTCTGTAGGTTGACCATTTTCATTTTCATCGGATGATGTGACATCGTTTTGTTCCTAACACATTACCAATTCCATATCAGTATGGATATCCAGCATGATTTCTTTCCCATTAAGAGCTGATGTGTTTTCAAAGTGTTCCTATAATTTTTTTTCAGTATATATATATATATATATATATATATATATATATATATATATATATATAGTCCCCAAACACACACACAGACACATACAAACACACATGCACACACGCACACTTGCACAC
This sequence comes from Hepsetus odoe, assembly GCA_017165825.1. Lineage (NCBI taxonomy): Eukaryota > Metazoa > Chordata > Actinopteri > Characiformes > Hepsetidae > Hepsetus > Hepsetus odoe. The sequence continues at coordinate 23,423,905 of CM029371.1, forward strand.
ACAAGAAGTAGGGTGGTTGAGCCGAGTGCTAATTTACAGCTTGAAATAAACTGTGCATGCACACACATACACACACATAGTGCAGTGCACTGTTTGTTGTAACAAACTGAAAACTGGAAGAGACAATAGAAACTGTGTTAAACTCAGCAAATAAACTGTGTGTGTGTGTGTGTGTGTGTGTGTGTGTGTGTGTCTGTGTTAAAATAAGTAAGAACTGGTTTTCGATTCAGATCATCAACACAAACGTCATTTTCACAGTTAAAAGTCAAAAGTCAGTGTGTGTGTGTTTATGTGTGTGCAGTTTATCAGTGTGTGTTTAACTCAAGCACCAAATTGAGCACTTGGCTCTACTGCCCTCCTGTGTGTGTGTATGTGTGTGTGTGTATGTGTGTGTGTGTGTGTGTGTGTGTGTTTGTGTAGTTGGCACTGTCTTCTTATATATATGTTCATGTGTGCTTGTGTGTGTGTATGAGGAATATATATATTTTGAGTCTTACTTGGGGAACAAACATGTACAACATGTAATGTAAAATTTCAGTTCATTTTTTTTCTCCACTGTGTTATATTCAGTAAATAAATTAATAATGTTCCGGTGCAGGTTCTGAAGGTGCACAGATGATGAAATTGTGCACAGCTGCAGCAGTGCTGGGCGGGGATATGTTGGGTTCAGTTATGGGCAGGGCTGAGTGACCTCAGTCGGACCTCTGGATGCTCAGGAGTGTCCCTTTACTGGAAAGGGTGTTCAAGTGCAGCTATAAACCTCCCAACACGTGAGGCACCAACAAACATGGCATGTGAGCGGATAAGCGTGTGAGGGAGGGAAGGAGGGAGAGTTATCAACATTTCAGATGATATATCAGCCTTTGTCAGTAAGCATAGTTACGCTCTAATGCCCAAATCTTCCTGCAGGATCTCACAGTCCCACATACACACTTGTGTCCTTATCTGTGGATTGAACAACAACCCTCAACATAGTTTTGCACAAATCATTTTTGCACAAAGATAAATCTCTGGGTAATTAAACAGTAATCATCACTTACCTATAAAATATAGTATTTTACACTGCAGCTTACACTGAATATAGTGACAGTTTATCTAGAATTAATAGGAGTTTATATAGTATATAGTATATTTGGGATTAGTTAAAGAGATGAAGGCTGAAGGGTATAAAGGAATCTATCTAGGATGAGTTGGAAACACATTTGGGAGTTTCTGTAACAAAGTAAGATACTGGGATGAATCTGTGTGATATAGTAAGATACCTGGGATAAGTTAGCATGATAAACCTTCAACGACATTTGAAGACGACATGAGATTTGCATTGAGACGGACAAAATTGGACAGGATAAGGACATGTATAATAGAGGTTGGATGATTTGGAGATAAAGTGACAAAAACAAGACTGTGTTCATTTTGACATGTGCAGAGGAGAGATGAGTAGTAAATCAGGAAATGTTGAGGATGGAGCTGCCAGGAAAGAGAAGAAGAGGGAGGACAAAGAGAAGCTCTATAGATGCTCTGAGAGAGGACATGCAGGGGGATGGTGTAAAAGAGGATGATGCAGATAAAGGAAAAAGACATGGAGACTGGTCAATTTTGGAGATACCTAAACTGGAGGAGCCAAAAGAAAAAGAAGAAGAAATTAGGTGGATTAAACAAATAGTATAGTTGGGAAGAGCTGAAGAGATGGGATGCATTGGGGATGAGTTGGATTGGAGATGACATCTTTGGGAAATTGTAAAAAAGGAACATGTTTGGCAAGAGTGTTTATGTACAAAATGTAATCATCCAAATACAAATCAGAACAGTGGCTGTATGCCATCAAATCAGAATATGTATCCCAGAAGAGGCAGTTACGGCAGGAAAGAATAATCAGTCCCTGTCAAACAAAAAAAAAGGACTTTAATGAGTAAAAGCAATTCAACTCTGGTCAAAATGTTTAATATTTGTGATTCTGAGAATATCACTGAATTGCCCAAACCACTCAGATATTTTATATTATAATATCAAAATCCTCAATTTTCTCAGAAGAACCTCTAATTGAGAAATGTTTAATATATCAGCTCTCTTTAAGAGTGAAAGTGCCAAAAAGAGATTCTCTGGAGCTTCATGACCTATGGGTCAAGAGGTCGCAGGTTTGAAACCAACTTCCAGCACTACCACCACTGGGTTCCTGAGCAAGACCCTTAACCCTGAATTTCTCCAGGGGGGACTGTCCCTGTAATTAGGACATGTTTATGTGTGTGGGTTAAAGAATGGATTTCAACATGTTAAACTGAAGCCAGGCCTTTTCCATCACAATGTCTTCAAAATGCTGCAAATGAAAGAGGGATTACCTGGAGGACAAAAACCAAAACAGACTACAAACATGAAACCTGAGCTTGTGTGTGTGTGTGTGTGTGTGTGTGTGAGCTGAAATATTAACCCAAAAAGCTGAAATCCCAGCAGATGTTTACACTCTGTGTGTAATTTACTAAACACACACACAGGGGAACTTTTAATGATGTTTTCTGCCCAAAATTTAAGTTTTAAGGTGCAAACTGAGCAGTTCTGATCTAGTTCTGTGTGAGTCATTAGGTTTATGGTGGAGCGACACAAAGAAAAGTGATTTAGTTCAGATGGACTGTTTTGCCATCATCACCGTCCCATAGAGACACTCAGAGACACATTATGATTCTGAATTCTTTCCCTGCTATTTGAGTTTTTTTTTTCTAATTGTGACTGATTAAATGCAGATTACATGGGTGCTGTTATACTTCAGGTATTATTTTTCCCTAATTTTAACTGCTTTAACTGCGTATCGTCCCAACCGCTCAACGGACGATGCAATCTCCACCACCCTCCATCTGGCCCTTTCTCATCTGGACAGAAAGGACAGTTACGTTAGAATGCTGTTCATCGACTACAGTTCAGCATTCAACACCATCATCCCTCAGCACCTGAGTGAGAAGCTGAGACTGTTGGGCCTGAACACCTCCCTCTGTAACTGGATCCTGGACTTCCTGACTGGGAGACCCCAGTCAGTCAGGATCAGTAGCAGCACCTCCAACACCATCACACTGAGCACAGGAGCCCCCCAGGGCTGTGTGCTCAGCCCACTGCTGTTCACACTGAAGACCCACAACTGTGCAGCTAAGCACAGCTCGAACCACATCATCAAATGCGCTGATGATACGACCGTGGTGGGTCTGATCAGCGGTGGAGACGAGGCAGCTTACAGAGAGGAGATACAAGAGCTGACGGACTGGTGCAGAACCAACAACCTGTCTCTGAACGTCGACAAGACTAAAGAGATGGTTGTTGACTTCAGGAGATCACGTCGGGACCACACTCCACTTATCATCAACACCTCACCTGTGGAGATGGTCCAGAGCACCAAGTTTCTTGGTGTTCACATCACTCACAACCTCACGTGGTCCCTCAACACCAGCTCCATCACAAAAAAAGCCCAGCAGCGCCTCTACTTCCTGCGCAGACTGAGGAAAGCCCATCTCCCACCTTCCATCCTCACCATCTTTTACAGAGGAACCATTGAGAGCATCCTGAGCGGCTGCATTACTGCCTGGTATGGGAACTGCAACGTCTTAGACCGCAAGTCCCTACAATGGGTAGTGAGAACAGCTGAGAAGATCATCGGGGTCTCTCTGCCCTCTGTACATGACATTTTCACCACTCGCTGCATCCGCAAAGCAACCAGCATTGTGGATGATCCCTCCCACCCTTCCCACACTCTCTTCTCCCTCCTGCCATCCGGAAAAAGGTTCCGCAGCATACGGGCCTCCACTTCCAGGATGGGAAATAGTTTCTTCCCCCTGGCCATCAGACTGTTGAACTCCTAAACCGCCAATATCTGAACTCTTAAACCCAGTCCACTTTTCATCCTGTATTTATTTATTTATCTCATGTTGCTCTCCTGCACTTTATCAGTAACACCGCTCCACCACACTGCCACACTGTGATCTATCTGGGCTGCTTTGTTCCACAACACTGCAGCCCTCTACGGATGATTGTACTGTCTGTCGTGCCGTCTGTTGTTGTCTGTCTTGTCTTGCACTTGTTGCCCCGTCTTGTGTCTTATGTTGTCTTGTGTCTTGTCTTGTCTTGTGTTGTGTCTTGTCTTGTGTGTAGCACCAGGGTCCTGGAGGAACGTTATTTCGTTTCACTGTGTACTGTGTATATGGCTGAAATGACAATAAATCCTACTTCAACTTGAACTTGAACTTGAACTTGCTGTTACTTTAGGCTTCAGTTATCAGGAAACATGCCCTGCAGGTCACCATCGGGTCATCAGACGACAACAAAACAAAAAAGGGCTTAAAGTAACTTATTCATGCTGCAGATTTAGACTTTTGGGATTTTCTGGGTCTGATGTTGACTTTTGGCCACATCCATTAAGCATTTCATGATGGTTTACAGCTGTTTTCAAATTTTTTAAACAATATTTCTGTTCTTCAGGGACCTACTTTAACTAACTTTAAATGTTTGTACTGATTCTCATTCTGTATCCAATTCCTGGTCCTGGAACAGTAGGCAGTTGAATGGCAAAGTGATGCAGGTGCAGTGGTGAGTGGCACTGTCTCCTCAGTGAGAAGGTCCAGGGAGCATCAGTTTCCTCCCAGATGAAAGAACAGATAGCTGGATGGATGGATGGATTGATGGCTGGATGGATGGATGGATGGATGGATTGATGGATGGATGGATGGACAGATGGATATTTGAATGGATGGTTGGATGGATGGATAGACAAATGGACAGCTCTGTGTGCGAGAGTGTGTGTGTGTCTGTCCAGGGTGTTTCACTGCCTTTCACCCTGTTAGAGGTGGGATATACTCCAGCACCACCTGTGACCCTATTCAGGATAAGCGGCTCAAAACATTTGTGAAAAAAAAAGCATTTTGGAACAGTAATTAATTAACTAACTACCCTCCCCAGTCATGGGGAGTATTTCAGACTACCTGAAATCCCTACCTGATATAATGTTCTACCTGATATGTGTGTGTTTTTTCATGTGGCCGAGTTAGTGAGTGAGAAAGTGAAAGTGACCTGCTCAACTGTCTTGTGACAGAGCTTTAAGAATAGACATGGCTGCTGATATCTTTCTCCACCAGTCAGAAAGCTCGGCTCTGCCCCTTGGCTGCTTTACCGGCACTGATAGCGGAGTTTCCAGTAAGCTACGTGCCCAAGAGGCCTGGACATATGCCAAACACACCTGTTCAACAGGTATGTCTCTCTCAATACAGGTGTAAATAGCCTTTGTACCCTTTGTGCACCGTTGGTGTCAGGTGTCCTTGCTCCTTTGTGCTAGCAGTAAGTTTTACTTACTGGCCACTTTATTTGAAACAACCCCAGTTTACACTCACTACTCACTTTATCAGAAAGCTGAACTGTGCTGTCACAGCGAATCCAAACTAGACTTTGGGATGAAAGGGATTTCTGCTACCCTGAATCGATGTGTTGGAGATGTTACTATGGTAATGCTTTGGTGTTGCAGGGTTATGATGAAAATTAGGTGTTTGTTAATGCAGACTGAAGCACAGACACTTTATTCACTTTACACAACACCTCCATTGTGTGGGGAGTGTGTGTGTTTGTGTGTGTCAAGTTACAAGTTGACACATGAAACCCGTCAAATTCAGTCAGATGTCTGGCCTGTCAATCACAGTGCCCACGTTCCACCAAATTAAACACCCACACACACACCCAACACACAACTTTACCCTTCATAACCTTCACATAAATGCAAAAAAGCATAAATAAACACAAAAAGACAGAAAAGCAGTTAAATCTAGCAAGAACTTTTTGTTTACTTTACTCTTGAATGTAGTATATCTTTATTAAAATAAAATTATTCTAAGTAGCTCCAGGGTTCAGGCTTACAGGTAATTTTTTGCTCTGGGTTACAGATGAAAAGCTGCCAATGAACTGTAAGTGTAGATTTGAGAGGGAAAACCATAACAGAGAAATATCCGCATGTTTCCCTTTAATCTTAGTCTGATCTCATGAAAGGCATTAATTCCAGCAGCTGCCAAAATGCCTCAGACCTCTGGCCACTTTAATAGAAACATCTGCCTGCTGCTTTCTCTCACTGGCCACTTTATTAGAAACAAGTATCTTGCGCTCCAAACGAACTCAGACCATCACAAAACATCTCTTTTACCTACAAACAATAATGTGGTGGTAATCTACTGGAAAGGTACTCACCTTAGGACCACAATGTTCAGATTCTGCCTCTTGCTCTATAGCCTTTGGGTTCCTGCGCTAAACCCTAAACCTCAAGTTGCTTCAGGGAGACTGAATGGAAATCCCTCTGGATAAGAGCATCTCCCAAACACTGTACATTTTTAATGCTGGTGTGTTACATGAAATGATAGTGAAAGTATTAGGGCAATGTGGTGAGATCTGCAGTAGGAGTGATGGATGCATTTTAAGTAGAGGTGGGATTACATCAAGGATCAGCTAAACTGTGAGGGTGGACAGTTGATTTGAAGGAGGAAGATGCAGAGGACCGGAAAAAATGGAGACGGTTGATCCACTATAGTGACCCCTAACAGGAACAGCAAAGAGAAGAATAAGAATAAATGTTAGGAGCTAAATGTTGTCAATTTAAATATAAAATGTTTAAATGTTAAATTGATTACAGTCTGCCCTTTACATACATTTACATGCTTCAGTGAATCTGCAAGGCTGACATAATTCTTACAAAACTACAGCACTGCTACCTGACACTCCACAGCATGGATTGGTGTTAACAGGCTAAACAAGTTATGCTCCATGTGAAGCAACCTAATACTTTCCAATACTTTCCAGTCATGGTTCCTTGGAGAGTGTTAAGTTGGCTGGAGTTTGTTGGGTTGGGAGTATTTTTTGGAGAGTAATGGATTGGTTAAAAAATGTCAGAGTGGTTGAAAAGAATTAGTGTTAGTTATTCAGCATTGAGGAGTGTTGGTGTTGTATGAAATGTGTTGGTTAGTTGAAACGTGTTGGGTTAGTATTGTAGTGTTGGATTTGGTTGTTTTCGAAATGTTTGGATATGTTGAAAATTCTATAATATGTAGGATAGTGTTGGTTGGAGTGTTTGTCAGGTTGCAGAGTGAAGGGTTTGTTGAAAAGTGCTGGGTTAGTTGGACCATGTTGGTGCTTGTTGCAGAGTATAGGTTGGCCAGAAAAATCTAGTTTTGGTTGGAGTGTTGAATTGCTTTAAGAGTGTGGGGTTGATTGAATAGTGTTGAGTTGGTAAGAGAGTTTGGTGTTTGTGGCAGGGGAGTCTGGGTCAAAGAGTGTAGAGTGGGTTGAGGAATGTAGGGTTAAGGAGAGTCTTGGGTTTGTGGGAGAGGGTTGGATTTGTTGAATAATATTGGTACTGATGGGAAAGAGTTTAATTAGTTTTAGAGGTTGGGTTGATTGTATAGTGTTGTTGTTTGTTGCAGAGTATAGGTCAGATAGTGCTGAATTAGTTGTAAAGTGTTGGGTTGGTTGAAGAGTGTGGGGAGAGAGAAAAGGATTTGTTGGATCGCACCGATGTAAGTTTGAGGGTGTTGGGCTGGTTGAAAGGTGTTGGGTTGGCTGGAGAATGCTGGTGTTTATTGCAGAGTGTTGGTTTCGTCAGAGAGAGTAAAAGTAAAGGTAAGCTCACCACAGAATACCACAAAAAATTGCACAGATTGCATTTAACCCATCACATCTAAGTGGAGAAGTGGGCAGCCATTCCCAGTACCAATACCAAGGACAGCACCTTGCTCAAGGGTGATTAGGGTAACCTACCAGTTTGGGACTCAAACCCACAACCTTCCTGTCAAGAGGCCTACTCCCTAATCACTAGGCCAACAGTGCCGCAGGTGTTGGCTTAAGAGTACTAGTGTATGTTTGAGAGTTCTATTGGTTGGAAAGTCTTGGTGTTTGTTGGAGACACTTAGGTTGTGTTGGCATTTGTTGGAGACTCTGCTGGTTGTGGAGTGTTGATTTGGTAAAAGAGTGTCAGTGTTGGCTGGAGGTCTTTATGTTTGTTGGAGACTGTTGTGCTGGTTGAAGAGTGATGGTGTGTGTTGGAGTATGCTAGAGAGTGAACAAGCTCAGTGTTTGGACTTCTTTTATACTTCTATAAGAAGGATCTTTTGTCTTGCAAACATAAACAAGCACTTAGACACTTGCTGAATAGAAGTTAATCATCAACCTTTTCAAAATAAGATCACCAGCAAGTTCTTGTGCAATAGAATGGACAGCATGCTGTACAATAGAATACATATAAACACAACAGCAGTAATCAGAAGAATGAATCTGACGAAGCTTTTTGGGTTGCTAGTAGAGCGTTGGCTTTAGAGTGTTGGATTGATTGAACAAAATCAGTGTTAGCTATTGAACGTTGGATTGCTTGAAGAGTCCAATAAGAGTTGATGTTGGTAACAAGAGTGTTGGCTGTTTGATGAACCCAGCAATTTAATTGGGTTCTGATGCTGGGCATGAGCCAATATCTGTTCTTTTCCAGGATTAGAGATAAAAGAGTCCTTCTTTCAGATGTTTAATGTCAAATTATTTTTATTTTTATCTATTACATTGCAGTGTATCCCTGCTGGCTCATACTTTGTTCACAAATTTGAGGTTTGGTCATCATTGTTTGTAGAATCATGTGATTATAGAGAAATGTTTGGAATCCCAGAAGCTTTTTATGGAGCTCATTTCAGATTCATAACTGCCCTAGGATAAAGTTCAGGTCAGGTGGTGTTTCCAGCTAATTCCTGGGCATTTGAACAGGGTGTGGGATAATAGGAGAAGAAGAGTAATTCATAAACCAGAAAGCAAAAGTCAATAAATCAACATCATTGTTATTTTACACTTCACTGCCAATGAATGGAGCAAAACATTCTGGAGAAACCTGAGTTAAATCTCGATTTAAGAGGCATAAAATGACATTTGAATCATATTTATTCCATTCAACCTGCCAAAAAGCTTTCTATCAAGCAGAGAAAGGATAAGTCAGTAGGATATATCATGAACTTTATTTAGAAAATATTTAATACAAAAAATATATATATGCACAATATGTCATACATAGCAGTACAGGTCTCTTGAGTGATATGATCTGAGAAGTAATTCTCATACAGAATTTGTGATTAAATCACTGTCCAGCTGAATAGGATAACAATCACCCCACAAACACAAAACAGTCAATGATTTTTAAATGATTGACACCAAGAGCAGTGAATACACAAAAAACAATGTCAAGTTGTAATGTAAGTGAATGGCTATTAGGTTAGCTTTACAGACAGCAACATGGTAAAATTTTTGTCTTCAACTCAGCAGAGCTTGTTCCACACCTCCCCTAAAAACAACATGTACAAAAACCTTCAACTGTCTGGAGTGGGCGCACGACCTTTGGATACAGGCATTTTTGAAACGCTCATTTACTTTCAGTAAACCAGTATTAGATCTATACCGCTCAGCAGACACACCACACGCCATCCAGCCACTTCCAAACTGTTGGTCACGCCAGCGTGCCCAAATGAATAGGGAAGTATTGATAAGAAAATGAACAAGAATTACACCACAACATTATTATTATTATTATTATTACTATTATTATTGGTTCATAAAACCTACTTTAGCCAAAAGTGGCTTACAGTTTGTCTATATTTCTTGTTCCCACTCTCGGGAAGTGTATCGGTACAACAGAGCCTTCAGAGCAGAACGTCTCAGTGTTAAAGTCCTTCATGGTAGGAGTCTTCTGCGTTCAAGTGTAAAGACAGCATTCTTTGTCTTCCTGTCAGAACCCACAGATCCTTTTCCATAGGTTTCCACCTCATTTCATTCCTGTTCCCTTCACATTCCCACTTCCTCTAGCTTCCAGCCACTTGAGTTCTTCCCGAACTTGTAGACGAGTCTGCGGCCATCCACCCGTTCCAGGATTTCCCTTTTGTAATAGTACCTGCAGGATGCAGAGCGAGTTAGTGAATGCTCACTACAGTTTTATACAATTTAACTCACTTCTCTATCAGTTTATTTCTATTGGGTGTAAATGCATAAATGTGAGCCAGTATTAGGATCAAATATGAATTCAGATTAACTGCAGTGAATGTAAGCTCACCTCATGGCCCTACTAAGCTTCTCATATGTCATGCTGCTGTTTTTCTTCTTCTGGCCCCAGAGCTGTGCCACAGCCTCAGATTTCAGGAACTTGAAGATACCGTCCCTGCGGTCCTCCCATTTCATCAGGCCCTGGTTCTTCTCCGGGTGAATCAGGATGTCCCGGATAAACTCCCACAGGTGTGTACCACGGGGAGCTGTGAGGTCAGAATGTAAAGTTAATCAGTACCAAAGCCTATTGATCAAAAACTGATGATTAACTGTTATTGATTATGAAGTTTACTTACCGTGTTTGTTCTTCTTGTTCTCCATGTAAGGCTCAGATCCTCGGCTGAGTTTGGGTGGCCTACCCCTTTTTTTCTTCTCAACAGGCTCCTGCTTCACAAAGCTCTCTGTGGCACAGAAAAACTAACGTTAACCAACAAACATCCTGCCTTTCAGTCCATTAACCATGTCTGAGCTGAATTAGGAGGTCCTAGATTTCTGTACTTACTTGTTGGGATGGGGTAATACTCCGGATCTGAGTCACTCATGGTGGAGTCTGGTGAACTCGGGTTTAGAAAACTGCCTGCAAATAGAGATGTTTAGACCCTGAGGAACCATTGTTAAGGACATATTCAAACAGATATTTTGCAGTGGAGAATTATCTGACCTGCTGTGGAGCTCTGGAGACTCTCGGAATATGAGTCATAGCCGTTGTCACTGCCTGGTGTAAGCTGGGTCTTGTACTCACTGTAGTAGCCATAGTCAGGTTCTTTCTTATCTAGAAAAAGAGTAAGACATTAAATTAGAATTGGCACTGGTAAATGTCTCAGGGTTTTCTGTGGTTTTGTTTGTAAGTCTGATGGATTACTCACCTGTGGGCCCATTCTGAACAACCACGGTGTCTAGCAGATTAAGACCCTGGGGGAAGTCCAGCAGGAAATTATCCAGAAGCTCGTAAGTTTCATTCAGGGTACAGTTCTGTGTGAGGTCATCAGCTGCAGAAAGGGATGAACAACATGGTCAACAGTTGATTAAAGTTACCAATCAGGTAACTAGCCATCAAAACAATGTTCCCAACCGTGCTCCTGTACTTGAGCTGAAGATGTGCAAGGCCACCATACCAATTCTTAGCCAAATGTAAATGTGAGGTGTCCTCTTACCATGCTTAATTTTGAGGGATTCCAGATCCCGATAGAGAAGTTCTCCAAAAACCAGCCCAAACATGTTGGTCATGTTGTCTCTGCTGAGCTGGCACAGAAAGGTGCCGTCCATGTTGCAGCAATCCAGACTCAGTAAGCTGGCATCATATTTGCTCTCTTCTACATGGTACTCAACCCACTCCAGAACGTTCTTCTTAGTCCAGTACTGTGGATTTACTTGGTGCCAAGGGCCTGCAAGGGAAATTGATATGTTCAATGAGTCTGAGCCTGAGATGAACTCAATTAAGTCAGGTAACTGGCTCAGGTTTATTAGAACAAATATAAAACTAATGTATCAGACTGCTCTGGGTTTTAGAGCCAGTCAAGCTTGCATGATTGTAAAAACACACAGAGAACGCATTCCTGCGGACTCGCCACAGTGAACGTTAAACATTGCCCTGGTTAATGATTTTTCAGGCTGGCAGGTGAAGTCATTGTAAAGCCCAACCCTGTCTCAGTGGCTGTGTGTTTTCCTGCTGAGATAAGAACTTGGAAGATTTGGATCGTTAACTCGGCTGCATTGAGGTTGATTTGCACCCCTAAAAGGAAAGCCAGTTCGCCATGACTTCACGTAACAGACCTTACAAAGGGCTTCCACTTTTACCATGGTCATCAGCACAAGGTCTGGCACATACTCAGGAGTCACACACTAGTTTTGGAAAGGGTGTTTCCTTACCCAGTGTGGGGATGCCACAGGAGAAGGACATTTCGGGGATATGGTGGCTGCGGAGGATGCTGGGAACAGTCATGGTGGTCAGTGTGGGCTGCGGCTCAGAAGGGTACAAGTTGGCATTGGCGTTGTTAAGGATCCGACTTAGTTCGCTCGATGCCATGGTGGATCTGAAACAAGGGCAGAAGGTTGCCATGGTTGTTTATGTTGTTATTTGGTGACTTAAGCTGAAATATGATGAACATAAACATATGTTATGAATTATGCATCTCAAAATAAAAGATAAAATGTCATTAAATATAAATATAAAATATATTATTTGGTCCTTTGTATGCAGGTAATATGCATTAAATAGCAGGAATGCAACATTAAACACGTTTCATCGCATGTTAGAGCAGTTTAGAAAAAAATGTTATTTCACCCCAGTGCTCCTTCTCGTTGTGTTGATGTGTCTTAATGCCGCAGGAAGGTGTTACCTGGTCTGCAGGTGCAGGTGAGACAGGAAGGTCCAGTCCAGGTGAAAAGGTCAGTTTATTCCAGGCAGTGGGCAACAAGAACATCTACAGAGCTAGTGTTTGTCTGTGTGTGTGTTTGCGTGTGTAATTGTTGGAGTGTGTGTCAGGTGCTACTGTCTGAGCTGACTTGAACTGCTTTTATACCAGGCAGGTGTGTGGGAGGGGCGTGGCCAGGTGAGTTTGTTGCTGGGAGGGGGAATTCCACAGAAATAGGACTAACAATTCCCCCTCCCATACACACACTCGTCTCTCACTCAACCATTCTCTCTCTCTCTCTCTCTCTCTCTCTCTCTCTCTCTCATTTTCCTGAGAACTGTTCAAATAAACCCTAAGCTCCTGTGCACTCATACACTACTGCTCCCTCTTTTTTCTCTCTCGCTTTCTCTCTCAACCTTTTTATCCAGATTTATTTTTTCTTCTTTCTTTCTCTTTCTGTTTCTCTTTTTCTTCTCTCTCTCTTTGTCCATGGTGGCACTCAGGAGGGTGAAGGTGAAGAGAGGAGTGTGAAAAACAGGATAGAGTAGGTCAGCATAACCCAACCCTCCCAAACACACACACATTGCTGTATTGACTCTTCCCCATTTTCCACACACTCTTCACCCCTACTGTTGTGTGTGTTTGCTTTCAGTGAATGAAGTCATGTGTGCCAATATTTACTGTTTACCCACAAAGTAAGTGTGCATGTGTTTGGGTGTGTGTGTGTGTGTGTGTGTGTGTGTGTGCCTTTATCACAGGTTTCGGTTTGATGCAGGACTGGGCCATGTTTGCTTAGCATTGGTGTTTTTAACAGACAGGCAGACACAAAAAATGTTGAAGTATTATGGTTGTTTGTGTATATTTAGCTGGTGTGCTGGTGTGTTAATGTCTTGGTGTACAAGTATACAGGTGTGTTGGTGTAAAGGTGTGCAGGTGTACAGGTGTGTTGGTGCACAGGTGTACAGGTGCATAGATGTGCAGTTATATAGGTGTGCAGGTGTACAGGTGTGCTGTTGAGGGAAACAGGTTGTGTTGATCAGTGGATGTAGGTCACTTAGGGCTTCGGTCAGCTATTAATGCAGGAACATGTGAGTCTCTGGGGCTGGTCTGGATAATGATGTTTATTAAGGGAGTTAATTGCCTCTGTTGGTGGTGATTCAGCTTCATACAATTTGGAGTGTGTGTGTGTGTGTGTGTGTGTGTGTGTTACACTCTTCTACAAAAGTTCAGCTAAAAACAGTCATTTTCTGACATTTTTCACAAATGTTTATTATTTAACAAATGTGCTTTTTTAGGTTTACTATATAATAAACTCAGTATTTCTGTCTGTCTATGTTTTTTAGCACTAAAAAATAATAATAAAGCTGTTCAGACTGAGTCTGTTTATAAGGTCATTTTTAATAATAAAACTGTAGAAGTATAAAGACTGTGTTGTTTTGTATGTAGCTGTGTGAACAGATTCTGCAGATTTTGTTTGTTAATCTGCTTTATCTATAAGTATAATTCCATATAATTTATATAATTGAATATAATTTGATATAAATGAAACCAAAAGAATCAAATCAATCATTAGACTGGAATCAGATCAAAGACTCATTTACTTAATTTTATACATTTAAATATTTTTTAATGGCATCATGTTTTACTTTTGTACGGTGTACTTCTAATTTGAATCAGAAATGTATAAAAATATTATTTAAAGAAGTTCTTTATTTTATTTCACTAGTCTTGTCCCGTCCTGTTCCGTCTCATCACGGGTGTTTAACTAGGTTAACTGTTGTGCAGGTAGCCTGTTTGTGCATGTGTATTTACCTGTGTAGGTGTGGACACGATGTTCATCAGCTCTCTGCTGCCCCCTCGTGGACCCAACCCGTATTACCTGTATAACTATTCTCTTCTACCCTCGGCTTCAGGCCTTTTTCTTTCACAGCTCACATTTAGTTGAAAAGTGCTTTAAACACCTGGACTGTTGTAATGACATTACAGCAAGGTGAGAAAGCAAGCAAGAAGGATCTTTATCAGGTCTGTGTCATAGGTTGTGCAGTTTTAGGATGGAAATCGGATGAGACCCGAACATTTTACTGTGAAAAATCATTAGAAAACTTTTAGCAAAGGTTTGGTGCACCAGTTCTTCTCTGTTTGGATCCCTTTCTTAAATCATAACCACCCAAACACAAAAGCTCCAAGTCCAACTCGCTTCATTTATTCCGCAGATCATTACTGTCTTTGAGTATTTAATTGACAGGTGTATTTTGGGCTGTTCCGTGACGTGATCAGACATCAGTTTTTTTCCTGGCAGGCCTGAATCCTATCCAGGTAACTCTACCTGTCCTTTCCCACATTTCATAACTCCTCTAGGCCCCGCCCCTTTTCCGCTCAACCACAGGAATGCAGGTGAGCAGGTAAAGGGCTTGACATGCTCTACCATTTCCATTACACCGTGTGTGTGTGTGTGTGTGTGTGTGTGTGTGTGTGTGTAGGCAAGGTCATTCAGCCTGATCTTATGTTACACATTTACTAAGACATGAAATTCCCTGGACCCCCACAGACCACTGTGTGAGAAATCGGTTTCAGACAAAAAATGTGAGGTATTGAAACAGAAGCCTGTGAGGCTCTGTGTGTGTGTGTGTGTGTGTGTGTGTGTGTGTGTGTGTGTGTGTGTGTGTGTGTTTAAGAAGGGATGCCAAGATGCCAAAAAATATTTTGTGGACTTTAGAAAGTTAACTAAAAAGATCTCCAGTGGTGGTTAACGGAACCAGACGTCCCAAATCTGTGCACATTATGTCCCCCAGTGAAGCTTCATGTGTCTCTGAGTGTCTCTATGGGACAGTCATGATGGTAAAACAGTCCATCTGAACTAAATCACTTTTCTTTGTGTCCCTCCACCATTAAGAGGTTCACTTTAAGTCCAAAGTCTCCTCCAAACTCATTGTCTCCATAATCAGGCTCTGTCTTCATCACCATTTCATGCCTGTGTGTTACATTCTGACATCTTATTTAAGATGTCAGACATCTTGTTTAATTATGTGTTTTAATAAGCAAACAGCCTGTGGGATTTGACATCTGAGCCCAGCAGTAACTAAAGAGGTGTAAGAATCATGTGCCGCCACCTTGTGGTAAGTTTTTGTTAAGTCAACAAGTGTTACTGATTCTTAGGTTTTGTATCTTGAGTGTTTGTGTGTGTGTGTGTGTGTGTGTGTGTTTGTGTGTGTCCTTTTGCACACTTTATCTGAAACCCCTCACCCCATGCTCCTGTTCTGTTTTTATTTTTTGTTAGTTCCTCTGGCCCATCAGCTTTTTTTTTATCTCGGGAAACACTTTCAACCACTAAAACAAGTTTTAAAAAATACATTTACACTTCGATACATACACACACACACACACACACACACACACACACACACACACCACTATGTCAGTATAACTACTGGGATGACAATGATCCACTACCTAAAATCTATCTGGTCATACAGTGGATCCTGAGTGGTGTGCATGTGTGTGTGTTGGACTGGGGGTTGATAAATTATGCAACATGGCTGGGCTCCAGTATGAAACTCTCCCCCTACAAAGGTGGGTGAACAAAGTAAAGCAAAGACTTTGTATCTGTCTCATATCATTTATCTGTCAGTCCTGCAGCCTTTATATAGCGCACACAGCAGCTGCAGCTGAGGACCCTTCTAACCCCTACACACACACACACACACACACACACACACACACACACACACACACACACACACACACACACACACACACACTTACAGGGTCAGTTATAAATACAGGCAATCCTGGTGAGTGTGAGGCTCAGAGATGGCAGAGAAGGTGAGTGGTGGGAGCTCAAGAATGGCCCTTAGGAAGAAAGAGAGAGTGGCAGAGGAGAAGAAGAATGACACAGAAGTGAAGAAGGAGGAGAAGAACGGTGAGGATGGACAGAAGGTGGAGGTGAATGGAACAGGAGAAGATGTGGCAGATGGAGACGCAGTGAAGGGCAATGGAGCCGCCAGCAGTGCTGGAGCTGAAAAACCAGAACCAATGGAGCTCCCACCATTCGAAACCATCACAGGGTGAGACTCACACACACACACACACACACACACACACACACACTCACTGGACACAATACTGACATATATTTACTAGACACACTGCTTAAGCACACACTCATTGGATACCTTACATACACTCAGTGGACACACCACATACACACACACTCACTGGACACACCACATACACACACTCACTGGACACACCACATACACACACACTCATTGTTCACACAACTTGCTCATTGGACACGATTACACACAATCACTGGACACACTGCTTAAACTGAAAGTAGTTAGAATTGAAAATAGTCAGTTTGATACACAGCCTACAATAAATATTGCTAGAAAACTGGACATAATTAACTTAATACAGGACCTATAGTAAGTTGCTAGAATAGCATGGACATGCTTAATTTGTAAAGGGTCTTCAGTGAAAAAAGCTAGAACACTGTCGACATTATCATTTGGAGATAGGGCTTACAATTAGAATGCATCTAGAACATTTAGGACATAATGGATTTGATACAAGGCCTACAGTAAAAGTAGCTAGAACATTGAGACTGATACGCTTGATTCAGGATCTACAGCGAAAGCCTGAACATTGTGGACTTAAGTGATCAGGGCGTTGTCATGGCTCTGCACTAGAACTCTTGTGTGTGTGTGTGTGTTAGTGTGTGTGTCTGTATGTGTGTGTGTGTGTGGCGGCAGCAGGCTAACTGTTTTTTTTATGCTAACGCTAACTGAAAACAATTTTCACTAATTCAGTAATTTTTCTCGTTTATTCACCAAATTCCCTTCTAAGTCAGCGCCCACTGACACTCTGGGTGAGACTCTAGACCTGTCTCACTTGTCTCACCACATCCTCACACATACACATGCACACACACACACACACACACACACACACACACACAAACACACACACACAATCTAAAGGTCACATACCTCTCCAAGGTCACACCCTCAAACTAAAAATGTCAATGAATCTTTAAGAATGCAGTTTTTGCATCAGTGTGGTGTTTTTATGTCATTTGTTTATGTTCTTTTACTTAATTATATATATGTATAGTAACAGCATTTATGGTATAATGTATACTGGGATCATACAGGAGACATTATTTAATATATATTGTGTATAGTGAGTTAATATAGTTTATTTCTGCTGGTGTATCTGTCTGTCTGTGCAGTTTCCCTTGGGATTGATAACACTGATAACAAGATTTTGAATCTGATTAAAAGCAAACAATGCTGTCACATGTTAAACAGCTGCCACATATTAAAAATTTCAGCTGTAAATCTAGGTATTTTTTCAAGTTTAATTTTCTGACAAATTTTTTGAAAACCCCATGAATGTTGAATTGTGATTTTACATGGTGTTGAATTGTTGAATTGTGATTTTACAAGGTGTAGGACCACCTAATGCACAGGAACTTCCATTTAAGGAGCTGTTTTTGTTACACGTCTTTTTATTCCGTTCATCATTATTCTTTTGTGAGATCACAAAGACAATTATTTATTTTAGTTGCCATTTATGGTTGGTGAGGATGTGGGACCAATTAGCCCAGTACACTTTCATTTTGGTTGCTAACATTTATTTTCTGAAAGTACTAATGTGGATTCTCACAACAACACACTGCTACCTAGAACCCTGGGAAGTTCATTAGCTGAACAAAGCAGCAGTTGTTGAGTCAAAATAGAGAAAACCTGTCTCATCTGATTGATTAAGAACATTTGGAGTGAGGAAGGACTATTTTATTATCATAGCATCTTTACCTCTGACACCTCCAGCTCCACTCTTTTCATCAGTCTTTTCATCAGTGCCACCATCTCCAACCCAGTTAACATAGCTGGTTTCGCTTGATTGTGGCTGATTTGTGGCAGTAGCTCATGCAGGTGATCTATGATGGTTTAGCTGGCCTGAAGTTCAGATAGGAAGAAGAGTCTGATTATGGTCAGTTTGATCTAGAAGAAAATCCACTCAGATGGTGGACTATCTTATCTGGAGTTCAAGAGACCCTCATCTATTGATGGATTTGGCTAGGAACCCTTTCCTTTCAGGAGATACATAATCTATCCACCGTACAAGTGGTGGAGAGTTGTCCATCTTGGAAAACAAAGAAAAAGTGAATTTGTTCTGCTCAGACTTCAGACAGGATTCAATAATCAGACTGCAACTGACTCCGGCAGATCTTGCTATTGCCGCCTGATTATAAATAGCTAAGGGTTTTGCAGACATGAGAGCACCCTGAAATGAATGTAGATATAAAAAATAAAAGAACGAATGCAGAAAATAATCAGTCTGAACCCCAAAGGTTTAGCAGTGGTGAAATGTCGGAGTCTTTTAGCTGTTCAGCAGAGTGTATTTGCAGGAGAACCTGAAACTGCATCTTGCTGCTTTGTCAGGCTTGGTATCTGAACCCCAGGGGCTAAATTGGCTGCAGTAAAAATATCCCACAGCATGAATGAGGAGGGGGCTGCATTGACAGATATGCAGGTCACTGGGTCGGTGCTGGCCAGCGAGCATCACGACTGATTAACTGGAACACAGGGCTGCCAAATTTTACGAGACAGGTGCAAAGGCTGGTGATCCTGAAGAAAGTCCAAATAAAACAGGTTCCTCATGTACTATCTAGGGAACAGGTAACTGAAGCCTATGCCCCAGCTTTTAGTATGGTGTTTAAATTAAGACTGACCTCGAATATATATAATGCAGTTTCGAACACTCGACACTACACTGAGTGAAAGTGCACAATTATTAGGTAAGTAAGTATTTTGAGGATTCATTTTAATCTACAAATTCAGTGCTATCAGTCAATCCAAAATGTTAATAACCCTGAAACCTCAATATTTTATAAAGAAAATGTGAGTGTGAACATTCTCAGGGGAATACATATATGTAGACAATTATTAGGCAACAATTATTGTGCAGAATTAATCTGCATCTAAATTTTCCCATCTCAGTTGTTCTGTTAAAGTGTGAATAATAAACAAACAACTAAAAATTTACATATAAACATTTCTGATATTTCAAAAATAAAATCAGTGGCCAATATAGCCACATTTCTTTTCAATAACAGTCATAATCATTCCATTCATGGAGTCTGTCAGTTTCTTGATCAACTTTTTGTGCAGCAGCAACCACAGCCTCCCAGAAACTGTTCAGAGAGGTGGACTGTTTTCTTTCCTTGTAAAAGGAGGTCCACAAGTTCTCAATAGGGTTTAGGTCAGGTGAGGAAGGGGGCCATGTTGTTTTCTTTCATCTTTAAGGCCTTTCCTGGCGAGACATGCAATGGAGTACTTCCTTGCATGTGATGGGGGATTTTTCCTGCATAAAAATAATGGTCTTCTTGAAAGATTCAGACATTTTACTGAACTAATGCTTGAAGAAAGTGTCTTCTAAAAACTGCCAGTAGTTTGCGAGTTGATTTTGAGTCCATCTTCAAGCCAAAAAGGTCCAACTAGCTCATTTTTAATAATACCAACCCATACCAGTACCCCACCTCCACCTTTCTGGTCTCTGAGTGGAAACAGCCATGTATATATATATATATATAAATATATATATATATATATATATATATACAAAGATATACAAAGATATACAACTATTTATTTACTAATTTTGTACAAAAATAGTATAGTAGATCATCCAACTCCCTGTCCTCCTGTCCTCTACATCTTGCTCTATCACACTGAGCGCCTGCATGTCCTCTCTCACCACATCCATAAACCTCCTCTTAGTCCTTCCTCTTCACCTCTTGCCTGGCAGCTCAACATCCCAGAAAATATTAGAACATTCTTTTATTTTAATTGCCAGGATAATTATTTTAGTCTAATTGCCAGATCATACAGGTCAGTCCCTATTAATGTGACATTTTAGGTCACTGCAAGGTCACGATACATGCATCATTTTCCTAAATGTCACTGTTCCCCTGCAGGGATCGGATGGACCCCTTCTCCTTTAAGTTCCAATTTAAGAACGTGGAGTATTCCTCTGGTCGCAACAAGACACTGCTGTGTTACCTGGTGGACAAGGGCAACGGGGTGGATGGCCTGCTGCGGGGCTTTGTGGAGGACGAACACTCAGGAGCTCATGCCGAGCTGGCCTTCTTCCACCTGGTCTTGCCACAGTACGACCCTGCTGTGAACTACAAGATCATTTGGTATGTGTCATCAAGCCCATGCACCTCCTGTTGCGCCAGGCTGATGGAGATCCTGCGAGAGAGAAAGACGCTCCAGCTGACCATCTTCTCTGCCAGACTGCTGGAGTTTGAGGAGCCGGACATCATGGCAGGGCTGAAGGCGCTGGCTAGCGCCGGGTGCAAGCTGCGCATGATGAAGCCGCTGGATTTCTCCTACAGCTGGGACACCTTTGTAGAGCATGAGGATGAGCGGTTCACGCCATGGGAGGACTGCCAAGAGAACTACGAATTTTACCAGGAGAAACTGGCAGATATTCTGCAGTGAATGTGAGTGGCAGCAATAAAAATAACAATAATAATAATAATAATTATTAGTATTATAAAAAAATCACTTATTTAAGAAAGCCTTACTAAATGCCTATTTAGATATTTTATGTAATATGTATATGTATAGCCACACACACGGGGCAGTGGTCGCCTAGTGTTTAGGGAGTTTAGGGTGGCGGTGGTCTAGTGGTAGGGTACTTGCCTCTGGATCAAGAAGTCCCAGGTTCGAATCCCACCTCTGGCACTACCAAGGGTCTGAGCAAGACCCTTAACCCTGAATTGCTCCAGTACACTTTTACACAGTACACAATTACTGTCCCTGTAATTAGGACATGGAAGGATAGGACAAGGACGCTCTGGATAAGAATTTACTGCTAAATGCCGTAAATGTAAATGTAAATGTAAATGAGTTGGCTCCAGGATTGGAAGGCCGTGAGTTCAGATCCCAGACCAGTAAGTTGCCCTGAAGTTCTCTTGAGCAAAGTACCATCC
The DNA here is from genome assembly GCA_017165825.1 of Hepsetus odoe. Lineage (NCBI taxonomy): Eukaryota > Metazoa > Chordata > Actinopteri > Characiformes > Hepsetidae > Hepsetus > Hepsetus odoe. The sequence goes on from CM029371.1 coordinate 23,445,334, forward strand.
CCATCAATGCCTCCAAGCGCTTTAAATAGCTGCCCCATGATGCACACACAATGTGTGTGTGGGTGAAAATCAGGTTGAATTTTGTTGTGGTTCACTGTGTACTGTGCCTGTGTACTGTGTACACAATGACAAAATTGTCAGATTCACATATACAGGTAATAGTACACATAATGAGGTAATAGTTTTTACATTTACATTTACAGAATTTATCAGACGCTCTTATCCAGAGCAACTTACATGTCCTAATTACAGGGACAGTCCCCCCTGGAGCAATTGCGGGTTAAGGGTCTTGCTCAGGGACCCAGTGGTGGTTGTGCCAGAGGTGGGATTCGAACCTGGGACATTTTGAGCCATAGGTCCATAGGCAAGTATCCTACCACGCCACCCTAAGTGTCCACTATGAATTATTCAGTATCTAATGTGAATTGTTCAGTATACACTATACTGAGAGTACAGTATCTTATTCTGGACATAGTGGCCCTGTAGGTTCTAATTTTGGATAGCAGGAACACACACATGTTAATGTTGTTAGAGACACACTCTTTATCCTGTTACACTCATTTAATCCACTGTGTATATATATATAAATACATATATATAAATACATATATATATATATATATATATATATATATATATATATATATATATATATATATATATATAGGTTTACCTTACATGTACTGCTGATTTCCATGTCATAAATGTTTTACGGTGGATTAAATATATACATATACTTTCTCTCTGAATGACATTATATGTGAAAAAGTTTTATTCTCTCTCTCTCTCTCTCTCTCTCTCTCTCTCCATCCTTCTCTCTCTGTCAGGATCCAGTGGAAATAAGGGATCAAATCAGAAGTTACCCAACCGCCTGGGTTCACTCTCATCGCAAAAGTCTTTCAATGATTGTTATTTTGATATAAATAATTATACACTTTTTACATAACATTTTCTTTTGTACTTTTGGATGATAAATTGGTACGCCTGGTTTATAGAACCACAGAATTCTGAACTTGTTCTCAGCCGACCTTCTCACATATACTCCAAGTTTTCAGCCAACCTTCTCACATATAATCAAAATTTCAGGGAGGAGTGTCCAACAGCCACTCAGTTTCACCATTTAATCGTCTAATGTTTCTGAGATACAAAGCCATATGGACTTTTCATGTAGTGGTGATCATTCTTGGTCAAGAAAATACAGAGATTTATTTAGTGCAATGGAGCCACTGAGGCACATCAGATAACCAGATCATCATATTTTAGCATTTTTTGTGTTACAGGATTGGGTGCATAGTAGTTAACAATAACTCTATTGATAAAAAATGATTCAGCATCAATAGTTCAAAAGTCTTCTATAAGTATTTTCACGCCCTTTTCCAGAATGTCAGTTTTAATGACACATCCCTTTTTGAGCTTCTAATTCTATGATTTGATCACTAATTCCTCAAAGTGTGAATACAGACATAGTTGGTGGCACTTGGATTGACCCTGGTGACAAGTCCCCAGAGCTCCACCTTCTTTACTTTAGAACTGGAGCAACATGATTAATGTCACTAACACTGGAAGTCAATAGTTACCCAAATCCTTTCTCCCTGAAACTTCTCTCCACCCACTCAGACCCTCTCTCTCAGAAGGGCTCATTAAGAAGCTGACATGTGGGTTTGATTTAGGACACAGTGGAACTCACTATCAGCTATAAACATCAACTAGACTCCAAACAAACCCCAGGTCAGCTGTTCAGACTGATCTGTGATCAGATTCTTTCATATTTAGGACTGATTCCAGATCAGTGCTCCAGAAAATACCCTGTTCTGATGTTTGTTGCCAACAGTCCTAATGTGTCCTAAACCAAATCCACAAGTCTAATGCACTTTTGAAGATATCTGAGAGAGGTTTTGGGGGAAAGATTTGGGTGACTATTGTCTTCTAGTGTTAAAGCCTTGTTGCTCCATTTCTAAAGAGGTTAAACAAGTCTTGGCCCATTCTGTGAAAGTTGGACCTGTGTGGACATCTGATTTTCTCCTCAATTATTCCTCTAGAACCCTTTATACAGATTTAACCATGGATTTATGTATTTTTATATTTAGGGGTATTAGTTGTTTTATTGTAATGTGATTTAAACATGTTCCCTGCACTCTCCACTTGCTGTGTATGTGATATAAAAGACCTCACTCACAATGTGTTGCAAGACCATGACGTCTTATTTGGTTAATAAATAAATACAACAAATAAATACAAGTTGTGTTTAATTGTCATATCTGGGGGGGTCCTCCCTCTCCCCATCACACTGTACCTCACAGAGAGCTTCAGAAAAGCCTAGAAGTAACAGGTGCAAAAAAAAAAAAAACTAATACATTCAACCAACATGGCCTCTATGCACTCTCACTGCACAAGACTGCACAAGAAAAAGCATGTTGAAGCTTGTTTAAAGTTTGCTGCACCAAATTTGGACAAGCCAAGGAAATACTGGGAATACAAAGTCTGGTCAGATTAATTCTTTGGATGTTATTGCACACACCGTGTTTGGAGGAGAAATGGCAATGCACATCACCCCCAAAACACCATATCAACAGTGAAGTTTGGAAGTAGAAATATCATGGTGTGGAACTGTTTTTTAGCATATGGTACTGGTACTTCATACATTTGAAGGTAAGATGAATGGAGAAATATACCGGAACATTCTTGATAAACACACAAACAAGAAACTCTCAATTTGTTTCAGAAAAATAAAATAAAGCTGAATGGGCCAAGATCATACCTGAGCAATGCATGTGTAAGAGCCCTACCCCGACGGGGCGCCAGGGGGAGCCAAACCGCTGTTGGGAGACCTGCCAATCAGGCACGGTGATCAACTGTGATTCGGTTCACCTGTTCTTGGGCTTATTTAAAGGGAGAGAAAACGATTCAAAGTTGCTGGGTCGTTGTTTGACTCAGACGGTAATTTGGTAAAGATCCTTGGGTTTTTTCTCGGGTCTCCCTGTCTCTCTCGCTTTGTGTTTGCGTCAGTTCAGCACCCTCGAGCTTTGGCTTGTTGTGCTGACTGACGCTGCACCCTCCCTTCCGAGTTTCTCATTTTTTTCCTTTTTTTGCTACAACGTTCAAGCTCAGATGCTCACCTGTTTTGGGCATTTTGTTTTCTAACTGTTTTGGGCATTTTGTTTCCTACCCGTTTTGAGCATTTTGTTTCCTACCTGTTTTGGGCTTTTGTTTTCTACCTGTTTTTGGGTACTGGTAGCTTCAGGCACTGCATTTGGGTCCAAACCCTGTGTGGCTCCCTGTGTAGGCCACACAGTTACAGAACGACCCAGCCAGAATGGACCCAGCATCGCCCGGAGATGCCTTTCAGACGGCTCTAGCTGCTCAAGGCGCTACCATAGGCAGGCACGAACAAATCCTGCAGCAGATAACGTCACAGTTGCAGGCAATCAATACTGCCCTGCAAAATAGACCTGAACCTCCTGCAGCCGCATCTATATCCCCCTCTCCCGTTACGGTGATACCGCCTATGCCATTTTTAGGGTGCTTTGATGGTGCCCAGGGACGATTGGGTGGTTTCCTCCTCCAATGCTCTTTGGCATTTGAGCAGCAACCTGTTCGGTTTCCAACTGAAAGAGCTAAGGTGGCCTATGTTGTCTCATTGCTCACAGGAAGAGCCCTATCATGGGCCACCTCAGTGTGGGAACACCAGCCAGAGGTATGCTCCTCCCTCAATCAGTTTACCTCAGCACTCAGGGACACTTTCGACCATCCCAGCAGTAGAAGGGAGGCCAGTTTCGCCCTGCTCCGGCTACGACAGGGAAGGAGGTCGGTTGCGGAATACGCCATTGAGTTCCGTACCTTAGCTGCAGGAAGCAGTTGGAACACAACGGCACTAATGGCGGCCTATTCTCAGGGTCTCAATAGTGACCTCAGAGACGAAATGGCTCCACGGGACCCCCCTGACTCTTTTGAGGGCTTAGTTGATCTCTCCCTGAGGATTGATAACCGCCTTAGGGAGCGCAGACAGGCTCGGGAGACCGAAAGGTCTCAACAACCACGAGCCAACCCACAACACGTGGTTCCCATTCTTCCACAGGCTGAGGACACTTCACAAGAACCTCAGCCCATGCAGCTCGGTCATGCTCGTCTCTCCCGTCAGGAACGGGAGGATTGGATGCGGCAAGGCAGATGCCTTTATTGCGGGTGCTCCGGTCACCTTCGAGCATCCTGCCCTGAGCTAAAATCAAACTAGGAGGCCTGTCACAGCATAGGGACTCTGTGGCAGGCCCTCCTGCATTCCCACAGCCCTCAGGGGTATTTCTCAGCTCCTCCTTATGTTGGGGTTCAGGTAGAGAAGAACGACTTCGGGCTTTCATAGACTCAGGGGCTGCCGGAAACTTTATAGATGCAGAGCTAGCCAAGAAATGGGGTTTACCCATAGAGACCCTGGATCGCCCACTCCCCATGGCAGCTATTGATGGGTGGGCCTTAGCTTTGGGGGTTATTACTCATCAAACCCTCCCCATAACTCTGTGTATTGGTCTGCATTGCGAATGGCTGCCCCTGCTCCTGATCTACCCCTTATTTTGGAATTTCCCTGGCTACAGCGACATAATCCTCATTTGGACTGGTTAACCCGATCGGTAGTGGCCTGGGGACCTCATTGTACGCGTTCTTGTTTTATCACTGGTCAGGCCCCAAAAACTCCACTCGCTTCTGAGGTGATTCCGGGTCTGAACACAGTTCCCGCAGAATATTGGGACCTCCAAGAGGTCTTTAGTAAACAGAAATCCCAACTCCTTCCTTCTCACAGGCCCTATGATTGTGCTATAGACTTGCTTCCGGGCACGACTCCTCCTAGGGGCCGCCTGTTTTCCCTCTCAGGTCCCTCAATAAGATAAATATCAAGGACAGGTACCCCTTGCCTCTCATGTCAACAGCCTTTGAGGCGCTGCAACAGGCATCCATTTTTACCAAACTGGACCTGCGCAGCGCCTACAACCTCATCCGGATCAGGGAGGGACATGAGTGGAAGACTGCCTTCATCACGCCATCAGGGCATTATGAGTACCTTGTTATGCCTTTTGGGCTTATGAATGCTCCAGCAGTTTTCCAGCGTTTCATTAATGAGGTCTTAAGAGAGGCCCTGAATCATTACGCATTCATCTATCTGGACGACATCCTCATTTTTAGTCGAACGGAGGCCGAACACAAGGTCCATGTGCGAAGGATCCTCCAACTGCTCTTAGAGCATCATTTATTTGTAAAACTTGAAAAGTCCCTATTCCATGCTCGCTCCGTCGCCTTCCTGGGCTTTGTAGTCTCCCAGGGGCAGCTGAGCATGGACCCAAATAAAATAAAAGCAGTGGCCGAGTGGCCACGCCCCACCTCGGTCCGCCTAGTGCAACGTTTTCTGGGCTTTGCAAACTTTTTCCGTCGTTTTGTGTGTGACTTTAGCACGATAGCAGCCCCCTTGACTGCCCTTACCCACAAGACAGTGGTGCGTTTTCACTGGACCCCTGAGGCCCTGATCCCGAGCTCCCTTTTATTGTTGAGGTGGATGCGTCAGAGGTGGGAGTTGGGGCAGTTCTGTCCCAGCATACGGCTCCCGATAATAAACTGCACCCGTGTGCTTACTTTTCCCACCGCCTTTCTCCCGCCGAATGTAATTATGACGTAGGAGATTGGGAGCTGCTGGCGGTTAAGCTTGCCTTTGCGGAATGGAGGCATTGGCTTGAGGGGGCTCAACATCAGGTACTGGTCTGGACCGACCATAAGAATCAGGCCTATATCGAGCAAGCCAAACGCCTCAAACCCCGTCAGGCTAGGTGGGCTCTGTTCTTTGCCCGATTTGACTTCCTGCTGTCGTATTGCCCTGGGTCTAAGAACCTCAAGCCTGATGCTTTCTCTCGCCAATGGGACTCTCCTATCTCTGAGGGTCCCCCTGAACCCATTGTTCCCCGTCAGAGAATTGTGGCTCCTATACGCTGGGGGATTGAAACAGAAGTGAGTAATGCCCTGGCCTCAGAGCCTGATCCTGGGGGTGGACCTCCTGGCAAGCTATATGTCCCGTCTGTTGTAAGGGCCAATGGACTGGGGACATGCTTCGAGTTTCACTGCTCACCCAGGGGTTACTCGCACCCTAGAATTCCTCAGAAGGCGATTCTGGTGACCAAGAATGGACCGAGAGGTTCAAGCTCATGTGGCAGCCTGTAGGGTTTGTGCCAGTAATAAGGATCCCAGAGCCAGACCTGCAGGACTCTTGCATCTACTGCCAATTCCCAAACGCCCATGGTCGCATCTCTCTCTGGATTTTATCACAGGCCTTCCCCCTTCTCGTGGTAATACTGTAATCCTAGTGGTTGTGGATAGGTTCTCAAAAGCAGGCAGGTTCATAGCGCTGCGCAAACTCCCTTCTGCCAAAGAAACAGCAGAGTTGCTACTCCACCATATAGTCCGCATTCACGGCTTACCTATGGACATTGTTTCGGACCAGGGTCCTAAGTTCAGTAGCCTGTTTTGGAAGGCCTTAGGGGCCACCGCTAGTCTCTCGTCTGGCTACCATCCCCAGTCTAATGGCCAGACCGAGAGGGTTAACCAGGACTTGGAGCAAACCCTCCATTGTCTAGCTTCCGAACATCCCTCCTCTTGGGCTGACCAGCTCATATGGGCTGAATACGCACATAACACCCTCTGGCACTCGTCTTTGGGTATGTCCCCCTTCGAGTGTCAATTTGGTTTTGCCCCACCTGTGTTCCCGCAACAGGAAGAGGAAGGGGTGGTTCCCTCCGCAGCTCTTTTGTTGCGACGTTGCCGCCGCTCCTGGCTGAAAGCACGTAGAGCCCTTAAGCGTGCTTCTGCGGCCCAAAAGCGGGTGGCTCACAGCAAGCGACGCCTTGGGCTGTCTTTTAGACCTGGGCAGATGGTGTGGCTTTCTGCTAAAGACCTGCCTCTCCGTGTTGAGTCTCGGAAGCTGGCCCCACGGTATGTGGGTCCTTTCAAGGTGCTCCGCAGAATCAACCCGGTTTCGTACCGTTTGCGCCTGCCCAGGTCTATGCGCATCAACCCGACTTTTCATGTGTCCCGCCTCAAGCCCGTGCTTTGTAGCGCGCAGGCCCCGGCCCCGTATACGGTCCGCCAGTTATTGAAGGAACGTCGGGTTCGGGGCCGCTCCCAGTTTCTGGTCGATTGGGAGGGTTATGGCCCTGAGGAGCGTTTGTGGGTCCCTGCTCGTCACATTCTGGACCCTGAACTCATCAGGTCCTTTCGGCGGGACCAGTCCACTGGTTTGGGAACTTCCGGTGCCGTTCCTAGGAGGGTGGGTCCTGTAAGAGCCCTACCCCGACGGGGCGCTAGGGGGAGCCAAACCGCTGTTGGGAGACCTGCCAATCAGGCACGGTGATCAACTGTGATTCGGTTCACCTGTTCTTGGGCTTATTTAAAGGGAGAGAAAACGATTCAAAGTTGCTGGGTCGTTGTTTTACTCAGACGGTAATTTGGTAAAGATCCTTGGGTTTTCTCTCGGGTCTCCCTGTCTCTCTCGCTTTGTGTTTGCGTCAGTTCAGCACCCTCGAGCTTTGGCTTGTTGTGCTGACTGACGCTGCACCCTCCCTTCCGAGTTTCTCATTTTTTTCCTTTTTTTGCTACAACGTTCAAGCTCAGACGCTCACCTGTTTTGGGCATTTTGTTTCCTACCCGTTTTTTGGGCATTTTGTTTCCTACCCGTTTTGGGCATTTTGTTTCCTACCCGTTTTGGGCATTTTGTTTCCTACCCATTTTGGGCATTTTGTTTCCTACCCATTTTGGGCATTTTGTTTTCTACCTGTTTTTGGGTACTGGTAGCTTCAGGCACTTCATTTGGGTCCAAACCCTGTGTGGCTCCCTGTGTTCAGAGTAGGCCACACCGTTACAGCATGTGCCTAGTTTCTCCATCTGGCATCTTGAAGCTGTCATTACCTTTTCTACTAAGTATTAAATCAATTTCAGTAAGTGTATTCAAAACGTATTCCATGTTTCATTTCACTTTAGTACACATAATTGTTTGATTTCTTCATATGTCTGGATCTCTTGGATTATTACTGACATCTGGTCAACCAATAGCACCATTAGAAATATATTTACATAGAAAAATGTTGATGTGTTAAGAGCGGACATTTACATTTACAGCATTTAGCAGACGCTCTTATCCAGAGCGACTTACAAAAGTGCTTTGTTTCCACATTAGATCATCATTTTGGTAACCAGCTCAGATCAGCAACTGCTGATTAGCTATTACAACCTAAGTAACAAACTAAGTGAAGGAGAAGGAGAGCTCATTGACGAAAGTGACACCAAGATTCCTAGCAGTTCTAGATGGGACAAGAAGTGAACCGCAAAAGGAGAGGTGAAGGTCCTGCCGTGGTGTTTGATGACCTTCCAGGTAGAGAAGCTCAGTCTTGTTAGGGTTGAGCTTGAGGTGGTGAGCTCTCATCCATGCAGAGATGTCAGCCAGGCAGTTAGAGATTCGGGTAGAGACCTGCTGATCGTAGGAGGGAAAAGAGAGGATAAGTTGTGTGTCATCTGCGTAAGAATGATAGGAGAAGCCATGAGAGAGTATGACTTTCCCCAGAGAGCCAGTATATAGAGAAAATAGAAGGGGACCAAGGACAGATCCTTGGGGAACGCCAGTTGTCAAATTTTGTGGAGTGGACCGACGGCCCTGCCATGACACTTGGTACTGTCGAGCCTGTAGGTATGAGAAGAACCACTGCCAGGCTGTACCAGCATTCCCCAGGTTGGAGAGAGTGGTCAGGAGGATCCGGTGGTTCACTGTGTCAAAGGCCGCCGAGAGGTCAAGGAGAATCAAGACCAAGGACAGTCGGCTTGAACCACATCACTACTCACAATCCATCTCAGTCAGTCTTGACGCACCTGTTCAGAAAGAGTTGCTACATCTGCACTGTGAAATTGCACACAAAACCAAACTTTCTCCTGTTTTAGGTTTTTCAGAAGGACGTTCTCCAGAAACTCCCCCTGCTGGATGGGGTGGTGGTGGTCTAGTGGTAGGGTATTGCCTATGGACCTATAGCTCAAGAGTCACAGGTTCAAATCCTAACTCTGGCACTACCACCCCTGAGTCCCTGAGCAAGACCCTTAACCCTGAATTGTTCCAGGGGGACTGTCCCTGTAATTAGGACATGGAAGTCTGCTAAATGTCATAAATGTAAATGTGTGTGGGTTAAATATAGAGAATGGATCTCAACATGTTAAACTGAAGCCAGGCCTTTTCCATCACAATGCCTTTATCTATCAACATCCGTCTATGTCCAAAACTTGATTGCTTCAGTATGAGGCAGCATTCAAACTGCTAGGATTTACTGATCCATTTTTTTTCCACATTATTAAAAAAAAATTACACCTGATACACATGAAGCAAACATGCCTGCAAAAGAACAGGAAAAGAATAAGACACCCCATAGTTGACCTAAAAGTCTATTTAATTCCACCAGTTCACAAAAAATCAGACCTGGAAATTTTGAAGAACACATAAAATCAGAACTGAAAATATTCAAATTCCATTTGGTTGGTGCTGTTCACACTTTTCTGAAAATAAAGAAAATACATCAAAACAAATCTGGGGCTGATCTGATATGAGACACTTTTGGCGGTGTTGTGAACATGGCCATAAGAGCGTAAGCTGGTAGTGAACAGTTATGGGCTGTACATTTATGCTTCAGTCTCATACAGCAGGATAGGTGAAGGAGACTGACCTGTCCACACTCTGCCCACACTGTCCAATAAAAAAACTACTTATGGCACCTAAGGATTCATCACACTTCCTACACTCACACACACTCACAGTTACTCTAGATCACACTGTTAGGAATAACTGGGCACAATTTTGTGAAAAATTTGATCCCACTTTATATTAAGGGTCTTTAATAACTGTGTAATTACAGTGCTACTGTTCACAGTTACAGCTAGATTACAGTGAAAGTGATTATTTGCCATGGTGAACACAGCACTTAGTGAGTCATATAGAAATTCTTCCTCTGTATTTTACCCACACACACTGTCCAGCAGGGAGCGATCAAATATCCAGCATCCAGGGAGCAGTGATGGGGATGGGATCTTGAGCAAGGGAATCTCAGCGTGACCTACTGGTCTTGATTCAAACCCACAACCTTCTGATCATGGGGCCTAGTCCCTAAACACTAGGCCACTGCTTCCCCAGTAATCAACTGATGGATTTATGTAAATACAATACAAACTGATGTTAATGGATTTGAAATTACATTAATGTAATCCAGCTGTAACAGTGATCACATTACCTTTATTTTTTTAGGTACGTCTTGGTGTAAAAATTTACTTGTTCAGTGACAGTGTGTGTAAAGTCTGTTAGCTTGAAAATTGTCGATGAATAGTTGTTTTTCTTAAATCTGGGTTACAGGAATGAAGAACAGATGTGGATATGAAGCCCTGATGATCCCCACATAAGAGTATCTGATAAATTATGTAAACATAGTTACATTGTTATTACATGCATTGTTAACATGTAACTACAAATCAAATATAAAGTTGGAACATTTTTTTTTATCTAGTTGATAGGCTGAGCAGAATGTTTTGGAAGCCTCATCAAAGACTGACTTTAGACTCCATCTCTCATGTTCACGCTGTGATCTTTTATTAGGCCTGTATTTTGTGTTCTTTCATACTTTTCCTCCACTCACACTGAGATTCATATTTAGACAACATCTTTGTGCTGTCTGGGCCTTTTGCCATAATTTTAGATACTGAATATCACTGCTTTAGTCATGATGTTTGCTACAACTTCCAGTCTCTATTTCACAAGGGCTAGTTAGTTTTTTCATCTTTAGCCTTTGTACTAACATTACTTAGTGGTGTGGAGGGACAAAAACGCAGATTGTGAGGTAAATGTTTTTTAGGTTGTGTTTTTTTTTGTGCTGTTTTTTAATGCTGGTATCAGAACACATTTATGTGTAAACTGTAGTAAACCATCCTAACCCAGAGTGAGAACACCTTAAACACTTCCACTTGTTGGAGTTGATCCAGACCTCCATCTGCTCCATATGAAGAAACAGCTGATGGTCCACAGTAAAAAGGGATTGATACCATCTCAGTAGGTAATCCAAACAGAACCAGAGCAGAACTCGCACACTAGAACCCGCACTGTAAGTTTACTGTTAATGTTCCGTGGTACTGTTATGTTACTGTTTTAAATGACTATGTACTTGTCTATGTATGTAACTTTTTTGCTCTTGCTGATGCTTCAAAATGTCATTAAATGATAGATAATTATAAACTTTTATTATTATCCATAATTATTAGCAAAACTGAAAAAAAACTGAATAAATCTTTCAGCTGTGTTGCTCAGCCACTGGACACTGACACACTTTGTTTAGCTGAAAATGGCTGAAATGAGTGAACATTCTGCCTTCATCTTTGAGATATTAGTGCCTAAATGTCTCAGTTAACAGAAAAACACACTTGATCTAGTATGAGTGTGAGAGGGCAACACTCTGTAAGTGTAGGTAGACTAGTGTAAATGGAAGTGTTAGATTCTCTCATTGGCCTGGATGATGTTCTGAGAAGCTGAACATCACAGCTGTGGATGCGAGTGGGCAGAGGCTGGACTGGTCAGTCAGGTGAAGAAGGACATTTCTTTGCGAGTTGGTATTACTTTTCTCCGTCCCCTGCGCCGGTGGCGAGGTAGGGCCTGTACATGTCGCTCAGCAGCAGCTCCAGCTGCCCCCTGTGGATGTCGGACGGCTGCTGGACATTGGCGGTAAGGGTGCGGGTGTGAGCCGTGTGTAAGCCTTCAATGGCGCTAGAGAGCCAGATCAGCCGCTTCAAACTCTGGATGGAGCGGCCGCGGTCATGCATGAGCTGGTGCTCTGTCACCGCCCGCCTGCGAGCAGAGACAAAGGGATGGTTGACATTTTTAAAGGAGTTTTGAAACTAGAAAAATGGAAAACAGAAGCAAAACAACCATGTTAAATGAAATCATGGGTTCTTCAAGGACATTGATTGGAAATTGGAAAGTGCTTTGGATGTTGTGATTTTCTGCAGTGGTTTTACAGCTGTGGTTTTGTTGTGGTTTTATCATTTTTCATGGTAAATTAAATTAATTAATTGTTTCTTGTTTATAAAACACTACAAAAACCAGACAGTGATTAGGTTTTCAGACGATCTATTGTATGTATTATAACCATCTATTTAAATTTTTTATCTCCATTATTATTTTTGTTGTTTTAAATGTTTTTAACATATATGATATGTTGATGTTTCGTTATTATGTGTTTGTGTTCGTTTGTTGATTATCTTTTCAAAAAGCTCACTCCCTCACTGCCACTCACTTGTCCTAATTAGGGTGTGCGGGAGCCTATCCCCGCTCTCACCGGCAAAAGGTAAGGAAAAATCCCTGGACAGGTCAACAGTCCATTGCAGGGCAGATACACAGACAAACACACACTCATACCTAGGGGGCATCTCCAATTCACCTGATCTGCATGTCTTTGGATGGTGGGAGGAAACCATAGATCCCTGAGGAGACCCATGCAGACACAGAGAGAACATGCAAACTCCACACAGAAAGGACCCCAGTTCCCGTCTGAGAATTAAATCCAGGACTTAGAAGCTGTGAGGGGACAGCGCTACCCACTGTACCACCATGCCACCCTTTTTTAAAAGTGAATAAAGGAAAATGATAAAGAACTTGTAATAATGGAGTGTTAAAGGTCTGAACTTTGTAGTTTAATTGAATTCAATTACATTTTAAGGGGAAACACACACACACAGAATCTCTCCTGAGAAACACAGCTATACGGCAGTACTGACCTTTCGTTCTCCTGGCAGTGTGTGAGCGTCAGAACCATCAGTACCAGCAGACTGATACAGGTGTGGCATCTCTGAGTTTTCAGCATCGTCTGAAAGCACACACACACACACACACACACACACAAAAAGGTTTGGTTATAGCAACACAATTAGAACACTGTGATTGCAGAGGAGCCTAAAGCCAAAGGAAATTAAAGAAAAACACCACGTCAACACTACACACACAATTCAAATTTGCACACTTATACACACTAAACACCAATGGACACATTCAATACACTTATACATTCATTGCACACACTAAACACTTAAACACACTCTACACATACACTGCACACTTAAAAACACACTAAGCAAGCATGATGTAAGAAAGCTAACGATCTGCTCTGCTAATCAGGCTTTCTTCTCACTCTGTTTTTAATTCATGGTTAAAATGAGAACAAAGGTTAATTTTAAGCTCAGTCCAGTTTAAGGGGGGTATCATCTTTTCCAGGGACAGACTACAGAAAAGAAAAAGTTGTCCCTACAAAACAGGGATGTCTGGTTACTGGACCAAGCTCTCATAGATGCCCAGGGTGCCAGAATCAAACTGCTTTTTAATCTTTGTTTTACACATAAACACCTAAACACATAAAACACACACTGCGCACACATTACACATTTATACACACACTACAGATATACACACACTACAAACAGACTGCATACTACACATTTATATACTCACACAAGACAGATAGATAGATAGATAGATAGATAGATAGATAGATAGATAGATAGATAGATAGATAGATAGATAGATAGAGAGACAGAGAGACAGACAGAGAGAAAGACTGACTGACTGACTGACAGATAGATAGATACTTTATTGATCACAGGCGAAATGTACACAATTAAACACACAATGTACACCAGTACACACATTAAATACACTTACACACTTATTACACACACTTAAACACTCAAACACACACTACACATACACTGCACACTTATAAACACACTACACACTTTAACACACTAAATTCTTATAAACACGCTAAATACATACACTACAAACACACAGACTACACACTTTTGTACCCACATTATATACACATGTATAACCACTACACCTGTACACACATTTATCACTTATTATTGTGTGTACACACAATAAACACTACATACACATGCCAGACACTTATACACACACTGCACTAAATTATTTTAATATACTCAGTGATACTCAGTTCATTTTGAGTTCACATGTCAAGCTCAAACAGCCACTAGAAACACTTTTCTACTTTTTTTTATTCCTGTATTTTTTACTTCTCTACTCTGAGTACTTTCTTGTACTTTTTACCCTTGACCCTGTGCTGACCATAAGCGACCCCTGAACCCTCTTAATGGACTCACCTTCTGAATGTCAGTCTCCAGGTGTGAAGGTTCTCAGTTCTGCCTCGTCTCCTCCGGAGTGTGTGTGTGTATATATGTGTGTGACTTTTATGTGTGCTCATCAGCTCCATTGGTGACCACAGCACGTCACGTTATACAGCACAACAGATCAGCAACACAGCAACTGGGGTGGGAGGGGGAGGGTCCACACCTCCCAGCATGTTCACAGGGTCCCGTTCTATTCATTAACATGTCAATGTCCTAGCGTTGCTGATGGAACTGTCCTTCTCCCAACGGTGATCTTGCCAGGTGAGATGGACCTGTCTCACACCTCTGGGATTGTCAATTGTCCTATGACCTCGTTTTAAACAAAGGAACTCTCTCCCTCATTTCATTGCTCTAAACCATGAGTTTCTACATTGTCATTGACCATGTTTCTGAAATAAAAAGCAGCAAAATATCCAATGTTTTTTTTTCTGTGACAAAACAGTTCCAGTTCCATGTGCAGTAACCATAGTAATGGTAGCATTATGGGGCATTTATTAGTAAAACAATAGGTAAAAAACATTCCTGAGAAACTGAACCCTTGATTCCAACTCTGAGTTATTTCTCCAATTTCACGGCAGGTTTTCTCCAAAACACACTTCGATTCCCTCACCAGTAGGTTGCCCAGAAGGCTGTGCTGGTGGTCTAGTGGCAGGATAGTTGCCTATGAATCAAGAGGTCCCAGATTCTAATCCCAACACTGGCATTATCACCACTGGGTCCCTGAGCAAGTCCCTTAACCCTGAATTGCTCCAGGCAACTGAAATTAGGACATGGAAGTCGCTCTGGAAAATAGCGTCTGCTAAATGCTGCAAATGTAAATGTACTATCCCCATCACTGCTCCCCGGGTGCTTTCAATAGCTGCCTGCTGCACGTTTGTGTATGGGTGAAACACAGAGGTCGAATTTTGTTGTGTTGTGCTGTGCTGTGTTTCACAATGACAAGAATAGTCACTTTCATTTTCATCAGACGGAGATATTGATGAAAATGTGATGTCTGATTAGCTGAAATGTGCTATTCTGGAGCTTTTGCCAAACTCAGACCTGTACCCAAATTGTCTAATTTGGGGTCACTGTTGAAGCTATAGCCTATTTATGTGTCTGAATGGCCTATCAGATACAGTACAAGGTCTTCAATTCACAGTGAAAAACAGGGACAATTGAAAGATATTTGCAAGCTTGTCCAGTTAAGGGTCAACATAAAATAAAAACAGGAAAAACAGAAATTTTTATTTTATTTTATTTCTAGCTCAAATGTTAATGTTTAAATCTCTTTATTTTAATATAAAAAAATATCTGCTCTGAATGCTGGTGTAAAGTATCCCATTGGTCTACACAATTCAGTAGTCTGGCTTATTTAAAAATTGTATGGCAAAAACAGACACAAAAGGACTCGGATGATCAACAGTGAATGTGTGTGAAGAAAAGAGATGAAATAAGTTTGATCTCTACACCACCTCATCAAAATACTTTTATCTTGGTGACGAACCTCAGCTCTGAAACCAGGCCATCATCACAATTAATGTGACCCTAGAGAAATCACAGAGCAACGACCGGTTTCTGCCCAGGAGAAATGCAGGAGTGTGTGTGTGTATTTGTGTGTGGGTTGGTGGGTCATTTGGCTCTAAATTCTTGAGCACCCTAAGCCCTCTAGCTGGTGACCAGCTGCCTCAGACAGAACAACGGCAGCTCAAAATAGACACAACGTCATAAAAGCTCACAAAATGGTTGTGCCGAACTGAGACGCAGAGATCAGTAGGTCATGTCTGGGGAGATGTCCCACATTCTGCGGCCATAGAAACTGGACAGGGCAAAGACCACTTTGCACTGGTGGAGAAACAGGCCCTCAGCTTGTTAAGACCAAAACTTCACTGCAATCACAGTTACCACAACTCCGGAGACATGAGATCTGACGTTTACGACACAACGAGTCAATTCGGTGTTCATTTGTTCATTAAGACGATTAGAGAAAGGGGTGCTGACTTTTTTTTTACTTTTTCTTTTAAAGGAGGGTCTTCCATTCATTTGAAGAGCTTACCAGGCAAGAAATCACAAAGCTTTAAAAGATAAAAGAGAACAGAAATTAAGACATGATTGAAATATAATTAAAACAAAGCATTTTATTACATTTGATTGATTTTATCCAAAGCAACCCACAAGCATTTTGCCTGGAGTTTTAAATGAGCATTAAACACCACTAAACACCACCAAAGGTGAAATGGGGAACTGATTTCGAGAAGATATTGGACTGAAACAGCACCTCAGATTTGTAGATGAAGCTCCTCTGATTCTGTCTGTCAACTGGTACCATTTAAGAGCGATTTAATACAAAATATGAAGCTATTAAAAAATAAAAGAGAATGGAAATAAAGATAAAATCAAAACGTTTAAAGCATTTTTAGTTTGGGTTAAAAGTCTTTGGTGGTGCTGGAGCTCCTCTAACACTCTCTCTCTCTCTCTCTCTCTCTCTTTCTCTCTCTCTCTCTGTCTCACTCTCCCTCTGTTTCTCTGTCTTTCTCTCTTTTTTCTGAGAGTATTATGATATGGTCAGTGATTAATTAACCTTGAGCAGCTATGAAAAATATATATATAAGCAGAAATATTCATATTGTTTGTTGCACTGCTGATTACTTTTTCTGTCTTTAAAATATTGAATATTGTGAGCCTTTCTTTAAGTGTGGAAGTTTTTTTGCCAAATCATTTGTATTCTCATATTCAGGATGTAGAAAAGAAGGTGTGCAGATCAGTGGTTTGAATTTCAAAACAGTAGGGTACCCTTAGGTTCCCATGATCAAGGTAGCGTCCCCACCACTGCTCCATGGGCGCTGGATATGGCTGTACTGGGTGCACCACTGCTGAACAGTCTGTATGGGTTAAGTACAGAGGATGTATTATGTTATGTCCTTCACTGTGTGCTGTGCTCACAATGACAAATAGTCACTTTCACATAACTGAATTTAAAGCATTTTTAATACAAAAAATATAACTGCTTCACCAGAAATTCTAATGAAAAAAAGAATAAATTAAAAGAAAAGAAGTTTAAATAAGTATCTTAAAAAGCACAGGCACACAGCAAAAATCATGATACATGCAATATGTTCGAATACTGAAGTTAAAATTAAATAAATAATCAAAAGGATAAGATAAAGAAAATAAGTTTTTTAAAGGTAAGAATTCAAAAGGCGTACGGTTAGCCCCGCCCATATCAAATAACCCCCGCCCTTTGACAAACAAAACGCCCCGTTTTCATAAGCACCGCCCCTCCTACACAAACCCCGCCTTTCTCTCCGCGGCGCCATTTTGCAGTGTTAGAGAAGAAGCGGCCCTGAAAGCGGGAAACACAAAAAGCGGCGGATTCACTCGAACATAAAGAGGTAAAACCAGCTGTTCATGTATTTAGCATGATTTAATCTTTAGCTTGGCTATTTTTAATTCAGCGGTGCTTTTATTTGTTTGTTTTTTTTTAAGCCGACCTCAAGGCCGCAGCCATTTCGGGTAAGCTTAGCTTGCCTTGTAACAACCAACCTAACAACGCTTTTATTGAAAATACATTTGCGGACTGACAAATCTGTATTGCGATGTTTTAGCGCGTTTTTCGATTGGAAACGGTGATTCATTTATGGTTTCACGGCGTCTTCGCCGCCTCCCTGCGCCATTTTATGACTAACAATGGCGTCGTGTTGGTTTTTCGTTCCACCTTAAATGGTGCAAACAGTTCCGGCCTGGCGTCTCGGGCGCTTGAATGGAGCCAATGCCCTACTTAAGATGGATCGGATTTTTTGAAATCGCCTAATAATTCGATATTTTAAGGCCTCTCAAAACCACCAGGCAGCAATCTGGACCAAAAGCACGACGCTGAAACCCACCTACCTGGACCTGTGGCCTACACATGTACAAAATGCGGCTCTATTTGTGTAAATTTGGGGTTAATTTAGAGCCTGATTCCTTGATCTCACCAACATTTGGGGTTTAAATGGGATTTTTAATGTGCTATGCATTTCCCACACCATACACATCACTGATGTCCTCAAACCAGAAAGACAGCCTTTTTGGGGGATGGTGTAAAAGTAGATGTAGAAAAGGAATGAGCCCCTTTTCAGCTTTTGCAGGCTGGATATGGGGACCACATGGTTTGAATTCATTGACTTTCTTTGCACTGGGTTGTTCTTTCTCTCTTTTTCTCCTACAGCGTTGTGTTATGTGTGTGGAAGATGTGTATTACATGAAAAATCTAAAAAACACCCCTGATTCTCTTCCAGTTTCTCATCACTTTATATTTAGGGAGTTGAGGCCTGTTGAAATGGGAGGTAAAGGCACCATTTTTTTCTCATTTTGCATGCTAAATCTGTTTTATCCCCGTTTTAGTCAATTAACTTTATAATCTGTTGACCTCGTTCGTGTTGAGATTAAGGTTGGGACGCATATCCAGACATTCAGGAAAAATGTGATGATACAGAGCAATCGTTGATATAATAGTCAGATTTACGTATGTTGTCCTCTGAGGGATTGCTTGTTTAATTACAGAGGATAAGCAAAGGATGGAAACTTGAAAATGAACCCCTTTTTGCTATAGAAATTTACGAAAGCATCACACACGACCCACTGGGAAGAGGAGAAAACAAATGTGGAGGTCTTTTTTGCCAGAGACTCCTGATTTGGGGTGTGTTTGTTTGTAGTTAAGTGTAAAATAACCTATAAATTTAGAAGCCCAATCTTTAGGTCCATAATCTTTTATTTTCATTGTACATTCCAATTATATGCATAATTATTTGGGGATCCATGATTTAATAGTGTAGACTATTAGTGTAGACTGTATGTTTTGTTTGTTTATTCTAATCCTCTTAACAGTATTTGCTTGGGAAGTGTCTTCAGCTCAAATTGGGAATATGGGTGTCATAAATGTATCCATACTTCAAAAAAAACATATAAAAATATAGTTGTTAGATTTATGTATATCGACCTTAGGGAGACTTTTCAGTTCTTGGGGAAAAAAACTCAATTTTTGCTGTGGAATTCCACAAAAGTATCACATAGCACATGATTAGGAGACCAAAATTAATGTGTATGATGTAGATTTATGTCTAATTGTAGTGCAGTCTTAGTCAAAAGAGAAAACAACAACCTGTAAATCTATAAACGCCAATCTTGAATTCCATATTGATTTTGTTGCACGTAACAATTCTGCACTACGTTATTACATCAGGTATTCATAAAAATGAATTGCCACTTTTTTCACTGTCAAGAGAAAAGACCTACAAACCTATAAAAAATGTAAGCTCTGTGTAGGTACATGTGTAATTACATTACAGTGGGTTTTTTTTTTTTTTGAGATTCAAAATGCACGGTGTGTTATTCCCAGCTGAAGCTGTTTTAACACTTGTTTGGGCAGATAAGAGTTTTTAAAACTTCCCACCAAGACTACTGAGGTCAGCTATGTAAAAATAGCATTGTTTTTAATTCACTTTTAATAGAACTTTAATGATGTTCTTAAATTGCTGTCATGCTGGGAGTTAACCATTATGTGTCTTTTTTTATAATCCGGTTTGTGTTTGTAAAGTGTACCTTGTCCTTTCCTCAACTTTCCCTTGTTTCCGTCTTCAGATCCCAGCATGCACAGAGACTGTCCGCTGGATTGCAAGGTGTATGTGGGGAACCTGGGGAACAATGGCAATAAATCGGAGCTGGAGCGAGCCTTCGGCTACTACGGGCCGCTGCGGAGTGTTTGGGTGGCCCGGAACCCCCCTGGCTTTGCCTTCGTGGAGTTTGAGGACCCCCGTGACGCCACAGATGCTGTTCGAGAGCTGGACGGCAGGTAAAAGCATGAGCAAGTGGAAAACATGGACAAAAATATTGGCTGTACCTTAAAAATCACTAAATAAATCAATATAACAATGTATGAGTATTTTGTACACAAGAAATGTAAAATAATTTGGGTCCTTTGAAGTTGAACAAAATAGTTAAACTTCTATTAAAACGAAAGAATTGCAAAGCAGGACTTCAGTTTGAACTTAAGCCAAAAGTTTAACCTGACCAAAGGGGTGGGGGGGTGAAAGTGATTGCAGAGTTAACTGCTTCCACTCTTGCCTTTTAACTTTTCTTTGTAATAGGTGGTTGCTATAGGCAACTAGAATGAAAGAACAAAAATTAGTCACTGGCCATTATTATGGAGCCTTGTTTTTCTGATCAGATTAATAAATCTCAATCTTTTAATTGGGTGATTGTGTTGTGGGTCAGTTTGTTTAATTTACACACTATTTTAAATCTATTTTTCTTCTCCTGTCAGGACTCTGTGTGGCTGTCGCGTGAGAGTCGAGCTCTCCAACGGCGAGAAGCGTTCCCGAAACCGAGGCCCACCCCCATCTTGGAGCCGCCGCCCCCGTGATGATTACCGCAGGCGAAGCCCACCTCCCAGGCGCAGGTAACCCCGCCCCCTTTCCAAGACTATGATCGCAGGCGATCGACCAGTGGATTTCTGCACCTCCCCACCATTTAAAATCCATCCTGATCCGTAAAATAAAAAGCTCCTGCTCGCTCTGAGGTGCTCCTGATCTTTCAAGCTGTTTTTAAAGCAGATGGCATGTAGTTTTGTTTGTTTTATTTATCCTCGCTTGCCATTTATTGATCATTAACAAAAATATATAGTAGTATAGACACGCAGGTACATGTGCTCAAATTTAAAGCTGTAGGATTTTATGCCACTCCTATATTACTGCCTAGTTTAGCCATGGTGTTTAAGGCATTAATATAACACCCTTTTTTTCCCCCTTTTAAGTTTCCTCGTGATCTAAGGTGGGGCAAATGATGGTTGTGATGTTTTTTTTTTTTTTTTTTTTTTTTTTCTCCTTTGTTTTTTTTACCTTTATTTTCCTTTACCATCTATATTAATAAAAATGAACCCCGTTGCAGAGTCACCACCATGCCTCTTCTCACCAACCTCTGAGTCAGTCAACTAGTCCTCTTTCAGCATCATGTGACCAGCGTGCCCCAATCAGCTGGCTGGGTTCGTGTCACATGACCCCCGTCGGGTCGCGCCGGCCCATTGGCTCCTGAGCATGCTGCTCTCGGCTCCTACTACACCTCCTCCTCCTCCTACACCACCTCCTTCTCCAACCTTAACACACCAATCGGCAGTGGCCCACCTCACATTCCTGACCAATCGGCGTGTTTTAAGATTCCCAAATGTCTGCACAGCAGCTCAGCAGCAACAGCCTTCGGCTAAACCATAAAAGCAGGAAAAATCCACTTCAGCCTGCCCCCATCCGCAAGCCAACTAATCAGCTGGCAGCATCTGGCCTGCCCTTTTCCGCCGGCTCCCCTTCGCCATTTCTAGCTTGTTGAAAACCAAAAGACTAGTAAGTTTTTCCTGCTTCATACAGTTTGATGCTGAATACAGTTGTAAAAGAGACTCTGAAGTCGGGTTTTTTTTTTTTTTTTTTTTTTAAAGGATTCTTTTTTGTGTTCAAGAAGTTTAAAAGGGGATAGCTCCGTTGCCGGAGACTCTTTTTCCCAGAAGATTTATCGGTGGGAGCTCTCTCCCTTTAAACTCCCAAAACGACAGGTTATAGAAATGTCTCTCCTGTGAGCAGTGTGCTCCTGTGCTCTGCGTTATGGGTTTGGTTTGTTTTTCCTATCATTCAGTGAGTCCTTTTCTTTCTTTCTTTTTTTTTTTGTGATGGAGGGTTCAACAGGTCTGTCACCCTCAAATAAAGTGTAATGAAAAAATTGGCTTTGAGTCCTGACAGGATCCATACACAGACCGTTTTTAAACTAAATGAATCAAAATGTCAAAATGCTGGAGCAACAATTTGTTGCGCTGGAAATTGGTAGAACAAACAGCTATTGCATGGTTGTTGCGGTTCTGTTTTAAAATCTTAGGCACTCAGTCTGTGTGTGGACGACTGCCCTGTTTTTTAATTAATGAATGACCCTCAGAAGGGCTGTTCTTAGCCCTATCCCGAATAAGTTTCCTCCGGTCTGTGGCGATTGTAGGAATTTTCAGGCAGGAAAGGGATGATAATTTTTTTTTTCCCCTCCCCCTCGTTGCTCACTCTCTCTCTCTTCCTTTCATTCCTCTTCTCCCTCCAGATCCCCACGAAGGAGGAGCTTCAGCCGCAGTCGCAGCAGGTAAACTGATTCTGACCCTATTGATTCAGAGGGGAAATTGCCTAACAACCACACCTTAAATACAATCAAAATATAATATTGGGATGGATATATAGATAAGTATGTATGTTTCCTTTCTAGGCTTTGTTTATCTTAACATTATAGCACTGATTACATTTTGAGTAAATTTTGTAATTTCATTTTCCAATCTTACATAGTTTAAAAAGCATCTATATCCTTCCAAATAAATAAATAATCCAAAGAAGTATTGCTCAAATAGAGCCTGAATTAAAGCTCAAAGAACCGGCAGGAATTAGATATGGTGTTTGTAGTCTGACCATATTTTGTTTGTTCAGATCACTTTCCAGAGACCGCAGGAGGGAGAGGTCTCTGTCTCGAGACAGGAACCATAAACCATCCCGATCCTTTTCCAGATCTAGAAGGTAAAAATGTAACCCTTTCGCTTGACTAAAATTGAACGCACTTTCATTGCATGTTCTAGGAATCAACTAGTCAAAACTTCAAACAAATTGATCAAGCCTGTGGTTCTGACACTGTTTTTGGTCCCCCTTTCTGCAGTCGCTCCAGATCAAATGACAGGAAGTGAGGTTCACAGGACGCAGACGGCAGAAGGATTGTGTAAAGACTGCGATCGCTTGTCTTCTAACTCCAGCATTCAGGACTCTTTTGTCCTGCCGGGTCGTCCTGCTTCATCGAGTGTCCCTTTTTTTTTTTTTTTTTCTTTTTTTTTTTTTGGTTCTTTTTATAAAGCGATCAGATATTTTAGTGCGGTTACGTTTGTGTGATAGTGCTCCACTCTTTGCTGTATTTCAGTCTTTTTTTTTTTTTTTTTTTCTTTTTTTCGGTCTAGCAGCATTCCGCCTTCTTCCCATTTTTATAAAACTTTTCTCTGGTGATGCATGAGTGTCAGCGGGTGGTTGGTTGTCTTTCTTGCCCCCTCCACACTCCCTCTTCCCCCAATTGTGTCCCCTAAGCTTTTCTCCTGGAAGGGAAGGAGTGATTATTTTTATTTTTTCTGCTCATCAGGAGCTTCGCAACTGATGGGACTTTGTGATGCGTTGTTCCAGATAGGGGCAGAGATATGTACGGCACTATGAAGAACAGATTTTTCACCTCCATAAATTCTTTGTTCCTTCCTCTCTGTGGTATTTGTACCATTTGTAATGTTGTTCAGAAATTAAACTGGTTCCAAGACGACATCCTGACTGTCTCACTGTGATTCACGTTTCACTGCTGAGCTGGTTCAAAACTTACTTTTTTTTTTTTTAAATGTTAAACAAGAAAAGCTTGTCCTTTCAGATTGTGTTTCTTTAAACAACTGGCAAATTGAGGACTGTTAATTTAGAATTTTTAAGTGCATCAATCACATTTTTGTGTATTAATGAGTAATATTAAGAATATAAACAAATTCTGGACTAATGTTTTTGTTTGAAAGTTGGGGGGGGGTGATCTGTAGTTAAAATGGGCTGAAACAGGAAGTAGCGACTATTTGGTTTTATTTTGTTAGAAAATGACTCCAATGTCAAGCTCAATAATGGTGCACAGCTGTTGGAAATACATTCAGTGATGTAAAGGAGTTCATGCAGTCTGATGAATTTAACATTTAAACACTTCTAGGTTCACAGTTGAGCTTTAATAATAAAACCCTTGATGTTCCTAATCTTTATAAGGGAAAAGTACATTTACAAATATTTTTATTTGCTTTTTTATGACTTAACATCTGAAACGCAGGAAAGGAAGCTTTATGCTCATTTAATCTCATTATCAGGTCATTCTTTAATGGTAAGATACATGGACTCAGATTTATTAGTGTATCAACAAAATAAATCAGATGTCCCTGTTTTGGTTTTTTTTTTTTTTTTGTGGAGGCATATCTTGTACTACTTTCGTGATTACTTGTATAAATATAATTTAATCTCACGTAATAAAAGGTTCATTATATTAGCAGTGTCTCATCTTAACACAAGGTGACTAGACGTGATTTTTATGGACAGTCATTTTATGTGACTTGTCCCCAGAAATATAAACAGAATATACATATATATATATAGCGCAAATTGTATGTCTATATGTGGGGACAGTCCTCACACAGTTTATTATTTTTGTGTGTGTGTAACTTTCATAATTTAAAATGGTTTTAAGAAAATCAGAAATTTGGAACTAAATTATAACACATGCTTTATTTGTGAGTTCCGCCATCAGATGGCGCTGCGCTCCCAGTGTCCCCTCACCAGAGGACCTAATAAAAGCGAGAATGATGTTTGTCTCACAGCGCCCCCCCAGCGTCCTCATCATCATAACCTCAAAGAGAATCCGTTCTTCATTCTCTCCCTCCATCAATCACTGTAACTCTCTCTCTCCGGGAGGTCCTCCCTCTCCCCCATCACTCAGTCTAACTGTCCTCTCTCTGGGTGGGTAGGTCGGTCCTCCCTCTCCCCCACCATTTAGATAGTGATTCAAAGTAAATACTTCGTTTAAAATACTTCCGTTCAGCGGAAGGTATAGAGTAAAAAAGTGAACTGGGAAGAGAATAACGGAGAGAACCCCCCGCCCTTCACACCCGTAGCTGATCCCAGGTCAGGAGTTTGGTTTGAGGGCGGGACATTCTCCCCCTCCTGTAGATGCTGAACGCGTCATTATGCGATGAGTATTTTTCTCAGGACGTTTGGACGAACCCCTCCCTCCCGGAATGGGCTAATAATAATGGAGCGCATTCCACACACTCTGTCCGGGACATTATTCTCCGTAAGAATTCACCGAGTCACGCTGAGCCTTCTGGTTCTCCTGCATTCACTGACGGGACAGGACACGGACAGCAAAACCTGAACTTCAGAACCAGAAAGAGCATTTAGTGTCCGGCAAAGTGATCACTGGACAGAGTCTCTTACAAATAATAATAATAATACATGTCAAAGTAGAAGAAGTAGACCTATATTACTCATTATTAACACAGTACACAACTTATCCTGTTCCCACTCCTTACTAAACCCTGTCCACGACTTAATTATCTTGTTCCCACATTTTACCAAGTTCTTTTTGTAAGGAAGGAATGTCATCGTCCCTTAAAACAGAAAAGGGATGACGAGTTCATCCATCCATCCATCCATGGTAAGCTGTAAACCTAAACCTTGCTGTCATCAGCATCGACACCAATCTGTTGGACGGACACACACACACACACACACACACACAGCAGCTTGGCTGCAGTAGAGCAGGTCGTCTGTGGGTGAAGGTGTGTGTTTAACAGCACTTCAATCACTTGACCTACTTACTCAAAGGAGGGTGGCTGCCGATGTCCCTGCAGTTTCCCTCCGTTTTTACTGAACACTGTGTTCTACCATGGCATACACAGTGTGTGTGTGTGTGTGTGTGTTGTAACTATGGGAATAAGTGGAGTGGAGGGGAAAACACACACACACACACACACTGCTCCCCCCAGTGGTTCACTTTGTGCTGTGTTGTGTTTCACAAGGACAAATAGTCTCTTTCACTTTAAGTCTAAGATGCACCGTCACAATGACGCTATTAACGTGGTAATGGTATTAATAAAGTTAAGATACCACTGAGGGCTGAGGTGTAAAATGAACAGCCCATACAAACTTTAAATATTTGTTATTATTTTTGTGGTGTGTATATATATATATATATTCTCTATTAAGAAATGTTCACATATTGATGTCTAATCTTGTTTTTATTTAGCTCTGGGAAAGAA